>JAUPFT010000011.1:8356842-9556842 GCA_036936625.1 Parnassius smintheus behrii | reverse complement strand
TATTCTACTTGGCTATGATTTGGTGATACAACTGTATAATCACTATAATCATCAGCAACGTGATATGACGGGCTTGGCATCACTTGAGGCGAAGGGGATGTTATAGGTGCATAACGTACGGAATCTCGGGTAGACATATCGTACGCCAACATTTGTGATGAAGGGGACGGTGTAGGTGTAAAACGCACGGAATCCGGGGTAGACCTTACGTACGAGTAAGTGCTGCTACGAGCAGGGCTATTAATATTTAAGTAAGACTCATTTCGCTTCTGATAAATAAGTTCGTCTATATCGTGCATTATAACCTCCCTTTGTCGCTCATTAAATTTTTTAATTTTTTTGGCCAGTAGTTGACAGTATAAACCTACCTCGTCCACTTCAGTTCGTGGTCGGTCGGAGAGATTTTTTAGGACATTTACAGCTGTCTTAATCTGAGCTCGTACTTCCGTGACTTCTGATTCTCGCCGTTTTTTGGCTGACGTGGAACTTCTATTTTGAATGCTGCCTTCATTAGAAAAGCTTCTATCTTGATTGCTGTCTTCATTAGGAAACTCCATAGTCTAAAAATTCAAACACAACAAGTAAATTTCAACCCTTATTTAAATTATTAACTATTACCTACACTGATATTTTTTTTCTGTTTTAGATGCCACAAAATGAACACGAGTGGCTTGAGATTGCTCGAGAATTTGAAATAAAATGGCAATTTCCACATTGTTTGGGCGCTATCGATGGGAAACACATTAAAATACAGTCACCCATTAATAGTGGATCAGAGTTCTATAACTATAAACACAATTTCAGTATAATATTACTAGCGGTAGCTGATAGTGACTACAACTTTTTATTTGCTGACGTAGGAACACATGGACGTATGAGTGACGGTGGAGTTTTTAATGATAGCATGCTTTATAACAAAATATATGGACCTGATTCCTTTTTTCCGCAAGACGCTCCTTTACCTGATCGACATCTTCCTGTGCCCTATGTTTTTGTGGCAGATGGAGCTTTTGCATTATCTAAAAGGATCATGAAACCTTTTCCTGGTACACCGCCAGTTGGCTCACAAAATAGAAAATTCAACAGTCGACTATCAAGGGCTCGTGTTGTGATTGAATGTGCATTTGGAATAATGACATCGGTATTTGGAGTGTTAAAAACCAATATATTACTACAACCCGAAAAAGCATCTATTATAACACTCACTTGCGTTGTACTTCATAATTTTTTGAAAAAGAGTCAGCACTCCTACCGTATGTATATGCCGGAAGGTAATATAGATAATGTTTTAGAAGAGCAACAATTAAGATCACTAGATCAAGTACCAATTAGAACAACAGAAAATGCTAGAGAAATACGTAATGAATATGCATCATACTTTTATTCACACTAAATAAAAAATCTACCGACCTACAAAATTATTATGTAGATTTAGGTACACAGAGCCACAGGTCAGATGTATCTATGTAACAGTTGCACTACGAAAACATCTTTTAATACGTAGGGCATAAAGGCGCGCTCAAGGTCATCATGTTACGTCTAGCCTGTGGTTCAGTGTACCTACCTACCCAGGTGATTTTTTCGAAATAAACAACTAAGTGCTTTAGATTAAGTATGTAATTTAGCACAGTTTGTGATTTTATCTATGTAAATAAATAAAGTAAAAATTAATCAATGTTTATCTTACCTCTGTGTTAATAGTAACTGTATCTGATTTATCATAAATCGGAGCAAGAAACCTATCCATGAGCTCATAAGCGAACCAATTTGGTTTAAAAATATCATCTGTTGATGATCCAGATCGAGTAGAGTCACTAATTTTCTTTCTGTAAAGGCGATATGTGCTCATTAATGATTCTCGCTTTTTTTTAAATCTTCAATTGAGAAATTCATTCCCATATTCTGTTGAATGGTGCGCCATGCATCAGCTAATAAATTTTTATTCTTATGATCCTTTCGAGTTGCGTCCCATATTATTGGATGTGCTTGATAAAGTTCAATAAATTCTATGACTTTTTCAATCGTCCATTCCGGTGGCGATTTTGTGGATGAGGAAGCCATTCTCGCTTGATGTACGCACTTGCTGCGTGTTGCAACAGAACTGAGCAAAGTGCCAACGTGTGGACAGATCGCGAGCGTTGGCGCAGATTCCTTTGATGAAACCGACACGAGCCGGCCAACTACCAACGCTCGCCCCAACGTTGGGACCAATGCCATTTTCTAGATCCACACGTTGGACGAGTAGCGTTGGGACCTATATTGGGGCCAACGTGTGGAGCCGGGGTAAGAATTAAAATTCGGATGCGTTGTCACCCTTGAGGACTAAGATGGAATGCCTCGTTTCTAGTAAAATGGATCTCCGTTTCTCTACACTCACCATAGGAATCAGCCGTGTTGAGCTGCTATTTTACGCTGGTATTCTGTAAGAGCTTGGTCTTTCCCCCGTGGAGCCGACCCATGAGGCATGGCTCTATCACGTAAAAGATGATATTGCCTGTAAATATACTGTATATGTACTATACTATATTATACACCAAACTAACACCTCTCACAGCACTTACTGCTGCATTCCTGTCGGGACGGTGTAAAAGTAGGTCAGGATTTTCTTAAAATCACTGAAAGATTCCTGACGTAATATTCTAATGCCCCCAGTAAACTGTCAACTTAACACAGGAGTTATTACGTGCCACAATCACAAGTGTGGGCGCTAACTTTGAGGTAGTTACTGGAGTGAGTAAGATAACGGGCTAGGATCAGGATGAGTGTAAGTGATTACTTATTCTAATCCTAACCTGTACTCCATACATAGCCAATTAGCGATAGAATTAGAGGATGTGTAGTTAAAATCCGAGGTATTGAATAAAACTACTTATACGGAATGTATCGCGTTTAATTTAGTTTATTTTAATTCCCAACGTTTTGGGTGCTTTCCAGCACCCATGGTCACGGGGAACTGAGGACCAAGCAGGTGGTATCCATCCTCCTTCTTTTTTGAAATTAGGATGTTTTTTAATTTCAATAGCCTCACGTATTATCCTTGGCAGGAATCGATGTTCTTTCACGAGGATTTGTGCTCTATCAAAGCTGAAATAATGGAGGGCCATCTAGGATATGATCACAAACTGCGGACTTCCCGGACCGTTGGTGCTTTACATCAGCTATATTTTCTTTTACGCGGGTTCTATTGATCATTTTGTTTGAACCCATGTGCGCACGGTCCTTATCATAAGTGGCATAACTCAATCGACTGATAATTGGTCAAACTCAAGCAAGCGGATATATGAGAGACCACATTCACAATCAAGCTTGTACACTTCTGCTTCTTGTAGAGGGATATGACACCTGACGGTTGGTAAGAACTGACTAATATTCTTCGACGTCTTGTAGAATGTTATTATAGAAGCTCGCTTCAAGATATAGCCAATCTTGTCTGTGACACCTCTGACATATGGTAGTACAGCAGGCACACGCTCGACTGTGGCCGGTTTCATTCGGTCACTGTGACGTAGGCGCGGGACCTGAAGCTTGTTGTCGTGCAGAACCTGCTTGACATTCTGAAGCTCTGCGACCAGGTGTTTGCTGTCACAGATCCCTCGTGATCTCTGTAACAAAGATTTGCCCACGGTAGCTAACTGTGAAGGATGATGGCGAGATTCACCGTTTAAATATCGGTTTGTATGGGTCTTTTCTATATACACAGTGTGACCTATGGTATTGTTAGGATTTCGATTCGATTTACAATGTGTAGTGTTCACGTTAATATAAGAAATCATTATCCAAGGTAGTTATATCTCTTCATTTATCTACTGAGCTTGTAAAACAAACATCACTACTACATACGTTATTAATAGGAAACTTTCTTCTTTTTCTTCTTCATAAGCCCGTTAAATTACATTGCTGGACTTTGGATTCTTCCTTTGTATAATCGCCGCAGTACCAGATCTGAACCGTCTAAGCCGCTGTCTGTTGCTGTCCTAGTTGATGGTGATACGTTGATTATCGCTTACTTAAACTAAGTTTTCATTTTCTTCATATGTCTCTTTCCATTGTCATTTTTTGAAGAGAGAGAGAGCAGCTCTTAACATATCTAAAGTAGATGTCCATGTTTATGAATAAAGCCGTAAATGTTTCGATTTGTTGGTTTTGACTACATTGTATAAATAACCAGACTGTCTTTTAAATCCGTGGCTAGCAAAATTTGTCCTGACTGTTAATTTAAAAGTTTTTTTTGGACAATCAGTACAATTGCAGTCATCATAGAAAATTGTTTTGTGTTTTATAAATAACCAATTTAAAATGTTTTATTGTGGCACCTAATAAACTCTCAGTAGTTTACTGTACTAACTGTGTAAGATTCTGTTGTCGATTCTAAAAATTTTCAAATTTTGAAAATTCAGATAAGTTTTCGTAATCTAGTTGCTTCTAAATAAAATTGCCTTCTTTCAAAGTCAATCAGTCAATCAGGTTAATTATATAACCCCAACTACACTTGCTGCAGTTATATTATAAGTTATGACTGCAACATCCACTAACACAAAGAGTGACAAAGCAAATTTATATGGCAGATGTGGACGGCCGAGTCGGGAAGTGACGCCCTAGAAAAAAGTTTATCGACCAAATTGGCGATATTTTGAAAATGGGCCACGTTGGAAGTACCCTTAACCGACGAGCATGTATGCGTAGATATATGGATGTAAAGGAGGCGAAAGAGGTATGTCAGGATCGTGCCAAATGGAAGTCCGTAGTCTCTGCCTACCCCTCTGGGTGACAGGCGTGAGTGTTTATGTATGTATGTATGACTGCAACATGAATGGGTGGCTTCGACCAAGGTAGGACCACGCCCCCACAGTAGGTATACCAGCTTAAAATAGCAGCTTAATGCTGCTATGTTTCGTATGGTGAGTGTAGAGGACCGGAGACCCTTTTTACTGGAAACGAGGCATTCCATCTCAGTCCTCACATGGGTCCATACATCCGCATTTTGATTCTAATTCGAGGATAGATCTAGATCTATATGGGGCACAGCATCCACTTACCATCATGTGGGTTGTGCGCTCGCTTGTCACCCTTATGCTGTATAAAAATTCCACTTAACATCAGGTTAATTATGTGTTCATTTGTCACCCTTATTCTATTTTAAAAAAAGACTAGTATCTAGTACTATATAGTATTAAGTTCTAGTACTATATAGCAAGAAAGACAAGTGGAGTTGTTGCGTAAAACATAGTTGTAAATTTTGTATTCTTTTGTTAAGGATACAATAAAGAATAAAATATATAAATAAATAAAATAGTTGTAAATTTAAATTTTAAATTTATTCATTGTGTATTTTAGGTCGTGTTAGTTTGGTCATAGAAAAGCATACATAATTTGTCTTAGAGCGTTAAGCGTAAGCAAATTTATTTTGGAAAAAATTCGCAAATTTTGTCAACTCAAGTTCTGCTGTATTGTAGACTTCTTGCCACGATTTACCTTTAAAAACAAACTTAGTATCGTCCGCATTTGATTAAATTTGATTTTTTTCATTATTAAATTAAAATTTTATAATTTTAATAAAGAAAGGACGAGAACACTGCCTTGCGGTACACCAAAGATTATTTTATGATCATTACTAATATAATCGCCTATTCGGTATTTTGTGTTCTATTTCTTAAGTAACCTTTAATCGAGTCTAATTGGTTTTTCCTAATACCGATCCTTCCCAACTTCCGTACAAGAATAGGAATAGAGGCGGTATCGAATGCCTTTTCAGATCCAAACATACAGTAGGCCATTTTGGATAATGGTCTAGATAATCAACACGTCTTTTTTTCTCTTCTAAAACCCAGTGTGGGTTTCTGATAAAATATTATCTAAATATACATTTGTTTTAATAGGATTTCAAGACATTGGATATAGCTGATAAGATGGAAATAGGCCTATTACGTAATATCTATCGTCTATGTTCCTTTTCTAAAGTACCGTTGCCGTTATAGAGTATCAAAAGTCATCTATCCGTCTATCATATCAGTTTTATAAAAAAATAAAAAAATGCGACCCCAGTGTCCAGCGGGTCTCCTCTGTAGGGAGGTGTACATCTGTTTATCTGTACATACTTATTATGAAAGAATTTTAACTAATTATGCCTAAATAAATTTGTTAATTGCTTATAGGAAATTGCAAAAAATCAATCGATTTCACTTGTTAGGAAACAATCTAAATAACTTGTGGTGAAATTTTTTTTCAAATCCTAGATCGAGTGCAATTTCAGTTTAATGTAACATTTTTAAGAATATTTTTAAAATCCAAAAGTGTACAACTCGATATTTCATCGTTGATAAGAAATTATGTAATCTTTACTTGCATTTTTTTGATAATCGTCATGACATAAATGGTATATTTACAGAAAATATTTTTTTATAGGATAGGATGACAAACGAGCACACAGTCCACCTGATGGTAAGTGGTTGCTGTGGCTCATAGACATCTACATCTATCCTCGATTACGAATCAAAATGCAGATGCGTTGTCACCCGTGAGGACTAATATGGGAACTAATAAGGGTCTCCGGTTCTCTACAATCACCATACGAAACACACTGTGTTCTGTGAGAGCATGATCCTTCCCCGGTCGAACCGACCCATTCGTGCTACAAATATACTACTAATATAACAGCAGCATGGCTCTACCACGTATAATATTATTAAAAGACAGTGGGTTTTATTAATGATTTTCAATAGGAATAATTTAAAGGGCAAATGAAAACTTTTGGTAAAATAACTTAATTCATCACACAATCAAGCTTCCACAAGTTCCAAAACTATGTTACATTTTATTTCTAGCTATCTCGTTTAGCCGGTCTGAGCGTAAAAATTACAAAAATGGGTATAGCTGTATTGCGTGATCGAAATAATCGATGACATTGTTAGAAGGGCGACATGTTTTCAATGCATTTGAATTGAAATTGTTAATTTATTTCCCCTACCACTTAAATGACTCTGTGCTTAATAAATAATATTTGGTTGTCATGATGTTAAATTGAGGATCGCCCTACACTACGCCTACTAGTACGAGGCTGCCACTCGAGAACCTTTTTTCCCCATCGGTTGTTGATTCTTCGAGCTATATGGCCGGCGCATTGCCACTTCAACGTACTAATCCGTTGGTTTACGTCAGTCACTCTAGTTCTACTGCGGATATCCTCATTTCTAAGTTCATCGCGCAGAGAAACCCCGAGCATAGCCCTTTTCATAGCTCGCTGAATGACCTTGAGCGTCCTCATACGGCCAGCGATTTTCGTGTGCCACGTCAAATTTACAAAAAGATGGCGTTACCTTTCATATATAAGTAATTTTTAATCACAGTGTTCATTACTTCTTAACAAACTTAAAAATTACAATAATACGTGTAGTTTCGGATTTGTTTACCAACATAGGCCGCTCGGCCTCATACAATATGCGGATCGATCGAACGACAGATCCGAGTCTGTGTCCAAGTTCTCGCTGTCACCAAGCGATATTGTTATAATGTATCTATGTGCGTGTAATAATTGTTACTTTACTTTACTTTACTTACTTTACTTATCGTCACGCACAATCCCTAACGGGGTAGCCAGAGAGAACAGATCGCCAAGTGTCACGATCCTTACATACCTCTTTCGCTTCGTAATAATTGTTACCTTATTTTTTTTAAAGGTCATGTGTTAGTTTCGTGTTTTTGCGCACTACAACAATCGTCTGTCACTAGACGATTGCTTTCGTGTGCGATGAAAAAAAAAAGAATTTTTCCTCCCGCTAAAAATGACACACAGTTCTGTGTCGGGGAAAAACGCTATAGCAACTCCCGGTGAAACGCGTTGGTACGTTAATATGTACCAGATAAATCATGACAAGGAATAACAATAAAAATGCATAATAATCAAACATCGTGTGATCGCAATTTGTCAAAAGAAACATGCCCACTTCTAGCTTCTAGGGCTTTGAGCCATTGTAAAACACGTTCCGTCTCCAAAAGTCTATTAAGAATGATAAGCAAAGCAACATTACTTTTTTCCTGGCTATATTTTACATCACTAGATGCGTTAGAAAATTTTTAGGTCAAGAGTGGACATGATTCTTTGACAATTATTGCAAATCGGAACAGTTTTCAGATCCCTCTGAACAACTTCAATGACTATTGAATTTATCGATCACTTACATATCAGTATATTTTAAATTTTCTTTCTGGGATACGTATGCTCTGTGATATCGGGATTATTTACATCTCTTTAAGACAAAAAAAAAATATTTTTCTCTGTCTATTTTTCTGTCTGTCTGTCGCCGGGTGAATCTTCATAAAACGTAATCTGAACTGATGGTGGCGAAACTTCACGAACAGCTGGTGAGCAATGTCAGGAATGATCAAGGCTACGTTTTATCCGAAAATCTTGGAGATTTTAAATAAAAAAAAACCTAAAACTGTCAACCAATATTTGATAAAATAAATGGTCACTATCGATTATTAAAAAAAAAACTAAATGACGCCCCGTTAATACATCACACAGTCGCTAGTAAATAATATTTCGTCTTACAGTATAAATAAGCGCATGCTTATAAATACACTAAGTATTTGGTTGTCACGATGTTATATTTTAAATTAACTTGTTTTTGGATAGAAAGTGTTTCGGTACAATTATCATGACTTTAAATTATTTGAATACTTTGTTAAAAATGGGAAAAGAGCCCACCCCTACGCAGCCATACTAATTGCTTTAATATTTTATAGTATTTACGTTAATATTTTATAATTAAACTAGCTGTTTCCCGCGGCTTCGACCGCGTGGAATTTATTACGATGGATTTCATGGGTTTTATTTTTTTCGCGGAACCCTAACCTTAACCCTTTTTCTAAAATGAAAGTAGCCTAAGTTACTCCTTATGCCATCAGCCATCTGCCAGGTGCCCGTCGAAATCGGGCCAGCTGCTTCGGAGAATAGCCTGAACAAACGGACAGACAAAAATTTCTAAAAGTTTCTTTTTGTTATATAATGTTTGTTGTAAGTACCGTATACACTTTTTAATGCATTTACTAAAAAGCTTTTATTCTGATAGTACAAACAGACACTTAAATTTCATTTATTTGTATAGACTTGATTTAAAAATATTAGTGCGTTTATTATAAGATAAGAGCTTAATATAGAATAGTTATACTATCGTCTTAGCGTAACCTGGAAGGAAAGATAGTAAGTATTAAAATAAATAAATAAAAAATAAATACCTACATGAAAACATAAACATACACACACTCACACCTGTCACTCAGAGGGATAGGCAGAGACTACGGACTTCCATTTCGCACGATCTTGACACATTTCTCTCGCCTCTTTTACATCCATATACCTACGCACGCTCGTCAATTAAGGGTATTCTTAATCTGCTAAATCAAAAAAGCCCATCTTCAATATATCATCAATTTTGTCGATAAACTCACGTCTAGGGCGTGCTTTCCCGACTCCGCCGTTCAATTCTGCAACATAGCTTTGTCACTCTTTCCTAGTTCATTCGTTCTACGTGAAGAAAAAAACAAATACATACTTATACACAGTATTTTTTTTACCCCTACACTACTACAGGTCATATTTACGAACTTTCCAAGTCGTCATTTTATTCATAAATAAGTCACACTAGTTATAAGCTTGATAGCATAGAGTAATTAGCTTAATAATTCTATGTTTGACACGATAGAATCCATAAAGCCAGATTAATTCCATAGGGTTTATATAAATGTAAAAAAAAACATTAAATTCTTCTTTTCTTCTTTTTAATCAGTTCGTAAAATTCCATCGCTGAATGGGTCTCTGCCCCTGATAAGAAGGATTTGCCTTAAATTTACGAATTGACAATCGCAATACAAGACGCCTCGCACATTTGACGCTGCCCTTTGTCGCTAATCTGGGTGTTCTACGCTTAGTGTAAATAAATTGGTTACACCGCGATCTTGCTGCCACGTCCCACAGTCGCCTACTTACAACATCCACAGAGCTTGAAAAGGATGTTGGATTCACTTGAGCTGCCACCACACGGCAAATGGCAAATATTATAGATTTCTTCATTGTATTTTCTTTAGACGCCGAGTGATTCTCCTTATAGAAATATAACGACACTCAAAGCGAAACAACCTGACGTTAGAGCTGTCGCTTTCTCATAATGGTAAATGTTTATTCTATTTCCACTAACAAGTAGTTGGCACTTGGCAAGCGGGTTTACAAATGCAGTAATGATTGCACTACTACCATTTCACATTTATAAACTCCTTTTTATTATTAACAGTACCTATCTAACTAATGAACACACACTCGTAGTCTACTTGACAGTAAGTGAAAAATGTGGTACTTAGATATCTGTCTATCTGTTCTCGAATACTCAAAATGACGATGCGTTGTTACCCCCTTTTTTTTACATGGGGAAATGCCTACGCATACCCGCCTCGCGGGGGCAAGGACGGGTTATGTCGGACTCGCACCGACTAAAACCCCATAGTGTTCCACCTTTGTCGCTTATTGGCAGGGCCACGGGAACGCTTTCGCACACATCCGCACCAGCGCCTGCCGCCCCATGGCAGCACCTCCTCGGGAGTGGAATATTCCTTCCCGTTCTCCTTCACAGGTAAGGCGCACCAGAACACATGGCGCGCCTTCCTTCTCGGCCTCTAATTACATCTGCGCAACGGACGCCCCCGCGTCCAATGCAAGAAGGCCATGGGGCCAGGAAAAACAAGCACTTAGAAGTACTAGCCTTCCCGACCCCAGCGGCGGATCTGGTCTATGGCTCCGCCGCCAACCAAGATTCGGCTGCGGAGGGTAGGGAGAGCGGTGCCTCGCAATACCGACAATCCTCTCCCCCCGCAGCCCCACCACCACCGCATCAACGGTGCGGCCCCGTTTGAGTCGCGGAGAATAGGACGAGTGGCGCATCGCCATACCAACACTCCTCTTCCTCCGCGACTCCACCTCGGCTGCAGCGGTAGGTGGGGAGGACACACCTCTCACCGCAGTCCACCAACACATATCCGAAGTGGGCTCCCCAAGCCTACTCGGAGTGGCCACCTCGGGCCGGCCCTCCACCTCGAACCAGCCATATGGGTTCCTCTTTGTTTCGCCGTGGGTGACGAAGCCACAGCTTCTAAGCCCCCCCGCCACGACAAGGCAGGAATCCGTTCGGGGGGGGGGGGGGCGTTGTTACCCCTGGTGTCTAAATTGGAGTACCACGTTATCAGTAAAAAGGATCTTCGGTTACAGAGTAAGGAGGTTGGTTTCTTTCATTTGCTTCGGTTCTAGTCACGCAAAACGGACCTTTCTGCGGCCGTATGTTTGTTTCAAATATTTATTAATACTTCAATTTTTCTCCTTGAATAAAGAATAATAATGATTTAGTTTTTTTTGTAGGATACGGGTGACAAACGAGCACACATTCCACCTGATGGAAAGTGGATGCTGTAGTCCATAGACATTTACATTTAACCTCGATTAAGAATCAAAATGCAGATGCGTTGTCACCCTTGAGGACTAAGATGGAGTGCCTCGATTCTAGTAAAACGGATCTCCGGTTCTCTAAACTCACGACACGGAACACAGCAGCATTTAGCTGCTATTTTACGCTGTTATTCTGTGAGAGCGTGGTCCTTCCCCGGTCGAGCCGATCCATTCGTGCTACAACCATAGTATAGCTGCAGCGTGGCTCCACGACATATAAAATTAATCTAGTGTTTTTGGTGTTTTTCTAATGATTTGACTGATTGCTTACCTCATTTGTATCAATGTGTACCACTGGGGTAGTCCGTGCTTCACCTTTACAACCGTGTAATATTTATAAAACTGGACTAGCGTGATCTGTGTAACTACGTATCTACTACCTATTTGATTTAAAAAAAGCGTTGTTGTGTAATAAATGACCTTTTATTATTAATATTGGTTATTTAATACCTGTTAAATTTATAGAGTAATGACGCATTGATTTCACGCAATTTTTTAATAAATATTGCGCAATAGTTTCCATGACCTCACTACGTTAACTGTGGGTTGTCTATGGCCTCTAAGCGTAAGTAGCGCCAATTTGCACACTTACCATAATCCAAGGTATCCAAGGCTTTTGAAATGCTTGAATTACTGTCGATAATTTTAATAGAATAATTTGCAACTTCTTACGACACGTTAAATAAACCATTAAAATAATGAAACGGAAATTATATTTACTTACAATTTAAGTAAAAAACCGTAAGGAAACCTTGTGTGTGAATTACAAAGAGGATAGTTATGTTCTCCTGGTCAGTCTCCAGCACAGCGACAACTCTCGAATATTCTCGAAATCTGTCAACTGTGCATAAAATGTTATAGTGCCACAAGTGTACGCGCTACGTAACACAAAGGCAAAAATAGACAAAAAAGCTAATAATAAATCATTAATTCATAACGCAATCTGACCCAACTTGAAACCAAAAAATGTTTTACAATTTTTCAAATTGTATGTTGTCTGATAACAACGCAAGACCTCCGATGAAGTAGGTAGATGCTTTCTCTGTCACCCGTTCATGGTGTCGTACCTATCCAAAAACATCCAAAGTCAGGCACCTTGCGGTAGAGTAGTATGGTATTTTCCATAATTCTTTCACAATATAGAGGCCACAAGATAGCACAATGTATTGTGTGATTTGTGTGTGCAGTGTGTCACACACTATACATGGTACACAATACATGTTTATAGGCATTGTGTTTGCATAAGTATTTATATCATAGAAATACAAAACACTTCTTTCTTATATTTATGATTTATACTTAAATATATAGTATATACTAATACTCAAATATAATATACTAATGAGTTATCGCAACAGGCAATGTTCGAAACATCTAAAAATTTTGGTAGATGGCGGTATAACTACTTCGTTTACGATAAACGTTAAATACCCAAACCCGCGACGTTCAGCTGTGTCAAATATGCAAAACGTTTAATGTCGGTTCTGTAATTGTGAATCCGCCTGCCAAGGCCAAGTCCTCCCTACAACGGAAGATGACCATGTCTGGCAGTGTATTTTATTAGCCGATAAAGAAAACGACATGCCGGCAAAAATTTCTTATCCAAACTTTTCACGGCATTCAAAACTGTCTTTGTTTCACCCTGCAATTTTAATAATACTAAATGAACTTTGAAAAAAAAAACAAATACACCTTGGAGAAGCGGTGTAAAAATATCCACTACTCCATATAATCCCGTGGACGGAGGCGACAGAGGGAAACAAATCACGAGATTGCCCATCTCCAGCGTCTTCTTAAGGTGATACCTCGAAAATTTGGTGGTTTTTCTATTTAACATATTTTTTTAAGTTTTATAGATTGCAAACCAAAATTTTGATATATGATTTTTGACTATATGACCTTCGATTGCATAAAAGGAAAACATGATATCATGAAATTTTCTCGATAGAAAAAAATTGCTAAATAGGCTCTAGTTATTTAAATTTTTTCATGACACCACAATATTCTTATGAATAAGTGCATGGGATTATTTTTAAGGCATAGTAAATAATCATATCTAAGTTCTCATAAACCAGTTTTTTATTCCATAACGAATTTTTGTTAAAATAAATAAAAATGTTGTTTGGCGCTTACTTACTTTTTTTCCGAGCGCTTGCTCGGTATGGCTATCTCATAATTTTCGTACTATGAAGTCATTGCATCACTTTCATTTGACACTCCCTCAGTCGTCCGTTAGCTTCACCGACAAAGGAATAAGCCACGCCCCCAAAACTTCGATTCATTTTCAAGCTAAAAACTACGAGCACTTAAGTGCTCGTAGTTTTCAAGGTATCCTCTTAATAAAGAGTTAAAAAAATGCGGTTACCAACCCGCTTAAGCGTGTCAACTAAGGCAAATATTCACTCAACGAGGCAATATATGGGGGACGGATATGTTTAGAAATGAACTTAGTAAGTAAACTTGAGTTAAATCAACTTGTTACCAGCATTTTGCATTTCAAATTGACATCATTGTTTTAATTGGAACATTGTCTGGATATATTTTACGGTTATCTGAATCACAGTGTATAAACAACTCTTAACGAATATGAAGGCAATAAAAAATCACAAATCAATAAAATAATCAGGCAATAAAAAAAATAAAATGTATAATTACATATTTATCTCTCTCACATGGTCTCTTTGTGTACGTAGTATTATGTCTTGATGTAAAATTAATGTAACTGAACTATTTACTAAATAATTTTTATTTTAACCCAAAGTACGTTTTTTTATCATAGTACGGGCATGTCAAAAAAAGTTGCACCTTCGTTCAATCCATCATCCCCATTTCATAACGCGTGGGTGTCTTTATTATGAAAAATGCGAAAAATTTGTTATGTTATTGTTGTTGATCATGGGATTGTATTATAAATCATCAATCGAGCTGCACAGCCTCTGATGGACCCGCTGAGTACCAAAATTTAGTAATCTTGTTCGGCTGACTTCTATGGCTTCCATGTTGGTATGAATTTTATAGATTCCACGTTTATGTCGGACTTATAGCAAAAAAGAACGTACCGACTGTGTTACTTGCCTAGCTCGTCGTAAAAGACTACTGATGGAATATTACGAGTAGGTTTGTGTTTGAGTAGGCGATGAACTAGGTAGATATACCTACTTCTCTCTGATTTTAGATCTTACAGAATTTAGGAGACTTATTAACTAAAAGTTACAGCCTATATACGTCCTACTGCTAGGTTCAGGCCTCCGCTGATTTCTGAGAGGGTTTTAGGGCCAGAAGATGTCCGCCGCGCCGCCCCAGTGCGTGTTGGCGAATTTCACATGTCCTCGAAATATTTTTTTCTTATTTCTCATACATGCAGGTTTCTTCACGATGTTTTACTACACCGCACCGCCTGCCACACGTGGTAAATCAGCACTTAAAATTGCAACTTAAAACAATCTCATTGGTGCCGGCGGGGCTCGAACCCGGGTTGCTCGCGTACAGTAAAATTTACAGCGAGAACTTAGCCCCTGAGCTACCACAGCTCTTATTGACTAATGGGTGATTAATTCGGAAAGCCGTGGTTATTCTACGCAAAACAAATTAAATTTTTCGTTGTTATAATCATATCATGTTTTTTTTCATTCTACCAAAATTGGTCATGTAATATAATATTGTGAGTAGTTAGGTTGTACCAGTTCTGGCGCACTTGTAGAAAGGTTGTACCAGTTCTGGCGCACTGAGTCAGAAGTGGTACAAGTACGACGTTCGTCGACTCACGATCCAAAAAAAAAAAGGTTTTGGCATGCTCTGATCACGAATCTGCGGTCCATTTTTGCGTAGGATGCACGGTTCCGGAGATGTGCAGATCAATTAACTCTTATCTAATTGATATCCGCTGCGAGTCTCCACCGTCATTAGCTCTCCATTGTTCTTATCTAATTATCTATTGTTCGTTCAATACCGTCGTTATCTATTCTTCCTCAGCGTGGTGCTATTGTATTATACTCCTTTGTTCCTATCTACACTAATCTGACTCATTAATAAAACACATTACCCAATTTTGTTAAAATTTTTATTTATAAAATACAAAATCTTATCACTTATTATCTATAAAATAGGAGCGAAACATCTCATCCACTAACATATCGTTGTACAATGTGTTCCCTGTAAATATACTCGTAAAACTATGCATTGAACATCCCTGAAACTTATATAGCAAATACATTAAGCAATATTCGCCACAAACTGAAGTCCACTCATTCTGAATCCTATCAACATTCCAGTTCCATCTTTTACAATTTCTTTTAAAAACTCTAGATGATATCGTACAGGTGCCCGTCCGAATGAATCAAAATATTGACCGACGTCATTCGTATCGATATATAAAGCTACCCAATGTGACCCTGGTTTATCATCTGTATCCAAATTGCATATTATATACGTTGGTACGTGGGTGTACATGGGTAGTTTATTGGCAGCATAAACATTATTTTCTAGAGTGGGGTGAATCTTTTTCAGATGTTGTTGTACATCTAGTGTATCCATAATATTACTGCTATTAGTAGATAATTACAGTACCAATCTACTCAATGACTAATATAGGAATGATCAATTATATCGATATCTAAATATTAAATTGCTTTCTTTGTGTTATACAAAACGTATTTGAGTCACCAATACACTGAACAAGACACGACAGGTAGGACATAGGAATGTAGAGATAAGCAACAGAATGTAAGGTAAGCTTGTTGACGCATAAAGATACTATCAATTCTACTGCAGAAATTCTTTAGATTAGAATTATTACTCACTGGTACTATATAAGACCAAGCAACTGCAGTCATGGAGTTAGTGTATGGTCGTTTGACCGCAGTGGATCTATCAATACTACGTTTGTGTTACTTCAACGCATCAAAGGCCATGGATGTAAGTGTTTATTCTATTGACAAACTTACTTTTCTTTCTGTTATTTTCTTACGTGTGTATGATTTAGTGTTAACAAATTATATTTAAATATTATGTGTGTGTATATGGTTAAGCCATGGTAGCTCAGATGGTTAGCGCAAAATGTAAAATTCACAGTACGCGACCTGGGTTCGATCCCCGCCGGCACCAATTAAATTGTTAATTACAATTTTAAGTGCTGATTTACCACGTGCTCAGTGATTTCCTAGCCCTAAAACCCTCTCAGAAATGAGAGGAGGCCTATGTTCAGCAGTGGACTTTAATAGGTTGTGACTTTAGCTTTTTTAACTTTTATGATTAAGTGTTAACAAATTGATATTAACATGATAACTGTGTTGTTGCAGAAATCATTGAGCTTCGATGAAAATACCTATAAACAGTATTACTTCTCGCCACTCTCCCCTCAAGAAGAGAGTGATGACATCGTCATTAATAATAACACATGCGATGGTGGAAAAAGAAAATCGCAATCGATTGATCATTTTTTTGAAGCTGAATCAAAAATAAAAAAGAGGAAGCTGTTATCATCAACCATAGCACGAGCCGCTAGAGATGGTGTATCATACATTTCTACTAATTCTGACGACGGAGACCAAGCGGCGCATCTCATCAAAATTGAAATGTACGATATGAAGAAGCTATCCAAGATTCCAACTACTGATCATTGGAAACATGCTTCCACGATTATTAAATATTACGTAAAGACTAATAAGGATAGCATCTACGACAACACAAACGCCCTCGTATACAATATTACAAAGACAATAGCAGAAAGTGAAAAAGTTAAAAAATACTTTTTTAACAATGACAGTCATTAGCTGATCATTAGTGAATGTGATTCTGTTTACTTAAATTACAGGAAGACAAGAGCAGAAGAAAGAGATGAGTGTGGCACACGTGTACAGAACACATCATTTAAGAACAAAACTACAACACTGAGTGGAGATGAAAACGAGAAGAATATGCAGTACTCAAGAGCTGATTATCCATTCTTCAGTTCAAAGTCTAGCCGGTTGCTCAGTTTCGAAAACTGGCCTCTCGTTATGCGACAGAAACCTGAAGATCTTGCAGAAGCCGGTTTCTTTTATACTGGCCATGCAGACAGGACCAAGTGTTTCCATTGTGGTGGTGGCTTAAAAGATTGGGAAAATGATGATGATCCTTGGCAGCAGCATATTCAGTGGTTTAGTCAGTGTGCTTATGTAAAATTTAAACTCGAACCGAGTTTTGTATTAGATTAAATAGAATATTTATAAAGAAATAAAAAATAATATATTGCAAACAGTTTGTTTTATTTAATTTTATAATGTTTCACATAGTTACATACACACAAAATGCATTACACATAACTCATAAAATCTAACACACAACACATATTATAACCTTAACTACTATAGTCTACAGTAACATTTCTGTTTTTATCTATCTCAATAATATTATCAAACTCAGCATAAACTATACAGTTAATTGTTTGTATTAGTGAGGATTCAAATCGTACTTCTAATCTTACACTACCATGCTTTATGAGATTCCAATGAGCTGATGAGTTGGCTGATAAATCAGGAGTTAAGTCAAATGCTAATAGACAGTAACCTTTGGCATACTGTTCACAAGAGATTCCATTTCTTTCATTAAGAAAGTGAATACCAGTTCCCGCGAATAGAGTATGATATGCTGATGTATATATGCTATTATTAAAAGATGGTTGCAAAGCTTTTGAAGGTATTTGTTGACCATCAATATATAAGCTGAAAGAATTAATACCATAGTTTTCAAAGTTAAATGGATTTTTAGTAAGGGAACCATTAAATGCAGAATTGTTCACAAATCCAATTATACATCTTTTGGGTACCTGCCCTAAAAATATATTATCAAGAGTTTTTCCTTGAACACCCGATGGAATTGTTAAAACTTTTACTTCAGCTCGAGTAATAGGATATTTAGCAGTGGTAGAAGCTAAAACTTTTTGATGTGCGAGTAATACACTTGGATTAATTCGTGCTCGTCGAACAATAAGAGTTGCGTCCGTAATGCAAACTTTAAACTTTACATCGTTTGATCCAGCAATTAAATTAAAGCTCTCTCTCGATCGAACCAATTTAACACTCATTTCAACACCATTAATTAAAAATTTATCTTGGTTGAAAATGTCACCGTGAAGATGACGAATCATTTCTATTTCCTTACTTTCACCAATCAATTCCTGTCTTTTAACAAATCCTATGTTTTTACCATCCGTAGAATCCATTTTTCCTGCTATATCATCATACCAAAGACTACAAGTAAGATGAGATTGTTTAGCAGCAGGAGCATAGTTTAAAAGGGTGGTGGTGGTGGTGATACAAGTTTTTGGTTTAAATAAACATCAAGTTGACTAAAAAGTGAATGCAGCCAATTATTTATAGGTGCTACTATTGTAGTAGATATCAAGTTAGTTGAATCTTGATTTAATACTTTTGCCTTTATGTGGAGTAATGTATGAGACAAATCTATATAGTCATCGCCTGTCCCAGGAACTTGAAACTCGATAGGTCCATCATCACCAAGAGATGAAATTGGTTTATAATGAATCCACAATCCATTTTCAATGCTAGTTTGTGTAGACGGTAGTGCAAACAAATCCAATTCTGACTTAACGCACTCGCAAGAATGATTATGAAGGAAAGACATATTTAATTTGAAAATATATCTTTGTTATTTTTTGGTTTTAGACCAAGTTTTTTCGCAGCTTTCACTTTAGCAGTTAATGGTGGAATGAACGAGGTCAATCGTTTTCTTTTAGTTTTATACCCAGATCCTGTCATGTTAAATTGATCAATTTTCTCATCAGCCTTTCGTTTTAAATTCGTACTAACTTGCTTTAGACGATCTTTTATTGAGGCTTCCATAGGACGCGCTTGAACCATATCCGATAAAAATCCTACTCCAGCGCTTAATGCCTCCTTACCAATCACTCGAGCACCACTTGAAAGTAAAGGTAAAACTGATCTAAATAACCCCCCTAAGTAGCTCCCAATACCATGACCGCGTTGGTATGGTGCACCCTTATAAATTACTCCAACTCCTGACCCAGCTTGATGTGTATAATAATTTCCATATGGACATTTATGATGATCACGAAGAGAATTCATTATTATAATTTTCGGAAATGTAGTTTAATACACACGGTTCCAAACTGGAATGGTATTTTTTGTCCTGTGCTCGATCTTATAACTATTTCCAGCGTATCGAACTCTCTTCGCATAACAGGTAAGTAGTGAGGGTTAGAGAAAACGTGCATTTTATTTGCACCATAAATGTATTTTGTAGGATCTAATGAAATGACTCTTAGTAAAGGAGTCATAACATCACCCACAATCTGAGGATCGATAATGTCACAATATAGAAAGAGTTGAGATGGTAACCCTAAGTGTAAATTAGCAGGACACTTTCCAAAATTTCTCTCTAGGAGATTTTTATTTGGTTCATAACCTAGTTGTAAACTTAATTTGGGTGATAATGTTACGGATGTTATATTTTTATCCAAAACAGAAATAGACACAAATTTTGTTATTTCATCATAGCGAAATTTCAAGTTCTCTCCGATACCATTTAACACTCTTAAAATATGCTCAACGTTATCATAGTTGGTAGCTGGAATATGTTTTTGTAGTACACTGTGGATGGTTTATCTTCATTAGGCATTAACATAGATTTTGTAATGTATATAACATTTTCATGATCTTGAACAGTAAACATGGTACATGGATATTGAAACTCGACAACTCCAACCGACCATTCACCTTCTAATTTAATAGCTTTCGGTAATTTCGTTGAAAAATTTGTGGTCTTGTTATCAGGAAAGTATTCCATTGAACTATTGTTGAGCAAAGTTAAATAAAAACTTTCTTTATACATATTTCTTTTAAACTAGAAGCTAAAATCCAACTGTTAAATTTATCTGGATAACCTTTCCACTTCACTAATACTTCTTTTCTGTTACCTGAGTAACGAGTGTCAATTATTTTATCTATTTTATATTGTGAGGTGGGGTTGTAAGTGATTTTCTGTAATTCTCTTTCATAAAAAGTACCAACTATTGGTTCATTTTGTAAATCTGTTATTGTATAAACAACCCATGGAGATCTATCAATTATTGAAGATATAATAAATATTTCATCACTCCAATTTGATTCATATCCTTTTTGGAAAGCATGTTTATATTTAGTTATTCGAACATAATCACCCACATTGAAATTTGGTTTAGGATTTTCTAAAGAAAGTTTGTTTGACCGTCTATCATAAAGATTAGTCCAAACTGTCATAATATTGTTGGAATTTACATCACATGAGCACGTCTTAATACTAGAGTGAAAGCTGTGATTGTAAGAGTATATTAAATCTTGTAAAACATCTATGTATCTATAGGTATTATTATGAGTGAAATAACGCCACATTTTCATTTTTAGTGTTCTTTGAAATCGTTCAACAATACTGGCCTTAACGTGAGGATTGTTAGTGGTATAGTAATTAATCTTTTTGGATTTAAAGTATTTTTGTACATCTTTTGAAACAAATTCTGTACCTTTATCAGATTGTATGTGAGTAGGTGTTAAATTACTTTCAGTAAATATACTTTCAAAACATTCTTTAGTTGTTTCTGAGTTTTTCTTTTTCATTGGTCTTGCAAAAGCATATTTACTAAATACATCAATAACACAAAGTATATACTTGAAACCATCATTATATTGAGAATAAGTTCGCATATCACTTAAATCAGCTTGCCACAGTTCATTAATATTTGATAGAATGTACCAATTACGCGGGAATTTTTTTCGAATGGGTTTATGTAATGTGTATGTTTCTTGTGATTTTAACCATTCCTTTACTTGCTTTTTATTCATTTTACCCTTCATGGCTTTTGATAATTTATCAATACTACCAAAACCAGCGGGATTAGATGGATCATAATAAATCCTGTTAATTTCTTCTAGTACGGGGTCCATTTTTCCCACTCAAGCCTTTTACGTATTTTAGTTGTAGACTTTTTATCTCTACTGCTCGGTGTAGAAAACTCTTGAAATTCAATCTCAGAGGGTTTGTTCAGATCTTTTGCTTAAAGTTGGTTAATAAACTCACATCTCTTTGGATTTCCAATATAAGTAAGTGGTACTTTAATATCTTTTAATGCTTCAGCAAATCTATCCCACCCTACTGGATCACTTCTTTTTAAGGGTCTTAGTGAATCATTTATTAAATCAACAATATCACTTCCAGGAATTTTTTCATTATCAATTATGACTGTACCTTCATTATCCCAATGTATTTTACCTTTACTTGTTTCAACTAAGTTTAATAATAACTGTCCTTTTTTATTATAAGTTTTTGGTATTAAACTGAGTATTTGAGCTGGTGTGTAAAGTGGATTTTCAACATTTTCTTTACTTTTGATGGATCGATTCTCCTCCAACAAAGATTCAGCATCAACTGAAGTTTTTAGATCTCTATCTTTATTTTTAAAACCAATTTTAGACTCGTTTGAATCTTCATTAGATGTATCAGAATAAATTGGTAATCTGAGTGGTTGACGATCCTCTTCGGTAAAATGAAGGTATCTTTGCAGTGTTTGTAAATATAACATCCATTTTTTTCGGTCTTCCGTCTTACTATTCATAATATTTTGCATTTCAATATCTAATCGAGATAAACTACTACTCGTATTAACCTTATTTTCTTGTTTTAATTTTTCAATCAATCCAGGTTCGATAAGTATCATTTTCTTTGCATTTTCCATGTTAACTGGCTAGTCCACTCACTAATCCACTCAATATTGCACCTAATATTATTGGTAAGAAAGCCCCTCCTTTTTGTATAATTATATTTTTTCTTAGTTTATGTTTACACTTACGCACTAGTTGACGGAGTATATTTTTGTGTTTATTCAATTTTTATTTATCTTGATCTTTAAGAGGTACTTTTCCTTGTAAAACGTTATGAATACACTCACAAATACAGTTAATTTCTTCTTCATCACACGTTTTAAGTAATGCTCTTTGATATTTTGGTTTAAGCGTATGCAAAGCGTTTAGCAAATGTTTATGCGTTGTGAGTCGACGATGCATCATTTAGCAATGATTTGAAATGTTTGATTCTTGGTGTATTTAAACTCTTTTGTGGGGACGTAGACTGTGCAGAAACCATTAAATGGGAAGACATTTGTCTTGATACGACAAAAATCATTGGTATTCTGTTTTAAATCTACCATTAAATATCCATGCGCCTCTAGAGTTGCATCCCTGTAGGCATCTTCAATAAATTTTGGGTTATCTGGTGACACTTGTCGTGCTAAATATCTTATTTGAGTTTTATCTCGAGGGTTTTTAAAATATATTATATAACTTGAGTTTAAGGATATGTCTCTTTGCCCTTTACCCTGATGAAATAAATTTTGTGTTAAATAAAATACACTAAGATTCCTGTGATGACTACCTTTTGTAAATATATCCACAATTCTTCCATCGGACTCTCTCATTAGATCATCAATAATAACAAGATGTGGGTTTTCACCGTCAAACATATTAACATTTGGAATTCCTTGATGGTAGTTAACATTTGGTAAATTATATAAAGGTTGCATTTCATCAAAGCACCATGTGATCTGATTAAAATCACAATTACATATTTCTGTAACTGATTTTATGAAATTTGTTACAAAATTTGACTTCCCACATCCACTTGGCCCCGCCACAATAGCAGTAAACGGATGGATAAAGTGAAACATTACACACGTCTAAAGTTCTAAGGGATGAAATAAAAAATGAATGTGTTGGTATTAACAATTAATATATATTGCAAACATTATATAAAACAGAATGATCTGTATACTATTTCTAACACAATTAGTACATCATAATTTTACAATCAACTCAACCTCAAATAAATGCACACACACACACGCAAATATAAACAACAATTAACTTAAATTATTTACAATAAAACAACGATTAAATATGTAATAAACTCTACGTCATATTATACTATTATCACTATTTTACAATCAATACAAATTTTATATACATGCAGACATAAAATTAAAAACTATCAACACTTAACGCAGTTTATAATGACCCCAAGCTAATGTTTCAATATTATTATCTAAAATATGCCTCTTTGTGTCATTATATGATAAACCAATCTTATTTAATTTTTGTGTAAAAATTGTATGTTTAATTAATTTAAATCTAAGCATACTATAATATTGCACTTTTTTTATTAAATAGAGAAGACTTATAATTATCCATGGTCATCTTTTTAGTGATATATTTATTTACCCCTTTTGCCCTGGCTATAGTCTTATTCTCTAAGTTAAAAGCGTACATTTTGGATCGTAAACCCACAAATTCTTTCATGATTTTACCATTATTTTCATCTTTAAAAAAACCTAATTTCTTTTTATTTAATTTTGGATATTCAAAAATATTATTTGCATCATAAGCTGAGGTATCAAAGTATGATGAAAGGTCAGGTTTTATATCAGAGTAAAAATCATCTGTAAATATATGATATATTAAACTATCCGTATCTGTATACAATAATTTGATTTTACTAAACTTTTTAACCATATAGTTATAATGAAAATCATACATTAATGTTTTTGAAATATCTAAAATGCAAAACCCTAAATAAATTGGTTTGTTATATATTAACTTTGTTTTTCGCAACTGAACCGCAACTAGGTTTTCCGAAAATATTGAAAGACTATGAAATTGTGGTTTAGCGATTAGATCTTGAGCACCTAAAGCTTTGCCCTGGTTCTTCCAGTGTGTAACTAATTTTATGTTAACCCTTTTTTCAATATTCTCCATAGTCTTTCCGAAGACTGAATTATTCAATAATTTGTAAAAATCTTTTTCGAAATCTGATTTTGCTAACGTTCTTAATTTTGTGTTTAGATCTATGTACATCTTCAACCAGCGAGACTGTTTAAATTTTAAAACTCTATGAATTTTAGTTAATTTAACCCCCATTTCTATGCACTGCTTTAAATTTCTCTAATGAATTACATATTTATCTTTATTATTTAAATTTGGGACTAGTTTATTTTCATTAATATTGCCTGCACAAATGTTTTCGGGGCATAAAGGAAAGTCCGAATGTAAATCATGAAGTTCATCTGGATATTCCAAATCAACTTCTAAAATAAAACCGAAGTTCGATGTCTCAGACACATTAAATTCTGTATTCGGATTTACCCATTCGAATCCACCAGTAGGAAGACATTGAGACATAGCCCAACCATATAAATTGTTGGCATCAAAATATGTGATATATGAATTTGGTTTCCCTGCATCATAATCCCCCATATATTTGTTATTAGCTCTAGCATAACGATTACTACATTGAGATACACCACCCCTGATACCTGATCTAATAAATGCAATTTTCTCATAATCTGTTAAAAGTTCTAATTCTATTTTTGTATATTTTAACATTGCATCCCAACTTAAACCGGGTGCTGTGTAATAATGGGCAGGGTCTAAATCATAAGTATTAATACATAACTTTCTAAAGTTTTCAAATACATCGGTTAAAAGTAAAACGTCTGTTTTTAAATACAGGTTTGAATAATCTAGCATATTACAACACCCAAAGTGTTCCCAAACATCTTTAGCATGATTGTAATCATCATTTAAAATATGGGAATCTGTGAGCGAGCTATAAAAAAATTTTTGTTCGGGGAGCGATGTTAGGCTTAAACTATCATAATTAGTCATAAGTTCATATGGATAAACGCCTTTCCGTTTTAAACGAAAGAAATCTTCATCATTAGGATAATTTCTACGTAAGTCTTGAAATTGATCATTACTGAGATTTTTGGCCAATTCTTCTAATTTACATGATAAAAACTTAAATGAATTTATGAATCTTAATATAATTTCGTGGTTATTCATTTTTAATTTTTTGGAAAAGGATATATATTTTTCTTTATTTTGAGGGATAACTTCGACTTCACCATCACAAAAGTTTAACGCGTGAACAATAAAATGAGCATCATAGTGACTAAGGTTGTGTAAAAATATTGGTATATAACGAGGTTTTCTGAACTTCGAGCTACATGATTCGTGAGCAACACCTATAAAACTACCGGTGTACCAATCAAAATCATAAAAATGTTCTGCTAACTCTGTTTCACAAATATGACAAATGGTTGCATTTGAAATTTGGTTTTTGTCTTCATTTGTTAGCGGAAGTGGAGGATATTTTTGAAGTCTATTTATTTCTTTGAGATTGTTAGATAAACTTTCCATAAACACTTGTGCACAGTTGGGTCCGCAATACGTTACATATTTTGATAATTTATCATCATATGAACATTTTATATAATAACCAAAACTATGTACTTCATGTTTCTGAATATTGTGTGTGAAAGGTTTGGAAGGATCGTTAGAACATGATTCTATTGGTTTTAAAAATGCTTCAAAATCAGCATAAACTACGAATGGTATCTTCAACTTTTTTTCATAACTATCAAATTTAATTTTATCATTTGAAATAGGTTGACCAAACCAATTCTTTTTTTTAAAAGTTTCACTGTTTGGTAATTCTGTACAAATGTGGGCACAATCGTATTGTTCACGGTTATTTAAACTTTCCTTAGATGGAAAGTGAAGTAGACATGCTTCGCAAATGTACATGATGTGACCGTCTTTTGAAATTTGTTTACTAACTAACCGCGATAAATTTTTTATGTAACAATAATGATTTTTTGTATCCTTGGAAAAAAATAATAAATTGATATGTCTATCTTTACGACACTTTGTTAAAAATAATGGACCTACTATAGAATTACATCGTTTTTCTTTATTATATTCTAACCCAAAAACATTAATACTAATATCATTTAATTTCTCTACTTTTGCTATGTCAGAAATTTTAACTGGAAAGGAAATACCATCAAATTTAAGTTTATTTGCATGTTTAACGTACGATGATACACGATCCGCGTCTTTGTTTACGGGATATAACGCCGAGAGTAACGCCCATTTAAAACAAAAATAATCCTTGCTTTTTACATTTATAACAGCCTTTTTTAATTTTATGTCACGAGGAAGATCTATGTATGAAGTACCGCGTAGGGGGTTAAATTTATTAACATTCATGTCTATAGATTTTATGTTTTTTAGACTCCATCCACTATCTTTTTTTTCAAATGCACTAATTTTAGTAGTAATTGTATCATTTAAAGATGAAAAAAAAAATATTTAAGTCATCTCCTTGACAAATAATATAGTTAAGCGTTTGAAAATCGAACGTATCATGAATATCTTTAGTTTGTTGAACAAAATCAGCATGCAATATGAAATTTACTTTAAAAATTATGTGTTGATGAATACACTCTTGTATTAAAAATAAAATATCATCTTTAATAGAATTTAAAAATAGTTCAGGAGTTTCAAAATTTACCAATGTCGAACTATCTACTCTACTCTTGATTTTATAAGTTAAAATCCTATTTCCAAAAGCAGATTCAATAACACTAACGTTTGATAAAGAATTATGTGAATTTAAAAGATTATTTTTGTGAACATTACTTTTAAAATGATTAGCTAAATACCGTTTCTTGATAAATATATGACACGTTAGACATTTCACTTGATCATCGTTACTGATACTGTTCCCTGCAGAGGTAGGCGCTTCTGCTTCCGTTGTTGGTTTTTTGATGATCTTGGGTTCTTTGCTGCTCGTTCGCTTCGTTCCTCTTCCAAGTTGTAGTGGTTGACTACTAAAATGTTTAAATTTATTAAAAACTGTACAAGACATTGTGTAAATTATGATCGAAATGAATGTTTATTTTACTTACTTAAACTGTGTTTCAACTATCGCACAGTGATTATACAACTCATCATCATACGATGAATCGAACAGTTGATCCTTCTCCATTTCATCACAAACTTTAGACAACTCCTGATTTAATTCGCTGTTGAATAGTTCCGTATTCTCTTCCATGGTTGTGGAGAAGAAAGCACTGGTGCACACTTCACTGAAGTTTGCCATCCTTATAGTAAAGAAGAAAATAGGTAGCAGAGTAAGTAACAGTTCAGTGTTGGTAGACCAACTGATACCCAAATTTCAAATAATGTCCGATATTTAAGTCTAACAAAGGATTAGAAATAGAATATAATGAGTACACGGAAGTAATTTAAGTAAACAGAATCACATTCACTAATGATCAGCTAATGACTGTCATTGTTAAAAAAGTATTTTTTAACTTTTTCACTTTCTGCTATTATATATATTATATATATATATATATATATATATATATATATATATATATATATATATATATATATATTATATATTATATAGTACCAGTGAGTAATAATTCTAAGGTCTTATATGGTACCTGTGAGTAATAATTTTAATCTAAAGAATTTCTGCAGTAGAATTGATAGTATCTTTATGCGTGCAACAAGCTTACCTTACATTCTGTTGCTTATCTCTACATTCCTACGTCCTTCCTGTCGTGTCTTGTTCAGTGTATTGGTGACTCAAATACGTTTTGTATAACACAAAGAAAGCAATTTAATATTTAGATATCACTATAATTGATCATTCCTATATTAGTCATTGAGTAGATTGGTACTGTAATAATCTACTAATAGCAGTAATATTATGGATACACTAGATGTACAACAACATCTGAAAAGGATTCACCCCACTCTAGAAAATAATGTTTATGCTGCCAATAAACTACCCATGTACACCCACGTACCAACGTATATAATATGCAATTTGGATACGGATGATAAACCAGGGTCACATTGGGTAGCTTTATACATATATCGATACGAATGACGTCGGTCAATATTTTGATTCATTCGGACGGGCACCTGTACGATATCATCTAGAGTTTTTTAAAAAAAATTGTAAAAGATGGAACTGGAATGTTGATAGGATTCAGAATGAGTGGACTTCAGTTTGTGGCGAATATTGCTTAATGTATTTGCTATATAAGTTTCAGGGATGTTCAATGCATAGTTTTACGGGTATATTTACAGGGAACACATTGTACAACGATATGTTAGTGGATGAGATGTTTCGCTCCTATTTTATAGATAATAAGTGATAAGATTTTGTATTTTATAAATAAAAATTTTAACAAAATTGGGTAATGTGTTTTATTAATGAGTCAGATTAGTGTAGATAGGAACAAAGGAGTATAATACAATAGCACCACGCTGAGGAAGAATAGATAATGACGGTATTGAACGAACAATAGATAATTAGATAAGAACAATGGAGCGCTAATGACGGTGGAGACTCGCAGCGGATATAAATTAGATAGGAGTTAATTGATCTGCACATCTCCGGAACCGTGCACCTTACGCAAAAATGGCAGATTTGTGATCAGAGCATGCCAAAACCTTTTTTTTTTCTTTTTTTTTTTTTTTTTTTTTTAGGATCTTGAGTCGACGAACGTCGTACTTGTACCACTTCTGACTCAGTGCGCCAGAACTGGTACAACCTTTCTACAAGTGCGCCAGAACTGTTAGGTACAACCTAACTACTATTGTGATTGATTATTTGGACATAGATTTGAAAGCTAGGAGAGACCGATACAAAGCGATTAAAATTAACATTTGTATTACTGTTTGACGGCTCGGTACTACAGTTACTGAGCGTTTGGTTGATAGCTACTCGGGCCATGTTGTTCAAAATTACGTTAACAACAAGTGAACGAGTATTTGTAGACAGAAATATGAGTGGTGCCCTCGGGACCGCTACAGCAAAAAATGTCAATCCTCACAAGTGCTAGTATCCCGAAAAATGTAAATCTCGCAATTCTTCGGTTCCTAATCCACAAACGTATGTCTTAAGTTCGCAGTCGGTCAAGTGCCTATGCGATAATGGGTGCGTTTGGCAGAAAAAAGCGCTAGCAAGCGCTTACTAGCGCTAAAATAGTTTTCGGCCAGGACGCGATTGCTACTTCAGTAGCGCTGACACAATCCTCCATTTTGCTTATTTAATTTGTTTGTTTTGAAGTAGAGTTTATAAGATGTTTTTTGCAATATTAGTTTTAAGTAATATAATGACATGAATAGACATATACATGTTATTAAAAATTCATGATTGGTAAGTTTTTAATATGAATACTTCACAAACATATATTTAAATTAGGTTAGGTTCCCCGGTTAAAACTAACATCGTGTCCTAGAGGAAAATGCTACTCACGATTTGACAGTGCTTACCGCTTACGATCGCCATTTTGCTTACAAGCCTTTGCTAGCGCTTTTTTCCGCCAAACGCACCCAATGTTACTCATTATCATTTTTGTGTCCCTCTTTTAGCAAAATGACATCTGTTGAACGATTTAAATGTGTAAAGGCTCGCTAGTGTAAATTGTCTAAGTGTAAAGCATAAAACAGGCGCTTGTTCTTCAAAAATGAAATGTATTTATAGACTTTGCATTATTTTAAAGTGAAGTAAACAATTATATTATGCATTAAGTATATAAATACATAGATTCTACCCTTGGCTAGTGTGTATTTGCGAAGCTATATTATAGATACCCTATCAAATCACTGGGAAATATAAGCCTTCCCTAAAATAGCCTTATATGGGAATTAGTTGCCATTATTGCCACGCTTGGCAGAGTTGGCAACCACAGTTTCTTTACGTGGTAGAGCCATGCTGCAGTTATATAGTAGTATAGTTGTAGCACGAATGATCGGCTCGACTGGGGAAGAACCAAGCTCTCACAGAATACCAGCGTGAAATAGTAGCTTAAGGCTGCTGTGTTTCGGATGGTAAGTGCAGAAAACCGGAGACCCTTTTTACTGGAAACGAGGCATTCCATCTTAGTCGTCACGGGTGACAACGCATCTGCATTTTGATTCGTAATTTTTGTAATCGAGGATAGATGTAGATGTCTATGGGCCACGGCATCCACTTACAATCAGGTGGACTGTGTGCTTGATTGTCACCCCATCCTGTAAAAAAACAGCATTTGTATTCTTCATTAGAAGGACACTGCTGTCTATTTCCTGTTTTTTTCCCTATGTCGGTTCTTATCGCCTTAGATTAATCACTCTCTGACTTTGATTATATACCTGTCCTCTCTGAATAATCTAAGCTTATCGCATCTACGGGATAATGTCGGGTAGGGAATTAATTTAGCCCGCCACTGGATAGAGGTTTCAATGATACTGTGTTCGAGAAATTTTCTTCAATGTATTTTGAAATTTTCGTTGTATTAAAGACATAATGTGACTAATGTGTTATTTTATAATTTCGTTAATTGTAGATTTTATACAAAAACTGTTAAAAAAATTAAAAATATAAGTAGTAAAAGTAAAATTTGCCAGGCTGTGAACATATCAAGCCAATTTTCCGATGTACGCAATAGATATATTTTTTACATTAAACATTAGAAACATTTAGTTGATAGTTCAAACATTAGTAAAAAGTCTGTCTGTTTATATACTTATCTTTAACCGTCGCACATAGATAAGCATGCCCTTGCATCTGATCGCCGGTGTGGAATCTGGGGGCACGGTAGTGCAAAGTAGTGCGGTAGCCAAGTCGAGTAAAAAAGCGGCACAGCCGTACCATACTTTTCTCGAAGCAGTTCAGGGCAATTTCGACCCCCTATAACTTCGTTGTGAATAAAACTAGGAATTTTCAGTTACTAAGCAGGAATTGTATATATATGGTATATTCAAATTGAAACAGTATTTTAAGAATTATAACTAGTCAAAGTTTCTTATTTTTTTTTCACTCACTGACTGACCGATCATCAAAACTCTAAGGCATTTCTAGCAGCCATAGAAGCTTCAAATTTAGAACACAATTAGTGTTTAGTGTATAAATCAAGGAAAAAATAATAAAATATTTTTCAATTGCGGTCCAGTTTTCTAGATACACCAACTGCATAAATAACTTTGTAACCTTATATAAATATATAGGGTTACAAAGTTACATTTGCAGTGAATGAATCAGTGTACCTGTATAGTGTATATGTATAATATAATGGAATAATAGGTGTAGATGGGTACGTTATTGGTATTCAAGAGTAGGAGGTACCGGAAAGGATAAAAGTAAGACTATCTACAAAAAGAAATGAGATGCCATCAAAAACGTAACTTGTAAAAAGAACCAAGTCTCGCAACTCAGTTTTTCTACCGTAAAAAGTTGTGAAATTCATTTAATACCAAGTCGGTTATTTTATTCAGTCCCTACTTAATGGTCCTTCTGTTTTAAGCTATTACGTAATCAGCTAACTTAACAACATCTAATAGTGACCGTATCAATGTTAAAACTCTTTTATATTTTAAATGAATAGATTGACTTCGCAATCGCACGAAACAATCTCATTACTTGTGACATAGGTACATTGTGTTTTCATGCAATGGCCAAGTCAATCTCTATTTATTTAAAACACAAAAGATTTTTAACGTTGATATGGTCACTATAAGATGTTGTTAGGTTAGCTAATTACGTAATAACTTAAAAACAGAAGAGCCAAGATTGACCTAGTACTTGGTACAACTTTTTACGGTAGAAAAACTGAGTTGCGAGACTTGGTTATTTTTACAAGTTTTGTTTTTGATGGCTCTTTTTTCCCATAATTAAGACGTCAGTGTTTTACAAATATATTTTATATAATTATAAGTTACAATTTTATACCCAGAAATCTTAATAATAAGGTACTAGAAATGCCTCCTACTGTCTTTTAATATCGGGACGCGTGTCGCCGGTTCGCAGCTTCCACACATAGGCAAACAATAAATACACAATTTCGCCTACATATATTTCTAGCATTCATGCGACAAAGATTAAACTATAACTTATTGCGTTATGGAATATTTTATAAAAACGCAAAATCTCAGCAGGCGTAGACCAAGTGGGCCAATAATTAACGTGTGCGAAAAACAGTGAATGACATTGCGCGCTCACTCTCACTTGGGCATTACACTATGCGCAATGCACGTTTTGATAACTTTCTGTAAAGCATCGTTGATCGTCCAGGAGTCTCACACCGAGATGTAACTAATTAACTGAAAGTGTCTCAGTAATAGACGCTTTTAGTCTTAGCTTTAGCTTTTAGACGTTTCATAATTAAAGGAAAGTAGATATAATAAAACGTTATATCCAGATCTTTTGAAAACCTGGAATAATAACATACCCGGCTTCTTGCAGACCAAATTTAGTCTACCACTCTTACCATAAGATTACTTATCCTTACAATATATTAAAATTGCATAAAAGTTTATCAAGTAATTTAAAAGTGCTAACAAACGGTACTTCCCGTGTGAGTAGCCTAGGTCTGTATTCACTTTAATTAGTGCGAGTGTTTAGTAAATTCAGTTGTTACCCGTTGTACCCATCATGTACTCTGTTTAACTTTCTTAACCCCTTGCGAATATTATGTAGATCTCAAATTTCTTATTTTAGTATAAACTTCTTTGATTCCGAACCCCGGTATGCATATACACTTCGATCAATAATATAATTGATCGAAGCATATACATAGCTTCACTTATACGTAGAAATGCCACATCTCGGGCTCCTTTAATTTTCTACACTAAACACCTGCACTCATCAGAACTCAAAGTGAATCTTTGAAAAGGTCTTTATAGGCCCGGCCACTCGCACTTGTCACTTCTCAAAATGTAAACCGGGCCTGCATTGATTTATATTGTTTTGTGAAACTCAATGCGGGTTGCGGGCCCGTGTGATCGTATGTGTCTTACCCCGATGTATGCACTTGTTTAAGAGGATACCTTGAAAATGAATCGAAGTTTTGGGGGCGTGGCTTATTCCTTTGTCGGAGAAGCTAACGGACGACTGAGGGAGTGTCAAATGAAAGTGATGCAATGACTTCATAGTACGAAAATTATGAGATAGCCATACCGAGCAAGCGCTCGGAAAAAAACTAAGTAAGCGCCAAACAACATTTTTATTTATTTTAACAAAAATTCGTTATGGAATAAAAAACTGATTTATGAGAACTTAGATATGATTGTTTACTATGCCTTAAAAATAATCCCATGCACTTATTCGTAAGAATATTGTGGTGTCATGGAAAAATGTAAATAACTAGAGCCTATTTTGCAATTTTTTTCTATCGAGAAAATTTCATGATATCATGTTTTCCTTTTATGCAATCCAAGGTCATATAGTCAAAAATCATATACCAAAATTTTGGTTTACAATCTATAAAACTTAAAAAATATGTTAAATAGAAAAATCACCAAATTTTCGAGGTATCACCTTAAAAACAACATAAACGATACGGTTGCGAAATGTAAGCGATAGTTTACGGCTGCATTACATTATAAGTGGCGTAGCGGGGGAATTCCGATAGTTGATACTTGATGCCCATTTAAAAAATAAGGGTAGAATATTCCTCAGACTCCGCAAATAATCAGAAAGTCGTCAGAAGGCATTGAACTAAATTGTACTAGCGTGCATAGTATCTCGATGTCAGGTCGTTTTTCTGATTGTTTGCTGCAAACATAGAGATTGTGTAAAATGACGTAGTACTATTATTTATTCTGTGGTAAATATTAAAGAACACAGCGCGGAGGCATTGTTTTGTGTATAAACCTTTGAGTATTCATTTAATACTCAAAGGTATAAACATACACTAGAAATAATAGAAAATACTTTTCAATAATGACGACTAGACATGGGACAAGTAATCCGCCGAGTTGGATTCGGTACTCGGCGGATTCGGCCTTTTTTTGGGGTTCGGCCGAACACGGCCTTGTACCGAACCGAGTACTCGGCCTTAATTATATTCCAGAGAAAAATAAAGACAAAAAATATTAGACACATTAAAACATCAGGTACATGAGTAAAAGCAGAAATATTGAGAACGTACATATGAATAAATAGTAGTATAAATTATTATTTATTATTGCCACGTAAAGCAAGGTGTAGATGATGAATTTTACCTTAATTTGAATTTGAAGTAAACTTTAAGTACTAGACTTTTGTAAATATAATACTAATACTACTTTTGTATAATAATCTGTGCGAAAGTAAGAGGCCGGTTCAACTTCAAGGTCAAGGTTGTTACAAATTCATTGATGTTTGCCACACTTAAAGCAAGGTGTAGATGATGAATTTCGTTACTTTTAATCGCTTATTAATTATGTCAAAGTAAAAAATGCCGTCCGTATCTGGTATACCTACTTGTATGTACTTGAGACTTGTAGCTGAAGAGCGCCTGTAGTTCACGTATTATTATCTTATAACAATTTTTTGTTTTACTTGTACATTATTCGAAAATAGAGCAATAAATACGTGACAAATGCGTTCTTATAAAACCAACAAAACGACATTTATTTGGAATGAAGTTAGCTCCGTTGCTTGCATATTTTAAAATGATGTGCGCTGACTTAAACAGCCACATAGAATAAAGCAGGTATATCATAGATTCCTTTTTTTCTCATAACAGCTTGTCAAAAGTCCACTGATGAACAAAGAACTCTTCCATATACTGACTATAATAGTGGGGAATTTTTGCCATACCTACTAGTGACGCTTAGCAGGCGAGTTGGTATTTGGTAACCAAGGTTTTTTTTTGGATTTTGATTTATAGAAAGATGCTGCTGTCTACATCGAACTATATTTAGTAGTAATACCTCAATGGCTGTACATCTCTTGTTTCCTTTCTCGCCCTTAACCCACGGGATGATAAGTTTACTTTAATTAAAGTAATTTTAAAAATAATATTTACCTAGTCATGTTCCGTTGAAATCATAGGATTACGAAACTCATCCGAGTCTTTAGGAAATCGACAAGGAAATAATTATTGAATTAATATGCTATGTATGTTTACACAGAAATTTCAACGTTAATTAGTTTCGTAATGACGTTATTGGTGAATAATATCGCGTGCTAATAATACATTGGTATCAGAATGGCTTGGTTACACTTACAATGATGATGAAACGATTTGCTGACTTGTTTGGTTTTTCCCGTAAGCTCTGGCAATGTCAATGAGGGTTAAAAATCTTACACTCACTAGATGTCGCTAGCCGACGCTGATGTAAAGGTTTTGTAACACGATGTTATTTAATTAAAAAGTTAGTTTTTAATAAAAGCTTATTCGTTTCCAGACTTTTGTATATTCGTTTCCAGACTATTGTATTAATACATTGTTCATGGGGGGCATATTGCCATAGTAGCCACGCTAATGATGTGCCAACTCGGAAAAAACGAAACTCGATTTAACTCGAGTTAAAATTCACGTAACATGAGTTGAACTCGAGTTAACTAAATGGAAGAGTTAATGTTTTTTTTTTTTAATTTTTACGAATTTATTTTTACTATATTTATATATGTAATGTGCAGTCAAACTTATAAAGCTTTTATTACTGTCTGATGTCCAAATATCAGATGTTAACGCTAAATACGAAGCATCTTCTAAGTAACTCTTTTTTTAAAGATTCGGACACCAATTTATATTTTCCATCTACCATCAAAGTTAATTATTTTCTGTTCGGTAGCTGATAATCAGCATTTAATGCTTTCGAGTATTCTTGGAAACCTGAATTTTCCACTATTTCAAATGGCTGTAAATCTTTTACTATCAAATTAATTAAAGCGTCATCACCAAAATTTTGCGTAATTTTTTTTTTGGCGCAGTAAGACGGGTTTGAGTGTGCCTTAACCTTTTTTGAGGAGGCTCATATTTAATGCTCACATTTAATGTGGATACCAGTGACTGGGATGAATCGAATCGACCGAAGTCGGACTTATATTGCTTTCTTCGACGGTAACACTTGGATGCTTATTTTTAAAGTGGTTTAATAATGTGGTCGTATTTCCATTATATTTGAAAGAATCTGAACACAACTCACTTGCCAAACCAAAGATTTGCTTTTAGGACCCGGCATTTTTCAGAAACAGAATTTAAAACACGAAAAACTACAACAATAACCGGCAGTTTAAAGTTAACCTCAAATCTACATAAATGTGACACTTGTTTATTACGAGTATGAATGAATATATGTAGTCTCAAATGATCGGCAAACTTTGCTCCATGTCCTTTTCATTCGGTTTTCAAACTCTAGTCAGAGAGAATTCAACTCGAGTTGGTTCGAGTTAAGCCCAACTCGAGTTAGTTACTCGAGTCGACCATCACTATGCCACGCTTGGTGAGCGGGTTGGCAGCCGCAGTTACTTTTTGTTGTAGAATTGCTGTTATCAGGAAGATGCAGCTGCCCATCTGCTTCCTGTTTCCCTCTGTCGACTTATATGACACCGACGGGAAGATATAGGGTAGTGGATATTCTTAACCGCCACTACACGGCAACAAAAAAAGGTCCTCGAATGGCAGCCCCGTACCGGTGGGCGTAGTGTAGGGCTGCCCCCCACTAGATGAAGTGACGACCTGGTAAGACATGCAGGAAGTCGATGGATGCAGGTGGCTCAGGACCGTGCTTTGTGAAATTTTTTGGGGAGACCTATGTTCAGCAGTGGACTTATGAAGAGCTGTAATGATGATGATATTAATACCCAAAAAAGCCTCAGTGGTTTGCTCTTTAATTTTTTGCACATTTCAACTCTTTTTTTTAATTGTTTTATTTTTACGGTTGTGATTGATATACCTAGACAATTGGCGCGTAAAGTTAAAATCCGAATTTTATCGATATCTTATTAATATGTATAAATAAATTAAGTGTTACGTTGTTTGTCCGCAATGGACTCCTAAACTACTTAACAGATTTTAAACAAATTTGCACACCGTGTGCAGTTTGGTCCAACTTGAGAGATAGGATAGTTTTTTTGCCAATGATTTTTTTCGCAAATTTAAAAAAAAATTAATAGGACTTGACAAAGGGTAGTCGAAAAGGGCAGAACAACGTCTGCCTGGCAAGCTAGTAGGTACCTATATATAATCATATAATATAATAAAATGTACGTATAGAAATGTTTATACGTTTATGTTACAAACATTGACATTTTGCCAGTTTTAAAAAGTTTACTGTTTTTGCAAAAATAATGTAATCTTCAATTAAGTATAGTTTTAAGAACTGTATGACGTATTTATACTCGAAACTTTAGTCAAGTTTAATTAAATCTACACGCAAACCTACTATTTAGTATTTTTTTCTTTAACCTTTTTTCAATACCTCTTTTAGGAATATCCGTAGTTTGGTTTATCCATTTCTATTTTAATCAATATAATATATAGCCAATAGTGCAGAATCTCCACGTACACTTTTCTTACAAATTAACTTTCCTGTTAGGGAAGCTGTCAACCTCATTCCAAAAGTGGCGCTGCCCCCTGCCTTATTGGCAGAAAAAGTCGTTGATGTGATGCTCTTATTAACGAATAATATAATAAGCACTCTTTTAATAAGAGTTTATCAGAGCGTTCACTCTTAGCTTTATATAAACATTGCTCTTATCGATAACATGTAAAGAACCGTCGCATATATTTATAAAGCAGCGTGAAATACGCCGGATGAGATGATGTGACTATGTGTTTAGGGCGATTTAGAATAGGGAGTCTGGAAGTTGTGATAAAGTTAGGATAAATGTGGAATATACATATATACCTAGTAGTTTATTGTTTGTCAGAGAGTGCAAACTATGGTAGTGGCGACAGGGATCGTTTTCTTGATGAATTATTATATGTATGCAAATTTTTATAGATAGAACTCATTTTACTAATTTATCGTGTTAAATTTTAGCTTGTGTTCAGATCCGACTCTTCGTGTGCTTTATTAACAGCTCCGCTCCGTGCCGTAGTGAGCAACTTAGCATTAACTTACGATGAAATCCTAGTGTGGGGTTAACCTTTTATTTACTCAAAGTAACAAAAGTAAAAGTTTGTATATAATACTTTATAGTACCAATGTACATTGAGTGTACATTGCGCAGTGGTGCGCATAAAATTGGGTTCAACGTTATAAATTACTAGTCCGACTTCGCCCGCGACTTCATCCGCGTTCTTGAAACTTTATATTAATTGAAGATATCGCAATATTTTGTTTAGATAACTGCCAAGTGTCTAAGAAATAAACTTAGAAAACCTAATTGAAATATATCCAGTAGTTTTCTGTGATGCGCGCACAACTGCAAACTGCATTTCATTTAAATAGAAGATGGGTCCTGGAATCTGGCCCGAGAATAAAGAGGATTTCCATTACTTCAGATTTGTTAAACCCAATATTTTACTTGATCAACACAAATCCTCGAAAGAGAACCCCGATACATATTATGAAGGTGGTTTATGATGGAGGTCTTTTCGATGTGGAACCTAAAATAATTAATATTTTGGAACTGGCATCATACTGGTAAACCAATATGCTGACAGGAACCAGAACCGGACCTATACTGAAACCTTTAGAGTCATAATGGAACCATTATTAGTTATTAGGTAATGGTTTTGTATTCCTGTCGATACTTATAGCATACTTACAACTTAGCTCTTTGTATAACAGTTACTAAGTAGGAAATGTCCATTTCTCTCAAAATTCGTAGACATAGGAACATAGTATATTGCGTCCAAGGCACTCATTAGGTCAGACCGAGCGAGGCGATGACTCAATGCAACGTATTACGAGCCGACTTCCTTGTTCCACTTCGTCTTTATACTGTATTTAATAGTATGTACTCCGACACCAGTAACAGTCAACAGTACACATTTTTATGAGAGTACCTTTTAACCTTTGATAACAGACGGCATTTATATAATTGTTTATAATAAGCATATAATGATGTTTATGTTTTCCTGGCTATAAGGCACAGCGTCGTCAAATTCAAACTTTCAATGAACTTTGTTCGGGTTCGTTGTAAAGTTTAACATTACATTAATCATTCATAATGCTCTTAGACCATTCAAATGGGCTAAGATAATGCTATTAAGAAAAATAGATTTATGTTCGGAAAAAAAAGTTTTAATTATAAAGACTTGTCGAAAATCAAACATCTAACAAAAACTCATATCTATCTGAGTACGTACCACCCTGTAAAGTATTTCTGCAGCCAAATCTTAAGCTTCGGTCTGAAGGATATAATATTGTCCTCCAGACCGAATTTCGGGCACGGCGGCCAGATTTAACGGACTACACATAGGCGCAGGACAGGATTATAGTGCCCAATTGTATGTGCAAGCACAGGTGCACTATCTATTACCTCACTCATTATCCGATGGGACGGTAAACCAACACGACCGGAGAGAGATTAGGCGCAATACCAACGGCTATACATGCTTTCCGAGGAACAGAGGTGAGACAGCGCCAAGCGCTTTTGGCCCGACACGAGATTCGAACCCAAAACCTCATGATCAGCAGTCACACTACTGCAACCACTAGACCAACGAGGCAGTCAAGGGTATAAGAGATTGAAGGGTATAAGAGTGTCTCTTACACACTATTTAAGAGAAGCAGTCCTAATAATTACGGGCTGTGACTGTGAGACATTTCAACTTAGTCCTTAGACGTGTCAATGCATCTGTAGCCTTCTTTGCTTGAAGTCGAGGTTGCAGGTGTCCATGGACGGCATTAGCTATTTACCAATAAGACTGGAAGTTAGTCACTTTCGTTTTTTTTTAATTGTTGATAACAACTCTATCAATGTTTTGTCTTTGTTACGTCATAAAAGAATAAAAACTTAATAATAACTACTTAATAATAATTAACGCCAAGATTTACCTTGAGAACCTTTTTTGTAACCGCAAGACAACTCATTGTTAAAATTGTTAGATGATTATAACGCATGCAAGCAATCATTGTTATTCAAGGGTGCCAATATAACTGGCCGTTCCATATATAAATTAATGAATTTTACAAAAAAAAATTATTGCATTGCAGTATCCTCATCAGCCTGTAATAATCTACTGCTGAAAAACTAGTTTTATATAAATGTGTAGTGTTCGCGTAAATATAAGAAATCGTTATTATCATTATCATCATCATTACAGCCCTTCACAAGTCCACTGCTGAACATAGGCCTCCCCCAAGGTATGCCACAAAGCACGGTCCTGAGCCACCTGCATCCATCGACTTCCTGCATGTCTTACCAGGTCGTCACTTCATCTAGTGGGGGGTCACCCTACACTACGCCTACCGGTACGAGGCTGCCACTCGAGAACCTTTTCTCCCTAACGTTTGTCGGTTCTCTGAGCTATATGGCCGGCCCATTGCCACTTCTGCTTACTAATCCGTTGGGCTATGTCGGTCACTCTGGTTCTACTGCGGATATCCTCATTTCTTAGTTTATCACGCAGAGAAACTCCGAGCATAGACTTTGAGCGTCCTCATACGGCCGGCAGTGAAGGACGATGTCTCGATTCCGTAGGTCATCACTGGCAACACGCACTGGTTGTACAACTTAGTTTTCAGGTTTTGAGGTATACCACTAGTAGGTCATAAGATATCATTATGAAAAGATTTATTTACTTGGTATTTATTTACGTGGTAGAGCCATGCTGCAGCTTTATTGTGGTTGCAGCACAAATGGGTCGGCTCATCCGAGGTCCACGCTCTCACAGAATACCAGCGTAAAATATGTAGCAGCTTAAAACTGCTGTGTTTCGTATGATGAGTGTAGAGATCCGGAGACCTTTCCACAGCATCCACTTACCATTTGCTTACCATCAGATGGAATGTGTGCTCGTTTGTTACTTGTATACTATAAAAAAAACATCTAGTTACCGTACTTGGTAACCGTGATGAGATCGTAACCGTAAGCAAGCATTAAGCTTTAAGTTAGCACCAGATAAACAAATAATGTGTTAAGAATATCTAAAGATAACTAACGATAGCTAGTTCTCGCGAAACATTGTCACTATTATAAATAGATTTCGCACGTACCACGCAGTTCTCATTTTGAACGAATTCTATTTCGACGTTCTATTTGTACTAGTTGTTCTACCGTGTAGTGGCGGTTGAGAATATCCCCTACCCCATATCATCCCGTGGGTGTCGTAAGAGGTGACAGAGGGTAACAAATCAGGAGATGGGCAGCAGCGTCCTCCATATTTGGAGTTTTACTTTTTTTTTGTCGTTATTACGACTAAAAAAAAAGTTGCGGTTGCCAACCTAATTGCCAAGCGTGGAAGCCGTGGTAAATATCCCCTTATGAGGCAATTTATGGGGGAGGCCTATGTTCAGCAGTGAACTTTAAGGGGCTGCAACGGTTTTATTTGACTTGAAACGTAAATTATTTTCGCTGGGTACTTCAGAAGATCCTCAACCACTTATCATCCCGTAGGCGTCGTAAAAGGCATCTTAGGGAAATGGATCAGGCTATAGGTAGCAATATCTATATAGAATCAAATATATATATAATAATAAATGGAATTTAATAAGAAACTGCGGTTGCATAGGCACCGACTAAACGTGGCAACTTTGGTAAATACATAAGGAAATGGAAGAATTAATATATAAGGAGTAATCTGAAAAGAATCCTATATTCAGCAGCTAACTTTTGAAAGGCTGTAATGATGATGAATGTAAATTGTTTAAATAATGCCCAAATTTTAGTGCTTCAAACCTCAGATGAAATAATTTTTTATTTCGTCTGAGCTTCAAACGCTGATATTCCACGTTGACCTCGTGTTTATTTATTTTTAATTGCAAAACTTGTGGAAGTGAAGACAACAATATTTGCATTCTCTTCAACCCTTCGATTATACATATATAAACATAAACACTCACGCCTGTCATCCAGAGGGGTAGGCAGAGACTACAGACTTCTATTTGGGACGATCCTGACCCACCTCTCTCGCCTCCTTCACATCCATACACCTACACATACATGCTCGTCGGTTGAGGGTACTCCTAATTTGGCCCGTTTTCAATAAATCGCCAATTTGGTCGATAAATTTTCGCCTAGGACGTCCCTTTCTGACTCTGCCATTCACTTCTGCAACATAAATTTTCTTTGTCACTCTTTTCTCATTAATTCTTTCCACATGACCAAACCACCGAAGCATTCCTTTCTTAATCCTGGTCACAACATCATCTTGCAAACCACACTCTTCTCTTATTACACAATTTTATATATGTGGATAAGTCGCTCGCGTCCGTAGGCTTTGACCACCTATTCCTAGGCCCACCCTACACGTGTCCCCCGGGTGGTGCTAAATGAGCGACAAGCCGATAGCACAGACTCGGCTCCACGCCGTGATAGCGGCGTAAAATATACTACCCCATATTTCGCACCATGAGAAACCAAAGAAATCCTTTGATTATATAGGTATATAATCAAAGCTTTACCCGTTTTGAAGTAAAAATTAAACTTATAAGTACCTTGATGTTTTCTTTTATAACGTTAAGGTGACAAATAAAGTTAAAACCCACCTGATGATAAGTACCTTTTTTACGGAATAAGGCTGACAAACGAGCACACAGTCCACCTGATGATGGATGAAGTGGATCCTGTGACTCCATTGATATTATAAGTAATTCCTATAATATCATTGTGTGACTCAGACATCTACATTTATCCTAAAACGCAGATGCGTTGTCACCCCTGAGGACTAAGATGGAATACCTCGTTTCCAGTAAAAAAGGGTCTTCGGATCTCTACACTTACCATATGCCTCCTGTGCTCCTGGACATTCATAAATAAATAAGGCTACAGATGCGGTGTAACTTCCGAGAACTAAGATGTAATGCCTTACAGCCTATAATACTGGTTCTCTATGCACTTCCGACCGGAACGCTGAAGTGCACGCTGCACGCAACGCTATTTGGTGGCAGAAATAGGTAATGTTATTTTACGTTGTAGAGTTACGCTGCAGCTATATTATAGTTTATGGTTGTAGCATGAATGGGTCGGCTCGACTAGGGAACGACCACCGACCATGCTATCACCGAATACCAGCTCAAAAGAGCAGCGTAATGCTGCTGTGTTTTATATGGTGAGTCAAGCGAAGCGGTGACCCTTTTTACTGGAATCGACGCATTCTATCGTAGTCCTAAGGGAGACGCTTTTGCATTTTGATCCATAGTTGAGCATAAATGTGGATGTCTATGGGCCACAGCATCCACTTACCATGAGGTGGACTGTGTGCTCGTTTGTCAGCCAATGCTATAAAAAACCCATCCAGACAAAAACCTAGGGAGATGAGGGAGGAGCCCTATCACCTAGTGATAACTAATAACTATTACATTATTATTTCACAAAATATAGATGAAAAAAACATTTTCAAATGATTTAGTATTTCATATACCAACCCTTCTTTCTACTACGCCAATATGTACTAAACTTATAAGAACTATTTCAAGTGTTATGGTCGCCACACACGGTCAGTTCAACTGATCATTAAACTTACATATAAAACTCCGATATTGATATATTTATAGTAACCGATATATCGAAAATTCAATATTTAAAGAAATATCAACAGTTTTAGTTTGAACTGATCAGTTGGATTGATCAGTTGAACTGACCGTGTGTGGCGTTCATACTCCATAAAAAATATTTTTGCCTCGATACAGAGTCATATAAACAAAATCGTCCTTACGCTTACGCATAGACCACTTATGGTAAATCATTTTTGTATACACTTAGTAAAAGGCCTTCTCTAAACGAATCGTCGAGTGTGAAATTTGAGCCTGGACGTGTTTCCAGTGACCGATCGTGACGATAGTGTTACAGCGTCTTTGTTACGCAGCATTCTTGAAACCTTTTGTTTTGCGAGCTATCAACAAACGAATGCTTGATTCTTCTTAAACCGGCCAAACATTGTAAGAAATATTTGTCAGAAAAATTGTAACGCACGTTGGAAGATATAATACTCTATGAATATTTTTGTACTAAGCCCCCCCCCCCCCCACATAATAAATAATAGTACACCCCACATTGTAAGAAATTTGGCTAATTATAGCATACCACGCAGCCGGCTGCGTGGTTATGTGGAGACTTTTACCCACTAATTTCCACCTTTTGGGTTTTGGCTTACTGATCTAACAAGAGATCTTTAAGCCGTAAACGGACGCGACCCTCATTGGCAGAAGGAGGGCGCAGAACAGTCCCAACCAAAAGTAACAATATATAGTGTTCATGCATTGCGACGTAAACAATGATTATTGAGTATTTACAAAACGAAGAACATCATAAGAAAACTAATGTGGTGCTACAAAAACTTTATTTTACAAAAAAGACGCGGTGTCAATGACCTACAGCGAGTTAATCTAACCTCCTATACTATTTACAAAATATTAAAAAACTTTGGAATTAGTAAAATGAGGATGAGAACTATGTAATAAACAGTACTATTTGTGTTTTTCATATAGTGATAAACCTGTAAATGGATGCTGTGCTTCGTAGACACTTCCAAATATCACTCTATGCTTTTATTCAGCGCCGTAACTAAAACACTAAAAGTATAGTCACAGAATAAATAATTGGTAGAGTATTAAGTCAAACTATTAACGCCTCACTGTTGGGCGCAGGCCTACTTTTACTTATGAAAGGTTACGGAGTGTTACGAGCTTAGGGTTCGTGACAATAAAAACTGCCGATTGAAATACCAAAATTGACACTTTAATTACTGAATATCAATTAAAACTCAAATCACACTTAACACTTTAGTTCACTTTATTTCGCTCCGAAAGCTTCGCTCGTATCGCCAATTCAATACTGCTCCGGTTGCGGCCATCAACGGCTTTAAATAGGCCTTTTCCACCGAAACATCCAGAATATTCCAGCAAATACCGGCCCCCAACCGATCAGGTGCAGAAAGTTCGAGTGTGGAGCTTTCTAGAAAGCTTAGTTTTTCCATTCGATACTAGATGGCGCTAGTGGGAGAGTTCTAGAAAGATGTTGACGCTCCTATTTCTGCTGCTTGATACCAGATAGCCCTAATAATCAACCGCTACATACCAGGCGCTAATTATAGCGCGCAACAGGAGCAATCTTTCAGCCACACTGCAATGTTGGCGGGCTTCTTTTATTTTCAAAATACTTTTATTCCTCAGACACGCAAGGTTCGTCGTTTTACTACATTGTCGTGCGTGCGGTAAATCATGCGTAGATCGAACCCGGGTTACCATACACCACTACAATACTATGTATATATATATATATATATATATATATATATATATATATATATATATATATATATATGTATATATATATATATATATATATATATAATATCTATGGCTTCTATATTTATGCAGCAAATACCTCAAACCTCAATCTGTCCGACCCTTATGGTCGCCACACACGGTCAGTTCAAACGACCATTCCAACTGATCAGTTCAAACTATAACTGTTGATATTTTTTTTAAATATTGAATTATCGATGTATTGATAATTATTAATATATCAAAATCGGAGTTAGATATACATAAGTTTATTTATCGATATATCGAAAATCCAATATTTTAAAAAATATCATCAGTTTTAGCTTGAAATGATCAGTTGAACTGTGACCGTGTGTGGTAACCGTTAGAGTAATTACATACATACGTATGCATAGAGGGAACCTAAAATTCTACATAAATTGAGTCAGTATACTTCTCTCGCTTTTTCTAATTTAATTTACAAATAAGGCAAAAAGAGACAAATCTATTGAATGATGTTGCGTGTAATTCATGCGTGGAAATACAAATCAAGTGGTCATCTTTGGTCTGTTTTGTTTTTTTTTATTAAAAAAGAATGTTAACAATGCTATAAACATTACTAACAATCCCCTTAACCACTCGTGGTAGGCTTAAATTGCTTATGTTACGAGTGGTTCACGCCAGTAGTCGAATGGTGGATTCGAACCCACGACCTTTTTGAGTTCGCTGTGCGCGCCATGCCATTAGGCTACTGTCGCTTATATATATGTCGCTTATCTATTTATACTATGCCAAATATGAGAGAAAGTACACTCGTATGTTCTGATTTACTAGTTTATGTTTACTAGCAAAATGACATCCCAATTGTAGCAGTATTGTGTATGACTAATTAAAAATTGGATCGTAACTATAAAGAGTTTGCAAAGGCTGTGGCATTTCTTTAATAAAAAAAATGTGAAGTTTATGCGCCTACCATATTTCAACACAGATCCCATCGAAAATTTCTTTGGTCAAGTGCGCGCATATAACTTAAGGAATAATTGAAAAGATTGCTACACCTTTGCAAACACTTTTAAAACATTATTAATAACCGGCTTTATAAAGTTTCACAACCCCACATTTCACTGCGAGGACGATGAAGCAGCCCCTTTGCTCAAATTAAAAAATTTATTTCAAAACCTATCAGGGGCTACAGTCAAAACGACTTTAGAGACAAGCAATATTAATTTTAATTGTCGGCCAGAAAATATTCAAATGGATGCTCGTCAAGAAAGACTGAATGTATATTCTCAAGCATATACAGCAGGACGGGTCATTAGAAAAGTTTTAAGAAAAACTAATAACTGCAGCCTCTGCAAGGCAAATTTTAACGTTGAAAATGAAGAAAAAATACATACATGGATTTCAATGAGGGAATATGAGGCAATAAAGAAAAGAAATGACTTATCCTGCTGAACATGCAGTGAGGATTTTAGGCTTAAGTTTTAAGGAGTCTAGTGAATATTTGGAGCTAAATCCGCAAAAGGATAATATTAGCAAAAGTATTAAAGAAAAAATTCTATCCAATTATTCATTTGACTTCTTATCTTGCCAAGAGCACTCATCTTTAGAACATTTTCTAGACTTAAGGCGCCACCCTGACCAAAACCTGGCAAAAGTGCGTTTTTCAGAGACTATTATCTCATTAGTTATGAGAAATAAGCTACATCTAAAAGCACATTATTAATGTTCGATATCCTATCATCACATTCCACGTTATAATTTGTTTTTATGTGTTATGAATACATTTAAAATCTACTTTTAAAAAATGACTAAAATTATTGATTACATGCATCTGTTGCTAAAGGAAATGCTCTAATCATTTGAGAATTACACTAATGAATAGATAATTTAAAAATCTATATTCTACACGTTTTATTTAATTTCTTAAGTTCGCTTATCTCTTTTAATTGAAATAATTCCAAATATTCGGGCGTATTTTTCCGTGATATATTGTAGCGAGAGCGCGTGGATTGTATGGGACCGAACGCTCAATGTCTCTCGCTAGGGGAACCGTCTTAACAATCAGACTCGCAGTTTACAACTGGTGTAATGGAACCAATAAAATTTTAAAAGGGACTGATGTCTTGCGCCTAGAAGGGAAGAATTTGCCGCCAATATCAAAAAAAGCACTTGTTAAATTTAAACAAAAATATAAAAATAAAAAAGTTAACAAATATTTCTGTATTTTATTACATTATACCTAAATTAAAATTATTTTAAGTTTAAATTTATGTACATGATCACATTGTGAACATGTACATAAATTTAAACTTATAAGAAATTAAAATTTTCAAAATTTTGAAGGGATTCCGTACTACCACTGGCCTATAGGCAGAAGCAAATTGATGCCTTTGCCTTACATTTATTTAAAAAACCAAATGTCATTATCAATTTTTGACGCTCGCCACAAACTAAACGCTCGCTATAGACCAATTTTTTAGTATGGAAGATTGTCGTCTGTCCGTTATGATAGGTGCGTTTGGCAGAAAAAAGCGCTAGCAAGCGCTTAGTAGCGCTAAAATAGTTAGCCGCCATTTTGCTTATTTAATTTGTTTGTTTTGAAGTAGAATTTATAACATGTTTTTTGCAATATTAGTTTTAGGTAATATAATGACATGAATAGACATATACATGTTATTAAAAATTCATGATTGGTAAGTTTTTAATATGAATACTTCACAAACATATATTTAAATTAGGTTAGGTTCCCCGGTTAAAATTAACATCGTGTCCTAGAGGAAAATAGCTACTTACGATTTGACAGCGCTTACCGCTTACGATCGCCATTTTGCTTACAAGTGCTTGCTAGCGCTTTTTTCTGCCAAACGCACCCATTGTAATTGTGACACCATTGTGTGTTTGACGTAGCTCATAGATAAATAAATATGTAGCAAGACGTAGCTTCTATAATCCGTTCATGCAATAGTACTTTTAATTAGTTTGTGATAGTTCGTAGTACTTATAACAAAATGGACCAATCTCAAATATTGAAACCTCTTACTTTATCTATTACAACAAGAGGCATCGGCATGAGCATCTGTCATATGGCATACCACGTATCTGCGGCATACGACGTATCTGCGGCATACGGTGATGTAATTCGCGTTCCCAACATCTATAGTCAATACCGAGTATACCTGGGAATCCTCGAATCTAAACTTCGACACATCAGGCGTGATATCCGAGTTCTACCCCGGCTCACGGACTATACTTATAATTACGCAGTCGCATGTGATGCAGTAAATATTACATGGGTTCCGGAGCCGATAAGGAAAATCATTAACTCAATCGGCTATATAGAGCATAATGAGTTGGTCTATGTACCAGCAGTCGCCAGAGAAGTTTTGGACCAATATGAGCGTCTGGTCCCACGTGCTGAGACCGTACTCCTCAGTAATCTGAGGCGTACTGTCGTAGCCCTCGCGAACTATGATACCCCACAGATATCACGGGAGACGTTCCACAATAACAACCCAATCCCAGGAGCAATATGGACTGACCACATTCTGCAGAATCCTGACGAAATAATACCTGCAGACTATGATCTTATAGACAAATTCCAACGTGACAATTCAGAGATAACGCCATGGCTCCATAGTTTGCAGTAGCATGTGCCAAAGATGGTGGGAGGGTTGGTTGATCTTAGTCCGATAGGAAGATATAGGGCTAAGCTTTCCATTGACGTCCGTCGAGTTGGGGGTTGATATTTTTTTTACAGAAGGATGACACTAATATAAGTACACACGCAAAGTTTTAACATGCGGAAACGCGTAGTTTTTGAGAAAAAAATTATCGAAAATCAATAATTTTTGCAATATTTATGTCAAATCCTACCATAGATTATATCGTATTACAGATATATCACGCCGTTGAATGTTCCGTTTTAAGTACGGTTAACTTGTCATATGTTGGGTAACATTTCATTTTATAAAAATTTCCGTAAATAATTATATTTTGTATCCATTTTAATAGTTTTCATGCATGCATATATATTTCACAGTTTATATTTAATTAAATAACAATTATTTTCTATTAAAATTAAAATGTGCAGTGTTTACGGTCTTTTCCCGGCTTGTGGAACGAAACGTAAAAAGGACGCTATTTTGTGTAGTCAGTGTTATCCTCAGTCACTGTCATCGTTTGTGTTCCTAACAGTTGAGATCGTTTACGTACTCCTGTTACGTACTCCATTTTGTTGACAGTTTTTCGTAATGCCGTTGCTTCAGAGTTTCATAATTTTGGTGAATAGTGGAATATTTGTGGCGGCGGAATATTGATAAATATCGCAAAGATCCTTTCTTACAAATAGTGGCAGCCATAAATTATGTTTATAAATTAAAGTAGTTATAAAAGTTAATATTTTGGTGTTATATTGGGTGCAATAGCGAGCGAAGCGAGCCTAGGACGTGGGGCACCCCGACTCGGACAGGTTAGGTTAGAAGGAGATGACGGGGTCGAGTGAGCGAGCGAAGCGAGCGATTAGACCCCGTCATCTCCTTCGTGGTTATTTTTTTGTAAACCACTCAGAAGCAGGAGCCCCGCGAAGCGGGGCTCCGTCGAATGGGCTTCCCTCTACTGCACCACGTTTAGTGGCGTGGGGCTTCCGTCCCCCAACTCTCTCTCCCCATAAATCAGGTTAAATTGTAATAAAAATTACGAAACATAACCTCAAAATGAGATTTTTAAAAATTTATAAAAAAAAACTAAGCACGTCCGGCAGGAAGGGGATGTAGGGGGTGAAGGGGTTCCCCTTCCGTAGGCGGGAACCCCCCTCCCCCAAGGTGTCCTCCTGGTTTTTTACACTTAATATTAATCCATAAAATGAGGAAAATTTTCTCAGAATTAAAAATGAAAAAACTCGAAAAGGGGGGAGCTCCGCAACTTTTCCTTTTAAGGGGGGGGGGGTATTAAACCTCCCCCCCTCCCTACCCCACCCCCCTCCCCCCTCAATTCGATGGACGTCAATGGAAAGTCGTACCCATACTACAGGCGCTGCATTCTTGAAGGCAACATCAGGAATTATAATGCATTATGCCGCTTAACGCCGGCCAACTTAATTGAAGGACAGCTTAACTTACTTGGCGAATATCCAGATCCTGTCAACCTACGATACCCAATATATTGTATGAGAGACCCATTAGTATCAGCGGTTGAGGTCACTTCAAACTACAAAGGCATTTGTCAAATAATGCATGTGCGAATGAAAATGCATAACCAAATATAAGTAATTATACAATATTGTTTAATGCTTAGCAATAAAATTGTAAATTTTTGCTAAGCATTAAACAATTGATGATTAATAATAACAATAAAGAAATAATGAATGTAATTATTAAGGTAGGTTGTAGTGTTATGCTACCTACATACCATTTTACACTATTTTAAATTTATTTTTCCATTCTGTTTTCTATTTTCTGCATTCATCTCAAAACTAGATATTTTGCATCACCTTTATTTCCATAGGAACCTGTAACATTTTTAAACCATAAGAACACCATAACAAATCATTTTCACGTCGTATTTTCACGTTATCAGCACTTTTTAAATTGATGTCAATGGAGTCTACCTTTTTCGGTTTTTTATTTAGTTCTCCGTAACTCTGCAATTTCGGGTTTCGTGCGCGCTGTTGCGCTACTTTTTTTTCCTATATAAATAATATCTCATTTTTCACTTAAATCTTGCCGTTTCTGTATTACGAGCCTAAAACCAAAATTTGACATGTTTTGACATCGTTGTTTATCAGGTTGTCATGGCAATTTTTATTCAAATATCGTTACCGGCCTGATGTTTTACTTCAAAATACTCCTTTCTTCTTGGCCATTTACAAGAATTTGCTTTTAATTTAAATAATTTCAAATTTAATGAGAATAATTTTCCGTTCTTATGCCAGATCCGTCAAAAAGGGAAAATAAGCCGAACAATCGGCGAATGGGGGAGTCTGACTTGAGCTTTGATACTTGAAGCATCTCCTAAAGGCCTTATCCGCACTGCCTCGGGATCCTGCAAGCCTCTGCCCGCTTCTTAAGTCGTCGCCTAGCCACGCCTACGCCTCCGCCTACTAGTGCGCTGTGTTTGCCTACTTCAAGCGCCGCGCGTACCTACTTCAAACGCTGCGTGCCTACTCCAGACGTTGCGTGGACCTACTCCAGACGCTGCGTGTCTATTCCGGACGCTGTGTGTGTCTACTCCGGAAGTTGTGTTTGCCTACTTCAAGCGCCGCGTGTACCTACTTCAAACGCTGCGTGCTGACTCCAGACGTTGCGTGTACCTACTCCGGGTGCTGCGTGTACTTACTCCGGGCGTTGCGTGTGCCTACTCCAAGCGCTGCGTGTACCTTCTCCAGACGCTGCGTGTGCTTCCTCCAGATTCTGCGTGTACCTAGAGCAGGAGCTGTGCACCTATCATAGGCATAGCCTGTGCACACTTCGTTGCAGTATCTTTATCTTTGTTATTTTTTTTAATAATATTGTAAATCACTATCTTCATTACAACCCATCATCACCTTCATACCTTTTTTTTATAAAAGAAACTGTAAAACTTTTCAAATTTTTAAATAATTTATTTTAGTTTGGTTGTTTTCGTTGTAGTTAAGTTAGATTCTTTAGTTTTTTTATTGTCGCTTCACGACAATTTGGCGCCCGACGTAAAAGTTCTTCTTTTCTTCACCTTAGCTACGCCTTATCCATTTCCTTTTGATTGAATTGCTTTCTCTTTCGTTCTTAACTCTTTATTTACTCATCCTTATCATATCTTCCAAATTCTAAAACAAAACTTCATCTAGTTTTTCAACTTATCTGGATTATATTTAGACCTACATATAACACTTCACTTACATACATCACTTTAATATTTTTATTCTAGAGGTACAATTTTTTATTAAATTTTTATTTTTTAAACTTAACACTTAATTATAACAATGAAACGGGTTATTAAGTACGAATTCCTTAACAAGGCCGAACTCGAATACGAAGTGAAGATTAGATGTGAGGAACCAGCTAATACTGTTTTGCTTCTAAAAAAACAGGTTTTGCGTTTAGTTGAGAATTCTCACCTTGAAGATATTCTGACTTCTCCAATTCCGATCGAGGATGACTTGTCTCAAATTGGTTCTACTTTGACTTGCCTGGACTGTAAAATTGAAAAATTTTTACAAGGTGAAACCAAATACTTACGATTAATAGAAACTTTTATTAATCATGTTTTTTACAGATTGGAGCGAATAGATACTGACTTATATCCAGACTTTAAAGCTATTTTCGATACTTTGAAGATGAAATTTGACGCTATTACTAAACAATTCGAATCCTTGACTCCACCTCCAACTGAAAATGACTCTCCATCACTTGACCCTCCTGTTGACCCGACTGTCATGGAACCTACTCTTGTTTCTCAAACATCTGTTAAGATCCATACCCCGTATCCTTCACCACTACCTCAATCTTTTTCTCCAACTAACGTCTTCAAAGATCTGAAAAGACACACCTTCAATGGTAAAAGCTGTCCAAGATCCTTTCTTCAAAAACTTGAAGAATACTGCTTAGCTCGTGGCTTACCCAAAGACTTGTTGATTTCTCAAGCGTTTGAAATTTTCACCGACAATGCTCTTCATTGGTTCAGATTTAAATATAATCAGGATCCAAACTTAACTTGGAACGAACTTTCCTCTTTATTAATCAAAGACTTTGGTGGTTTTGATTATGATTATAAACTTCTAGAAGCGATTAGGAATCGAACTCAAGGCCGTGATGAACCTATCGTCATCTATATTTCCATCATGTCTGGAATGTTATCTCGTCTTTCGAAGAAACTTTCTGAAACAGAACAATTGGAGATTATTTTGAGGAATATTCGCCCATGTTATTCAGTCTTCGTAGCTCTAAAAGATATTGACTCTATCGACTCTCTTCTGGCTACTTGCCAAAACGATGAAAAGTTCCTAGACAGGGACAAACAATTTAAAGAACCAAATGTACAACAAAGTCCTCTTATTTCCGAATTCAACTACAAGCATTCCACTTCAAGTTCAGTTGGCTCTCCAAATTCTTCTAATAACTCACGACCTTCTCCTCCCTTCATGAATAAATTCGCTTCATCCTACAAATACCCTTCCAGACAAGTTAATAGTCTCTCTCAAACTAAAGCTCCTCAAGAAAGCTCTTTTTGTGTTCGCTGTCGTAAACAAGGTCATACTTTGAACACTTGTACTCAACCACGATTCGTGATTTGTTTCAAATGTGGTTTTAAAGGTTTTAAAACTGCAGATTGCCCTACTTGTTCTCCCAAACCACATACTAGTTCAAAAAATTAACTGCTGACTTTAAAAGTAACTTAAATTTTGATAATGACGTTTGGACTAGTTGGATTAGAACAATTCAAAACTTCTTTTCTTGTTACAAAATCTCTTCTACACTCTACTCCAAAGAACAAGATCTTAATCGTCCATTCGTTAATGTCAAAATTTATGACTTAACTTTATCTGGTTTACTAGATTCTGGCAGCTCAGTAACTATTCTGGGTAATAATTCTCATTTGGAAATTCTTAAACTGGGCTGTAAACTTTTCAAGTCAGATCTTATTACTGTCTCTACTGCTAATAATCAAAAAGTTAATTCCTTGGGTTATTTTGACTTACCTGTTCATTTCAATAATCAAACTCATTTGATTAAAGCTTATGTTTTCCCGGAAATATTTCCTTCACTAATACTAGGTATTGACTTTTGGAGAAAATTTAATCTGTTACCTAGTGTTTTATCTTCTCTTAACTTTACAGAATCTAAATGCTCTGCTATCGAAACTAAAGATATTAAAGTTTTACCTTATGAGCATTTAACTCCTAACCAAAAGGACATCGCTAACGACATCATCCAACGCTTCAAGACAATTTCTTTTGAAGAAAAAGGTATCCTGGGAAGCACACACTTAATCACCCACAAGATTGATACTGGTGATTCTCTTCCAATCAAACAAAGATGTTACAGACTGTCTCCTGAAAAACAAAAGGCGTTAATTAATGAAGTTGACAAGATGCTGGGATGGAACGTCATTAAACAATGCGAAAGTCCTTGGTTATCTCCAGTTCTCATCACTCCGAAGAAGAATGGTGAATGGCGTTTCTGCGTAGACAGCAGGAAGCTTAACTCAGTTACACGTCGTGATGCTTATAGTCTGCCATTAATAAGCGAAATTTTGGACAACCTGAAGAATGCCAAATACTTATCAAGCATCGACATTGCGAAAGCATTTTGGGAGATTCCCTTGAATCCTGCTGATAAAGATAAAACTGCATTTTATGTACCTGGAAGAGGTATGTTTAGATTCAAGGTAATGCCTTTTGGTCTCTCTAACTCACCTGCAACTCTACAAAGATTAATGGATATGCTTTTTACTCCTGAATTTGAGAACAAGGTATTTTGCTATCTGGATGACATCGTTATTATTAGCGAGACTTTTGATGAACACATATCGCTTCTCATGAAAGTTCATGAAAAACTTTCATATGCTAATCTGACTATTAACTTTGAGAAGAGTCAATTCTTCAAGAAAGAACTGAAATACCTTGGTTTTCTAGTGGACGAGTATGGTCTACGTGCTGATCCAGATAAAATAAAAGCTATTTTAGAATATCCTGTACCTACTTGCAGAAAAGAAGTACGTAGATTCATAGACACCTGCAGCTGGTTCAGAAGATTCATTCCAAACTTTAGCACCATTGCCTCTCCACTCAACCAACTAACCTGTTCCGGGAAGAACGCTCCTAAATTTTTATGGAATTCACAAGCTGCAGCTGCTTTCCAGAAACTTAAAGAAGCTTTGGTAACTGCTCCTGTCCTTGCTTGCCCTAACTTCGAACTACCCTTCTCTGTACATTGTGATGCATCAAATTATGGCATAGGAGCAATGCTTACTCAACATCAAGATGACAAAGAAGTCGTGATTGCTTACATGAGTAAAGCACTAAACAAAAATCAACAGAACTACTCAACTACTGAAAGAGAAACATTGGCTGTAATAACTGCGTTAGAACATTGGCGATGTTATCTAGACAATGGTAAAGAATTTACAATATATACTGACCATGCTGCACTTAAATGGTTTCAGAACTTATCGAATCCATCAGGAAGACTTGCTCGCTGGACTTTACGCTTATCATGCTTTAACTTTGTCCTGAAACATAAAAAAGGAAAGGATAACGTTGTTCCAGATTTATTATCAAGACATAAGAATCAAGAACGTCCTGATACACGAGAAACTTCACCTCAAGGCGTACATCCTATTACGATTGAAGAACCACCTGATCGTGAACTTGAGCACTACAACAAGATTTTTCTCGGATGCTCTAACAACCCAGACGCATATCCCAACTACACTATCAAGGATAACAAACTTTACCGCTGCATCCATTCTCTCGATCGTCTAAACGATGACTTTATTTGGAAAGAAGTTCCACTACCTCAAGATAGACATGCACTTATTGAAGTTAACCATGGTTCCCCTTCAGAACTCCATCTTGGTATCTTCAAGACATTTAAGAAAATATCTTTAAAATACTATTGGCCTGGTATGTTTAAGGACATTGCCAAATTAATCTCGTCTTGTGAAACCTGCTTAACCTACAAACACCCTAATCATTCTCCCTATGGTCTTATGGGTAAACCCAAACTTTGCTCCAGACCTTTTCAAACTATATCCTTAGATCTTATGGGTCCATTACCTATGACTCGTAGACGAAATCAGTATATTCTAGTAATTAACTGCAATTTTACTAAATATACTATGATTTTTCCCCTTAAACGTGCTACTTCAGCTAATATTATTAATCTTTTGGAAAATTCAGTTTTCCTAGTTCATGGCATTCCCCAAACTATTATAATGGACAACGCGGTTCAATTTCAGTCGCGAGAATTCCAATCATTCTTAAATTCTTATAACGTTCCTTGTATTTTTCACACAGCTTTATATTGTCCTCAGGTTAATCCTACGGAGAAGTTTAATAGTACAATTATTACAGCTCTAGCATCTCTAGTAGGAGATGATCATAGATCCTGGGACAACCATCTTGCTAAGATTCAGTACGCAATGAACAGCGCTACAAATGTAGCTACTGGCTTTACTCCAAACTTTTTAGTCTTTGGTAGGGAAACAATACCTTGTGGTTCCTTCTATACTCCTACTCAGAACCTTGAGGAATTGATATTTATGCCTCGTGATATTTACGCGTCTAATGCTGGTCTCCTCTCATCTATTTTTCACAAAGTTCAAACTAAACTTCACATAGCTCACGCTAAAAATAGCGCTCGCTATGATCTTCGCCGGTCTTTTAAAGAATTTAATGTGGGAGACACTGTTTGGCGTAAAAACCATGTTTTAAGCAATGCCGGCGCATACTTTAATGCTAAACTTGCCCCTAAGTTCATCAAGTGCAAAGTGATAGCTAAACTGTCACCACTAGTCTATGTGCTTGAAGACCCTAATGGAGTTAGAGGCAAGTGGCACATCAAAGATGTAAAATCATAAATTTTTTTTTAACTTTTATTAACTGTTAATTTGTATATATGTATAAATATCACCATCATTCTCACCTTATTATTTTTATTTCTTTGTTTGGTGATCCAGTGTTCTTCAACACATCTTGCTTTAGGACCTCGAACTTTCGTTGGTTAATCTTCACTTTTTATTTTTATTTCAGATACATCTCGTTAGTGATGTTGCTGATCTCTGGTTTTGAGCCCTACCGCTCTGGCCGTTCTTAATCTTTACTTAAGTAATAGCGACTAAAGCTTGCTTAAGATTAATTTCTTTATCTTTATCTTCACTCAGGAGCGGATGACAACTCCTTAAATAAGCCTGGATGTCCTTTCAAAATGTTTTTTTCCACGCAGGAGCGGATGACAACTCCTTAAATAAGCCTGAATGTCCTTTCGAAAACACACTTTTAGAGTGGTAGTCATTGAATGTGAACTCCACCCTTACCTGAATGCAGATGATGAATGTAAGAGATGGTATATCTGATTTTGCCTGGTGATGTCTGTTTCTGCAAAGCTGTGTTTTCATGGTTTATTTTATGGTGTACATGTCAAAATTTTTGCTGAGTCAAAAATTTTCCAGGGTCGGGGGGAAAATGTAGTGTTATGCTACCTACATAACATTTTACACTATTTTAAATTTATTTTTTCATTCTGTTTTCTATTTTATGCATTCATCTCAAAACTAGATATTTTGCATCACCTTTATTTCCATAGGAACCTGTAACATTTTTTAACCATAAGAACACCATAACAAATCATTTTCACGTCGTATTTTCACGTTATCAGCACTTTTTAAATTGATGTCAATGGAGTCTACCTTTTTCGGTCTTTTATTTAGTTCTCCGTAACTCTGCAATTTCGGGTTTCGTGCGCGCTGTTGCGCTACTTTTTTTTCCTATATAAATAATATCTCATTTTTCACTTAAATCTTGCCGTTTCTGTATTACGAGCCTAAAACCAAAATTTGACATGTTTTGACATCGTTGTTTATCAGGTTGTCATGGCAATTTTTATTCAAATATCGTTACCGGCCTGATGTTTTACTTCAAAATACTCCTTTCTTCTTGGCCATTTACAAGAATTTGCTTTTAATTTAAATAATTTCAAATTTAATGAGAATAATTTTCCGTTCTTATGCCAGATCCGTCAAAAAGGGAAAATAAGCCGAACAATCGGCGAATGGGGGAGCTGACTTGAGCTTTGATACTTGAAGCATCTCCTAAAGGCCTTATCCGCACTGCCTCGGGATCCTGCAAGCCTCTGCCCGCTTCTTAAGTCGTCGCCTAGCCACGCCTACGCCTCCGCCTACTAGTGCGCTGTGTTTGCCTACTTCAAGCGCCGCGCGTACCTACTTCAAACGCTGCGTGCCTACTCCAGACGTTGCGTGGACCTACTCCAGACGCTGCGTGTCTATTTCGGATGCTGTGTGTGTCTACTCCGGAAGTTGTGTTTGCCTACTTCAAGCGCCGCGTGTACCTACTTCAAACGCTGCGTGCCGACTCCAGACGTTGCGTGTACCTACTCCGGGTGCTGCGTGTACTTACTCCGGGCGTTGCGTGTGCCTACTCCAAGCGCTGCGTGTACCTTCTCCAGACGCTGCGTGTGCTTCCTCCAGATTCTGCGTGTACCTAGAGCAGGAGCTGTGCACCTATCATAGGCATAGCCTGTGCACACTTCGTTGCAGTATCTTTATCTTTGTTATTTTTTTTAATAATATTGTAAATCACTATCTTCATTACAACCCATCATCACCTTCATACCTTTTTTTTTATAAAAGAAACTGTAAAACTTTTCAAATTTTTAAATAATTTATTTTATTTTGGTTGTTTTCGTTGTAGTTAAGTTAGGTTCTTTAGTTTTTTTATTGTCGCTTCACGACAAGGTACTAAAAATATTTGTCTAATTCGAACCTAAGTTAGTTCAATATTATTTCTATATTGTTAATATCAGTAATAATCAACACATATATTTTGTAATTATTGTATTATTTCCCTATACCCATAATATTATACTTTTTAAACAATGTCAAATCGGTGTTAACAATGTCAAATCAGTATTAGAATAATCCTTAGACGTAGAACTCTACATTTAAAGAATAATCATTGATGTTTTAAAATGAAACATCTTATTATGATATTGTAATTATATAGGTGACTAAAAATACATGTTGATTTGAAGTAACTATTATTTAAAATGTATTTATTTTATAGAATAAGGTGACAAACAAGCACACAGTCCACCCGAGGGTAAGTGGTTGCTGCGGCCCATAAACATCCACGTCTATTCCCAATCAATGCAGATGCGTGGTTACACCTTAAGACCAAGATGGAATGCTTCGTTTCCAGTAAAAAGCACTCTGGTTCTCTACACTCACCATACGAAACACAGCAACATTAAGCTGCTATTTTACGCTGATATTCTGTGAGAGAGTGGTCCCCGGTCAGGCCAACCCATTCGTGCTACAACTATAATATAGCTGCAGTGTGGCTCTACCATATATAAAAATATGTTAAAAAATAGGAAGATGTAGGATTGATGTTTATCAGTTTTATTATTTAAGTATAATAGCTGTGTAGCTATATTCTACGCCTTATTTGGAAGGGACAAGGATGTGATGGTAGTTATGAAATGAAATAAAGACAGTGATTGCAAGTTCACCATGTTCGATGAACATATGCCACGCATGACAGCATCCACGAGTATCACCATCATCTACATTTTTGTGGTGTTGAACTGCGGAATGTAGCAATTATTGTAAATCCTCCCAAAATGGCATATTTACAGGTTCTATTTGCTTCATGATAATGATTATCAGCTTGCGGAAGTCCAAAGCTGAAACGCCTACGGCGTTTTCAAGGCATGCCACCTAATTTCTACGGATTCAAAAGAATATAACTGTTTCTGTATTTAATGTGGCATTTTATTTTCACTTCTACTTTTTTATTTAAATATTTCTTTGTTTCAGAGCACGGGAATTTTCTGCACTTTCTTTTTGGCTAACGCTATCCTTGTGCGACGAAGAGCCTCTATAAGAAACTCTACTTCGATAAGAGAGTCAACTTTCGCAGCGCCCGACGATTCGTTGCTATCGCCCACTGCTCCAGGGCCTACCTTGCCAAAATTTTAGACAACTTTAAGACTAAGAAAAGTATTATTTTTATGAGTGATCCTTAGTTCTAATGCCTAACTTGCCAAATATTAACGTGAACATTTTAATATAGTTTTAGACGTTTATAAAATATTTGTAAAAATTAAACTTTAAAATAAAAATAAATAATAACGGTAACAATAATAATGCAGAATATACTTATATTAAAGAAAGTTAATATATATTTGCGTAAATGACTGAAACAGCCTGCAGTTAATTTTAAAGATGTTTTTTATAGAATAGGGTGACAAACGAGCACACAGTCCACCTGATGGCAAGTGGTTGCTGTGGCCCAGATACATCTACATCTGACCTGGATTACGCAACAAAATGCAGATACGTTGTCACCCGTGAGGACTTAGGTAGAATGCCTCATTTCCAATAAAAAGGGTCTCCGGTTCTCTACACTCACCATACGAAACACAGGAGCATTAAGCTACTATTTGACGCTAGTATTCTGTGAGAGCGTGGTTCCTCCCCGGTCGAGCCGACCCATTCATGCTACAACTATACTATTAATATAACTGCAGCATGACTCTACCACGTGATAAGGAAATTGTAACCAAATTTACATATTATTTATATATTATCTTGAATACTATACTAGAAGTAGTACTATTATTCATACTGTGAGTACACCTAGGGTCCCAGGGACTATCAGCTAAATGTGATCGTGTTTGTAGAGCGGCGTCCCCGTCACACGAAATAGGACAGTAGACAAAACGCTTTGCAATTGAATAAAATCTACCTTAAAGATATATACTGGCTGGTTTTTTTACTGTCTGAAAAAAAATGTAACAGATGAACGGAATAGAAGCCTATGGCACTGATATTTTCCAATTTTTTTTTATTTTACATTAACAGAAATTGATCTATCAATAAATATACTACAAATTGGGTGCGTATTATTTTAATTTCGATAGTTTTAATTGATTTATTTATTTAGTTAAAATATTTGTTTTTTTTTTTTATTACCGAAAGTTTATTTCCAATTAGTTGTGTTATTTGATAGTTCAATTTCATAATATGTTAATGTAAAAGCAAAAAATCTATTCCGTTCGCCTGTTACAACGAATTTTTTTTCAGACGGTATAAAAAATTATTCTATATATATTTACCAATTCGATATTGTAAAGTTAGCGGATATAAGATTCTTGGAAAAGAAGCAAGACAAACATGAGATACCATTACCAAAACAACCTATCAAAACACTGCTAAAAACAGGCATCACCTAAAGATGGCGTCATTGGGGAAATTTTTGGGGAAGTTGCCGAGCTTGACAAGCAGGTTGGCCACCACATTTTATATTATTTTACGTTGTTATCACGGAGATGCTGCTGTCCATGTTCTGTTTAAATTCACACTTATTGCACCCAAGGGATGGCATGGGACACTGGATTTTCTTTTTTATAACCACTTCCTCCCTACACTGCAAAAGTAAGGCAAGCAAAGAGTAACGTGTGTATAATATCGTAATATTACCATGTGTATAGCAAACTTAAAAACCACAATGATAACGCGTTACAAAGCCAAACCTGCCCAAATTTAACCGAAATTTTAACATTTACAATGATTTGTAACTCTTGTTATATGCTTGCTTGTAGTTATAAAATGTATTTTCCTTTTGGAATCACAGTTAACAAAAGTTTTGAGACTCTATTATTTCATTAATGACCTGGTGTAAGATTACGATATGTTGTTACTAAATAAATTATATTAACTTAAATTGAAAATTAAAAAAAACCCTAAACAAAAAAGCTGAGAATCTTCAAACGGCCAAACCGATTTTGATAAAAAAATGTCTAAGGACCACCGCTAGAAAACCGGCTTTCAAATAAAAAAAAATTTTTGAAGAAAAATTCATCTAAAATCTCTGAACACAAAATCCAAATTAGCAGTTTTACTACGCTGGAGTATGGGTAAATTTTTAAAGTAATGTATGCAAACAAGAGACTCCAGAAGGAGATACTGCTAGAAAATGTTGACGTGTGTGTGTGTGTGTTGTGTATGAATTGTATTTATTAGATTAACATTGTGTTAAAAAAAAAGTTTAAGTTACAGCCTATATGCGTCCCACTGAGAGGGTTTTAGGGCAAGGAAGTGTCCGCCGCGCTGCGCCAATGCAATGTTAGTAGTGTTGGCGTACTTGAAATGTCTCCGAAATATTTTATTTTTATTATTTCTCAGACATGCCGGTTTCCTTACAATGTTTTGTTCACCGCCGAGCAAGTGGCAAATCAGCACTTAAAATTGCAACTAACAATTTCATTGGTGCCGGCGGGGATCGGACCCGGGTTACTCGCGTACTGTGAAATTTACAGCCAGCGCTCAGCCTCTGAGCTACCACGTACACACACTATATACATATCTATCTACTCTATAAAATTGTGTAATTTAGTTTATTAGGTTGCCACCATTCCTGGCCAAGAGTCCGTCTGGGTACGTACCACGCTCTTAACCATTTCTGCTAACAAGCAGCAGTGCGTGAACTACTGTTCCGGTCTAAAGGTTATCCTTCGTTCTTCGTCATTATTTATACATTTGACCTTAAGTTTAAAATTCGGCTACTCTGAAAAAAAACCAGTATAATGACAGACTGTGAGGCATTTCATAGTCTTCAGAGTTAACAACGAATCGGTAGCCCCGTTTGTTTGAAGTTGGTTGCATATGACCCACGGGTTGCAGTAGCCACTTAACACCAGGTAGGCTATTAGTTAGTTTGTATGCAATTTATGAAATTAAGTAGCCTCGCCAATCATCCTTGGAAGGAATCGGTGTTCTTTAACGAGGATTTGTGGTCTATCAAATCTGATGTAGTGACGGGGGCGATCCTGTACGTGTTCACAGACTGCAGACTTCCCGGAGCGTCGATTCTTCACATCAGTTATATGTTGCTATTGAAATCAAAAAACATCCTAATTTCAATAGAGAGGATGGCTGGGTGCTACCATCTGCTTGGGATCCTATAATAAATAAAATTAAATCCCAACTCAAGCATACAACTGCAAGACTTCAAGATACCATAAGTTCATACCGTGTAGATCGGAACTAAAGTTAAATTTTAATCTATGGTAACCGCGGTTAACTATGACATCTGGACGTTGAACATCTCACATCTCAGTCCACCCCGTGACCATGGGTGCTGTAAAGCGCTCGAAACGTCGGGTATTTATAGTTAAATATACGCGATAAAATCCGTAAAAACTAGTATTATTTAAAATTACTTATTCCATGATTGGTTGAGCGAACGAGCTATACTGGCTGCCAAAAACACTGATTTAATTGAATTAAATTTCAAAATTCAAGATGACATTCCCGGCAAAATGAGGACATATAAATCACTTTATACGGCAATTAATGAAGATGATGTGAACTATCCACCGGAATTTCTAAACTCACTTAATTTGCCAGGATTGCCGCCTCACAATCTTCAATTAAAGGTTAGATCTGTAGTTATAATGTTGCGAAATATTAACCAACCGCAACTTTGTAGGTTGTATAAAAAACTGAATAATGTAATAGAAGCAATCATATTGAACGGAAAGTATAATAGAGAAGACGTTTTGATATCCCGCATCCCAATGATTCCGACTGATGTACCATTCGAGTTTAAACGACTGCAGTTTCCGGTACGGCTTGCTTGTACTATGACTATAAACAAATCCTAGGGGCAGTCATTAAGTGTTTGTGGTATTAATCTAGAAAACTCATATTTCTTGCATGGTCATTCCCGTGTTGGAAAACCGTCTGCTCTGTTTGTTTACGCGCCAGGTGATCAAACAAAAATATCGTATACCTTAAAGTACTACAATAAAAATGAAACTTAATTTAGAATAAGTAAAAAAAAAGAATATAATAAGTAGATATCATAATAAGAAATTAGAAATTGTAATTTTCATTGAGATTTTTAGTGACTATTAAAAGAATTTTAAGAGTTTTATAATTTTTATTTTTTGACATTAATGAACTTTCTTTTCTTTTTTTATCTTACTAGCTGACCCGGTACCCCGAATAGCGGAATAAGTATTAAAAAAAATTTAAAGAATCGACTGTTAGGCGGTACGAAGTTCGCCGGGTCAGCTAGTATTTAATACATTATAGAAAGTACTCGTACTTGCACGTTTATTGTGCAATATACATAACTTTATATAGTCATTTTATTCATTAACTCATTGGTGATACAATCATTGTACCGATAAGACCTGTATGGTTCATTCGGAGGCAGGGGAAAGTAGAGCGAGCGCAGAAACCTGTATTTGTAGAAGTAATTGCGTAATACGTACCGAGACGTACTTAAATAGTCAGGTCACACGATATGCTGCGGTGACTTTAACACACCGCAATTGTTTCGCATACTACACGGCTAGCGCGGAACCGCAGTCCCTCTCCCTGTGCACTTAACCGGTGTAGGTCAATGTATGCCTCATTGGTCAAATGGTCGTAAGCGTTCGTTAGTCAGGCCAAAATCAATTATTGGTTTTATTTTTCAAGAAATTCTGAAAAGTAGCCCGGAGTGCGGCACACCTAATCTCTTTTCGGTCGTTTTCTATTGCCGTCGCACCGGGTTATGAGATTAAGGAAATAGTGCACTTGTGCTGGCGCAAACACTCGTGCACTATAATCCTGACCTGTACAATGGCTATAGTCTCCTTTGAGACTGGCCGCCGTGACCGAAATTCTGTCTGAAGGACATCAGTTAGTGTCATAGATTCTGATATATAGTAGCAGAGCAGCTACACGTAGTGACATATTAGCATGGAATATTAACCAAAACTTGTGGCGTTTCAATCTTTGCACCTACGTTTAAGAGGAAATGGTCTTTTCTACATAAAAACGCTTTAGCATGTTTTCTTTCTGGTTTACGACCTTATAGCAATTATTTTTACAGTAAAATTAATATCAACCTCTTCTATGTCCCTATGTTTTCCTTTTTGTGGATACCATTATCTTTAGCACTAGAACCCTTACAAAATGCTCAAAATTGCCTATTTAGACCGCTGTGAACAGAGGCCTAGTGTTCAAATTTGATAACTAATACTGAAAAAAAAAACAAAGACTCAGTGTATACGCTTCTTATGACGTTTATTAAATATCTTTTAAATTGTAATTTCTTAAATTTACGCGAACACTACACATTGAATAAAACTATTATATACGAATTTTATCGGCGTTTAATTACTACTTTAACTTATTTTTATTATACCGACGTTTCGGGTGCTTTACAGCACCCGTGGTCACGGGGGGGACTGAGATGTTTGACGTCCCAATATCATAGTTAGTCCGGCTACCTTCAGTTTTTGAATATTATAAATTTTTGGTCTGATTTACGCAAAGCGAGCTTATAGTATCATGAAGTCTTACAGTGGTATGCTTGGGTTTGGGTTTAAGTTTGTTAATTATAGGATCCCAAGCAGATGGCAGCACCCATCCATCTTTTCTGTTGAAATTTGGATGTTTTTTAATTTCAATATGTGGATCCAAAGATTATTTTTCCCCATCTCAATCCAAATTTATCCTTTAAGTGGTAGAGCCACGCTGCGGCAATATTATGGTTGTAGCACGAATGGGTCGACTCGACCGGGGAAGGACCACGCTCTCACATAGCCAGCCAGACCAGCGTAAAATAGCAGCTTAAAACTGCTGTGTTTCATATGGTGAGTGTAGAGATCCGGAGACCCTTTTTTACTGGAAACGAAGCATTCCATCTTAGTCCTCAGGGATGACAACGCATCTGCGTTTTGATTCTTAATCGAGGATAAATGCAGATGTCTATGGGCCACAGCATCCACTTACCACCAGGTGGACTGTGTGCTCGTTTGTCACTCTTATTCTATAAAAAAATTGTAATTGCAATAGTTGTATCCATCTTTAATTAGGAATACATTTTACCGTAATTTACTTCTACGTTATCTTACGTAAGAATGTATCTCCTGTACTCGTAGATAGCCGTAAATAGAAAAGCCCCGGACGAATGAAAGCCCTAATCTACACCCTTGTACATGTTGCAAAATGTAGGTACATATTTCACATTATACGTGGGAATTATCCCGCCATCTATCAATGTTCATCAGCTCATTCTGGCATCAGCATCAGCAATTAATAAATGGTGTGCATGTATATAGCACACAAACAACTATTACACAAACGTTCTCGAATTTTCTATTTTAAACGATTATGATGTGTTGACATTTACTTGAGTATTTAACAATGAAAAGTTTAATAGTACCTAAGTATGTCGTTTAATTATAGTACCAGTGGTTGTGTGTTTGCTTCCTTTTCGATTGTTTAGTTTTGTTTAAATTTAGAGTAATAAAATTTTGTAATGGACCGTAATAAAAATATTCCTATAAAATTATCTTTTTATTCCTTTAAGTATTGTCAGTCTTAATTGCCACTGCCACTAAATTAATAATTTTGGTCAGAATTTCATACATCATTTGTCTAAGGGCTTATTTTTCATTGGATAAATAAGGGTTATTCATATATAACCTATACAAATAAATAAAATTTAAGTGTCTGTTTCTAATGTCAAAATAATAGCTTTTTACTAAATGTACATATATGAAAGTAAATATAGTAGCCTACTTATAACAAAAAAAAATTTTTTTTTGCGCCCGAAGCAAATATGGGCAACCCTCCGGAAAACGGGGGAGGGAGATGGGGAATGCTCATAGCATACCACGCAGCCGGCTGCGTGGTTATGTGGAGACTTTTACCCACTAAACCCCACCTTTTAGGGACTGGCTTAACGGTCTAACTAGAGATCTCTAAGCCGTATACGAACGCGACCCTCCTTGGCAGAAAGGAGGGCGCAAGCGGCGAAAAGCCGCTTCGACGAGTGCCTAACTAAGGCAGATTAAGGGATGTGTTATGTAGGCTCGGCGTGAGCCGCCAGGAGGCAGTTCAGGTCAGCCGAAAGCTTGTTGAGGGGGTCCGAGAGAGAGTTTCTCGGTCTGCGCACACTATAGCGAGTGTGGATAGGGCCTGCATAGGCAGCTGTCTCACGAATGAGATGATTTGGGTGGGACTCTGAGGCTTTGAAAAATCTCTCAGAGAGTGATTTAAGGAACTGCTGGATTGTTGGGAGCTCTAAGTCTCGGTGTAGGTCGGCATTACGGACATAATAGGGCGAGTTAGTGGCCCCAGAATAGATTTCGAACTATTTGAAGTTCATTTATAGCTTTGGGCTTAGCATGTGCGAAAATGGGGGGCCGCATAGGTCATGACAGGTCGTATGCAGACCTTATATAGGGTTCGCTTGTCTGTCTGACTGTTTGTTCCAGTGAATCTCCGAAAATTCTGGCTTTCCACTAGCGGATAACTGAACATCAGTTAAATGTAATAAGTAGTAACTAAGGCTAGGCTTTTATTTTAGAAAAAGAATTTAAAAAACGAACGGAAGCGGACGAAGTGGCGGGAAGTAGCTAGTATGTAATAAAATACGACATTGATAAATTAAAAATTACAGTAGTTTGTGTAAAATACTTCAATTGTTTCACTTTTACATTCAGTCACGTAATTTATTTTATGAATAATTTTTATGTGATGACTGAACCGTGTAGTAGCGGTGTAAGAATATCTACCGTGAATTTCGTAAAAGGTGACAGAGGGAAATTGAACCATGGGCAGCAGCATCTTCCTGACAACAAGTCAAATTAATAAAAAAACTGCGAATGACAATTGACAACCCACTCGTGAATTGTGTCGACTATTTTAAATATCCTCCCTATGAGGCAATCTATAGGGTGGCCTATGTTCACTAGTGGACCTTTATAGGCTGTGATGGTGGTGATAGTGGATGGTTAAAAATTAGCCCTAAATAAACTAAGCTGGACTGCAGTAAAGAATATGAATAGCTAATACATACATTCATTTATACCCGCACGTAATCATGTTATTTTAAAGAAATTTCACTACTATTTTGTAGGTATTATTTATTATTCTGTGAAGTCACCATAGAATATTATATTACAAAGTAGAATGGCTGTCAACCTTATTTTGCGCGAGTATCAGCGTCGCCGGGAGCACACATTCATGCAATTGCCTTTTATTATCACTACTACAAAACCGATTCGCTGAGTTGACAGACTGAGCAAATTTACACATTTTTATCATTCAAAAAAATCGTTTAAATTTTAATATATATTTATTTGTAAATAGTGTGCAATTTGGTAGTTTCTAAATAATTTGCATGCGAAATTTGGAAACGATTGTAACAAATAATAAATAATTTATTACTTTGCAACCTTCCGCTAACCAATTACAATACAGGTAATGTAGAGTCTACATTACCTGAAGATGCCTCGTGTAGAGGCGAAACACGTGTCGTATTGTTGTCGATGGTGGAATAGTGGTGTTGGAAGTAGTGGTGCCGGGAGTAAAGGTGCTGGGAATAGTTGTGACGGAGTTAGTGCATGCACTTGAGGGAGGGCGGGAGGTGCTCTTCAATCCAGGTAAGACACATCGTTGTAATTGGTTAGATTGGTTAGCGGAAGGTTGCAAAGTAATAAATTATTTATTATAATGATTTCCGCAAAGTAACGCCCGATTCTATCAACGACTGTAACGTCAAAACTCAAAACTTTAAAGTAAAATTACATACATAGTCAAAACACATTTCGTGTTGACATTTATATGTGTGAACTGACATGTTAATGACATTTAAGTCACGGGCTCCGCCCGTTCTATTTTATGTATGTATTATAGTATTCTATCGAAGTCACGTACACGTACAAAGGAAGAGCTTTCTGAATATCAAAGAAAATCTAAAACAAATATAATTTTCTAGAAAAAAAAATTAAGTGATAATTTAAACTCTACTAAATAAAAAATTATAAATAATGGCCATTAGGATTAGGCAGTAAAAATGTATGCGTTTGGCAGAAAAAAAGCGCTAGCAAGCGCTTGTAAGCAAAATGGCGAAACTAAACAGTGTTCGGCCAGGACACTTTTGCTAACTTCAGTAGCGCCACAGATTAGTAAATAGTTTACTAACAGATACATCACTCCCATACAAAAGCCAAAATACCTACGCTATAACAACCTACAAAATCTTAATAATAATATCTGCTGCTCGCAGCGAGAAGAAAATGTACCATAAGTACGCGCACGAAGAGTCGAGATTGTGTTGTCAATTTGGCCAACATCAAGGAGTGGCCGTCAATATCGACGAAACAGCTCTCTTCAAGGCTCTTGTCCCCATTGCCCCTCAGGCAGGTAACCCTCTGCCCGCCGTCGCGGCATTCTTAGCGGAAAATGGCTCCGAAGCCATGGAGCACTCGGACACCGTGTCTGAAATTTCGTCCACCCGTGGGAGGTCCGCTCCTACGTCAATCTCCTCATCCAGTAGCTGCTCCTTGAACTCATCAGAGTCTGTTCAGTCAGTTATTGATACGACCCCCTTCACGGAAGTGTAATCCAAGCGCGGTTCGAAACGCGCTGCGACCTCTCGTGCACCTCCCGCCCCTGCAGCCCTCGCGTCTGCTCGCTCCACCGCAGCCCCCGTCGCTGCCACAAAGAAACAGGTCCCGCCCCCTGTCTTCCTCAGGGACAAGGCGCAATGTACTAGACTTTCTAAAGTTTGTTACGACGCAGGCTTTAAATATGACCAAGCCACCAACTTTGGTGAGTAAATTAAAATCGTTCCGCAGTCTATGGAAGACTTTAGAAACTCACCAAACTCTTCACATCCGAAGGTGTGCCATATCACACCTACTCTCTCCCTGGAGAACGTAAAGTCAGGGCTGTCCTCCGCGGAGTTCCCTTTGAACTCACCAACGAGAAGGATTTCCTCCCAGTCCTTAAGTCCCAGGGATTCCCAGTTGAGGCTGTGCACAAGATGCACAGCAGTAGGGGCAAGAGGTACTCGCTTGCCCTCCTCATTTTGTCCAACGTGCCGGAGGCGAAAGACATATTCCGACAGGTACACACTGTGTGCGGCCTGTCGAGAGTCAAAGTCGAAGCCCCCTATAGGCGCGGTTTTCCGGCGCAGTGCTACCGCTGCCAACTCTACGGGCATGCGGAGGCCAACTGCTCAACCCCTCCCAGGTGCGTTAAGTGCCTAGACCCGCACAGCTCGAAAGAGTGTCCTCGGCCCCGTGATACCGAGTATCCACCCGCTTGCGTCCTTTGCGGACAGACAGCCATACGGCCAACTTCAGAGGCTGCCCTTGCGCGCCTTGCCCCAATCTTGGCAACGAAGCTGCCAAAAAAGTTCCGCCACCGGTCAATGACCGTACATTCCCGGCTCTCCCATCCAAAATGCCCCTTCAGGGCAACTCTCAGTCACCTCAGGACCTATATCGGCCCCCTCAGGAACCCTACAGGCCACCTCACCTTCGCCCACTAGGGCCCCGACATCAGGCGGAACCCTCTTACGCCGATAATGTAGATACAATATACACTGCTATCCGCAATATCGACGTAAGAGAGATCGCAATTTTAGCACGCAAACTGCGCGCTTCTCAGTCTCCTCAGGACCGTCTGCTCGCGCTTACCGAGCACCAACACCTTCTAAACTCAATATAATTAGTCATCCCATTCGCAAGCTGCCTTAATTTGCCGCAATTTTTCCCAGCGGCTACTCGCCGCTAGCGCCCCCCTTTTCACCCAAGGGGGGTCGCGTTCGATACGGCGTAAAGATCTCTAGCTAGATTGTTAAGCCAGTCCCTAAAGGCGGTGTTTAGTGGGTAAAAGTCTCCACATAACCACGCAGCCGGCTGCGTCGTATACTATGAGCATTCACCGCCTCCCTCCCCCGCTTTCCGGAGGTTTGCCCATATTGCTTTGGGCGCAAAAAAAACGAGTGACGGAGGCCTGGTAGCGCTGACACAATCCGCCATTTTGCTTATTTAATTTCTTTGTTTTGAAGTAGAGTTTATGAGTCGTTTTGTGCAATATTAGTTTTAAGTAATATAATGACATGTTATTATATATACATGTTATTAAAAATTCATGATTGGTAAGTTTTTAATATGAATACTTTACAAACATATATTTAAATTAGGTTAGGTTCCCCGGTTAAAACTAACTTCGTGTCCTAGAGGAAAATAGCTACTTACGATTTGACAGCGTTTATCGCTTACGATCGCCATTTTGCTTACAAGCGCTTCCTAGCGTTTTTTTTTGCTAAACGCAGCCTATATTTATGTCAATAAATTTTATAAAGAACTACGACATAAAAAGGGTCTCTAGTTCACTAAACTCACCATACGAAACAGCGCATTCAGCTGCTATTCTACGCTGGTTGTGCGATCGACAGGTACAGGCATAAAGGATAGTTGTATCTATCATCTCACCCAGTTTGTCGAAAACGTGTGGTCTTCAAGGTGACGGTGACGCTGGAGCAGATGTCATGCAAATCTACACACAGACTTCCGCACGTTGATTACTGTGGTTATTTACTGTGGTAACTAACTGCGTCATATTTTTTATAACATTGGGTGACAAACGAGCTCACAGTCCAGCTGATGGTAAGTAGATGCTGTGGCCCATAGACACATTTATCTTCCATTAAGAATCAAAATCAAAATGCGTTGTCACCCCTGAGGACTAAGATGGAATGCTTTGATTCCAGTAAAAAGGGTCTCCGGTTTTCTACACTCACCATATGAAACACAGCAGCATTTCACTGCTATTTTACGCTGGTATTCTGTCAAAGCGTGGTCCTGCTCCGGTTGAGCCGACCCATTCGTGATACAACTATAATATAGCAGCAGCGTGGCTCTACCACGTAAAAATATGTATAAAAATATACCTGCAAATTTTTTCTCGGGAACACATCATTGAATATCGTAACAAACTTAAGCACTAACTAACTTAACTAAAGTCGAGTCTTAGATAAGCAAAATCTCGGATTGGGGACCACTTTAGTCCTGTTTAAACATTAGAAGATACAGGTTTGCGCGCTTATCACTAAATGTAACCCCTTTGTCGGTATCCTCCCCATGCTGCTTCAGCTAGCATAGGAATCCTCGGCATCAACATGTCGAATTACGTACAGTTTTGCGGTCACTTGGAAGGAAAGGCAAAATTAGCCTCTAAAAAGCTTAGCGTGTTCTGCAGAGCGGGATAGAATTTCATGCCGGCACACCGTTTGCAACTTTACAAGACGCAGGTTCGCCCTCACATGGAGTACTGTTCTCATCTCAGACCGGGGCACCCCAGTGCCAGCTCCCTCACTTGACCGCTTCAAGCGAAGAGTGGCTCATATTGTCGACGACCTTGATCGACGATCGACTTGATTCACTAGCGCTGCGAAGTGATGTTGCATCACATTGCATTTTTTATTGCATTTTCGACGGGGAGTACTTAGACAAATTGTTCGGATTAATTCCACTAACGCACATCGGGACAAAATTCACAGCGCTATCCACACCATCTGAATGCTTGGCGGTCCATCATGACTGTGCGTTATTATCTACCACGCGCGATTTTTCCAGACCTTCAAGAAACGAGCTTATGCACCTTCAGAAAACGGCAACGACGCTTACTATCAGGATGATTTTATGTGGGCGAAACCTTAGGGTGGAAAGCTAGTAAAATATAAAAATCTAATAAATATATTCGTGGGCTAGGCACAGGCACAGACAGAACAGACCGGTGGGGGTGGGGTGGGGGGGGGGTATATTCTTCGTTAGCCTAGAGTCACAATATATAGGTTTTGTGCTAGTGCTAGAGCTGTCAGAACATTTAAATTTATAGTAAATAAACTTTAAATAATATTTTTGAACCTTTGAAAAACTCGATATTTGGGAAATGATTGCACACATTATTGCATTCTTGTAAACACGTTCTATAAAATATATGTGTACGTAATATAAAACTAAAATACTAACCATACGTGCCATACAAAATGGTTCGTAATTCGTATAGTATAGTAGGACGTAGGCATTCTCTTGATAGAAAAAATCCTGTCGAGTCGAGATGAAGATGCTAGAGCGAGATGAAAATATAATTCAAGTCTATAATGTGGGAGCGGGAGCTCGAATAGGTGAATGAGGGGTCACGATTGTACGTGAGTAACGCGCGGGGCATCAAGAGATGTGCGTAGTTTATGACAACATGGCATTTTTACACAAATTTAGGGAGAAAATAAATACTTTATTTTGGAAACCGTTGTACATAAAATTAGTTAGTACTCAGCTAAGTTGTATATAATTTATGTTAAGTTTAACAGTACCTGCATTTTATTTATTTATGTACACACAAGTAAGGGAGAGGACACATCATGATGAAAAGTTTGTACAAAAGCTCTTCTTATCTCATAATAAAATTTCTTCCAGTAGGCCAGTTTCAAAGATATATGATTAATAAAAAATTATAAGGTGTGCACTTTGTTATGATACAACACATATGGGGATAAAATAAATACATACCTCAAATATAACATAATAAACAAAACGTTTAAGTAGTTTTATCAGATTTAACAAAAATATAGTTAAATAAATTATTAACATAATGATAAAATGTTAAAAAAATATAATAAAATATTAAAAAATAACAAAGTAAAGTAGCATGGTACTACGTAAATATTTAGAAGACGTACCACAGCTTTACGTAGCGTACCACAACTTTATGTAGCGTACCACAGCTACATAAAGCTCTGCTTTCATAATTGAAAGATTTTTACAGTAGAGAAAAATCTTTTTCCCTACTGTAAAAATACTGGATTTTACTGGATCTACTGGATTTTAGATATCCCTCAAATATATTTTTTTGATTTCTCATAGACATGTAGGTTCACTCACGATGTTTTACTTCACTGCCGAGCACATGGTAAATCAGCACTTATTTTGCACCTAACATTTTTAGCTGTGTTGGTGGGGATCAAAATCGCTTTGCTCATCTGATATCCACTAATGAATGAATGATGCATACATACATATTTCGAATTTTAACTTTCAAAAGTTTTTCTATTTGCAAATTTGATTTTGACACAAATTTAGGGTCAGAAAAACTTTTATCTGCAGACAGATTTACAAAATTTCTGTCGATTTATACTCGAACCTAACGATTAGAAATTTATGAAATATTTATATGTTAAAAATAAAGCTGAAATTATCATAGTTTTATTGCAAAGTAGGATTTCTAAATTTATCCAAGATTTCTGCACACAATTCGTTTCTAATAAATTATTAATTTGAAGTAATCGGGTAGTGCAAAAATAATTACATGGTAACACACACTCCGCGTCGCCAACGCGATCTCCCCTTAATTTTCATTTAGTCGTTTTCGATCCGCCGTTGAAGTGAGTCCGCGTTTGGTTATCGAATAAGTAAACAAGTAAATTTGTGAGTGATCTCAACTGGTGAAGTTAATTGTGTGACTCGCAGTGTATTCAAAATGGGGTGTGGAACGAGTTTCGTGAAATATGTGCTCTTCTTCTTCAACTTGGTGGTTGCGGTGAGTAAAGGGCGGGAGAACCGGTTTGGTTTCATGGCGATAGACCGCTGGCTATGATCAAAGGCCAGCGAAAAAAACATGGCTCTGTGCTGTGGAATATTTTTACAATTTATTGTTTTGTTAAAAGTTGTTGTAATCTTTCAATCCTTGAGAAAGTAAATTTATGATTCTGTCAGTGTCACATTAAAAACAATTCAGCGACGCCGCGTTATATGTTTATTTAATTACTTTTTATAAATTTTATTTTATTTTTAATTTCATTTTTATATTATATTGTATTTTTATTATTATATTATATTGCATATTCATTTTATATAAAACTTATATCCCATTTTGTTAATTATCCTTATTTAATTTTACATTTTGTATTGAATTGGTCGTTTTCCTCACACATATTTGAGTTTTTGAATAAATATTATCAAAATAGTGATCGACCTCGAGCATCGCGATGCCGAATATTCGATCCTCGGATTCGATACTTTGAGTAATGTTCTTTTTTTTTCGGTAACAAGTCGAGTGTTGAACTTTTTCATTTTAATAAAAAAACTGGATATTACATTATCATATCATCGTTGGTTGTATGAAAAACTCGATACCAGTAGTGTCGTCATTCCGGGGCCGATACCATTCCGTTATTCGTACCGTAGCCTCCGATTCTGATACCATTTATTTGGTATCGATACTACGTAGTACTATTATTTATTCCGTGTCGATACTAATTGTCACATTTTCGAAACTTTTTGATTTCTTTGGCAATGCAGTGCACTCATACTGTTTGTACTTTTGCTAGTGTCGAGTGTAATGAATTATTAATAATTTCAACAACATAATCATTTGGAGCAAATTAATCAAACATTCGTTTTAATAATTTGCTCCAAAATTACAAACACGAAGTTTTTGGTGTTGGTAGATGTTGGCGGCAGCTGGAGCCAGCAGGCAGTCGACGATAGTATCTTATGGCGCCTCAGTAGTCATAACAACTTGAGGGTCACATTACCATTGTAGCAGTTGTCTCCTCGATTCTACCAAAAGTTTATATGCGCAGTCATTTAATACGCAAAAAGTTTTACGTAACAAAATCCACTTCAAACATTTTTTTAAACTTCTAACAATAGCAGCAATCCGTTGAGGTCAAGTTCCCGCTAAAACCAGCAATAACCAAAAACCACCTTTTCGAACGTCGGACTTTGATTCTAATTCGCAAATAGGTACCGACAATGTCGCTAAGTTTGGCACTGGTCAAACTTGAATACACGTTTACACTTCGAAATCCAGTTTGGGCGGTCTGCTACACAATTATTAAAAAATTTGCAAAGCTTAGTAACGCATGTGGCCGCGTTTAGCGGTAATCGGAGCAGTTGTAAATGAATTAATGGATATTAATTATGGACTGGAGTAATGATGCTGAAATTAAAATTTTCCAGCTTTTTTTAATCAGGGCCGTCAATATAGGTACTATACGAAAAACAAGGATATTAGAATCTATGTAAAGCTAGAAAGGTTAGTTTAGGCTTAGAGTAAATAAAATCTCTGTATATTATTGTAATAACTAAACTAGAAAATAAAAAGCCTACTAACACAATATAGAAATAAAAAAATAAAAATTCAACAAAAACCGGTAACCGGCTTACGGATTTCACGTCTTGTAGATTACAGATTATTTTACTTTTTTTTTTATAAAAGTATAGTAGCAAACGAACTAACCGACTACATGACGGTAAGTGGCTACTGTGGTCCATGAACACCTGCAATTAGCGTCAAACAAAGAAGGCTGCCGAAGCGTTGTCACTTCCAAGGACAAGAAGGGGAATCCCTCAGCGTGTAATTATACTGGTTCTCTATGCACTTTAGATCAAATCACAGCCTTGCACTCACTTCTAATTGGTGATGGAAGGTAAGAGGCTGATGCTTCCCAGAATCTGGAGACTATTGTGTATAAATTTTAGAACGGTAAAATAACGTACTTATTTGTGTTTGAACGAAAGACCATTGTAATTTTATTACCATTTACTATAACTCTATGGAATGACCTGCGCTCGCGATTTACGAACAATGGAATTAAATCAAATACAGAACCATAGTGGGGAGCTAGTCCGAATGGGTCACATATTTCACAGAGTACTGAAGCCCGAAATGATCCATTTGAATGATCGACCCGGATGACCCTGTTCGTGTGAATGAATGACACATGTGTAACATACACGGACTTCTGGGCAAAAAGAGTTCTACCACGTAGTAAAGTTACAGCCTATCCCACTGCTGGGCACAGGCCTCCCCTCATTTCTGAGAGGGTTTTAGGGCAAGAAAGTGTTTTCCGCGCTGCCCCAATACGTGTTGGCGAACTTCACGTCTTCGAAATATTTTTTTTTCTTATTTCTCAGACATGCAGACTTCCTCACAATGTTTTCCTTCACCGCCGAGCACGTGGTAAATCGGAACTTAAAATTGCAATTAACAATTTCATTGGTGCCGGCGGGGATCGAACCCGGATTACTCGCGTTATTTACAGCGAGGCTACCACGGCTATCCGGCCGGAGCTATCGGGCTACCACGTAGTACAAATATGTAAAGGTAGCCAAATTAAATAGCCGCGTGGTAGCTGCGTAACATAATCCATCACGCCGTTTTGTCCTGTGAAGAGAACCGAAGACTAACCGGAGACTAAACGAACGGAGACTAACCGAACATTTTACTTCCAGTAAAAAGGGTCTCCGGTTAGTTTTAAGAGGTGACAACGCATCAGCATTTTTATTCTTAATCGAGGATAAAAGTGGATGTCTAGGGGCCACAGCATCCACTTACCATCAGGTGAACTGTGTGCTCGTTCACCCGATGGTAAGTGGTACACCCCCTTCACACTTATTCCATAAAAAATCAGCAATCTTTGCGAAAATAGTGAGAGTGAAAATATTTGACAAAGTCTGGCAAGTGTTCTTGCGTTACAATTTGCGCCCGCAATATTTATTCAATGTTTTGAAAATGTGAATCCAAAATTTCCCACGTGTCTGGCGCCATGGTTACCAACTTTTTTAGTATATCCTTACATTTAGTAACTTGTTGACTTGTTTATAATACCTCTATTGTATTATGTTAATGGAGTAGGTGCACTGATAGGCGCATCATATTCCGACTCTTTATTTCTTAGCTGCTTAAAAATCACTCATTGTGTTTGAAAGTATGATAAAAATTCTATTTCAGAACGTTATTTACTCTGAGTAATTTGGATCAAACCGTTTCATTTTGATTCTTATGTCTTGCGCCTTATAATTTTAATTCCGTTAATTATGTACTAAGCCCGAGTAAATAATTGTTTAAATACGACACTGTTGCCGTCAAATAGTGATTCAAGCACATATTATGTCGTCAGATGCTATAATTTTTGATATGTATGCCTAAATGGGTACTGACTCAATGTCGGTCAGCCATTATGACATCATTCTTTTTATGGTCTGTGAACATATGAACGAAACCCACAGTGCGTTATTGTTTGTAACTGGTAGGAATGGTTTGCCGGTAGGAATCATTCCGCAAATGCGTTATGTTTTTAATTTCATAATTAAGAAACCTCGTTTTACTATTTTATAGCAAATATTTCATGAGTTTTAAATAAAATTCAACATTTTCTATTTAGTTTTAGAATAATCTCTTTCTCGTTTTTCGAAAAACAAATATATTATTTTAATAAGTATATAAAATAAATGTAATATTTTATCTTATATTATACAGATTTTGTTACAATTTTAAAACCGTCTATAGATTTGCTTTTATGCAATGCTGCAAAGACCAGACACCTAAAAAGCGGGTACAAATGCAAATCAAAGGTATCAAGTTCAAATAAACAAAAAAATATTAATATGCGTATAACATCGTGATTGCGAGGGACGTCATTGTCTAAAAACATAATACAATAAAATTTTCTCAATTGAAAAAAGTGCACAGTTAGTAGTGGGAGTGCTGTTGTCGTCCCGGTTGGTCGATCTTATGACTGAATACAAGGTTGTGAACTCAAGACTTCTCTGGGTTCGCTTCAAAATGGGACTGACGAAGTTATTCCTTTTGGCTGTTTATGCGCCGGTAGCTTCGTCGTCCAGGGCTGAGCTGGAGGAGTTTTGGGAGAATGTAAGAGAAGTTCTAGATTTGGTTAAGGGAAACGAAAGAACTGTTGTATGTGGTGATTTGAATGGATGGGTAGGCATCGCTCGACCAGGATACGAGTCGGTGCTTGGAAAGTTTGGAGATAAAAGGGTTAATGATGCTGGCAAGCTTATACTGGCTGTATGCAAGGAAAAGGGTCTTCTTGTGACAAACACTATGTTTAATCACAGGAAGATCCATATGTACACTAGAGAAAGAAAGAATGAGAGAAGTATGATTGATTTGTTCCTGGTGGATGACCGACTGCGAAAACAGGTGATGGATACACGAGTGTTCAGGGGTGCTGACCTGGGAACGGATCATTATCTAGTAATTACTAGATTTAGGGGTTTGTTCGCGGGTTGGCGCCACCGGACGACAGTAACAGAACCACAGTCGGTCTGTCGCATCCGAAGCTGGAAGCTTCAGGAAGCGGATACTAGGGACAAATATCACACGAGGGTAGCCGAAAAGCTTGACACCATCGATGGCAGGAAAGAATGTGTGGAGAGAATATGGCAGAACCTTAGGGATGGAATGGTAAGTGCAGCGGAAGAAGTATGTGGTACGACAAAAAGAGGTAGTAGTAAAAGAAGAGATGCATGGTGGAATGACGAAGTGAAAGAAGCTGTAAAAAAGAAGAAAAAAGCATGGTTAGACTACTTAGCCTCTAGTAACGATGAGCATATGAGAGAGAAGATGAAAGAAAGATATAAGCTGCAGAAAGTTCATGCGAAAACATTGATTGAGGAAGTACGTGAAAGGTGTAGAATAGAAGCGGACGAGAGGTTGTCGCACAACTTTAGGGAAAACTCCAAACTCTTCTGGAAAGAGGTTGGAAGGTCCCGGAGTGGTGCGACAGCTTTAAGAATGAACAAAGTGCTTTCGAGAACCAATGACGTCCTCTCAGAAAAATCGGACGTCATGCAGCGATGGAGTGAATTTTATAGAGAATTGTATGCGTGTCATGATCTTAGTGAAGGATCCGGGGGTGACGCCGTGACTGGCACGCCAGACACGGACCTCGATGACACTGAGGTCATCAGCATGAAAGAGATTGAACGTGCGATTCGAAGTTTGAAATGTGGTAAGGCTGCGGGACTAGACAGAGTTACTGCTGAAATGGTCAAGTACGGTGGGCCTCGCGTCTGGGACAGCTTTCATCTGCTGTGCAATTTGTGCTGGCGGACGGGAGATGTCCCGGATGATTGGCGATCCGCGGTCATTGTGCCTTTATATAAAGGTAAAGGTTCACATTTTGACTGCGGGAGCTATCGGGCGATCAGCTTGACCAGTTTAGCAAGTAAAGTTTATTCGAAGGTTTTGACACGCAGGATGCAAGAGAAATCGGAAAGATTCTTATGGGAGGCACAATGCGGATTTAGACCTGGAAGAGGATGCACGGATCAAATGTTTTCTCTCCGCATGATCACGGAGAAGCTTCTGAGTGTTAACCAGAGGATTTTCTGTGCTTTTGTGGATCTGGAGAAAGCATTTGATAAGGTTATAAGGAAGAAAATGTGGGAACTGTTGCCGGGATATGGTGTGGATGGTCGATTGTTAAGGGCTGTGCAGTCACTCTACTATGACTGTAAAGCCTGTGTGCGGGTAGGGCATGACCTGTCACCCATGTTTAGCGTCCAAGCGGGCGTAAAACAGGGTTGTGTCATGTCTTCCTGGCTGTTCATACTGTATCTCGACAGCTGTTTACAGAAGCTGAAAGATAGCTGTTTGGGTGTGAAATTGGGTGACATAAAAGTTAATTGTCTGCTGTATGCTGATGATGCAGTGCTTATTGCACCATCAGAAGCAGAACTGCAGGCATTAGTCACGTGTATGAAAGAGGAATGTGAAATTAAAGGTCTCCGTTTGAATGCTAATAAAACTAAGGTTCTGGTATTTGAAAAGGACGAAGAGAGAACGAAATGTGAAATATGGGTAAATCAGGAATGTCTAGAACAGGTAAATGAAATTGTATACTTGGGGAGTGCTTTCAGCCGGGATGGAAGATGTGATTTAGATGTGGATAGGCGTGTCGCTGCCGGAAACAAAGTCAATGGTGCCCTGAATGCATTAATAAAAAGGCAAGGCGTGGTGAAGAGTGCACGCCTTGCAATACATAACGCAGTGTTGGTACCGACTTTGTTATATGGCAGCGAAACCTGGGTATGCCAGAAGAAGCATAAAAGCAAGTTGAATGCAGTGGAGATGCGATCTCTTCGTAAAATGTGTGGCGTTACCATAGCCGACCGAAAGCGAAACGAAGAGATTCGCAATATGGCAGGATTGAAAGATGACCTTATCACAAAAATTGATAGGGGCGTACTCCAATGGTTTGGACACGTTGAACGAATGAGTGAAGACCGAATGGTGAAGAAAATATATAGAGCGAAAGTAAATATTAAAAGGTGTCGAGGTAGACCGAGACTAACTTTCGAAGACCATGTGAGCAAATTGCTCGAAGAGGGGAGGGTCAAGAGTACTCGGATACCTAGACGTGCATGTATGAAGAAGTTAATGAACCTGAAAGAAGCGAAAGAGGTATGTAAGGATCGTGACACTTGGCGATCTGTTCTCTCTGGCTACCCCGTTAGGGATTGTGCGTGACGATAAGTAAGTAAGTAAGTAAGCACAGTTACCGCTTATTTTCTTCGAGAACCAATTTCACGTTATAATTTACGACGTCGCGTCGCATCGCAGTTCCTAAATTTAGGCGCCAGTGGGAGCCATCATTTGCAATATTGATTGTAATTTGCAATGCGTCCAAGCTTTTTCCCTGTCTTATCATTATCATAGTTTCGAACAAGTAGGTAATACCTCAGCACGCACATACATATTTCTGAAGGAGAATAGCAGTGCTCGTATTGCTGTGTGCTAAAGGGCGTATGTAGTTGTGAGGCATTTTAACTTAGGCTGCCAACCAATTCGGTCAACTCTTCTGCAATGACTTATTTCAATAATTTAGCTTTGGCGGACGACACTTACTCCATCCCTGGAGACATTGATATGCTGATTGGGATATCTATCTTCCCTCATCATTTGCTACACAATGTCAGGGGTAACTCCTCGTGTACCGCACCTTACGCATTAGAAACCGTGTTGGATTACGTTATTGTTGGTTCCGTTCCTACGGGTCATAATATTTCGGCAACTTCTCATTGTTTCACAGCTATTGAACCTCCTGAATTATTGGCTCGCAAATTTCGGGAAATTATGGAAGGGAACGTCCCGCTTATACTTAGCTCGGATAATAGATTATGCGAGGAGTCTAAAAACAAGACATTAGAGTCTATTGGTACGGGAGTAGGAACGGAACCTGTCGCAACCAAACGTGATTCGTTAAAGAAGTTGTGCCCGTTGGTTGCAGAGGCTACCATTCGGTGGACTGTTAAGTTTGTTTGTCACTTAACTTTATAAAAAAAGTTATTTATGATCTATGATATATATATATATATATATATATATATATATATATATATATATATATATATATATATATATATATATATATATATATATATATATATATATATATATAATTTGATTATTTAAATAAAAAAGTGAAATAGTTAAACTATTTTTATACGTGGTAGAGCCATGCTACAGGTGTATTATGGTCGTAGCACGAATGGGTCGGCTCGACGGGAGAAGGACTCTCTATCTCTCACGGAATACCAGCGTAGAATAGCAGCCTAATGCTGCAGTGTTTCGTACGGTGAACGTAGAGAACCGGACACTCTTTTTACAGGAAACAAAGCATTCCATCTTAGTCCTCAGGGGTGGCAACGCATATGCATTTTGATTCCTAATCGAGATAAATGTAGATGTCTATGGGCCACAGCATCCACTTAACATCAGGTGGACTGTGTGATCGTTTGTCACCCTTATTCTATAAAAAAATTCGTACAACCGTAATTTTATTATTTGTTAATGTTGTATTTTATTTTGTGAGTAACTTTTATCAACCCCATGCGATGGGTAATAGTAATTTTCCAGGCACTGCAAACATCGCGTGACGATATACCTTTATTTTTTCCATGAATATCACTCTCGAACGACTCAACAGGTAACTTTACTGAATAATAAATGATTCGGAAAGCCACAGCATTATTTGCGCCATATTTGTGACTAACCTTTGCGGCCGGGTCTTTTTTGCTGACTCCGTCATGGTGTACGACGATGACGCGTTGCCTTGCGAGGCGTGACGTGGAAGTGGAACGTACTACCTGGTAACTACTGCCTGTACCTTTGGTATATAAATTTCTCGAATATGCAACTGAAAACGAAACTACGTCAATAATGGAATTAGTTTCATCAGTTTTGGTCTTCTATTTAACATATTGATTACCTAAATTAATGTTTTTTTGTTTGTCCCGTAAGCGTTCCTATACCATTTATCCGATTACGATAAAACTGGTGAGTTGTTGTGTACGCGCAAGGGAAGGTTTGTATTTAAAAAAACTGCGTTTCTAAGTTGCGTTAAAACGTTAATATTATGTAACATTAAGATAAATTGTTAATCCCATCATTGTTAGTACCCGGTTGACCGAGCTTTGTTCGGTATTTTTCGCTCGGTTTTTTTTTAATTCGTGTGTTATGGAAATTATATTTAGATACAAATTACATACTAATGAAATAAGAATAATATTTTTTGATCTTAGCGACATAATAGAAAAAACTGAACTGGTTTTTGGAATAAAAATCATGAGTGCAATTAGTTTAATTTAAATTTTCGTGTTTTAAAAAATACCAAAAAAAGGGCTCAAAAAAATAGATTTTCTCAAAAAAGAAAGGAACATGAAAAAAAATTAAAAAAAGTCGGTCCGTCGGTCTGGGCTCGAACCGGGGTTTTAAGATTCTATGACCGACCATTATACCAAATAAGCTATTTATAATCACTAACAATCCGTCAAAATTTACCTTCTTATTCTAACGATATTGTAGCAGTTTTTCATTGCCTAAAAACACGGACAAAAAGACATTTTCTAAAAATAAATCCTAGCTAGATCGATTTATTATCCCCGAAACTCCCCGGACACTAAATTTAATGAAAATCGTTGGAGCCGTTTCCGAGATCCCGATTATATATATATATATATATATATATATATATATATATATATATATATATATATATATATATATACAAGAATTGCTCGTTTAATAGTATAGGATTATATAACACAAATGTCATTCTACTCGACAATTATTTCTATATATAAAAATCACTGCTGTGCGTTAGTCTCGTAAAACTCGAATCTGTCTCGACCGATTCTAATGAAATTTTGTGTGTGTTTGGGCGGGTCACTGGATGGTTTAGATCCGGTAGGTGGAGCTGTTGTCGAGATCTAGAAATCACCTGTGCGAAGCCGGGGCAGATCGCTAGTATCGTTATAAAACCTCATCTCTATCGTTGGAGATAAAAATATGTTATTGTTTGTTACGTTTTAATAGAGGTTAGATGCACGAATTACCATAATATAATTTTAAAAACCTGTTAAATGCGATGGGGTTCAGATTAACGACCTACGGCAGGCTCAGTAAAACGGAATGTAATGAAAAATAAAATGAAATAAGGTTAAGGTTGCTTGTTATGTTGTTTTAACATACGGTTTCTCGAGGTACAGGAGTGTGTCAAGGAAATATTCTTAAGAGTCAAGGAAATTGTATGCGGCACGTGACTGTTCCAAGGCGTGGATATTCGGAAAATTTATCCTCGTGACCTAACTTATCGATCCACGTATTAGGTCGCCTGACTTATGAAGAGAGAGCATTTTAATTTTGAAATTTATTAATTCTTTCCTTATTTCGAAATAAACTTAAAACTCGAACCGTTTTCCTACATTCAAGAAACATTTTGTTCCCCATAGCGATCAGTTTTAAAATGAAACTTTTAAAACACCTTCAAGTGAACGTGACTGAACATACATATTACAAATAATTCAAAAACCGTACTCAAGTTATTGTAAGAATATATAAAATAAGTATAATCTTTTATGATATACTAGGAATTCGCCCCGGCTTTGCACGGGGGATTTCTGGATCTCAACAACAGTGCCCCATACCGGGTTCAATTGAGTTTTTAATCATCCATGCATATACGCACAAAACATTCATCAAAATCGATCAAACCATTTTCGAGTTTTTGCGAGGCTATTGAGCAGCAATTCATTTTATTTCTGGAGAAAATTACACACGCACACATATACACCTAAACCTATATCTTTAGCTTGGTCTGAGTTTGATTACAACGGAATTATTAAAATGGGGTTCACTATAAATTTTTGAATAAGACACCGCGTAAATCATACATCAAAAAGCAAAAAAAAAAAATAGGACATACCTACCGACTGTATGTTCACTTTTGTAACTGAGAACCTTTTTTGAAGTAGGCTAATTATATTAATATTTTTATAGATAAATTATTAATAAAGAGATACTATGTAAAAATAACTTTAGACGGCTTAGTTGTTGAACAAACCGGAATTGCGTTCCAAAATCGGGTGTTTCTCCTGGTTTCTCCACTTTATAGAATAAGAAACGGCTCCTAACAGCGAAAAAAAACTTAATTTTTAATAAAGACACCTTTATTATTTAAAAACGAGCTAAAATTGGTATTTTTATTGGAATAAAAGTTGTAAGTACTGAAACAAGAATATTTTATGTAGGGAAAGATAACTTTGTCCACTTAGGTAGTCGTAATTGCTGTAAAGTTGGAAAACTCGTAATACCTACCGTGACAAAGACTAATTGTCATTACTATATAATCTGACATGTTTGCGAGTCTATGTTATAATTTTTTTTTTATTTCAGTAGTACAATTATCATAAAAGTCATAAAAAAAGGAAGATTCAATGAAAATGTTCTTTTTATCCGGTATGTTGCAACATAGTGGATAAAAAAGAACATTTACCTACGATTGACAAGGATATCGTACACAAGGATATCGTGTACGATAACTTCGTCTGTCCTTACTTCTTTCTCTATTTACATTTTTCTTTTCTGTATTTGCTCGTAGGTTACCTACTCGATATATTCGTCAATTGTTGAGCCATGTAACTATTGAAGACGACATTCGATCTCTCAGTATTCCTTGCTGCACTCAAGGGTCAAAAATTAAGACTTAATAAAAAGTAAAAACCTTTCTAAGAACTATAAAAGATAAAATAATTCCTCATAATAACTTCAGAACTCGAGACTTTAATATTCTATTCACGGTCTTAGCACAGAAATCTGAAGTTGTGCGGAAATTATATTAGTCTTTATAGTTCTTAGAAGTGGGTTTTTACTTTAAGTTATTATGCTTTAATAATATATTAAAATACATATGAAAACAGTATTGCCAACCCAACCAATTGAGATCAGAGCAGAATCAGAGGCGAAAAGGCCAAAGATAGCGGCATAGCAACATTTATATAAAAAAAGGCACAAGGCAACGTCGTTTCACGAAATCGATTACCGCGTACACAACAAGTTATATTTAAAAGCATCTCGGCGGGCGCCTGCGGGGCGTCGAAACCGAACTGATGATGTCACCGTAGGTACCTACATGCTACATGTCAGTTTGAAATTTGAATGTTGAATAACTTGAAACGTAGAGATTTTTTTACAAAGGCTTTAGACCTTTAGAGAATAGACTTACTTAAGCTTATGTAAAAAGACGTAGGTATTTAGTTATTTTACTACAGATAATTTAGTTTAATTATCTATTACAAAAATGTTTATATTTAGCGGAATATTATTTAGAACTTCGTTGTCTTGGATCATATTAGCATTAGCATGGCTCTACCACGTTGAATAAAGGCTACAATACTTTATCAATATTTTTTTCTATGTGCTATGGAAGTGATAAGTTAGTGTTGCTAACCGACTAGTATAACATAAATTTTATGTAATTAAATAATATTAGTAATATGTGTTAAATTTTTACTATGTTGGAGAGTTTTAGGGCTGAATCTGAGTGACAGGGTGAGAAATTGTGTAATAAGGGAAGAGTGTGGTATGCAATATGATGTGGTGACGAGGATTAAAAAAGAAATGCTTCGGTGGTTTGGAGTCGATAAGGGACGCCTTAGCAATGACGTATTATATATAGACACGTCATGAACGAACATCGCTGCGCTTAAAAACGGCGAAAATACTAGAACTACTTATACGCATGAAGAAAGAGAAAGAAAATATGACATCGTACGGCGGGATGCCTGTTGCTTGACTACTAGCTGCATGCGCCGGCCGCCATTAGACGGCGTCGTCGAATAAAATGAAATGAAAATAGGTAGTTTTGTGAACTTACGCATGAAATGACACATTTTTTTCTTTAACTTTTGGGGTATAATTTGTACATCGTCTGAAAACACACGACGGCATGTTTTCTTTATGTTTTGCACATGTTTACACACACGAATCACGATATAATGAATTAAAAACAAACGTAGCGTCGCGCGACAGGTTGGTGCGTGACTAAGCGCGATGTGGCCAATTGGCTTCATTTCATCTTGCCATTTTACAGTGCGGACAACGTATCTATAAGTTTATACATCATTGCGCCCTAGGCGAAAGATTGTCGACCAAATTGGCGATCTACTGATAAGGGGCCAAATTAAGAGTACCCTTAACTGAAGAGCATGTATGCGTAGGTAGGTATATGGATGTGGAAGAGGCGAGAGAGGTGTGTCAGGATCGTGCCAAAGGAGGTCTGTAGTCTCTGCCTACCCCTCAGGGTGACAGGCGTGAGTGCGCTTATGTATTATGTTTTAATAAAATCATGATGACGTAATTCATATAACAAAGCCGGAATGATGACGTAATTCATATAACAAAGGTGGCCGGAGGCCCAAATCCCCCCCCCCCCCATCAACATGGTAGCGGAATTAAATAAAGATAGACTACCCCAGGAGGGTACCAGCACCCCTGGAGAATCCCTCGCTGAGCATCCACGACCATGTTTTTCCACTTCTGAGCGTGGGTGCTCAGGCTGCCCCGCGTATTCTGGGGGGGGCGAAATTCCGCTCAAGACTACAACTGCTCGGGGCAAACGGAGCAACAAGACCAAGGCGACCCCTGCCACGCTGTCCGTGAATTTCTGCAATATCAGGGGACTTCACTCCAACCTAAACGCCGTCCACTACCATCTCGAGACGGCGAGGCCTGCTCTGCTCTTTCTGACCGAGACGCAGGTGTCCTCTCCGGCTGATGTTTCGTATCTCTCCTACCCGGGGTACAAACTGGAACACTCCTTTGTGCCTCGGGCTGGAGTTTGCGTTTACGTCAGAGAGGACATCTGTTCTCGACGCCTCGGCAGACTTGAAGGTTCGGACCTGTCCATCCTTTGGCTACGCGTAGACAGCGACGACCATCCGCGCGTCTACGGGTGCCTCTATAGGTCCCACAGCGGTAATGCCGAAACAGACCGACTCTTCGACCACGTCCAAATGGCTGCAGATTCGTTGCTACAGCAGATCCCCTCCGCAGAGATCGTGATCCTCGGCGACTTTAACGCCCATCACGCCGAATGGCTCGGTTCACGTTTAACCGATCATGCGGGGAGATCTGTTCATGATTTTGCCTTGGCATATGGTCTGACACAACTGGTTACTTCGCCTACGCGGATTCCAGATGTGGAGGATCATGCACCTTCCCTGTTGGACCTTCTGCTGACCTCTCACCCGGACGGATATCAGATTTCCGTCGACGCCCCTTTAGGCTCCTCGGACCATTGTCTGATCCGGAGTGTTGTGCCACTCACGCTGAAATCGCGGTTGCATTCTGCAGGCTGCCGCCGTGTTTGGCACTATAGGTCAGCCGATTGGGATGGGATGCGGTCTTTCTTTGCATCCTACCCTTGGGGGCGGGTTTGCTTCTCGCCGGATGATCCCAACGTTGTTGCGGATTCTGTTACTGATGTGGTACTTCAGGGTATGGAACTTTTTATTCCTTCCTCTGTGGTGCCCATTGGAGGCAAATCTCAGCCATGGTTTGGTCGCTCCTGTAAAATAGCATCATGCTATAAGCAGGAGTGCTACCAAGCCTGGGTTGATGCATCAGCGTCCCGGGATGTAAACACCAGCGCTCTAAAAAAGAAGTATAATTCCGCCTCTAGGTCCTTCAAAAGAGTCATTGCCAAGGCAAAGTCAGAGCACATAGGCAGAATTGGCGAGAAACTAGTTCGCCTTCCTTCTGGAACCCGTGCATTCTGGTCTCTCGCCAAGGCTGTCCAGGGGAATTTCTGTCAGCCATCTCTTCCATCTCTGCACAGGGGGGACGACTCACTGGCCCATACTGCAAAGGAGAAAGCCGATCTTCTAGGCTCCTTCTTTGCGTCTAACTCGACTCTCGATGACGGGGGGAGTACGCCGCCGACCATCCCGCGGTGTGAGTGCTCCATGCCGGAAGTGCAGTTCACACAGCGCTCGGTTCGCAAAGCACTCCTCTCCCTGGACATCCACAAGTCGAGTGGGCCTGACGGAATCCCCCCAATTGTGCTGAGGACGTGTGCTCCAGAGTTGGCACCGGTTTTAACGCGTCTTTTCCGGTACTCCTACTCCCTAGGCGTAGTCCCAAAATCGTGGAAGACGGCTTTCGTCCACCCGATCCCTAAAAAAGGCGACCGCTCAGACCCGTCCAACTACCGGCCAATCGCCATCACCTCCTTGTTCTCCAAAACAATGGAGTCCATTGTAAACTGCCAGCTTATGAGGTACCTTGAGGATCACCAGCTGATTAGTGACCGCCAATACGGTTTTCGCCGTGGTCGGTCAGCTGGTGATCTTCTGGTCTACCTCACTCACAGATGGGCGGAGGCAGTAGAGTTCAAGGGGGAGGCATTGGCCGTTAGTTTGGACATTGCGAAGGCCTTCGATCGGGTTTGGCACAAAGCGCTTCTTTCGAAGCTCCCTTCCTATGGGCTTCCCGAGAAATTGTGCAATTGGATCACCAGCTTTCTTGCAGATCGGAGCATCAAGGTCGTTGTAGACGGTGCAAGCTCCGATTGCAAGCCTATTAATGCTGGTGTTCCACAGGGCTGCGTGCTATCGCCAACGCTGTTTCTTCTGCATATCAATGATATGTTGCATACCCGTAACATTCATTGCTATGCAGATGACAGCACTGGTGATGCTCTTTACACCGGCCGAGCCAATATTTCTCGGGAAAATGTCTCCGAGTGCCGGGATAAACTTGTGTCTGAAGTCGAGTCTTTGCTGAACAGAGTCTCGGATTGGGGACGACTAAATCTAGTCCAGTTTAACCCCCAGAAGACACAAGTTTGCGCGTTAACCGCTAAAAAGAACCCCTTTGTCGTATCCCCTCAGTTTCAAGGCACTCCCCTTGTTGCCTCAGCCAGTATCGGAATCCTCGGCGTCGACATATCGAGTGACGTGCAGTTTCGTGGTCACTTGGAAGGGAAGGCCAAATTGGCCTCTAAAAAGCTTGGCGTGCTCAGCAGAGCGGGACAGTATTTCATGCCGGCACACCGCCTGCAACTTTACAAGGCGCAGGTTCGGCCGCACATGGAATACTGTTCCCATCTCTGGGCTGGGGCTCCCCAGTACCAGCTCCTTCCACTTGACCGCATCCAGCGCAGAGCGGCTCGAATCGTCGACGACCGAGTGCTTTCCGATCGGCTCGATTCACTGGCGTTGCGAAGAGATGTTGCATCTCTTTGCGTATTTTATCGCATCTATCACGGGGAGTGCTCTGAGGAATTGTTCGGATTAATCCCAGCCGCCAAATTTCGTGAACGCACGACACGGCAAACGTCCCGATACCATCCACACCATCTGGATGCTTGGCGGTCCACCACTGTACGTTTCACAAGGAGTTTTCTTCCACGTACAACCTCTCTGTGGAATAGTTTATCATCGGCGATTTTTCCGGACCGATACGACCTGGGGACCTTCAAGAAAAGAGCTTACTCCTTTCTAAAGGGCCGGCAACGCACCCGCAATTCTCCTGGTGTTGCGGTTGATCATGGGCGGCGGTAGTCACTTAACATCAGGTGAGCCGCATGCTCGTTTGCCCCCTCTTCTATAAAAAAAAAAAAAAAAAAAAAAAGCGAATATAACGCTGGGATAAAACCGAGGAGGCGGGCTTCGCCAACTCGGCGCCCTTAATCACATAGTGTCAACAATTTCGATAATTTTCATCTGAGCAACAGTTTGTGTAGTTACGTCACCATCATCATCATTACAATCCTTCACAAGACCTCTGCTGCAAATAATTTCTATTTGAGCAACAGTTTGTGTAGTTACGTCACCATCATTACAATCCTTCACAAGACCTCTGCTGCAAATAATTTTTATCTGAGCAACAGTTTGTGTAGTTACGTCACCATCATTACAATCCTTCACAAGAACTCTGCTGCAAATAATTTCTATCTGAGCAACAGTTTGTGTAGTTGCGTCACCATCATCATCATTACAATCCTTCACAAGTCCTCTGCTGCAAATAAACCTCACCCGCAAACCATGGTGTCCATTGATTTCCTGCACTTCTTACCACGCTGTTCCGGTATCTGGTACCGGTACTGCTATTGATTCATCGCATTGCGTGATATTTTCCATAAGTAAAATTTCTTTATCCATTTCAATAACTGGAGTAAGGCTCTCTTTACTATACATCATATCTTCTGGAGTGGAGCCTAGTGATTTTGAATCACATTTATCTCTTCGCATAGTTTCGATTTCACCTGAATCATTAGTGACCACCACAGTGAAATTTGAACTGGTTGTGTCTTGATTGTTTCTTCCTGACTGATTTATTTTAAATAATGGTTTTAAAAATTCAAAATCCAAGTCTGAAGAATCACTTTCATTGAGATTGGAGCTCATAGCACCTTTGTTTAATACACTAACATTATTTGAACTTGTTTTGGAGGTACTAAATTCAGTAGACTTACTTGACAAATGTTCATCTTTAGAAATATCATCCTCAGAATCAGTCTCATTATCATTAATCTCAATGATTTTAGTATAAGTATAATCCTCGTAATCGGTTTCATATTCAGCACCATGGAATAATTTTCTATATAATTTAAGCATTTTTCTTTCTAACAACTGATAGTATTCCTCCGGTTCATCATGACGGTTCTTTTCCCTTTCTATAATAAGATCGGGCAGAGGACTATATGATCTGGACGAACCGTCTGCTGAAGATATATCGGATAAATTGGATCTCAGTTCATTTGTTTCTGAAAGTGTATGTAACTCTGCAAAATGAAATTTCTGGGATTAGCTACTCGTGTAAATGATTACACATTTTTCAATATTTTTTTTGATAACCAACACTTGAAGATTTTATCAGTCACTTTTAGGAGTGTCACAATTTCACCCGGCGGATCGGTCGACGATCGACCGGCCCGAATCAGTAAGCTGAAATGGCAATCCATTTCAGCTTACTGATTCGGGCCGGTCAAATAGCTTAAAGAACCGACAACCGACGCTTGTGTAATGTAAAACATGTTTGGTTAAGGAAATTTTATGACATGACAAAACTGTGATCAGTAATCATCTATATTTATTATCTACCTTATCACAACAAAATTCACTGCTCGAGAAAGGATCTTACTAATTAATAGTAATTGCTGTACTGAATGAGTCCTCGACGCGCTCTCTGTAGCTTTAGGTACTATGTTCCTAATTTATAATATACTTCACTTACTTATGTATGAGGTTTATAAATGATTGAAATTGAAGCTTAATTCTTTCACTTAGAGATCATATTTCTCCATTTGGCCCGTTTGAATAGATAGGACGTCATTATGTATCGCCAACCGGCACCGCGCCACGTGATTCGACTTTAATTGCTTCAACTTCCTACTTCACCACGTTCTAAAAAGGCTACGAGTAGTAGTTATGTGTAATAAAATGTATTATTGTAATAAGATTTAATTTGAACTCTCATATATTGTTTAAATGTTGTTTTAATTTTGTGACGTTTGGTGGCGCATAACTAGAAATCTAGCTGGCATGAGCTTGAAAGGGTAGACTAACATTTTTCATATTAGGTAGCTGACACCTTCAATAATAAATTATTGCGTCTTATAATTTAAATTTGCTACTTCAAGGAGTGATTTAAACTATTTCGATTTTCCATTTTAAGTGTAATTAGATTAGATATTGGTTTTAAAAAATATTCAAATAAAATGATATTCGAAAACGAAAAGCTTTGATGTCATTACTCTATATTCTCGTACAATTTTAAAGAAATGTCTGCTTTAACTACTCTGAACAGATATCAATTTACTGGAGTGTAAAATACACAATTTGTCGTATCCGACAGAGTGGCAACAATTAACTAAAAACGTCACACGAGATAAAATATTACCGGAGTAATACGTTTGCGTACTGTGGCCATTCGTTGTTAGAATCGAGCGTTGTGAAAAAAGTCTTATCTGACTGAAAAATAATTGTATGAATATACAAAATAAATAGGAACATAAAAAATACGGCTCCCTAACGAGTTCAATCCCGCACGGAACAAGATGGTTGTATTGCCTACGAATAATTGTTTGAAGTTTCAAATAAATATTATTAAAGGCTATATAATTAAAGGCTGTGGGACATTACATACTAGTGCTCGGAAATGACAATGTTCATACGATGCACTTACCACCAGATGAACGTTCGATAGGTATTTTAGTATAATTAAAAAAAAGCAATATAATGAAACATGTGTCGCAGACAATGAAAATTGAAAACACAGAGTAACAAAATAACCAGGATATAAATAAAAGTAAGCAAGTGTTATGCGACTTTAATATTTCAAAGGTTTTACTTAGGGTGTTTCAATCAATCAATCATTTTAAGTGACGTTCTATTCACGCCAATTGCACGTATAGCACAGTGTGGCTCAAAGTCTAGCCTCACCAACCTGCAAAGGGGTGTGGGGAGATATGGATTTCTCAACGATATATTATCCGCTCAACAAGAAAGGTCTGAACTAAAGTGATGTGTTTACAGACTGCTATTTTGTTCTGAGAATAGTTTGACGCGGTCAAAAAGCGAATTACTAATAAAACTATTTTCCTCAGAAGCAATTATTATAGATGATTACGAACATAATGACGTGAGATACGAAATCCTAAATACTGTAGCAATCACAACATTTAATTTTCACGATAATATATTCGAATAGTTTAATTTTAATTGTTGGAGTCAAGAATGAAAAATGAAGAAGTGACGTGAATCATACATTGTGAATAAAACATTTTACTTAATTAAGTAAGTAAAACGTTTTATTGTCTGTAGTCAGATAAGTGGTTAATTTAAAATATTGATATATTTTTAATAACGTATTTTTCTTGTAATCCATTAAAGTAGTCATAGGTTCATAATCAACTTTCGTAATATAAAAACTAAAAAAAAACCTATCAAATAAATGTCAATGCACTTGAATGAACGTAATTAAAATTTAGAAGATTATGGCGTAGAAAGGCAAATTTTTCTGCATTTTCAGGCAGGAGTTTACTCCCTATCTTCCCGTAGACAACCCCAGCTTCACAGAAAAGACGCTTCGAGTAAACATGACTTGCTTCTCGGCCGAATACTTTTGCCTAATATTCGGCTCTTTGGCCAGGAAGCCCGCAGAATTATTAGGTATTCGGGTTATGGCCGAATATACTATTCGTTGCAAGTCTTGTTTTAACCTCTGAGATATGAAGTTAGGAATCTATACCTTAATAGATAATAAGCTGATTCCTATTCAACGAAACCTTTCTAGGTATAGTAGGAATTAAAGAACTTCAAACAACCCTTCCTAGAACCAAATTGTTTTTTTTTTATAGAAGAGGGGGCAAACGAGCATGCGGCTCACCTGATGTTAAGTGACTACCGCCGCCCATGATCAACCGCAACACCAGGGGAATTTCAGGTGCGTTGCCGGCCCTTTAGAAAGGAGTAAGCTCTTTTCTTGAAGGTCCCCAGGTCGTATCGGTCCGGAAAAATCGCCGGTGGTAAACTATTCCACAGAGAGGTTGTACGCGGAAGAAAATTCCTTTTGAAACATACAGTGGTGGAGTGCCAAGCATCCAGATCGTGTGTATTGTATCGGGACGTTTGCCGCGTAGTGCGTTCACGAAATTTGGCGGCTGCACTCTCCATGATATATGCGAAAGAAAATGCAAAGAGATGCAACATCTCTTCGCCGGTGCCAGTGAATCGAGCTGATCGGAAAGCACTCGGTCGTTGACGATTCGAGCCGCTCTGCGCTGGATGCGGTCAAGTGGAAGGAGCTGGTACTGGGGAGGCCCAGCCCAGAGATGGGAACAGTATTCCATGTGCGGCCGAACCGCGGCGGTGTGCCGCTATGAAATACTGTCCCGCTCTGCTGAGCACGCCAAGCTTTTTAGAGGCCAATTTGGCCTTCTCTTCCAAGTGAACACGAAACTGCACGTCACTCGATATGTCGACGCCGAGGATTCCTATACTGGCTGAGGCAACAAGGGTAGTGCCTTGAAACTGAGGAGATACGATACAGGGGTTCTTTTTAGCGGTTAACGCGCAAACTTGTGTCTGGTTTACTAACGGCCTGTAATAACACTCTTTCATTGTTTGACCGCGTAGTGGGTAGTGGCGTTATAAGAATCTATCGCTACCCCGCATTGTCCCGTGGATGTCGTAGAGGCGATAGAAGAAAATAAAACAGGATATGGGCAGCAGTGTCTCATAACAACTAATAAACAAGTGCGGCTGCCAGGCCACTCGCAACTATGGCAAATGTCACCCTATCAGGCAATCTATGGTTTCGCGTTATAAGCCGAACCACTTGGCGACGAACTGATAAGTACCAACAGTACCAACAAGTCTGGGTTGGTTAATGACTACTAGTCACAGAAGCTCCACCAATAATTATTTCTTAAATTTACGCGAACACTACACATTGAATAAAACTATTATTTACGAATTTTATCGCGTTTGATTCAATTTTAATTTATTTTTATTATCCCCACGTTTCGGGTGCTTTACAGCACCCGTGGTCGGGGGGGGGGGGGACGTCGGGATAATAAAAATAAATTAAAGTTGAATTAAACGCGATAAAATCCGTAAATAATAGTTTTATTCAAAGCTCCACCAACTTTTTTTATAGAATAACGGTGACAAACGAGCACACAGTCCACCTGATGGTAAGTGGATGCTGCGGCCCGTAGGCGTAAGACGGAATACCTTGTTTCATTTCAATTCAATACACGAAACACAGCAGCATTGAGCCGTTTTTGTACGCTGGTATTCTGTGAGAACATGGTCCTTCCCCGGTCGGCTCGACCATAATGTAGTACGACTAAGCTGAAGCAAGACTGTACCACGTAAATGCACATAAACCTGTAAAACTTAATTATGTTTCAACGATTGTTTTATTATATTTTATAAATTTATAAGGCAAGAAAGAACAGTACGATTCTTAAAATTTAGATGCATTTTATGTCCAATTTTATTTTTATTTTCATTTTCTGAAAAGACTACATGCATAGAAAAATATTTTACAAACTATGGGTTGACGACCTTAGATAAAAGTGACACGCTCGAGCAGACACAAGACAAAGAAGCTAATGGAATATTTCTTAATCCACGAGAGCCGTCCTAAGTCAGACGTCTTCAATTTCATTTGCATTATTTGAATCGACAACTGGTACAGTGAGCAAGTTTATTATACTCTACAGTTTAAAAAAAATTTCATCTTAAATGTTTTCACCTAAAAATTCTCTAAAATGAATAATAATGAATTACAAATCTAATATGAATAATAATTAATTCAAATTGGCGACCATTTTTTATCACGTTTCCCGTTCGATTTCCCGTTAAAGGATATGAATGAAATTGGGTGATTGCAGTTATACAAAAATATGCAGGTAATAAAATGATAAATTACAGGTATAATTAAATGGTTTTTATTTCTGTTATACTGTGGACATTCATAAAAACATTTTACTGTAGCAAAAACGAAACGTTTTTAACTTTTTTAATTAAAAAAAATTGGCTTGGACGCTTGTCATTTAAGGCATGTCTTCATTTCATTCACAGATTTTAGGGAAATTTAACAATTTAATTTAATCTATATATAATTAATCAATAGGTTGAGTTTTATTTTACATTATTTAATTTTTTTTTTCATTTAAAAAAAACGTTACCCCTGCACTAGGATTTTCTCCTGTATCGTGGGGGCAGTTTATAAACATAAATTGCACAAGGACAAACATCCAGACCCGGAACAATTATTTGTAGGCTATACAAATACATGTTCGCAGCCACTCATTGCTAAGCCACTGAGCCACGAAGTTGTCTAAATTCTACAAAACTGCATTTTTGTGTGTCCTTCTCAATTGATTTAAATTATACTAGGTACTAGCCTCTACATAGGTATAAAACAAAGTCGATTCCCGCCGAATGTACGCTTGGAGCTTTTAAACTACGCAACGGAATTTAATGCGGTTTTCCTCAATAGACGTAATGATTCAAGATTATTGATGGATGGATTTCAAAATGGCTCTATCACGTATAAATTGTGAAGGTATATATGTGTAATACATGTTCTGAGGAGTTGTTCGGACTAATTCTAGCCGCACAATTTTACCATCGCACATCGCGACAGAACTCGCGATACCATCCCATACCATCTGGATGACTGGCGGTCCAACACTGTGCGATTCAGTCCTCACGGGTGACAACGCAACTGCATTATAATTCGTAATCGAGGATGGATGTGGATGTCTATGGGCCACAGCAAACAGTTACCATGAGGTGTGCTGAGAGGCATTCCATCTTAATCCTCAGAGGTGACAACGCATGTGTGGCCTTCTGTGTTTGACGTTAGTTGCGGTTGTCTATGACGGTTGAAAGACTGTTGTTTTTAAAGCAAGTTTTCTTCCTCGCACAACTTCCTTGTGGAATCGACTACCACCAGAGATTTTTCCGAAACGATACAACTTAGGGACCTTCAAGAAAAGAGCTTAATCCTTTTTAAAAGGCCGGCAACGCATCTGCGATTCCTCTGGTGTTGCAGTTGTTCATCACCGCCCGGTAATAACTTACAATCAGGTGAGCCGTATGCTCGTTTTCCCATTCTCCTATATAAAAAAGCTTATTATAGTTGAGAAAATGCGAGAATTTCAAAGTTTTCTGTTTCGGATCCAGTAATCACCCGTGCCAAGTCGGGGCGGATCGCTAGTCCTCTATAATACCATCTAGGCAGTAACTTGAACTCATTGCTGCTTGACTTATCTAGACCATTAAAAGTATAAATATATTTAAAGGGTAGAAACCTATTTTATCTATGGGATACCTTTTGTGTCTAGGTTCGCCTATTTTTGCCGTCAAGCTACAATATGTAATAATAGATTCCGGTCTGAAGGGTATAGGGCTATAGAGAGCCAGTTTAATTACTGGCTGAGTGGTATTCCATCTTAGTCCTCAGTGGAGTGGTGACAATGCATCGTGATTGTAAGTGTCCATAGACTGCAGTCGCCACTTACCATCAGGTGGAGTGTAAGCTCGCTAGTGACTGCAACTTTATGAAAAAATACTGTAAGTATAGCTTACTAATGGGGAAAAAGTATGTATTTGGAAAATAAAGGTTTTGAACATTTAAATGAAGTTAGTGGACAGTGCTTGTATTTTGTGCATTGACTGAAACATAGGATATTATGTAGTGTATGGACAGACAATATTTTTTTATATATATATATATATATATATATATATATATATATATATATATATATATATATATATATATAAAATATATATAAAATATATTTGTCTGTTCGTGTTTTATGCACTGCCATACGGTTTATCAGATTGCGCTTAATTGCTAAATTGATTGCAACTTTCGCGCTAAGGTTATAGGCAAAGGCATCCTCAAATTTAAAGACTGGAAGCCATTACAGCTCGGGTGATAGCACTTTTTTTTTAACAATTTTGTCTTTATGAGATACTTTCGTCGATATATCGATGTATTAGCTGACAGCAGTGCAGCGATCAAAAGCAAAAACTCGTTAATACAGCTGTAGAACGGCGAGCGAAATGCGTTGAACGACATTCGTCTATTTTAAGACAATCTAGGTCATAGACAGGAAAGGTCGCTGACCCGCCGCAAAGGTAGTTATCGCCCCATCCAGTAGGAGAAAGCTGTGATTATACGGACCGTAACCGTAACCCAAAGCTTTGTTGAAATTAAATCACATCAGTCAGGACCACCTGATACCAAGGTTCCAAATGTTTCATTATATTATCCATGAAAAATAAATTGGATCTTATTATAACAAAAGACTATTAATTAAATTCCTCAAATATTGCAGGTAGGCTTCATCATAATAGTTAGTATGTACAACCCAGTATCATAGTTAAAAGAGAAGATGGATTTTCTCGTTTCTGCTAAGACGACAGTACACTTTAATACGTGGTAGAGCCATGCTGCAGTTATATTAATAGTATAGTTGTATAGCACGAATGGGTCGGTTCGACCTGGGAAGGACCAAACTCTCACACAATACCAGCGTCAAATAGTAGTTTAATGATGCTGTGTTTCGTATGGTGAGTGTAAAGAACCGGAGACCCTTTTTACTGGAAATGGGGCATCCCATCTTAGTCCTCACGGGTGACAACGCATCTGCATTTTGATTCGTAATCGAGGATAGATGTAGATGTCTATGGGCCATAGCAACCACTTTGTAACCCTATCCTATAAAAAAAGTACATATTTTATAGAAACTGCTTATTTATATTATAAACGTTCACAAATCTCTATGTAGAAATAAAAGGATGTTACAGGATGAAAGGATAACTAAGAATTTCTGTTTATAGGGTATCTTGTATATCCTGTAAATAATTATCTATGTATGTCGCATGCACATTTCTGATTGACGACGGGCTCTAGGGGCAAACCGATTGATTACATTACTACATATTGTGATTCAATAAACCAAAGTAAATTTTTAGTCGTTTAAAATATCGTAATATATATTTATAGTAGTAGTAGTAGTGTAGCTTATAAAACATTAAATCGTTCACCATGTTATAGATTCTCGACCTCGATACCTAACGTAATTGATGGAAAAACCAAATCAATAACTGTCCATTGCATCCTTCAACAATATGATGGAGTTTGTAATATTATTTATAAATAAAATAGAATATAATACCTTATCTTTTTATGTTAAACGGTTATTTTTTTAAATTATAACCAGTTATTAATTATAAAATAATAAATAATTGTTCCGGGTGTTTTGTCTAACCTCAATTTAGCTAAATTTCTTATTTAAACTTTTTAACTGACTTCAAAATTCTCAGGAGGAGGAGGTTCTCGATTCGAGTGTATGTTTTTTTGTATGTATGTTATGTTACGCGATATCGCAGATTATGAACCGATTGTAATAATTTTTTTAAAATTAAATAGGTTTTAACTCAAGCGTGGTCCCATTAAATTTTAAAGAAAAAATTCTGTCCCCAAGAAATAACTTCTTTTTTAGCAATTTAAAGTCGGTTTTTTCTTTTTGTTAAAAGTTAAAATTATTACTGACTAGTAATTCCCATCGAACCCGAGCTATTTAAATGTCTACCGCGTAAATGAGTACTTATTTGTTTTATTATAAGTAAAAGTTTATGTTCGTAGATTTCCGAATCCTTTCATTTTTGCGAATATTTAATGTTCTGTAACTTTTCTAATGTTTTCAAAACGGAAACTGGTATAGATAATTAGGAAGTAGTGAGTAGTGAAGTATTCCGTTAAAAACTTGATTGTGGGTAGTCGATGTCGTGTTCATTTAGGTCAGTGGATCGATGTATAAAGCCAAAGGTACTGTAAAATTAATGTTGGTATTCAATAGTTGGATATGTTCCCACAACCCAATAATCCACTTCCACATATCACTACACTATTATACACATATATTATGTTTCTTTTATTTAAATTATGTTTGTTATGTAAGTTTTATTTTGTCGTTCTGCTATTACGGGAGGATACAAGCAAGTGCTAAATAATTTGTTTTAAATTACTGAACGCTTCAACTTTTTACTATTTCATCGTAATTTTTCCCATATATCTAGATCTTTCAATGCTTATGGATTTTGTGAAACAATATGTCCAATTGAAAGTGTGCCTGTAAGAGAGATAGATGCATGTATAGTTTTAAGCAGAAAATTATTCCCAGAACAAAGCTAAAGTGTTGATGTGCAAAGTGCAGTTAAATAACACTTAAATCTTTAAATAGTCATAAACTGATGTCACCGTACGGGGTATGGGCACTACTTGCGCCATGGGTAAGACAATTCTATATCGCATAAACTTCGCAGGCGGTTGCCTTAGCACCATCACGTCATACCACGCCCCAGTAACATTTGTGTAATCAACAACCGACGTGTTTGTCAGGCTACTGGTAACAATTTGTTTGGCGAGAGTAACCAAACAACGCAATTTATTTAGGTATATTTTTTGGATAAACACTTGGATAAAAAAGTGAAAGAATTCTATTTCACAGTTTCTTCGGTCAGATGACATCTATTTCTAAACGGTTCTAGAGTCGAGACGAAGAGATAAATATATTTAATTCCATTGTATTTTATAAAAAGCTTCGAATGTTCGTATTTGCCATCCTTTTAGAGAAGGTACTGTTATTTATTTATTAATCTAAAACATCTACATATTTAAAATAAATAATTAAATCATCGTTTGCTGTATAATCTTATTCTTAACAGGATAGTGAAAGATGTAAATTTACAAAATAGCCTGTGATTGAGCCGAACGGGTTTTTTTGGCGTTACCCAGAACATTGCGTGCTACCCTCATAAAATTAAATGCAAGGGAGTACTTACCCATCTGTTTCCGTTGTTACTCATCGGCTATACACCTGCCGTTATTTTTTTAGAATTAGTTATTGTAGACTTATAATATTTTAAAGGACTTTGACTATATATTCTTTCTTCTCTAGTCAATGTTAAAGGACTACAACCATGGAGTATAGAGAGGAGGAATATAGAGTAAGGAGGACCATCTCCCGTAGGAGAATAGTTGAAAATGTGTCCATCTGTAAGCAGTAAATAACAGTTCAAAAACTCTCCACAACAGCGCTCGAGTAGCTACAGGGTATGAAAAATCGCCGTAAAATACTTTGAGAGTGATTTTAAAAATAAAAATTTTGAAAGCAACAAAAAGTCTGTGCAATAAAATAAAAAAAGTTATTTAAAATTTAGACTGTAGCTACAGTGGCGCCACCCTTATTAGCGCTTTCCTACGGACACTTTTATAAGGAGTCTGTACTCCTTACCTCTACACTCCATAACTACAACCGTAGAAAATATGTTCATGTTCCCAGAGTAATCTTATGTTTTTTTAATTGAACTCAAAAAAGGCAAAGGTTCGATTGTTTTTATGGATGTTTAGTTCACCGAATGAAGCTGATTTTAATCTACCACTAAGGTGCACTCCCAGTAGCCCCATATATATTTCTATTAGATTATGTGTCCAGTAATTATTGTTCTATTTTTTCTTATACATTTATCCTCTACTAAGTATTAAGAGGACTAAGATGGAATGCCTCGTGACGGTTTTTTGTTACACGCAGCGTACGAAACACAGCAGCATTAAGCTTCTATTTTACCAAGTTATTTTATTCGAGTATCACATTTTTAGTTTTCCATGCGAATACTTTTTTTGAAAATTTTTTGACCGCCTGTGGCGTGTTGGCTCCTCCGTCAGTACCTGAATGAGTGGATATATCTCTAGATATCGACGAATCTGGTGCTGTATCACGGAGTTCAAAATGTGTATCTTGGGCAGAATCATCACTTGAGAAATCCATTTCTTGTTTAATAAACATGTCGCTAGTGTAGCCTGGTGATGTGGACGGCATTAGTTCTTATTCCATCATTGTGCCTACAGAATGAACCGCAGTCATTTTATGCACCTAAAAATAAAAATATAGGTACTGTTGAGGCTAATAATTAAATAATTTCAATGATTTATTTATGGTCAATGTTAATAAGAACTAATTACTGATGATTTCTACCAAAACTATGATGAAAGATGATTATATATTAATTTCTCATTTAAATCAAGCAAGGCAAACTTACCTTCAACATTTGAGGTTTTCCTCATCACCATCTCAACTATTTTCTTGCCTCGCTGTCAATCCATAGCAATTGGGAATATTTTTAACTAATATGTCACACACCACAACTGTTCTATTAGCAATCAGCAAAATTAACTCGAATAGTGACCCAAATCTTAACTCCTTTTTTTTTCCTTAGCAATAAATAAAGTTTTGGGTACATATACATAGTTAAAAATCGACATACCGCGACGCACTTAAAGTTTCTAATATCATAAGTCACCTTCTGTGTGCATGAAGTCCGAGTGCGTCAACATAACTCAACTTATGTTTTTTATAACGTCGCAAGATTCATGGGAATCATGAGGTTGAAAAAGTTCGCCACTTGAGATTCAAGCCCTACCAATTGAACTGACTTATCCTCTCAACTGTGAGAAACTCAAAATGAAATATGTCATGTCTGTGTGGCTGAAATCAGCCACATCACAGACTTGAGTTATTTTTGGCTTTAGTTTTATAAAAATTGTAATATCTCCAGTTCTTTTTTAAATTAAGGTTTTATTTTCTTTATCCATTACTCAGAAGTAGTTTCTGTTCCTATTTCTTTAAATCATATTAACTGCAATATTATAATAAATTTGTTATACTACATCTAAGTTAGGGCACTTATATTCATATTTAATTCTATGTTAAAAATAAAATATAACGAAATGTTTCATAATAATAATCATTTAATTACATCAACAGTACATATTTTTACAGATTTATTACAAAAAAGCAATCCACTTCATACAATTTTTTTCAGCAAAACAATGTTTAAAACTTTCATTCTAAACCAACTACTCTGAGACTAAACAAAAGTGACCTCCATATTTTAACGTATATTTATGTAAATAAGCGCTTTGAGTATTGAAGCTTGATGTTTACTGTAACTTTAGCTTATCAGGTAAGCAAAATCACAAGTGGTCCATGGGTATGCTCAATGAAACTAGAATAAGAGTTACACAAAAAAGGGTCCTTTTTTTACTTACAAAATTAGTGGTTACAAGAAATTAATTTTTAAATGATTAAGTTGTTTGTTTGACCAAACTGTTATATTTTCCAAGATATACATTCAACTAGCTTTAATTTAAATTAAAAACCTTGCATGGTTTCTAAGAACTTTCATAAAATCAATGCTAACTTATACAATACAAAATTAGTACAAAAACATCCAAAATGTGTCAAGACTAATATGGATGAGACTGAGATTGATTTGTTTTAAAATATTTTTTTTAATTTCTACTTTGTGTTTATAATGAAACAATAAACAGAGTAAAAGTCAACATAAGTAAATTATTCCCGTTGTTCTACTGCTCTTACGGCCGAGTAGCGTAGCAGTTGGTGGTCCTGCCTCATACACCAGATGTCCCAGGTATATCCATTTGTGCTCTGAGTATCCATTTGAGTGATGAACGTAGATATTTATACTCTGTTCATGGTTATAATATAATATAATTCATAGTTTTGTTTAATTAAATATTTAAACTTAGAAATAGAGAGTTCTGGTATATTTTCTGGGACTTTGTTGTAATAGCTCATACATTGCCCCAAGAATGGATTACAGAATCTGTGGAGTAAAGAAACTAGTATCACAAGCTTGTATTTGTGAGTGTTCACAAAGTATATATCACTTTTTTAATAAAACTACTTTTTTTTGTTAACATAAATCAAATTTTCGTAGATATACTGAGAGGCCAAAGGTTAATTATTTATTTATATGAATGCCGCATTTCCCCATAGCAAAATCACATATGACATTATGCTATGGAAATAACTGAAATAATTTAATCTAGCTGTCTCGCTAGTGATCCCTAATCTCCCCTCTGCTTAGCGTGTAAAGGACGCTCCAACCCATACCCTTGCTGTACATCTTCTATCATCGCGCTAAATAGGCTAAAATAGTAAAAATTTCCTGTAATTAGTATATACAAAAATTGGTCAGTATAGAAGATCTTAGAACGTGACGATGATTACGGTTCTGAGACGGAAGGTCTTGACATGCCCCTTCCAAATCCAGTAACAAGTGCGCTGCGTTCACCTCGCGCTGCGTACCCGCCTCGTACCGCTGGTCCACCTCGCATTGTGCTCACACCATATGCTATACTCGTAACAAGTGCCGCGTCCACATCTGGCGCCACACCTGCAGTGCCACCACGTGTGCGTACGCCACCACGAGTGCGTACGCCACCACGTGTGCGAACACCACCGCGTGTGCGAGCACTAATGTGCGAACGAGTGCCACCTCGTGTATTAAATATCTGCAATTTATTTCTGAAAATATAAGACGCAAAAATACTTTAGTTTTCAAATCCCAATGCCTCGTGAATGTTCCAGTCCAGTACAAAAAAGTAGACTAAAGTACCAGAGAAGTTAATAATTTGAAATACATGTATTTAAAATGCAAATACCTATTACCTATTTTTATTTTGCATTTTAAATAAAAATAGTCTTTGTAATATTCAAAATGGTCTTACATACCGAGATCGCAAGTCAAACTGGTTGTAAATATTTTTCTATATTTCAAACAAAACAATTAATTACTGATCTCTCAACAAATCGATTAGAAATGTATTTAAAAAAATGATTTTTAAAAATACGTATTTTGAATTTTGTACTTAAATATTTTAATTCAAAACTATTATATATATTTTACTTCAAACTAAAATATTATCAAATAATTAGCATTTTGAATTATTAAATACTTCTAATAAACCATTTTTCCCATCACTGCCAAAGGCTTATCCATATTCTCCATCGTTACCAATTTAAATGTCAAACCTAGTCTGTGAAGTTGGAGGATATCAGCCACTTAACGACCGTTACATACTTTTGAAGCAATTTCTCACTTTTTACATCAAAGTATACTTTGCGCTTTCGTATTTAGCTTAGATATTAGTTTCACAATATATTGCACAGAATATATTGACACAGAAAGCAATTAAGTCACTTAAAAATGAAGAACTTACGACATTACGGTGGTCATTCCTAGTACTGAGTCAAATTCAATTACAAAATTTTTATTGAAAATTGCCAACGAGCCTCGAAAAGTAGATAAATAATTAAAGATAACTTACCGCTCTATTGTATTTTCCATGATATCAGATATAATAACTAGTAATTCACAATTTTAAAAGCAAAATTACCACATGTCTTTTCAACGAAATCAACGGAACTTCAATGACAAGTTTCTTTTTATTTTTTCTATAGACGGTGCTAGTAGTAACGTATATCATACAGCCAAGTTCATAATGAACATAGTCACGGTCTTATTCCACAGAGAAAGATAAAGAAATAAACGAATTTAGCCGCGAAATGCGACCGTGTAGTAATGGCAGAAATCAGCCAGCCCACAGACGCGCCTTATTTTTTACTGGCTGAAATCAGCCACCTCACAGACGAGAGGTTATGTGCTTTAGTTTGCTGATGTATTGTTTAAATTAATAATTTTGGTACAAAGAAAAAATAAAGCAATTTTTTGACTTATATGCTTTAGTCCGCCGACCCTAGATATACATATTCGTTTTCCTGAAAATCAGGCATTAGGTTTTCCGCTGCATTTGAAATCCGTTTATTTAAATAAAGAACCACTTAATATCCGCATTACATATTCGAATTTTAATTCCTAGGAGAGAAACAAGATTGCAAGAATTTTACCAAATTAGTTTTGTTTTTACATTTTAAGTTTGATTGAGTGCTTAAATTTAACCAGTTAATTCATTTTGTTTTCTAATATGTTTTTCCTTATTATAAGCACTGCAAACATTATACGTTATCAATACGTGCCGGCTAACCACGTAATCAAATGCCGACTGTAAAACGACTCGACGTACGGCTTATATTTTGCGTTCCTTGTTATAATTCGTTTCTAGTTTAAATATGAATTGTGGAATTTTACGTCTTATTTGCAGATAAATACAATATGAAACTACTCAAGGCAGTGAACTAGGCATCGTCTATTTACTCTTGCTTATAGGCTTAAAGCGAGTTTACAATGTTGGACTTAAACTTGGCAAACATATGCCACATTTGTTTCCAATTCTTGAAATCTTGTATGTTAATGCAGTTGTAACGTATAAAGTCTCAAGTTGGATCAACGCAAGTACACCATGCCTTTACAAATTCTTTCTACAATTTAGTCCTGGGTTATATTGTTCCTGTTTCGTGTACGTCTTAATTGTTTTAACGTAACGTGACGTCACTGTGGCCAGACAGTAACTTCACTATTTAACCTTTTATAAATATTATATCAAAATTTTATTTTAATTCGAAACTGGCAAATATATTTTTTTAAAGAAGAGAGGGCAAACGAGCGTGCGGCTCACCTGATGTTAAGTGACTACCGCCTGTATATTATATATTCCTATGAGGCAATCTGTGGGGGAGGCCTCGGTTCAGCAGTGGACTTTGGGCAGTAACGCTGTAACAGTAACGTTTTAATTTATTTATATCTACATACATTGCTTTATGTGAATTTTTCCACATATCAATTTAGCTATTACTTTATCATGCATATTGTGAAAGTTCGTAAATTTACGACACGATAAAACCGAGCGTTGAGGTCAAACGTAGCGTTTATATCAATTAACCTTCATTGAGAGTAATTGGACTAATTAAGAGTTAAGGTAGCGGAGTGCCGATAAGCCATATTCCTTAATATTAAAATAGTGTTCTATATACCATACTATATATACTATTATGTAATTATAGTATATATATATACTACTCATTATTTAGAGTTAGAGTTAGTAGAGTTTTTACGCAAATAAATCCCATGTTGTATTTATCGACCGTGAAGCGCGATGGAGAGGCAAAAACATTCTGAGTATTAATACCAGCCGAATTAGTGTATCCGAAACACATCTTTTTTTATAGAATAAGAGTGAGAAACTAGCGCACAGTCCACCTGATGGTAAGTGGAAGCTGTGGCCCATAGACATTTATCCTTGATTAAGAATGAAAATGCAGATGCGTTGTCACCCGTGAGGACTAAGATGGAATTCCTCGTTTCCAGTAAAAAGGATCTCCGGATCACTCACCATACGAAACATAGCAGTATTAAGCTGCTATTTGACGCTATTTATCTAAATTTTATCTAGGAATTCGTATTTCGTAGATATTGATCTAGATATATTTTTGGATTATGATTTTTTTGACAGTGCGGTAGGTAGGCATATGGTCAACTCACTGTTAACATTTTCTTTATCGTCAGTTCGTAAAAGCTGCTGGAAAACAAACCTCTCCCGTTGTAAGTAGAATTTGGCAGAGGAATAACAGGTTACCCACGATGCCCCTGGTGTTGCAAATCTTATTTGGCGCTAGTGACATACAACTATGTTGTTCCCTTTTCTACAAAAAAGGATTTGACTAATCATAGATGTACTTTCATTAGTGATAAGTGAACTATCAAAACTTCACAGCTGGACATAGGCCTCCCCATAGATGATTATATTAAGAAGATGACACTGCCTGTCTCCTAGGACATACTGACTAGTTAAGTCCAACTACGACGAAGAGAACTATCGACGGATCCAATTTGACTCCGCAACGTTCGGTAGATGTGTGATTGCATGTATTTTCTTGTCACGTATTCCTAAAAACCTTAAAACAGTTTGCGTGTACGTTTTTGTAAATATCCCTAGAGTCTTGTTAGTACATCTTAACGTATGTTTTTAAACTATTCACGCGTGCCGTGTATTTTTAACGCGGTACGTTCACCGCGCAGTCTATGTATACACCAGACGTCCGTTAAACCGTTTGGCACTGGCATAATTATGAGTTTCTTTTCACGTAGCAGTGTAGAGCCACCGTGCACACATAAATTCACAAGTATTTGCGCTTATTAGTGCTGTGTTGCTAGACCATAGTGATTTGAGGAGAATTAAGGCGGGAGTTATAATTATTTTTAATATTTAGTAGACCAAAAGCTATAATCAGAGTAACGTCTAGAGTGCCTTTAAAATACTATTAATTTTTAGTTATTTTTTATTATCCTTGATTAAGAATCAAGGCAGATATGACATCACCCTTGATGAGATAGAATGCCTCATTTCCAGTAAAAAGGGTCTCCGGTTTTCTACACTCACCATGCAAAACAGCAGCTTTAATCTACCATTTTACGCTGGTACTCTGTGAGAGTGTGGTCCTACCTCTGTCGGGCCAACTCATTCATGCTACAACCGTAATATGATAGCGCTACCACGATTAAAAAAAAATAGCAAACATTCTTTGCGACACATGGTATGGCCATTATATCTATATGTACTCGATCTGTGCCTGATTCTGTAACTAATTCTTCCCATGAACACATCGTGCGAGCGTGATATCGGATATGAGAAAATAGGGGACGAGTGAGAGGTACTCAATCTAATACTTTAACTGCTTGTTGTTTAACTGTTGACGTAGCTTCTGTTCGTATATCAACCGTTATATTTAAAATACGCCAGAGGATACCAAAGCAGCGTTCTTGATATTAAAATTATCTTTCGGATGTTGTTGATTTGAAGCCGATCACGTTTTGAGTTTTCTACTGTTTTTGAGAAGATGGTATGTCTGTATATTTGGATGTGTGTGAAACTATTGGTCTTTTCTCGAAATAAATAAAGATAATATTATCATTATTAATACTGTCTTTAACCGGGTTCGAATTCCGGGTCGGGCTAAAATCTGTTACTGGGTCTTTTTATTATGAAAATCTCAGTAGCAGCTGTAGCAGCCCAGAGTCAAGAAGTTGGCGGTGTTTCACCCCCGTGCCTCGTAAATCACGTAAAACCGTTGGTCCTGCGTCTGATCTCATTCCGGTCGTGTCGGATTAACATCCCATCAGACTATGAGAGCTAGGGACTTCTATTTGCGCATACGCTTGGGCACTTTAATCGTTTCCTGCGCAGATCGCTAGTCTACTTTGAGACTAGCCGCCGTGACCGAAAATGAAATTCGGTCTGGAGGACATTACTACTAATATTTCATATAAAGAATTAATTGAATAACAGGTCCTAATTCATTGTGCAATAAGATCTAAATTACCTTATACTCAAGCAATTACGTGTCACAATTGGAACCGGTAACCTATCTTGAATTTCTTGCCGACGTTCGATCAGGCCGGCTCGGTATAGCAGGATATGAGGTCACGTTATCACCGCGCGTCCCTCCCACTGCCTCCTCCGCCGTGTCTCATTTGCTTGTGTAGTTGCTTGCGTGGCCTTGATAAACTTATTCTGCGATACGCAGGCAATGAGGTATTTTAGAAAGTGGGTCGGCTATATTTGCCATTTCAGTTCTACAAGACTCAATAATGTGCAATAGCATCAACTAAACTAAACTAAACTACTTTTATAAAACTAATGACAATTGAAGTCTTTTATAGAACTTACAGCCTGATGGTAAATCGCTACTGCAGCATATTAACATCTGCAATCAATCTCTAACAAAGAAGACTAAAGATGCGTTGTCACATGGGTAAGAGGTGGTACGTGGTAGAGCCACGCTGCAGATATATTATGGTTGTAGCACGAATGGGTCGGCTTGACCGGGGAAGAACCATGCTCTCACAGAATACCAGCGTAAAATAGCAGCTCAATACTGCTGTGTTTCGTATGGTGAGTGTAGAGAACCGGAGACCCATTTTACTGGAGTTGAGACATTCCATCTTAGTCCTCAGGGGTACCAACGCATTTACATTTTGATTCTTAATCGAGGTTAAATGTAGATGATTTATGGGCCACAGAATCCACTTACCATCAGGTATGCTGTTGCTCGTTTGTCACCCTAATTCTATAAAAAATTGCCTACCCTGTTGGACTCCCTTAAACTCTTGCTTATGTTGATTATTTTATACACAGTTCTTTATACTCTGCAATAGTATAATTATACTGACTAATATAAATATACCCTGTGTGGGCAGGGGACAAAGAAAGAAATTCCGACACCTCATTTACTCCCGTGGCTATATATAAGAAGCCGCCGATACATGGTGGTGTGACTTGTATGACTCATAAATATACTAGGTGCAAAATCTATGTATTTTACTGGCGACTATGTTACATCAAAGTTACTAATTCATGTATAGTGTGAACTCCAAACCGTCTCCAAAGCGTGGCTGTAACAACGAAACCTCGCTTTTATGTGATATTAATTTTATTTAAAAAGTTTCAGCCTATTAATGAGTTCGTTTGGCAGAAAAAAGCGCTAGCAAGCGCTTGTAAGCAAAATGGCGATCGTAAGCGGTAAGCGCTGTCAAATCGTAAGTAGCTATTTTCCTCTAGGACACGATGTTAGTTTTAACCGGGGAACCTAACCTAATTTAAAAATATGTTTGTAAAGTATTCATATTAAAAAATTTACCAATCATGAATTTTTAATAACATGTATATATAATAACATGTCATTATATTACTTAAAACTAATATTGCAACTTATAAACGACTTACAAACTCTACTTCAAAACAAACAAATTAAATAAGCAAAATTGCGGATTGTGTCAGCGCTACTGAAGTAGCAATCGTGTCCTGGCCGAAAACTATTTTAGCGCTAGTAAGCGCTTGCTAGCGCTTTTTTCTGCCAAACGCACCCAATGTACGGCTCTGAGTTAATACCTACGGCACTTTTTATTTTTTTTATTTAACTGGCTTTACGGCTCTTACTGGCTCTGCTCTTCATTTTATATATTTTTCTTCACAATATGCTGATGCGTCACATTGCGAAGTTTTTGGGAGATTTTGACGACAGATCAACCCAGCGGACTGTTGATGACGACAACCACTCAAGTTCATAAGGCGCCCAAGTGATCAAATTAACTTGGGGCTTATATCAACATCGAAGCACTTTTTTCGTCGTTTTCTCTAATAGTTCATACGCGCGGACACTTAATTCACAAAATCACATCACTTTTACGAATTAAAATCCACTTCAAACCATTATTCAAGCGACAAAACAGGAGCGACAATCCGTCGACGGCCAAGTTCTCGCCAAAACTCCGGCTCTTTTTAATAAAATAAAGTAAGAAATTGACAGTTGATTATTAATCCACTTATGTTTCTAAAGGTATTGCTGTCAAATAGATAGATATTATTTTTCATCACTTGTGATTTATTAAATTGAAATTACTGAAATGTCCGATTGGGTATTGAGCGTAATAATTGATTTTCCAGCAACGTGTAACGTTCAAAGTCATATTTAACTGGTTAGTTCTTATTATAGCTAAACCAGATGCAGGCACTTCGTAAGTTTAGCACATAGTAAATTATGCAGCCTAGCTCAAGCAACTGATTAACATCCTCGCATGGGCAGCCACTGACAATTAACATGTCTCGTGACTAATTAGTGAGTAGACCATTGCGTCATTCATCTAGAAAAGTGTACCCATGTCAATTACATCAAAATTGTTTTTAAAACGGTAAAATTTGCTATGTATTCATTTTTTATCCTCCTTAATTAGAATATATATCGCATATTTATAAATTTGCCAAATGTTAAACATATTATCTACCTGTCGATTTGACAGGCCTTTACTAGTAATTCATTGTTATGGTCGCCACACACGGTCAGTTCAACTGATCATTCCAACTGAACAGTTCAAACTAAAACTGTTGATATTCTTTTAAAATAGTGGATTTTCGATATATAGACAGTTATAAATATATTAATATCGGAATTTTACAAATAAGTTTAGTTATCGATATATCGAAAATCTGATATTTTAAAATATATCAACAGTTTAGTTTGAACTGATCAGTAGGAATGATCAGTTGAACTGACCGTGCGTGGCGATTACACTTTGTTTCGCATCGACTTCAGAAGTTATTATGTGGATATATTATTATTTTATTTTTTAGTTTTTTTTTTAATTATTGTATTCTTTAGTAAAGTTTAATTATTGTATTCTTTATCATACATTTAACTATATAATTTTTTTTCTTTATATTGTGGCATATGTTTTACAAGACTAAAATCTGTTGATTAACGATTAACGATCGTTAATCAACATATTTTATGATTAACGATTATTCGAGCACTGAATGAAATAATCTCGATTTAATGAGTTCTGATTTCCTCTCGTTGGCTTTTATCTGTTGCGCGGGCGATCTTCCGTCCGGGTAATCCACGGAGCGTATGCATTACAAGCTTTTTTTTATTAATAGGTTTTGGTCGCTTTAAATCAAAGGCAGAATAATTTTCACAGTTTATTCGATATGTCTAGAATTATACATTTTTAAACTCCAAATAATATTAAGTATGTACTACTTGTCCCAAAATGCTTTTGTTTTCATGTAGATTAAAATTTTTAAGAAAGCTCAGTGTTACGTATCCTATCAATATAAATAAATTTTTAAAACAAGTTAATATCGACATCATAAAACTTCTGAAATCGATGCTAAAACATTGTATGTATCGAAGAATAAAAGTCTTTGCTTTAGAAACTATTAAATTGTATAATTTAAATATTTAGTTTCAGATTTTCGAAGTTAGTTTATACTTGTTTTTTGAGAGTTTTATTTTTTGACCCTTTTGAGTGGATTAAACATTACTACGAGCTCAATATACCTAACAACAACATAGAAAGAACGTCGTCCACTAATCTATTTTTTCTTAGGATCAGAACCACCCTCAAAGTTATAGTCATAATATAAAGAAATATATAAAGAAAACTTCAGTATGTTTTTGGACCTTCTACTTTCAAAAGTCGGTGAAAACATGTCTGTTTTAACCGACTTTTAGAAGTGTAAAAATACTGAATATAATTATCACTAGGGCCCGGATTAATATGTATTGAAAACATCAAAATATGTACATATAATATGGACTGAAAATCCTCAAATATGGGAAAAATATGTATAATAAAAGATAACGACATTGTACATTAAATCGACTTTTTATTAAGGAAAACAAAAAAAATACAATTTTACTTCGCTTCTGTTTCATTATTATTTGAATTACAGTATACAATTACATGTTTCTTTAAATTTTCAAAATTAAAACCCTTTCTGTTCGGACGAAACAATGCCTTGTACTGGCTGAATGATCTTTCAACATCACAGGATGTGATTGGAGCATATTTAAATTTGCATAATTCTTCAAGTGAGTAGGGTACATCTATGGTGCCTTCTAATGTTCCACACAGCATGCTGTTAATTTTCTTTAGGGTATTAAATCCTTTGTTTTTTTCCAGTACGTAGCTTAATTTTTGCCTCGCTACTTCAGCAACGGGACCTTCTGATGCTAAAACTTTTTTTTCGATATTTTCGATAATCTTCAAATTATCATTTAGAGAAGTAGAAGAATTTTCGAGTGCCTTTATCTCGTGTGATAAAAAGCAATAATTGCTTTTTATGTAAAGCAAATCGTTACGTAGAGTGTCATGTTCGAGAAGTTCTTTTGAGATTGAAATAGCAGCAGCCTCGTTCTCTAATTCAAAAATAATAGTTTTGATTTCAGTGTAATACTGGGTATAGTATTCAACTGCTGTCAGCCAAGTTCCCCAGCGAGTCAGCACTGGCTCTGGTGGTAAAGGAATGTCGGGATACATCTCTTTAAATTTTGAGATCCTGCTTGGTGCTTTCAAAAAAATTTTCTTTACGTTTGATACTAAACTGTCAACATTTTTAAACAGAGACCTTATGCATTCAGCTAATCTATTTATACCATGAGCCAAGCACGTCACATGAATCATTTTTGGATACAAAACTTGAAGGGCACTTGCAGCTTTTACCATATAAGGAGCAGCATCGCTAAGTAACAAGAAAACTTGTTCATGTTTAACTCCATCAGGCCACAAAACACTCATTGCATCATTAAAAAGCTTTGCTGACGTTTGGTGGTTGCATTTAGGAAGTTCTTCACATGCTAATAAAAAGGATTTGCTGGCATTTTCTTCATCTAGACGTCCGATAATCACATTGCCAATGCATCGGTTTTGAGAATCTGTAGTTTCGTCAATGGCAACCCATATAGGGCCATCCTTTATATATTCACGAATCGAAGCCAAACAATTTTCATAAATACCAGACACATAATTTTTTCTAAGTGTGGATTCATCAGGAATGCGTTTGCCAGAGTATTTTTCCAGGAATTGTTTAAAAGTAGGATTATTCAATTTCCATAAGGGTATATCTGCACATATCATAGCTTCACATAATTCTTTCGAGAAAGTAGAACTTTGGGAGCTGCTCGCGACTGCATCAGTAAAAAATTGTTGCTTAAATTTGTTCTTTCTTGTAATATTTTGCTTGTGTTTAACAGTAGACACATGTTGTGATATCAAAAAACGTTGCTCGGTGGATATAGATTTTTCACAAGCATTACAAAATAGTACTTTTCCATCTGTAGTTAGGCATTGGTTTGGGAAATCTTCGATATACTTTTCCAATTTGAACCGCAATGGTTGCTTATCCTTAGGCATTTTTGCAATGCGAGTAAGTAACAAAATACAATCACACGCGACAAATCGACACGGCAAGCAATTACGAGCGTCACTTACGAACTGTGGGGCACTAGTAATGGGCGTTGAATCAACGAACGGTTTAAATAGACGGTCTACGTTCAATCGACGCTTCGACGGTCTACAGTTCATTCGTTATCTAGTCGAATTCATAGACGGCTAAACTGAGAGTCCACAGCGTTCTTATCTACTAACAATGCGACGACGACGCCGTAAACATACCCGGTTAATATAAGTGCATGCGTTCGTTGAATTAGTATCATTGTACAAACCAATTTAAACCTTAAGTATATAACATAGGAGTTAATATTTCTTTTTTAATAGAATTGTTTGAGTGAAAAGGCAAGAGCATTCTGATATTGCGTGAAAGAGTATGTCGACGGTCTGGCGGACTATTGTTTACCTAAACTAGATAATATTACCGTGCCTAAACGTTGCCGTTGTTTAGAAATTTGAAATTAGTGTGTCGACTCGCGCCGCAAGGTCAAAGCTAAAGAAATTCTTCCAAGAAAGGACCAGAGAGGACATTTGGCGTGCCCCCTTGAATGGTGGAGAAAACACCAATACTTACCTACGTCCACCCAAATTAAAAAAAATATTTGTAATCCATTGTAACATTGTAGCAACATCTGTTCCTTACGAACGGATGTTTTCTAAAGCAGGTCTTATAAAAAAAATATTTGTAATCCATTGTAACATTGTAGCAACATCTGTTCCTTGCGAACGGATGTTTTCTAAAGCAGGTCTTATAATGTTTTAATTAATGAAAGGCGAACGAGACTAACGACAAGCAAAGTTGAGCAAATTATGTCCTAAACGTAAATACACCTGAGGAGAGATTAAAAAAAGGAGAGGTTTTTTAATTCATTTATAAAATAATTTATGTGATTATTCTGTACATACATTAATAAAAAACGAAAACAAAGAAAAAAGCAAATAAAAATATTCCTTAAACACCTATCCATAAAAATATTTAAATAAAAAATGTAAATAATTAAATATGTACATAAAATCAGTTGATCTTCTAAATACGCCTGAAATACGATAGTAGTAAAATCTTTTAAAAACTTATTCACTAGTCCTAAGCCTGGAAAAGTACGAAGGGAAGTTTAAATCGATTGATTGTAAAATTCGATAGTAGGTATTTATACACCACACACACCGTCAGAGTGCCTTGTGCTCAAATCAAATTTCTTTGAATTTTAACTAACTTTGCCGTTCATTCAACTGACGAATAGTGGGCAAAACCGTCGTCGTTGCGTTGCGCCCGTAGACACCGCGCTTTAATCGATTGAACGTCTGCCGTTATCGCGTTAACTAGTCGACGAATTCAACTAGTTGATCACCTAGTCGATAAACGGCAATAGACGGTCTAGTTTCGTTAAAGAAAATTACGTCGACGACCCACCTCTATGGGGCACGCACGACGCACGAGTCAGGTGAGGAAAGGCGGTGCGGGGCGGGTGACGCGAGCGCGATTCAGTGACCGCTGTCATCTTGGCGCAAAACTCATTTTTAGGTATTTTACAGAGCTGCTGATTCATCTAACATAAAATAATGAAGATATGGATAAATTTACTTAATTTCTTGTGAAATATGGATTTATACTTAAAATATGGAAAAATATGGAAAATAGAAATTGCATTTTCTTGATCTAAATATCATAATTTATGTAGAAAATATAATTAAGAACAAAAGCCATTTCAAATAAAAATATGGATTTACATATTAATCCGGGCCCTAATTATCACTATTGTATATCTACAACTGAGCGATGTGAAAGCGAAATGCATGGCGTGTTTGCAAAAGTACACGCATGTTCACACGGCGACCTCGATATGGAGCCATCTGGCATCTGCTGTGTGCCTGTGTTACGCAAGTCTGGTTTAATAACAATAAGTCTACGGTTCTTATCAGTCTTAAGTTTTATAAGGAACGTGGTTGTAAGATATGGACTGCAGATTTGAAAGTGAGTCGCTTACACCAATACTTGTCTCTGTATGCACACAGATACAAGTTTTTAGGCTTGGCTTAGACTTTTTCTGATGTTTAATGGGTCGCGGGTTTGTTTCCGGGTCTTAAAGACCTATGGAAGTGAGAAAGAACATGTGGAACTGACATAAAATACTTCCAGAATATAATGTTAAACATTTCTAATGTAGACGAAAATTTTTTTAAATGTCATAAAACATTGTTAATAGAAGGTGTAAAATGTTTGTTAAGTTTGGCTTGTGTTTAAATTGTTTTACGATTTTATTGTTTTTTTGTTATAATTCAGTGTTTTCATTTAAGTTCACTTTTATTATAAATTATAATATCTATTACAATATTTTTAGTGAGCAGTTATCAAGTACCATAATATTTCTCATTTCCACAACACTCAGAAAATTTGATTTATTGATCGATTTATATTTTGAACTTAGATAATATTGTTTTTATTATTTTTGGTTTAAAGTAACAGTTAAAATTACTTAGTTGTTTTTAAATTTGTTTTTGAGGAATATGACAAAACCTACAAAAAATAAAAAGCAATTTTTTTTGACACATCAAGTGCGCTGACGACAAATTTAAACAAAAAAAAATAGATAGAGAAAAGAAAAAAGAACTGTTTTGTGTTTCCTTAATTATTTTAATGCCGCAGTTGAGTAAGATAATGTAAGCATATTATTATAGTCACAAATAATGTTAAGAAAAGCACACATACATTTAGTACAATTCCCGCTTTACTTCCCACATCGTGGACTATTTTCGTTACAGTTCTTTACAAATAGAGGACAATAAAACATTTTAGGTTTATGACTGAACGTCGGACAAACTGGCCACTGTTTCGCCAATGTAGCACATTTAATATATCTGGGTTAGGTTTTATCGACAATTTTGTTGTTTAACATCTTACTTATATGATTAAAGTGTATTTAACTATTAATCAATCAATCAACGTAAGAGATATCTAAACAGATTACAATCATTGTATAATTAACTAAAAACAGAATTTATTTTATTCAATTTACATTATAAATAATACTTATTGGAGGTCACTCTTTTGTTTAATCTAATTAAAAGCTTAGTCATTATATACTAGAAGATCCCACGCCTACAGATTTATAAAAGTTGCCGAATGTTATCACCATATGTCGGCCCATGAGTATCGTTAGAGGCGACTATGAGGAATGCTAAAATCTCTTTCTCATAGTCCCCGGTAATGGCGATAGCAGTCCTTATTTACCCCTATAATGTCACGGAAGTGAGTGAAGCGAAATATAAGCGAAACAAGTATATGTGTCAATCCAAATCACAACCACAATATCCTGATAGGGACCGAGGGGATGCGACATCGGTGCGAGACGTCTAGGATTGCGAGCGTCCAAATTTTTATATAAAAAAATTAAAAAAGCTGAATTGTCTGTCTAACGGACAACTTGCAACTAAAAAGGCTACAGTTGGGTTGTCACGTCTGAGAACTATGATGGGTGATACCTGTAATTGTACGGGCACCTTATACCCTGCAGTATACCTGTAACCACATATTCCCGTAATCTTAATATAAATATAAATGACGCGTCACGTTGTTTGTCCGCGATGGACTTCTAAACTATTTAACCGATTTTAATCAAATTTGCACACCGTGTGCAATTTGGCCCAACTTGAGAGATAGGATAGTTTTTTGCCCATGCATGACCCACAATTTTTTTTTTGCGAATTTAAGGATTTTAATAGGACATGACAAAGGGTCGTCGAAAAGGGCAGAACAACGTCTGCCTGGCAAGCTAGTATAATAAAATATTTCGGTAGAAATAGGTCTTAATGGGAGAAACCATTGTCCATTGGCTGTCTGTTTGTGGGTGATAGAGAATAAAAGGTTGGTCATGAGGTCATAACATGAATACATTATTTAATCTAAAATATTAAATAGCTTGATAACAATGTTCTTCGAAGCACACCTCGCGTTGCCTCATCTCACTTATCTACTAAATTTAACCGACGCGACGCGATGATAGTTAATTTACAAGCTTTTTATATTGTACTAAAACGGGCTAGTAATAACACCACTGTGCCGTGTGCTGACAAACATCCGGTGTTGCGCTATCTGTACTATGTACAGTACACATTTGCCCAATGCGGTTGAATGTAAACCAGTGCAATATGTGAGAGAGTGCTATTGTATAATATTTAGAATTATAGGTGATAATTTAATATATATAATACCGTTACAGCATATTATAGGCCTCGCCCTATATTTTGCCTCATGGAGGGGATATTTGCCATAGTTGCCACGCTTGCCATAATATATAACATTATAATACAACATCTAAAAATGTCAACCTTACTTGTAAAAAATAATGTGAACGTAGTGATTATAATAATATTAACGTATATATAATGTAAATAATAACGAATATATTATATGCTCTGCGTACCTGAGATGAAATTACAAACTAGACCGATAAATGCGCTAGGTTTGGTTTATTATGGCGTTATATTTTGCTTATTTGCTTTTTCTTTTACAAAAATATATGGCCGTCACCGCGAAATTCCGAATATAACACAGTTCTGAATTTAACAATTAATAAAAAATTTAGAAGCCTTTAAAAATGATACTTTGAAGTATTATGAGGGATATACAGGGAGGGAGAGACATTTAAAAGTTTTTTGTGTGACAAAAAAGCAAACAATCTACCTGATGGTAAGAGGTCACCCAACCCATGGTCACCGGCAACCATCATCAAGCAAATAACAACAGATGACAACAACAGATGCGTTGTCACCTCTGAGGACTAAGATGAAATTGCTAATTGGTATTCCTGAGAGAATGGTCATTGTCCGATTAAGCCGACATAATCGGAATGCAAAGGATGCACCGCACTTTGATGGTATAAATAAGTAAGAAAGACCTGCCCGGACAGAAAAGTAAACCCAGTTAGGGTTGCCAGATGGTCGGGATTCTTTTGGATTCTCCTGATATTTTAAATGATCTCCAGAATCCCGACTAAACTCAAAATCTCCAGACTAACATTCTTTTCTCATCACATCACAGCACCTTTGATTTAATGGAAGCTGAGATTGTAATTAAACTAAACATTAAAGTAATTTGTTTGAAATCTCCTGAATACTAATAAAGGATCCTAATTAAAGTCCAATACCAAATACATGCGGCAACCTAAAAATTTAGTGTTCTTAAATTAGTTATGTGTTCATCAATGTCAAATCTTTCTATTTGTAGCCTATTAATTTATAAAATAATCTTTTTATTTATTTCTCTCGACAACAACCCGAAAATTCTAACATTTTTCAAATTATGTTCGTCCCAGATATTTTGGTCGTCCGATCTGGCATTACCAGCAATATCACCTAATACTTGTGAAACTTCTAATTAAAACTGTCTTTGTCGAACCAAACGAAATGTTAATTTTTTTTATCTATAAACGAATTTTTTTTAAATGCCTTTATCTTCATTTTTTTAAAGAATAGATGAATGAAAATTTTATTTTAAACGTACTAGTGAATAATTACATGTGTAAAATTGCTAGATATATTTAGGTTTGCAATTGGCGCAGCTGATCCAATACTTTAATGTTTTAATAAATTGTACGAAGTGGACTTGTTGTAAACATAAGGCGGAGTTCAAATCCAGCACAGGTGGCCGATGAAAAATAAACGGCCTTCGACTCGAGTAAACGCGTATAACGAATGAAATGGCAATTTACTCATGCAATGCTTCAAATTTCTGTAAGTTCAGAAACCGATTTGTAAAATTGATATAATAAGGGAACTCATTGTTGAACTTTTCGAAAGAAATTACGCTGCCAAAGCCATTAGTATATTTGACACCACCCAGCTTGCCCGGGAAGTTGGCTCCGAGCGTCAGTCGGATCGAATGATTTATACATTGGTGATTTTCTATAATTATTATCTTTTAGTGTAGCGCCCACGTTAATATACATTAATGTTAAGGTGGAATAATTAGGCAGTATAGTTAAAGATCTAGAACAAGTAACACATCCCTTTTTTATTGACATCTTTCTTACATTATAATCTTATAAATAATAATTATCTTCCTAAAAACTTGTAGTGGTTTCCCGTTGTCTTTTAGTTACCACGAACGTTGTCGGCCTTTTCCGGTCGATTATTCGTCCTGGTATGCAGTTATGATTCTTTTGCCCTCTTTATTCCCCTCTTTCCGTGGTGTTTAAGATCACAATATATTTAAACTTCAAAATAAGGGTGTTATCATTAGCCGTGAGGTACAGAATTAATATAGCACAAACAATAGTTACAAGAATATTGTACACTATTCTTGTATAGTTTATCCTAACTCATCACTCATCCAGTGATGTGGTGTATATATCCAATGTCGTGGTATATAGTATAGGTACTTATATTATATACGGGTTGATTTATTTACTGTCTGGAATAAGAATCCTATGGCACTGATATTTTACAATTTTTTTTTATTTTACATTAACATAATTATTATGAAATTGATCTATCAATAAATGCTACTAATAAGGTACGTATTATTTTAATTTCAACAGTTTTTGATTTATTTCTTTAGTTCAAAAATTTTGTTGCTTTTTTTAGTACCGAAAATTTATTTCAAATTAGTAGTATTCATCTATAGATCTGTTCACCTGTGACACCCTATTTTTCCAGACGGTAAGAAGAATCAATCAATATATAATATACCACATATTTTTTTCATCACACTGTTGGTTATTTCCAATACCTGTGTATAAATATCGGTTTTGTATGGTGACATAGGTTTAAAAATATGTTTCTGTATTTTTTCCTTTTTCTTTCTTTCGTTATAAATGTTGTTTAATATAAGTTTATTTTGCCCCATCATGTTTGAAACTTTATGTGACTGGTTCCCGCGGTGAAGAGTGGTCTGCTTCGAATTCTTTCCCACTCGTTACGGTGTGTCTAACGGTAAATTAAATCCAAACGCGTGTAGTGCGTAAGTAACTTGAATTTGTAGGAGGGTCGAACAAAATAATACGTCGAAGTTTTAGAAATTGTTTTAAGAAATTACTATCGACACAATTTTATATAGTAAGTAATAGTTAATTTTCAAGAAAAGCAAGGTGACGACGACTTAGCATAATTTATAATATTGTGTTTGTTTCTTACCGATCGCGCAATGGCGCTGGTTAAGAAATAATTATAGAAGAAAAAACGTTACGATGGTCGTAATCTACATTTATGACAGATCAAAACAACTATTGTGTAAGTGCATTCGCGTGGTACGAATCAAGAAAACTTCGCGATTTTTATTGTGCTATTTTATTGCGTTACTGGTTCTTTGTTTGTATGGTTAGTGACTTTAGTCGGTTAGTAAAAGGCCAACAGTAGTGTATTATTTTATTTTTTTTTATAGGAAAAGGGTGACAAGCGAGCACACAGTCCACCTGATGGTAAGTGGTTGCTGTGGCCCATAGACATCTACATCTATCCTCGTTTGCGAATCAAAATGAATTCCCGGTTCTCTACACTCACCATATGAAACACAGCAGCATTAAGCTGCTATTTGATGCTGGTATTCCGTGAGAGCGTGGTCCTTCCCCGGTCGAGCCGACCCATTCGTGCTACAACTATACAATTAATATAGCTGCAGTATGGCTCTACCACGTAAAATATTTGCACATAAGATGAAGAAGTGACTGTCAGAAGTATGAGACTACTTTCGAAAAACTTTTAACATCGCTAAATATATGTATTGAAGATAATAATAACCAGGTTCTTGTTTCTTTTTTCTAATAATAATTTAATGAATCTTTATGTTAACGCGATTTTTTTATAATTTTAACACGATTATCCTATACATATTCTTTTTCAACATTCATAGTTTCCCGTGGCTAGCATTGGAAACGTCCGGAATATAAAATTGAGGAGATGAAACGTGATAAAATCGGTTAAAATGTGGTTAATTCGATTATATAATATAATTACGGTTTTCGATCAGATCGAAGGAAGTTGTCATGGACACTGAAACATAATCCTAAATGTCGTTATATATATAATTCTTCTGTACGTGTGTGTGTAATTGAACTCCTGCTTTTTGCGTGTTTGAGTATGGATGGTTTAGATTCACAACTGGACCCGGTAGGTGGCGCTGTTGTCGATGGATATCTAGAAATCACCCGTGCGAAGCTGGGCGCATCGCTAGTAATATAAATAGAGTATAAATATGATTGTATATTTGTTTGAGTTGTTCTTTCCATATCTCTTATTCGTTTCTACACCATTTAAATGCTTACGATGAAACTATGATGAGTTGTTGTGTGCCTGCAAATGTTTCTAACGAAAAAAGCATTGCAACATAAGCCCGTCACGGCTTGTAATCGTACTGGATAAATAATATTGTGTCGCTGACTTGTCTGTACCTACTTTGACCCAGACTCAGACGTGTTCAATTGATCTGTCAATGCCTCCGACACTGAATACCTATTAAGTTTCCTGTTCTTATCGTATGTGGGTACGTTATATTGAATGTGGCGAGGCAAGGACGAGTGTATCGATGCGTCCGTTGCATTTTAATATGCCTTTGTCCGTGTGCAACTCCCCTGTAATCCGAAAGTGTTGATGTCTAAAAGGCCAGTCCTTATTATATAATGCGTATTTAATTGCCTTGAGCCGTGATAGCTCAGATGGAGAGCGCTCTACAGCGAGCGATTTCACAGTACGCGAGCAAACTGGGTTCGATCCCCGTTGGCACCAAATGAAATTGTTAATTGCAATTTTGAGTGCTGATATACCACGTGCTCGGCGGTGAAAAACAACATCGTTAGAAACCTGCATGTCTGAGAAATAAGAAAAAAATATAATTAAACTATATTAAAAATAAAACATGCGTGCAGCTCACACGCGGCAGGAGTGAAAAACTTCAAATTAAATGAAATATAAAATACAAATACTTTACGGCAAATAATTTATTTAATATTATAATTTAAACTACAAGTTTGGCATAAAATATAAGATAAATTAATTTTATAGTAAATAAATGTAACAATCCTTTTAATATATATATATATATATATATATATTAGGCACATAGTTATTATATTTTCTTTCGAAAACGCATGAAACTACACACGAGGGCTGCACTAAGAGTATCGGGAATGGAATATTTCCACTGTTCCTGTCATATTAAAATCTTTTTAATTGAAAACTCGTTGGTTTTAAAATTCGAATACCATTTATTTATTTAAAAAAAGATTCTCGGTCTTATCACAAGGTTTTGTCAAACTTATTTAGTCGTTGAGAAAATGGAATTGTCTCGAGAAAATTCAAGAGCGATGATTTATTATGACTTTCGAAGTGGTTTAACACAAAAACAGTGTATTGACCGGATGATTTCTGCATTTGGTGATGAAGCCCCATCCAAAACCACAATTTATTGCTGCTTTGCTGAATTTCAACGTGGCCGTGTCAAGCTCAGTGATGATCCCCGTCAAAAACTGCAGTCACCCAAGAAAACGTTGATACTGTACGTAAGCTGATTGAGGAAGATCGACATGTGACATACTGCGAAATTCAGGCAAATTTACATGACATTGGCATGAGTCAAATACAAATAATCTTGCGTGAACAATTAGGTGTAAAAAAGTTGTTTTCCTGATGGATACCGCATTCGCTCTGTGAAGAGCATAAAGCGGCTTGCGTTACTTGGTGCGTCAGAACTCTCGAAAGATTCCACGCAGGATCCTCAAATGCTGTATACGACATCGTATTAGGTGACGAATCTTGGATATACGCGTACGAACCCGAAACAAAAAACCAGTCACAAGTTTGGGTGTTCGAAAATGAGTTAAAGCCAACAAAAATTGTTCGTTCACGGAGTGTTGCAAAAAAAATGGTGGCCACGTTTGTCTCCAAAACCGGCCATGTTACAACTATTCCTCTTTAGGGACAAAGAACGGTTAATGCAGAATGGTATGCTAGCATTTGTTTGCTACAGGTCGTTTCTGAACTCCGTAAAGAGAACTGCAACCGCCGCATCATCCTCCATCACGACAAAGCAAGTTCTCACACCGCACACAGAACAAAAGAGTTTTTAGAGCAAGAAAACATAGAATTATTAGACCATCCGCCGTACAGCCCCGACCTAAGCCGTAATGATTTCTTTACTTTCCCTAAAATAAAGAATAAATTGCGTGGACAGAGATTTTCATCACCTGAAAAAGCTGTGGATGCCTACAAAACGGCCATTTTGGAGACCCCAACTTCCGAATGGAATGGTTGCTTCAATGATTGGTTCCATCGTATGAAAAATGTGTCAAATTTCGCGGAGAATACTTCGAAAAGCAATAAATACATTTTTAAATAGTAATGTGTCACTTCCTTGATTTCCGAAATTTTCAATGCCGCCCTCGTACTACCGGTTTTGATGGTTCTTTTTTTTATTCAAATTAGTATTACTTGGACTCATTTATTTTATTTTATTACTTATTTTATTTAAACTATATATTTTAATCCGACCATGTTTAAAATATATACGGAAGTCTTCGACATTGTTAATGTACTTTTAAAAGTACGGGACAGCCACAAATTTTTACGAGTAGATTATTTTCCCTTCGAATGTTAATAGGTACTATTTTCGATATACCTTCTATAGTACTCACTAATTACAAAAGATGTATATCAATTTCACTTATTACGAAGTTGAGGTTTAGCCGTTCTTCACTACTTTTTTATTCCATAGGCACACGTCACCTTTCGTACCTTCTTGAACAAAACGCGTAAAGGACGCCGTTTCGGAGGCATTTATGCCGTAATGCTTCCTATCTCATTTTCTCCCACGTTAAATCTTATGAATTTATATGTCTGTCTCTTTTTACTGTCGCTTTTTCGTTTCATAGACTTATCACAACGATGCTAAAGAAGTGCACAGGAGTGGGAGGTTCATAGACTGTAACTTTAAGTATAACCTAAAAACTACTGGTCAGATCCTGATCAATATGGGACTACATGAGAAGCGCCGGCTTTCAAATAAAAAAAAAATCAGCAAATTCGGTTAACCTAGAAATAAAGTACTGAGGTAACACACAGAAAAGAGATGTCACAATAATTTTAACTTAAAGTGACAAAGACAGCATGAGACTTATGGCTTCTTAAAATTGAGCAGCGTTTGAGTATTTGACCAATAGTTTGATTATAATTAGACCTTCTTATTAAAAAGTAAAAAATATAGCAAACATATCTGTGTTTATTTTAACTGCGGTTGAGTGAAAACTGTGTCAGGGTAAAATGAGTATGAAACGCTCACAATTGGTCGTACTTTTTGTCCTATTTTTTACTAGGTACGTCCCTCTTTACCCGGGGCTGTATGAAAACTATTGTTATAGACATAGCTGGTAGAATGGTAGATAAGATATTGGGGTGAGTTTTGTGACTGAACAGTGGGACGCTTTTATAAAAAAAGGAATTTAGTTCGTTGCAGTTAAAAATTGTGCTTATTCAAAATAGGGAATAGTGTAGGAATATAAACTTTATTATGGTATAAAGCTTTATTATGGTTGTAGTACGAATGGATCAGCACGACCGGGAATGGACCAATCTCTCGTAAGATATTAGCGTGAAATAGCCACTAAATGCTTCTATGTTTCGTATGATGAATTTAAAGAACTGGAGACCCTTTTTACTGGTAAAGGGCTGTCTTAGTTCTCACAAGTGACAATGCATCTGTATTTTGATTCTTAATCGAGGACAGATGTAGATGTTTATGGGCCACGGAAACCACTTACCATCAAGTGGACTGTGTGCTCGATTGTCATCGTATTCTATAAAATAAATATAACGTACCCTAATATGAAAAGTAAAGAGTTTGTAATATAAAACCTAAATAACGATTGTAGTGAAACTAGCTGTTTATCATAAAAATAACACAAAAGTCGTAATTTGGAAAACAATGCTATAGTCACACGCTATTTTACGTTACGCATTTATGTGTCACGTATACTTAGTCATAACATAACCTTGTGTTAAATAACTATGTCATCGTTATAAAAAAGTTAGCTCACAGAAGCGAAGTATCATGGTCTTAAGAAATAACTTGCGAATATTATGTTTAAAACAAATAGATTCATTATTATGTATAAAACAAATAAATTCATTAGACATTTTGCAATTTGCTTCAACATAAAATTAACAAGAAAACAAATTGGGATTTATTTCTCCGAAAAAAAAGGTACTAAAGTCTAGAATACGTTGTTTTTATGTAGTTGCATTGAAATTAATGTTTTTAAATGCAATTAATAATTAATTAGCTAAAATTGTGGGCTCACACTGAGGAGGCTACCCATCTCAGCAAGAGACGACTGTACGCAATGTGGTATTATTAAACGAGCTCTCGTACTTTCAAGATATTTTCGCTTGAAAAGGATGTCGCAACTCGCAATCTCGGTTTTGCATATTACGTAATAAGTTGTTGGTGCATGTTTGTATCATTGTCGTAATTATAATGTCGTCGCGGGCTCGAACTCATTGGTGGGCGCGTCCAAAAAGCACGTTGTCTCACCTGGCATCGTGCCCGACAGAGATAGTATCAGTGAAGAGCAGTTAGAACGCACGTCTTGTTCGTACGGCGTTCCGAACCGTTAGAACAAAAACGAAGTTACACGAACACGATGCACACATACATACCACCCTATTCTGTGCCGCTCGACTCTTGCTGAGAAATCAGCAGTACCTACCTACAAACTCGTACTAAATTATTAGGCGCTGCGTTATCGCTTTATACTATACCTCTATGGCTCTATAGATACCTAGTATAGATTGCTTATTTTATTATGTTTTGTTTTCGTTTATATCCGTTCTAGCTGTTGCCAGCGGCTTCAAACGCGTGAACTCGAAAATTATCCCACAGGAACGAAATACCTGAATAAACGGTATCAAATGTGTTATTCCAGACCAGGTATAACCTATCTCTGAGCTAAATATCATCCAGATCCCTTCAGCTGTTCTGGCGTGATTGAGTAACATACATCTATCCATCCAAACTTTCGCATTTATAATATTTAGATAATAATTGTAATTAGTTCTGCCTACCTATAAATTGTTTTCAAAAATACTTACCTGTCTTCTTACTTTTTTTATATACACACAATATCACTAGATGTAAACACATGTTTTTATCAAGACAAGTGACCCGTCAAGACTGTTTCCTTAGTACCGACGTACTTAGGCAGGTAGGTAGGCAGTTTAGATTTTAGTGTCCACGACGCAGCGACAGTTTGTCAAATTTTGTTGTATAGTGGGTTGTGGGTATCTAGGTAATAACAGTAGGTAGGTACCTATCCATCGTCCACGCCGCGCAAGTGATTCTCGTCCCACCTGTCCGCGCAGTAACTTTTTTTTACGACCGCGCGAGACTGTCTACTAACTCCTAACTAAATAGGTACCTAACTAACATTCAAATAAAAATATTCTCAAAAAGCTCAACGAATTCAGAATTTAATTTTGTTAAAAGAAAATTGGTCAAATAAAAAATAAAGGATGAAAATAAAGCATATGGGAATATAAAAATAAATCGTATTTATTTGTTATTTCGAGTTTTGCTAGAAAAGTATAATATTTACTGGAGACAATTATTTTATTATTATAATAGTGCATGATATTCCCTTTAAAATGACACCAATATGAATAATATCTTATATCTATATCTACAATAAATAAAATTGAAGTGTCTGTTTGTAATGTTAAAATAACAGCTTTTTATTAAATGCATAAGTACTAGTAACAAAAACACAATTTTTAAAATTTTTGTCTGTCTGTCGGTCGGTCTGTCTGTCTGTTTGTTCCAGCTAATCTCCGAAAAAGCTGGATCTATTTTGACGGGACTTTCACTGGCAGATAGCTGATGATATAAGGAATAACTTGAACTACTTTTGTTTTAGAAAAAGAATTAGGGTTCCGCGCAAAAAAATTAAAACCCATGAAATCCATATTCCACGCGGGCGAGATCGCGGGGAAAAACTAGTACTCAATATAGATACAGTAGGCGCGCGAGTTCATGTCCATCCTGAGGAATGCGGTAGTGCTGTGACCTAATCAATTATGGTAATGTCGATAATTACTACCGATTTAGTCAACAGCTGTCAATTTGGTTTATTGTAACTTAAGGTGATTTTGCAAATAATGAAATAAAATAAATGTGATAAGTACTTACTTGTTTATTGCTAATAGAGAAAAATATTTTTTAAAATGCAATTTAATCACTATCAGATGCAAAAACAACCGACAGAGCAGAGTCGGAATCAGTATCTTCGCCGTCGCTGACTTCAATTACGAATTTGTCGATCGTATTTTCCATTAGTCCGTCTTTTTGCCAGTAATGCTCTTCCAAAATTATAACGTGATCATCGAATCCACACCAATCTTTTTCTGTCACCTGGTTTATAGCCATTTCCGTTACTTCTTTCAATCTTGTTAGGGATAAATCTGAGTTAACGTTGTACTCCCTCACAACTCTCTTGACTTTTGCCCATGCTAACTCAATTGGGTTTAAGTCGCACATGTACGGTGGCAATCTTAAAACCTCATGTCCGTGACTACGGATGAGCTGGTCTATTTTAAAACTTTTCTCTTGGGGCGCATGCAATTTTATCAAATCAAAAAGCTCGCCTTTTCTCATGCTTAGTGAAGCCTCTACATTGTTTCTAATAAGCCATTCTAACATAACCGTTTTAGTGCTTGATTTTGTAGGAACTTTATTTTCCTGAACACTGTGATATGGTGCGTTGTCCATAACGACAACGCTGGATGGTGGCAAATTGGGAATGAACATGTCAGTCGCCCATTTCTCAAAGTTCGTACTGTTCATTTGCCCGTGGTAATCGCCTGTAGCAGTACCAGCTTTGAAAAGCAATTTTGCGCTATCCAAAAAACCACGTCTGGATCCGGCGTGAACGAGAATCAGCCTGTTCGTTGAGCTGGTGTCAGTCAGTATCGCGTCTATATAATCGTTTCTCCAACACTTTTTAAATGTGAGGTTATTGTCGATCCAAGTTTCGTCTAAAAAGAAAATATCGCGATTGTTTTCTCTGTATTGACGAATTTTTTGCAAATAATTTGACCGCGCAAATACAACAGCTGGTCTTTCTACCAAAATCCTTCGCTTGTTGTGACATTTTTGCCATTTATAGCCCATTTTCTTTAGAAGTTTTCGTAAACTTGTAGTCCCCCAGGGAAAATTTATTTTTTCCCGGATTGCCGCCAGAAGTTTAGGACAAGTGGGAACGATATTTTTTGTCAAATAAAATTCTTCTATACATCTGTGTATTACACTTCTATCGAAATCATCTACATTTAAATTCCCCATTTTATTACACGATTTCCCTTTTTTAGAAGGCGAATGAAGAGGTCCATTTTTTGCTTCTGTTTGAATTCTAGACAATGTTCTTTTAGTAAGTCCAGTGTAACGGGCCGCTCGATCTAAAGCATTGTTAACGGGAAAAGCGAATTTATTCTCTTTTTTCTCTTCAACACACATCTGTAGGACATTTCTCGCCATTTCACGTGCTTGCTTATGTATTATAAAAGGTTTTTTCCTACCCGAACTTGCTGGAAGCGAAGTAGTCATGGTTTATTCACGATAAAATAATACAATCTCGACTAATTTTCTGTATCGATAAGCGCGTGTCACAACCGTCAAGGACAACACTCGACTGCAGACAAATGCGGCGAGGTGGTTGAAAGCGGGGCGAGCTGCCCCCGCGCGCCGCCTCTGTCCCCGATGGACATGAACTCGCGCGCGTACTGTAAATGTATACTTATTTTTATTTATTTATTATTTTAATAAATAAATAAAAATAAGTATTAATAATTTCTAGACACATCTCAACAGATATTTCGTTTATAAATTGCTATCAATACTGAAGCATTCTTTTATATATAGCATCCATTTAACACAAAGCTGATAGGAATACTTTTTAAACAACATAATATAATCAATAAACGATAATCGCGTATAGTGAATTTCGAGGTAAATTATTATATGTAAACGTTTTTGAATCGTCGTAATGAAACATATTTCCTAAAGAAAATATCTTCACAATTAATTTGATGTAAAATAACATTAGAAATAACGTATAAAAACAGAAAAATTATCAAATTTTTGATCGAGTTCCTAACCAGTACACAAACAAAAATGGCGAAATGTCATTTTCACATTTTTTTTCTATATATGTAGTTATTTGTTACAGAGTACACAGATAAAATTCACTCTCACAGATGACAAATTTCAAACACCACAATCTCTAATTTTTTACTCTGCTATCTTCAGCGCTGTACACGAACGGAACGATGTCGTTGAGAGCCGTGGTAGCTCACATGGTTAGCGCTCGTTATAGGTATCACAGTACGGGAGCAACCCGGGTTCGACCCCCACTGGCACCAATGAAATTGTTGCGTGCTGATTTAGCTATCAGTTGGTTGCTTATTTTTTATTTTTCTTTAAAATTTTCGTCGCTAAAATAACATATTTATAAAAGTAAAAAAAAAGTAAAGTTACAGCCTATATACGTCTCACTGCTGGGCACAGGCCTCCTCTAATTTCTGAGAAGGTTTTAAGGCAAGGAAATGTCCGCCACGCTGCCTCAATGCGTGTTGACGAACTTCACATTTCTTCGAAATATATATTTTTTAATTTCTCAGACATGCAGACCCGAGTTCGATCCCCGCCGGCACCAATGAAATTGTTAATTGCAATTGTGCTGATTTACCACATGCTTGGCGGTGAAGGAAAACATATTGAGGAAACCTGCACGTCTGAGAATATAATTGTAATCGAATGTAAATCAAATTGACATAGGTAAGTACAGATAAAATTTGCGGAACATTAATAAAATTTTGAGATCGTTTTTTTTTCAAAATTTTTATTTATATCCCTCTATTTTTGTCTGTGCTTATATCAATTTGATTTAATCCAAAGTTCAAGCAGGGGTCAATGTAGCGTAGTAATTTAGAGCGCAGGTATAGCTATAGTCATACGAACGTCACAGGCCGCAGCTGACTGAGTCGAATAAAACTAGAATAAGCGCGCGTCACCGCGCATACATGTGTGTGTAAGTGTCGTCCTCCCGCACCGCACCGGGGGAAACATTATTCAGTGAGATGCACGATAATTCATATAAACACGCGCGCGTAAAAAAATACGAAAAGGCCTTTGGAAGAAGGGGTTTTATGAAAAAACCACTGCATGAATCAATTACCAATAAAATTTATTGAATTCTTCGATAATTGAGCTGTGTCGGTACCGACTTTGTTTTGGAAATTTTACACTGCTTTTATTACTAATTTACGCCCAAAGTTGTGTTAAAATTGGCAATAAAAACGAATCTTTGGTAGCTCGTAACTTTTTAATGACTTTATTTTACTATTCTGTTTCGGTACAGACAAAATTAATAATGAGACATAATGATATCATGTTTAACCTTGGATGTACACTGTCAAACAGCGGAGTAAAACCCCTCCGAAATTTCTATGGAAACAATGTCGACTAGAGTCACCTTAATACAAATGACTCAGATTTTTACTATAAAATTTCTGAAATTTTAAAACAAAATCTTGTTTAACTGGTCGTTCGGTGTTACAAAAAAAAGATTTGTCCAAAACTTTTGATTTATAAATTTAATTTAGTAGTCCATTGTCTTTATTCTGCGATATGAGTGTGCTTTTAGGCATACACAAGATGTGTATGCCAAAAGGCATCTGATATAACAAGGGAAAGTTCAACAGTTCATTATTATTGAGATTTTACGCTGAAATGAAAATATCTATCTATATTTTTCTCCGATCAATCGTTATTATTTTTTGTGTGTAAACCGGTCAATTGGCAAAATAAGACGAAAATGTATAAGTTTTATGTAGGTAATATAAAAGTATTAAATAACACTTGTTTAAGTCTAAATCAATTAAGCCGTATTTAATAGTAAAATAAGTGATAAGTGAGTTGACATTCATTTTATTCTGTAATCGCTACACACATCAGTGTGCCTAGTGCGAGTTTTTTTACGCGTTCGATAGCGGTAAAGTTAACTACGATTTGTATGGAATAAAAAAAGCGCCAACTAGTGACAATAATTTGAAACACAATTCCTGAGTGCGAGTTTACTACGTGGTCGATATCGATCATTGAACATTGACTAACATTCTACAGTGAGAACGTTAGCGCTCGTGATTGGTTGTTTGAAGTATATTGCGAGTGCGAGCGACAATTTAGATCGTTCGAGACGTAACTTATGTAAACTTTACGGCGTTGCTATCGAAAATGTTTTCACTTGAATTTTTACAGTGAGATGGAAGAGTGGGAATAATGGTTGAAGAGTTAATTTTATTTCGTTTTATGTGAACGAGGTATAATTATGGCAGGACGTTTCTTTTCGCTTGGAGGATGTTTGCAGCCGCTAAGGCATAAATAAGTAATAATATAATAGTATAGATGACTACTATTCTTTGATTATATAGACAATCCCATCATAATCAAAGCTGCTATTATAACGCCAGTGTTGAAGCAAGAGCTTGTGCATATTTTCGTCCGTTGTTACATCCCGACGACAGGCAATTTAAGGATAGATATAGCATTTTCCACTAAAGTATTCAAGTTTTGTGTAAATAGCGTTTGATAAATCTAAGATCTACTATCTCTATTCAATAATTAAATTAATTTCTTCTAAATTTTTTATCAGACCATTTGATCGCTTGCATTAGACGATGCTTTACCGAGGCCGCCATGCCGAAAATCCAATAAATTCTAGTCCGCGTAACCTAGTTACAAAACACACGTATCAAACTTCAATTTACATCTAAATAACTTAAATTCCATTTACTGCTCCAAAAATTTCACTATAAAAGCATATGAAAACGAACACATCTTTATGTTTTTTGCTTTTAATTTAAACGTTATATTATTAACAATCACGGACAAGTTACTCGTTCATATCTAATTCATAATCTCATTAAACTAACACAAACTATCGAGTGTCGAAACCTTGATCAAATTACGAAACATAAACAAAAAGGGTAATAAAGATATAATAACCACAAATATGAAATACAGATGCTAATATTATGAGCATTAAATAAAAATGTCATTCTGAATTTGGTTAGTTTATCTCACGGAACGAACATGCTACCAACATAAGATAAGGAATAACCGCCATTCACAGTGAGCAAACGCAAATCGAAAGGTTAGCTTCGATTGTAACTCACACTCGCTCGTCTTCGCTTGTCGATACCGACGACGTTAACTCGGTTAGCGCGATGGTGAAGTCATTCGATTAATTTTGTGGAACTCGCACTAGGCACACAGACAACATGATTACGAACCGGGCCCCGCCCCGCCACCGGCTGGGTTTTTACAAGGTTATAGCGTCCGTTGTCATCGGATGCAACTCTACTTTCTAGCGCAGGGTTTCCCAAACTATTTTGGGCAAGAGACCCATTTTCTAAAATGAACTGACGAATGATACCTCAAAACCCCATAGCCCAATTATTTTAAAAGTCCTGTCCCTAGTTTTTTCCGCAGAAGTGTAATTAATAATTATTAACACAAATTACGTAAAAATACTAAAGTAAGTTTTTATAGGTACTAATTACCTAGAAGTACTATTTAGAAAAAAAAATCGCAAAGTAAACATAAAAAATTACATAAAAATTCAATGTGATTATGTCGACGCCTGGAACTAGGAAACCACTTTGGGAATTCCTGCTCTAGCATTATCCTTATACTAAAAAACGGGTTTTACCTTTTTATGATACATATGTAGCGACGTAATTTTGACATAGTCCCTATAACAGTCTGCTCTTCGATCACCTACTCATCGATCGATCATACTATGATTATACCACCGTGCCATCACCAAAAAATCATTAAGTAAAGTATCATGCTTTAAGAATATCCAATAAACTTAAAAAAATAAATCGTTCTGCTTTGTTTTATAATGTAAATATTTAAAATATAACATAGATTTTAATATTTACATTCAACTATTAAAAATGTAAAATGAAATTATAACTCTAGTCTAGACTCTAGAAGGTTTTAACTCTAGAGTCTAGAGTGTCTGAAGTTTCTTGTCGGTTTGGTTATTCTTTTAAGTAGTCTCACTTTCAATAAGTGGTAGATTTTGATGTTCATAGGAGCTATAACGAATCCTTGGGGTCGATTTTTCAACCATTATTCAATAGGTATTAATACAGAATAACTTATGAGTAGTTCAATTGTTACACAGGTTATAATTTATTTGATGGTTTACTTCTATCTGACGACTGAAAAAATCGGGATATTTTTGAACTCACTTCGCATATTACATGTCAATTATCAACCATAATTGACTGATTCTACTTTAGAGATTATAGGGCAATGAGAAGAAGAACCATAACGCTTGAATATTGAAAAGTTTTCTAAGATATGTTAAAACGATCCTCAAAAAAGTTATACGTGTCATTCATCAAAACAATGAGAAGGTTTTTATGCAAAGAGATTTAAATATGTATTATTACTACTACCTAAATGTCTTTGTTTTTATGTTACAATTCAAAATATACTGATTTGGACTATTTCGTCAACAGTTGTTCGGCCTTGCCATTGTCGGTATCGGCGTTGCGGTTCTGCTCAATTGGACGGTGTTGAAGGAAGAGCTGCATAGTCAGCTGAACGTGGCCCCATGGGTGTTCATCGTCATTGGTGCGGTGATGTTCATCATCGCTTTCTTCGGCTGTTGTGGAGCAATACGGGAGAGCCACTGCATGGTTGTCACGGTAAGTCATTGGTGATGAAGCGAGTAATGTTGTATGATAAGAATATAATATTCTATACGTGGTAAAGCCACGCTGCAGCTATATTATGGCTTTAGCACGAATGGGTCGGCTCGACCGGGTAAGGACCACGCTCGAAAAACTGGATATTCTTTTTACTGGAATCGAGGCATTCGTTCTAAGTCCTCGGGAGTGACAACGCTTCTGTTTTTACTATTAGAGGTCTGTGCTTGACTTATTTGATGGAAATATATTGGCAATTGGGTGGAGACATAGAATACTTATGATACATACAAAATAGAACGGGGGAGTGGGCGGAGCCCGCGTAGCCACTAACACGTCAATTCACACGTATAAATGTCAACATGAGATGTGTTTTGACGTTAAAATCGTTTCCAAATTTCGCATGCAAATTATTTAGAGAATGCCAAATGGCACCCTATTTACAAATAAATATGTATTAAAATTTAAGCGATTTTTTTAATGATGATCTTGAACATTAATCAAAAGTCTAAAATGTGTAAATTTATTCAGTCTGTCAACACAGCGAATCGGATTCGAGGCGACGCCAATCCTCGTACAAAATAAAGTTGACAGCCATTCTATTGTGTATTATAGTATTCTATCGATGGAAAGACAAATGCTGGCAGATTATTTTACTAATTTGCTGTAGTTACGCATTATTTATTAGTACCGGGGAAGGCCTCACTCGCTAAAAATAAAAATTACCACCGTGAGATAGGAGCATAATGCTGCTGTGTTTTGTTATGAGTAACGAGAATCGGAGACTGAGACCCTTTTTTAACCGAATTCAAAAAGGAGGAGGTACTCAATTCGATTGTATTTTTATTTGTTTTTTATGAACCGTATTTGACAATTTCAAAGCTGGTGCTTCTCATGTGATCCTATAATAAATTTGATCAAGATCTGACCAGTAGTTTTTGAGTTATTATCCTTAGTAATGCGTATTTAATTGACTTCGAGTACATTGACGATGTTCTCATTTTGTTTATATTGAAGTCGGTTGTACAAAATTTTTTATTTTACCACTTGTTTCGTGATTTCACAACCGAAATTTTATTGGGGACATTCAAGAAAAGAGCGTACTTGTACTTATTTCTCAAAGGCTGGCAATGCTCCTGCGATTCCTCAGGTATTACAGATGTTCATAGGGGGCGGCGATCATTTACATTAGATTAACCGTATAATTGAATGTACTTTTGCCTCCTCTATAAAAAAAAATATTTTACCACTTGTTACTAGTTACGTGACGCCATCCCGTCTTAGTTCTTCAGGGGTGGCAGCACATACCAACAGGTGGCTTGTTTGTCATCCTAACTTCTATAATATAACTATGATCGTGGGCCATGAGTGCTGCGAAGTTGCCAAGGTTTACCAAGACCCAACTAGCCTGCCAATCGTAGCAACTATGGCAAGTGTCGTCCCCCATTTCCAATGATTGGCTCTATGGTAGAGACGTATGTTCAACAGTGAACTTTTGGTAGGCTGTAATGAATAAAAAAATCTCAGCAGTATTTGTAACTGATTACTTCCACGAAGATCGTCACACGTACGCGTTGGGAATTCAACAATGAGTTTACCGGGGAAAGTGTATACAGGACAACAATGACTGCGCGCTGGACTTTTAAGAATTCTAATTGTTAAAACCAACAAACACAGGGTCGCTCTCTAGAGGAAAGCCGCTTTCGTTCCACTGAATTCTTTCCTATAACGACACAAAGCACGAATTAACACCAGGTTGCCAGTTGCTTTATTGAATAATTTAATTCATCGAAAATCATGATTTACAAATTGTTGTTCCAGCAGTGGCAATGACTGGTCAAAGACTTCAAGAATGTGCCAATAATTTTTAAAAGATTTGTTTACACTTATATTACATAGGTACGAAAATAATACTAAATACTGTCCTGTGCTACCTGCATTCATCGATTAACCCGGTTATCACTCTATCTAGTCGGGGTCCGCCATACTGGTACCTGTGCCTCCTGTGGCGCAGCCACTCGAGAATCTTTCTTCCCCATCATTATCGGTTTTTCGAAATCTTATTGTTTATATCAAATTAAGTTACTTATACCTACCCGATTGAACTGTTATATATATTTATAAAAATTGAGTTTTCTTAGTTCGTAATATTGAAGAAAAATACATGATTACTATTTGTTATTCATAATAGGAACTAATTTAGTTCCTATATGAACATATACTATAATTTTGTATAGAATAGAAATAAAGATAATGGTCAGAAAACATTAATTTAACTAATTGTAGATTAATGCCTCGTCCAATTAACGTTATTAAAAAATTGTACTGTAACTGACGCATTTTGTATGATTAATGTTGCCCTTTCTAGTTTAATTTAGGTATTGCCATGTAAAATAAAACATGACATTTGGGTTGCTACAAGGTTATTACAACTTATACCTATACCTGTTATTACTTTATATATCCCGTCACCAATAGTTTCATTTTCGATCAAGAGAGCGAGATATCCGCAATGTTTGTTTCAGTCTTTCTGATTTCATTCAAAATGAACTATAGGTTACATGTTATTAATTATTATATAGCCAAACTGTATTAGCGTTATATTTAGTAGATGATGATTATCATCACTAAAGTAACGTCAAATGTCAAAACAAAGTCAACCCCGATTCCCATCAGAGGGACACCACACGATCGCAATAGTGAATACAAATACCTTCTCCAAGTTAGAAAGATAAATCATCATCGCCAACTGGCGGCCACAATTACAATTTTTTATCAACTCTACGAGAAGACGAGAATTTAATAATTTCTCAAACGAAATATTATTTTATTAAAATTAATTAAACCGGGAAGAGACTATCTTTGTCATATAGGAAATACCCTGTCGATTTGGAACAAACAGATAAAAAAATTCCATCTAGCAGCGTTGTACTGAGTGGAGAGACATATTTAGAGGCTTATGACCTTAATTTGGTTGAAAACCATCTTGCCAGGCTCAAGTACAAAGTAGCCAATCACTCGGTATTCTATAGGATGCATTTCGAAGAGTGCACAGGAACTCTATGCCTTAATTCCTTTCTCCCCTTTCCACCATCTGAAAGCCAGGCGAAAGGCGAATCTTCACCTCTTTGTTGTTGATATCTACGCATTCGAACTCATCAAATCCCTAACTCTTCTTTTCCTTCTTCGTTTGCCCATAAAATTCCACTACTGTACATGGGTTTCTTTCACTGTAGTAAGGATTCAGATAGCATAGGATTAGCATAGGACCAATAGCCTCACGGCTGTGACACTGTTGCCCGTTACCGTTCTGATGTAAACAGGATGATTTTACTGCCATCTGTCGAAATCCATAATTTCCTAAATTTGTATTTTCTGTTTCAGTACGCGATCTTCTTGCTGGTGATCATCATTGTCCAGGTGGTGATGGCCGTGCTGATGTTCACATACGGCGAAACTATGAAGGAAGCCCTCGTCAAGACCGTCAATGGAGTTTTCGACAAGAGGTCCACTGACCCAGCTGCGAACGCCGTCTTCAATAACATTCAAGAACAGGTTCGACAGGGGTTATTTTGAAAACTTAGCCTTTTTAAGTCCTTCCGCAAAACCTAATTCAAGAATTTCTTGACTTGAAAAGCGGTACGATATTTTCAGAACTTTTCTGTAACAATTTGCTGGAGGAGACTTGTTGACGTATTATTTTGACTTTTGTAAGTCAGTGACTTTTGAATTTAGTATGTTTAAAGTAGGTACTAAATTCCAAAATTACGAGTTAACTTTTGGATCAAAAGTTGAGACCGCATTTCATTTATGAAATAAGTATTATTTCAAAATAATTTATCGTTGTATTAACTGAACAACAGTATTTTGTCTTTTAAGTAGTGGCGATGTCAAATAATCCCATATTCTACGACAGTTATGATGAAATAGTCGACTTAGACTTAATAATTGATACTTGTAAAATTTTGTGGGCTCTCAACCTATGATATATGGCGAAATAATAATCTTGTTTATACATGTTGTATAACCCAAATTGGTGATAAGAAACTGCATTAGTAGCGCGAGGAGTCTGACATTGTGATCACCAGCTGGTTTGCCAAGCGTGTCGATTACGGCAAATCCTCAATACTAAGAAAGAAAGAATTCAGTTAGGTATATATGATGTAATAACCCCGATTCGTGACAGAAAACGACATTAGTAGTGCGTGGCGTTTGATATTGGGAAAGCACGTAAAGCCACCGATCTCTCTCCGGTTGCGCCAGATTGCCGTCCTATCGAACTATGAGAGTGAGGGAATATGGAGTTTACCTGTGCTGCTTGTGCATGCACTTGGACCTTATAATCTTGTCCTGCGCAAATGGTATATATTTATACGTAGTAGAGTCACGCTGCAGCTATATTATGGTTGTAGCACGAATGGGTCGGCTCGACCGGGGAAGGACCACGCTCGCACAGAATACCGGCGTAAAATAGTAGCTTGATGCTGCTGTGTTTCGTATGGTGAGTGTAGAGTATAGAGGAAACGAGACATTCCAACTTAGTAAGCAGGGGTGACAACGCATCTGTGTTTCGATTCTTAATCGAGGATAAAATGTAGATGTCTATGGGTCACAACATTCACTAACCATCATGTGTTCGTTTGTCACACTTATTTTATTAAAAAAAATGGCAAGTCTATGTTGAGACTAGCCGCCGTAACCGACATTCGGTCTGGAAGACATTATTATGTATGACACAAACGATAGTTTCTCGTTAATTAAATACGTATGACACAAAGTGCAGTTCCTTAAACTATCGCCGGAAGCCGGAGATTAATTCGATATGCGTACATCCCACAGCTGGAGTGTTGCGGTAAGAACAGCCCGGCGGACTACGGCGTGATCGGCGTGGTGACCGACCTGCCGGACTCGTGCTGCACTCGCGCTGCAGGAGTGGTCGGCAAGATCCTCAGCAAGTGCACCATCGCCGATGCGAACTCGATTGGATGCGGACCCCGGATCGCCAGCCTCTACGAGAAGTGGAACAAGACCATCGCCAGTGTCGCTATAGGCGTCGCCTGTATCGAGGTACGTGCCCTGCGTTTCTAATTCTAACTGAGTTATAAGTAATCATTCCGTATCATTATTATTCATGAAGTCGAATTAGTTTCAATATGTGATTTTGCTCTCATCGCGTAGAACTATTTTTATTTATGTACATTTAGTTTGTACAATAGATATATAACATTTAATGCAACAAATTTGGTTTTTTTATGGCAGACCTCATTTCATAGTTCCCATCGGTACATAAGCCAATGAGCAATCACCGCGAATACGAAAGATCGTGTGATCAAATCCGCAGTTCGACTACTGTCGTGAAATACTCCCTAACACAAACATTTTAAGCTTACCAGGAGTGGTTAAAGGAAATATTAGTTATGTTAATAGCATTTCTTTTCACATTACTAATATTTCCATGGGTTCCATGGGTCCAACCTTGGATTATTGCAAAAAAAAAAGAAATAAAAGACAATAACATGTAATTTTCTCGATAGAAAGAAATTGTAAAATAGGCTTTAATTACTACATTATTAATATTCAATTACTTTCTAAAAAAACGTAAATAGAAATAAAAAGCAAGTTTTATTTAGACATAATATTAAATGTAACTTCTTTAATGAAATGTAATGTGAAGATAAGAATATTGAGTATATAATGTCGACGGCAATGATGTACGCAAAAATTCAAAAGAGTGTAACCAGTGTGGTTTAAGGATTTTGTGTTTGTTGAGTGAATTGATGTAAGATTGACTATGGTTGAATGTCTGTGGTAAAAAAAGGAAATCCCCATTGAGTTATATATATATATATATATATTTATATATATATATATATATATATATATATATATATATATATATAAATCCCTCCCATTTAGAAAAACGGAAGATGGTGAACGACGAATGACGGAGTCACGGTGTTAAGGTCCCAGATACCTCGAAAATGTAGTGGTTTTTATACTTCACATATTTCTTTAAGTTGATAAATTATGAACCAAATTTTTGGTATATGTTGTTTGATGACTTTGGATGATTGCAAAAAAGGAACACGATAACATATAATTTTCTTGATGGAAAAAAATTGGAAAATAAGCTCTAAAGTTACATTTCTCTATGACACCACAATATTTTTAAAACTACGATTCATTTTTAAGGTATCCTCCTAGGAAGTTGCTTTAATAATCCAAATTTATTGAGATCTCAGGTGTCTCTTATGCTCTTGAAATTAAATTTTTTAGAAACCTGTCACCGCCGTACACGTGATAAATCAGCACCCAAAATTGTTGCTAACATCTATTTCCCTGTTATCGATTGATCCTTGGGTCGCTGTGATTGGTAACTGTGAATAGTTTAATATGTAAATTTGTATTAATTCTCTTTTGCAGGTGGTCGGAGCGTTGTTCGCACTGTGCCTCGCCAACTCCATAAGAAACATGGACAGAAGGTCACGCTACTAATATTTTGTACTTTACAACTGGTACCTATAATCCATTATTGTTTTTTTTTTTACTATTGGCTACTTGTGAAGGGGCTGTGTTCACTGCATGGCTGTATGACACTTTTTTCTTTTAATTCCACTTAACTTTTGTTTCGTTTTTTCGAAATTTTAATGTCTGATTTGTCACAGATAAAACAAATAAAGTGGAATTTAAATGCTCGGGTTAATATCTGTTTTGTAAGGCGTGTTTAATATAATATGGAATAATTAACTTTTCTTCAATGTATTTAATACACATTTATTGATGTCTTTAGATGGTGAGTATTTTAAGTAGAGATGGACAGTTACACTTGAGGTCTTTATTTAATATAAAATATCATATTACAAAAAAACTGTTTTGGCTTCTTTTTATAAAATATTGACAACAATCATTTAACGATAGTGCTCATGTACAAATGTAGGAAAAAGTTTAAATAATTTTAAAAAATTCTTTTCACTGGTATAATATTAGAATCGAGAATACATTACATTTAAATTCCTAAACAATATACAATAGATATATTTATTTGTTCACTATGTCATATTTCATTTTTCTACTCAACTTAACATCTTATACTTAATTTTTGTTTTTGCCGTTGTTACGAACAAGTCGACGAAGTCCCATAAAAATAAATAAAAAGGCGTACAAGTCAAGATCTATTGCAAATAACACAATAAAATGTCACATCAAAGGCTCAAAGAGTATATAATCAAATTGGAAAGTTGTAATTACGAGTACAGAACTAAATGACTATCACTAATAAATTACTACAAATTTATTAATGATAATGTTGATTGCCCGAATTAAAGAAATGCCATTTGTTGTAAGGTAGTAATTTCTAACTCGCTCCAATTAGGAACATGTGGAAACACCTCTTACTTTGCCATCGGGCTGGATAACACCGCTTAATTAGACTTCAAGTGAAAACAAGAAGTAAGATTAAAAAAATGTTGCAACCGACTTCGACATTAATTAAAATGAGAGCATCCTCAATGTAGTCGAATTCAATTGAATACGCGATATTAAAGATAACTCAAAAACTACTTGTCAGATTGTGATCCAATTTAAGGAACCACATGAGAAGCACCAGCTTTCAAATAAAAAAAGAATCATCAAAATCAGTTCACCTAGAAAAAGGGGCTAAGGTAAAGGTAAATAATATACACATTAAAAAATCGTCGAATTGAGAACCTCCTCTTTTTTTGAAGTCGGTTGATCAAATCACTTCGCTGATTTGTATCATACAAATACAACCGACATAGCTCAAGAAGTTTCTACAAATATGTCACGATGCCATTAAAATGTACTCAAGTGTAATTCGCCATCTGGTATAATATTATAGTGATGTATAGCCGTAAATAATACGCTTGATTTGGGTTATTGTATAGCTTACTAACATTATATTTGTGGTGCAACGACCGGCTTTGTTCGTTTATAATCTGTGGTGGCAAAATACTGATTTATATGTTAAATTTAAAGGAAAATCGGCCATAGGTAGCGTGATGTAACAAGTAAATTTAAGTCTTATATATATATATATATATATATATATATATATATATATATATATATATATATATATATATATGCTAAATCCCTTGCTTCAAGTTACAAGTAGAGAAATATTTTTAATTTTTTTAGTGCAAAACCTAGTAAAAACAATTAAATAAAAGCTGGAGGTTTATAGACATTAAGTGCATTTTTTAGTAATAACATAGAATATTTGAGGAATTGAGCCACGAGATAATTTCAGTAGAAATAAAAAAAATTGATTACTTCTTATTAGGTAAAATCTGTCAGATCAAAATCAGATGCGTAATTTTCAACCACCAAACATAATTAACTCGATCCGATTTTTTAGTTTTATCAGATTTGGTTAGCTGTAGCCATTCACCAAATCTTTATTCACATTAAACATAATATAAAAATAAACAAGCTTATAATGGAGTAACATTCCATATGCAATTTGTCGTATTTATAATGGAGGTTAAATACATTTTATTCGTTTTTAAAAAAACTTGTTATATTAACTAAAACAGTTTAATGAATAACAAAGTTTTGCTTAATTTGATTTTTATTTAAACGAAAAAAATCACACATAACGGATAATTTTATGGATTTACATTTCCCCAAAATTATAACTTCACTAAAAACCATAAACAGCACAAAATTTACTAACTTGGAGTAACTGATATTTTTAATTAATGAGATTTTGATGTGCATTTAAGTTAGGGTTTTTATAACACACAAACTGTTTTTTTTTTTACTATGGTACTTTTGTATATTTTATTATACAACACTAGAATATGGTCAGCTAATTTTTTATTAAACAAATAAGTATTTAACGCAACAAGGAAAATAAAATTAGTTATCACATTTAAGAATCTCAATGTAGTAACGTGATGAAAAGTGGCATTTTATAATGAGTAAGAGTGCTTAATGAATTTTGAGACTTACTAAGATATATTTCTTATGAATATTTTTTACATTTTTAAATTCGTTCTCTTGCCAATTGTAATCTCATTATATATAAAAACTTTCTACCAATACTAAAAAATACATCATATGTTTACCTTTCGTTTCATGTTTTTTGTTCATTTGTAAATTGAAAATAATTATTAAATTTCTTTAAAAAATGTGCTTAATTTAGGTGTTTTGGTTTTAAGGTTATTATATTTTCCTTTGATTTGATTGACATTTCTTATTAAGTTGTTAACGAAATCTCAATATTGTGTTAGTATTAATTACTTGACTTCTATAGAGATACTTCGTGTAATGACAATTATATTTAATTTTATTTGTTATTATTTATTAAGATTAATAATTTGTAGTAGAGAAACCTCAAAAACTACACAATAAAATTGTTCAAAAATTTAAATTGGTGCCAAATGATTAGATATTAACTCGTTTGTAGCACTTCAGTATTTTCAAACATGTTAAAATAAAAATTTTCAGAAATGTATTAATTCTTATTAACTGTGCCTTGAGCAGAAAACTTATAATTATTTGGAATAAAGAATTTCTATGAAAACACTCGTTTCTTTTGTAGCTTTGCTTGGCTATTATGATAGATTTAATAAAATTGTCGTATTACAAAAATATAATAAAAGTGGTTTTTAAATCGTTTTTAAGTCTTTATTGATGTCTGTTTGTATGCTTTGCCGATTTAACGGAAAATTATATTTTTGTGACACTAAAAATATTCTGAATGTTGTACTGGCAATAATATAATAGTGTTTGTAAAATAAATTTTTGTTATGCCATCTATAGCAAGTGTATTTTTTGTTTATTGTGTGTATAATACATATAAACGGTAAGTGGGTTTATGTACATACTAATAGCATGCTTATGTTTTTGTGTAAAGGTGGTGTTTTAGTCAAATACAGACACGGATTAACCTTAAGGCAAAGTGGGCAACTGTCGATAGTCCCGTGTTGCTTAAAGGCCCCAAATAAAGTAGTTTAGCGAGAGCTGACAGATATTATGAAAACATCTCGCAATAGCAACCGTCATTTAAGCACCTCAATCAGTGTGTAGACGTCGCTTATCGATGTAAGCACAAAGTCTTGTAGTACGAGGCTCGCAGGTGTTGTCAAGTGCGAGTTCGGTCGGGTGATATACAATAAATAGTAAATATGTTCGAGGATTGGTTCTTATTTTTATATCCACTATCAGTGCCCATAACGCGCAGCACCTGCAGGTGCCGTACGCGTCGCATATACTGATGACATCGCACATTGGCACATACGCGCCGTACAAAAATCTTTTGTATTGCCAACAACTTCTTGCAGTTTCTTTCTAACCACTGGTGTAAAACAGTAAAGTGATCTTGATTAACTTATAGAAAAAATGTTGTAAGAAAATAATATTCGAAGAAAAAGAAGATTCTGGATTCACAATATTCATTCAAAAGGGTGTAACAACACAGTAAAAGTAAATATTCCTGGAATGAAGTAAAAATATTTTCTTCTAGTCTTAATGGTGGAGCGATCATCTTGCCACTAATTGAACCGTAATTCTACTGAACCCTAGAAGAAAGACTAGCCACTTAAAACAATATTTCTCCATTAGAAGGGGGTTCAAAACCACCGGTTTTATTGGAAAACTCACTAAGTTGGCAACGTTAGGCAATATTGAGTATCAATATGCGCGGTCATATGATTCCAAACAGCGAATTCTGAAATGCGGTGCGTTTAGCGCGTACATTGCTGATAAATGTGATACTATTGATAATACAAGCGTTACTTTATTTTATTGTTATCTATCAGTAAAAATAATTAGCGGGCCTCAATTTGTAATGAGTTTAGTAACCAAGCCTTTTATCAACTCTCGCTGAACAAGCTAGTAAGTTGGAAATAGGAAAGGGGCTCGACACTCATGGCAAAACAGCCTTCGAATGGCTTAATCCGGCTCTGATCAATCTGCATGTGTTGCACGACTTCCAAAAAAAAACCCAGATACAGCGTTTAAATAAAAACTGTGGCTATGGAATGTAATAATTGGCTTATGTCCCAATTTACTGAGGACACACTATTTGGTCTTTGCACGGTTGTGTATTAACAATTTATTTTTCAGTTCTGTTGTTTCAAATCTAATTTGACGGTACCAGTGACTTCTGATTCATATGAAAAGTTGTTGCACCTCATATTAACAACCAAAATCAATTTCAGATACGCCTAGAAATGATGAAGCCATTACGAATAACCACGAGCAACGAGAGGACATGCGTCGTCATGGCTGTTACAATTATGTACAAGTTAAATAAGTATAGATCGACATAGTGCAGGCCCACCTAAATGTATCTCGAAATTAAATATGACTTACGAATCTCTTTCTCGGAACGTAATGCATACGTTCCAAGAATTAAGAGTTAATACAAGAGCGCGCACTGTAATTTCGTTACCTGAAGAGGTAAATTATAACATAGACTTTTTTGTTATTTTTATTCTGTTATATCAAGAACAACGGGTGTTTTCAGTTCGTCTAATCGGTAAACGGGATTAATTGGCCCAAAATTACTTAAACCGTGTATTTTACAAATCCAACGTATTGTAAATTGTGTTACTATTGATCTGATTAATATTAAAAAAAAATACAATTACAAAGGAAATAATTATATTTATGTTTCATAAATATAATTATTTCCTTTGTATTATTGATGCACGAGGACTTCATTAAATACAAATGTTTAAAAAAATTATGAGATGAGTGTGCCCCCACACTGTCTAAATCAGAGTACCTTATCAAATGATTCGACATGATGTCATATTATGTCTTAAGCATGCATGAGCAATGAACTAAGAGTTGTACACAAACTCGAAAGTGTTACTTAGAATATAAAATTCAGATAAAAAAAAACTGTTAAAAAATTGAATGCTATCCTGTCACAAAAGTTACAATATGTTATTAAATTTCATGTAATAATTGAGATAACCTTCATTCATAAAAGTTCATCTAGAAATGCTGTATTTCAAAGAGTAGTTTAACGGGAATGGAAATTGATATTGGGCTTATACAGTTACCGATCGAACGAACGGGAATATACCCGTCATAACAAACATTATAGCAATGCGTTATCTTTATTATTTGGTTGATAAGTTTTTGTTGTATGACTTCATCATATAATGTAATAATTAAGGTAATATATTTAGTTAAGACATTTTCAAACGTTAACGGTATAATTAAAGAATGTTTAGATAAAGTATTTTCCTATATCGACTTATTACTGTACGTCCAGTTTATATTTATATTATTAAAGTGTTAATATTTGTATGTATTTCTTTAAAATGTGATTAATCTAAGTGTTGCACTTACATATGTATATAACTACTGATACGTCGGGAGCAAATCTACTATGAATCTCTTTCATGAGCATTTCAGATAACAATTGATGTTTTGCGTTATATGCTACTTATAAATAAATTTTCCACCAACTATACCAATGTTTTTTTTTCCATCACAATTATGAATATTATGCAATAAAAAGTATCAATTAGAAGATATGTGTCCGTGTTTTTAGTAAAATACATTATTATTTGCTTAATCCAAGTCGAATTTTAATGTCGATAATATTACCGACTTGGAAGATGATCCAAGAATAGTTCTACCCACACCTAATGTTTTCGTAATCTGTGGTAGATCCACGTTTGCAGCATTTGAATCATGGAGTATAAAGGTAAGGAGGACAATCTCCTATAGGAGAATAGTTGAAAATGTGTCCACCTGTAAGCAGTAAATAACAGTTCAAAAACTGTTCACAACAGCGCTCGAGTAGCTACAGGGTATGATAAATCGCCGTAAAATCGTTGAGAGTGATTTTAGAAGCAATAAAATAATTATTGTAAAAGGTAAGTAAAAAAACTTTCACCATAATTGAAAGTCTGTGCAATAAAAAAATTATAAAGTTATTTAAAATTTAGAATGTACCAGGCGGTCCCATAATGAACTGGCCTGATATAGTTCAACGCGACATGTCGCTACATGTTGTGTTGCATTAAATAGTACGTTTATCGTGCACTTAATATAAGAAACATGCATCGACATGAAATGCTTAGTCTTAGTTTAACAGGCATTTGAATAACGAGAGTCGCGTATTTTTTCAAAATGTCGAAAACTGAGTATCGAAGTGTCATAAAGTTTCTGTTTAAAGAAGGTTTATCCCCTGCCCAAAGAAAAGAAGGATTGGATGGCGTGTATAAGGAGTCTGCCCCCTCCTATAGCACAGTGAAAAATTGGGTGAAAGAGTTTCGCCTCGGGAGAGAAACCGTCGAAGACTTTGGCCACGACGGTCGACCTGTGGAAGTGCTCACTCCCGAAACGATTGCTCTTATCGAAGAGGAGGTTCTGAGTGACCGCCGTTTGAAGATTAGAGAAATTGCAGCAAGGCTTGGGCTCTCTAATGGTACCGTTCATCGCGCGATCCATGAACATCTTCACATGAAAAAAGTGAGTGCAAGATGGGTACCGAAACTTCTTTCAGCGGTACAGAGACAGGAAAGAGTGCGCTGCGCTTCGGAGTTTTTGGATCTTTGTGGCGAAAATCCAAAGACTGCGATCGAGCGGCTAGTGACTGGTGATGAAACTATGATCTTGTATTACGATCCAAAAAGCAAGCGCGAGTCAATGGAATGGCGTTATAAGGGTGAAAAGCCCCCTAGAAAGGCAAAGGTGCAACAATCGACAAAAAAACTGATGTGCACAATATTTTGGGATTTTCGAGGCATTTTGATGGTGGATTTTAAAGAACGTAATACAGTCGTGAACGGCGAATATTATGCTTCTTTAATATATAAATTACGAGACAAGATAAAGGAAAAACGAAGAGGCAAGCTGTCTAAAGGTGTCCTGTTGCTCCATGACAACGCCCCTGTTCATACCGCTGGTGTTTCGAAGGATGCAGTTCGTCAATGCGGGTTCACAGAAGTTCAACATCCACCTTACAGTCCAGACATGGCCCCGTCCAACTATTATTTATTTCCAAATTTAAAGCGGGACTTAGGAGGAAGAAAATTTTCAAGCGATGAAGAGTTGCAGGCGGCCCGTCTTCAGTCATTTTGAGGATAAAAAATGTGATTATTTTTATAAAGGTTTAGAGATGTTGATTCACAGATGTCAGAAGTGTGTTGGTATTCATGGTGATTATATTGAAAAATAAAATTGGTTTCGTTTCATTTCCTTCATTGGTTCATAGTTAGGCCAATTCATTATGGGACCGCCTACGTAGCTACAGTGACGCCACTCTCATTAGCGCTTTCCTACGGACACTTTATGCAGTCTGTATTATTTACCTCTACACTCCATAATTTGAATGTTACGGGCTGATAAAGAAGCAAAAGAACTTTCCGGTTACAGTGATTTCATCAGCTTTATTCAAATTAATAAAAACTGATTTCTTTTATGTAATATTAAGAGGATTGTGAAGTTGTAAATTTTCATACAAAAAGCCATAACGTTTTCCCACCAGTAAACATAGTTTAATTTTCATAATTTTTGGAAATGTTGTAGATATAATAAAAAACTAGGTTCGTATGTTTTAATTTTAAAGAAATATTACGTACGATATAAGTTATTAGCATCTAAATATCTACATTTTTGACTTAAAAACTTCCTCGAGCGTTTTTATTTTTCTTATTTAAACTAAACTGATTTACTAAAAAAAAGAAACACGTACAGACCTAGACTAAGGTGTACTGAATCTAATGATACCAAAATTATCTAATTTCGTAAAGGTTTAGGGGGGTAAAAATGTTATCGCCCGAAACAATATTTCAATAAAGAAATGTAGGCAGTTGCTTCCAAGACTTGCAACTCTCTCTATCGCACGATACGTGTCGGGAGGCAGGGACATACGCATACTGTTGTAGTTGTGGTTTGTTGTTATTAAATGTCGGAGATTTTATCGATATACATATTATATGTATAGATTTGACGGCTACGTGGCGCAGTAGCTCAGCAATGAGTTATAGCGCTGAGGGCCGCGGGTTCGAATCCCGCACGGCATAAGTATTTGTATGGCCTACAAGTAATTGTTCCGGGTCTGGATGTTTGTCCTTGTGTATTTATGTATGTAAAAACTGCCTCCACGATATAGGAGAAAGTTCTAGTGTGGGGGTAACATAAAAAAAAAATAATAATAAAAAAAAGATATTATTATACCTCTTTCGCTTCTTTCAGGTTCATTAACTTCTTCATACATGCACGTCTAGGTATCCGAGTACTCTTGACCCTCCCCTCTTCGATTTGCTCACATGGTCTTCGAAAGTTAGTCTCGGTCTACCTCGACACCTTTTAATATTTACTTTCGCTCTATATATTTTCTTCACCATTCGGTCTTCACTCATTCGTTCAACGTGTCCAAACCATTGGAGTACGCCCCTATCAATTTTTGTGATAAGGTCATCTTTCAATCCTGCCATATTGCGAATCTCTTCGTTTCGCTTTCGGTCGGCTATGGTAACGCCACACATTTTACGAAGAGATCGCATCTCCACTGCATTCAACTTGCTTTTATGCTTCTTCTGGCATACCCAGGTTTCGCTGCCATATAACAAAGTCGGTACCAACACTGCGTTATGTATTGCAAGGCGTGCACTCTTCACCACGCCTTGCCTTTTTATTAATGCATTCAGGGCACCATTGACTTTGTTTCCGGCAGCGACACGCCTATCCACATCTAAATCACATCTTCCATCCCGGCTGAAAGCACTCCCCAAGTATACAATTTCATTTACCTGTTCTAGACATTCCTAAGAAAGAGGTATGTAAGGATCGTGACGCTTGGCGATCTGTTCTCTCTGGCTACCCCGTTAGGGATTGTGCGTGACGATAAGTAAGTAAGTAAGTCAGTAAGTAAGTATATTATTATAGCCTAGAGAGAAGAAAGTAATACCGAAAACCTACACAAATAAAACTTTTTATGAAAAAATAATATCGGTGAATAACTTCATTAGGTATTTAGTCTTTTTATTTTAGTCTTTATTGAATAACGACTGTAACTTAAAAAGATTTCGAGATTACACTTAATTAGTTAGGTAAAAAAATAAAAAAGTAACAACTTATGCGTTTTTTTTAGTACTACATATTACTTTATTACATTCTTTCTCGAGCGGCCATATTTCTAGACATTCGAGCGTCAATCAGTTTTGGTAATAAACACTGAAAATAAAATGAGTTACGTTTTGGCTGCATTTTTCCTGTCCAAAAGTGGTCATCGTATTTAATTTTTTCATACGCCAAAACATGTAGCATCCATACTACGAAAAAACAAAATTGCCTACCAGTGATACGTAATTTTCCCTGGGCCTGATAATAGTAATCATGATTTCTTTTTAAAATCATCTGTCCTTCTCGTATGAAACAAAATTAGATCTTTTTCAGTTATGGCCTCCACAGGTGCTATATTAGAAGCAGAAATAGGACATTTGACTTCAATTAGAGAGTCATCTCCGATACGTCCAGGACTTGCCCCTAAATAATAATCGTATTAATCAATAAACAGTCCACACACCGAAACTTTTAGATTGGCAGTTGTGGAAAATTCTCGTATGGCCTCCGATTCGTGTTGGTTTCCATATTCGGTTGCCGTATTTCCTCTGAAATGAGTATACAGTAACTCTTTTAGTGTAGACAAACACGAATTATTTGGACGCAGTTTGCGATTTTTCCAAATTTATATTCAGCTAGCCTTTTTCTCCGTTCATCATTGTCTCTGACCTTTAGTAGCCAATTCTAATTCTTTTATTTTGTCCTCGTTTTTGCAAAGAAGCCAAAAACTCTCTTTTTCTTAAAAACATGATTGGCACTAATTTTTATGTCAGTTTGATGTTTGTATTTTTTTCCGCGGTAATGTCTTCGTTCTTCCAATGTTTCACGGCGCCAACTACTGCTTTTCGGAGACGCAAAACATTGCTCTCAACTCTTTTTCTAATAGGTTACTGGTACGTTACCTTATTGGTTGTTAGTTTTCTTCCCAACTGCTTCAGTTTGGAACAAAAATGTCTGAAAAGGTTATTTTTGCATTCTACTTTTTTCATCATGAGGTTAGAACCGTGTGGCATAGTAATTAATAGTCCATTCATGATACCAGAGTCCAATCAGCATGTGATATTTAACGCCATGTATTTCAACGCTTCTTTGGGAACCCCTAAAGAAGCGTTGAAATACATCCTTCTTACATCGATGTAACGCTGTTAGACCTCTAATATTCATTCGACGAATATTAGGAGTAAATCGTCCCTGCATAAATTCGAATTTGCAGAAAGAATTCGGTAATTCCTTGTCAAGCTCAGAGTCACTGAAAAATAATTAGAATGATAATAGTTTAAAATATATTTTACAGCTAACTAACGCGGGAAAAAGTCCCGGGCTAAAGCTAGTTACCTTTAATTCGGTTCATTGTTAAAATTTAGATTAGTAAATTAGTAATTCGAATTAGTAATACGAACAACATTTTCTAAAGGATTTTTTGTACAACGGAAAATTTTGTACAACCGACTTTAATAAAACTCAATTACAACATTATGGTTGAAATGATTTCTATGACATTTACCTATATGGGGCCAAATTTGAGTTATACATTATCGAAGAAAAAATGAACAGGTATTCAAAATTGGTCCACAATTGATGGAGAAGTCATACTTACATGAAAAATAAAATAAAAGAAAAAACATACAGCCGAACATAGAACCTTTTATGAAGTCTGAAAATTAACATCAGCTATTCCATAATTTTATATTTTGGCGAAATAAATTTAGGTCTATCACATACCAATCAAAGTATGATCACAGAACAAATAATATTACGTATGATATACACAGATCCCATACGTTTTTCTTTTTCACCACATGTGTTCAAAATCAGCAGCGTAATAAAGTAAAAAGTTAAAACCTATGTTTAGTGCTGTCTTGTAAAATACCACCCATAGAAGTTGAAAACTTTTAAGGCTAATGTAGAAACATTATTAGGGAACACATAAAAAGAAAAAAAATCGGATCTAGGCATTAATCTGCGGACGTGATGTCCACAAATGTAACAGTAGTACGAATTTTCGGAATTTTATAAGACATGGTGTAGAGCGCGAACCGTTCGGGATGGAACTTTTTTTATGGAACCGAAGCCACCTCCCCCCGCCCAAACACGCGCGTACCAGATTATATCCACCATTACTAGGACAGCCTGTATAATTATATATTTTATAGTTTATTTTACTGTTAGTCAGTTTAGTAAAAGTTACAGCCTATATACGTCCCACTGCTGGGCACAGGTCTCCCCTCATTTCTGAGAGGGTTTTAGGGCAAGGAAGTGTCCGCCGTGCTGCCCCAATGCGTGTTGACGAACTTTACATGTCTTCGAAATATTTTTTTTCTTATTCCTCAGACATGCAGAGAACCAAAGAACGTTTTTTAAGAAATGAGATTTTAAAGCCATATTATTGAAAATTATGAAATTTGTTTGTGCTAAAAGGGCGTGGGTTTATTAACAGTCTTTCTGTTTTTTTTTTTTTGTGTTATGTATTATTTTTGTATAAAGAACCAACTGGAAGCTAAATTTTGAATATAGGTACCCAATATATTTTATATTCAATAAGGGTAAAATGAAAAGAGTCTACAAAAGAAACTATACCTAATATACGTGTCCTAATTGATAATGATGAAAATGCAATTTTTAAACATTGTAAAATCTTACCAGTTTATGACCAAATTAAATTCATGTTATTTAAAAAATATTTCTTTTGCGACAGTTTAAAATCATATATAGAACATCCAGTACGTACGCGCGCTATGACACAAAACCGACTCCGGCATATCACTGCTAATAATGTGTACGGGCAACGGACGGCTGCTTATCTGATACCGCATTTAATAAATAACTTACCTTTCGATATACTCGAAAAAGTATCACAACAAAACATTAAAACTAAACTCAAAAGCTTTTTCCTATCTAAATTATAATTACATACTATATCTACTTAATAATAATATACTACCTGCCTAGCTCTTACTTTTACTTTTACCATTTACCTTGCTACTTCTGACTTTAACTAAGTTGTTAACTTACCTTTTTAGTCTTTATATTCTTGTTACACCTTCTACCTACTCATATACCTAACTATTGAATTAGACTGTGTTTTGTACATAATTCGCTTACCTAAATTTAATTATTTAGCATCAAGGTAAACCTCTGTGGTTTTTAGATGTTAATTAAGCCTATATTGGAATGTAATTTTTGTTTGATCTGATAAATAAATTGAAAAAAAAAAAGTAATTGAAACTGAAAATCTGATTCATAAAATATTTATTTCGAAATTGTGTTTTTAAACCGATTGCTTCTGGAGCACATTGAGTTTTTATCGTGGTAGCCCCACGTTATAGCTTATGCTAATTTTATAAAAAAACGCGGTAATCATTTCCAATACAGAAATTCTCGATATCGTAAGGTTAATATTAAAAAGTAAAAGGACCCCATAATAATAAGATCGTTCGATCTTAAGGTAAAATTATGGTATTTTCGCTTAGTATTATTACGAACATACGTACACACTATGAGATAATGGTACAAATACGATAATTATACTACAAAATCCGACACTGGTTACGTCGTGTTATGACGTTTGTATCATGACACATGCGCTACTTTTTCTTGTATGAAGTACGGAGCATAGATTATTGTATATATACTAGAGATATGGTACGGAGTAAATTATTTAGATGGGCGTATCTTTGGTTTGTATATAATATATAATTGGTTTAATAGTAAATAGATTTAAAGTAATAGATTATAGCCCGAACGGATAAAGAATGGGATTATATATGGCGGCTCCTCGAGCCCGTACCGTCAACATGCAATAATATACAAATAACGAAATCCGTATATCGTTATTTTGTTAATCGTTGATATATTATTCGGTTAATTGGAAATTCTCTATTAATGGGAAATTAATTAAATAGAATTACATATATACAGAAGTAAACACATTAATTTTGAAATAACATTTATAACCAGTGACCCGTACTGGCTTCGCTTGGTTAAAATTGAAATATTTATAAGTATAGATTAGTAAATAATTCACGAAGACTATAAAATAAAACAATGATTGAGTTTATATTAATTTAAATAACAGTCAAGAAAATATTTGCAATAGGACAGTCAGGCAAGAAACTATAGACATTTATTTTTACTTATAACCTTTGAAAATCAAATCCTGCTACATGAACCTTCACCAGAATCATCTGAGAAAACCTTGATTCCGGACATCCCATCGTTATATCTGCATAATCATTGTTAGAACCGGAGCAGCTATCGCTTTCACAATCGCTGTTCAGCCCAATATTTATTATAAACTCTTCAATGTCATTTTCTAATCTTTTTACGTGATCAACTTCTTTTCGCCAATCAACGGCAAATTATAATATAAATACTGTAATTGAGGCTATTGCTTCACGCGTTAACACTTCTACTTTTTTTCCTAGTAGTAGTAGCTCGACGTTCTTTTACGGCCAGATTCAACACATATTCTATCGGGTTTAGATGACAGTTGGATGGCGGTAATCTTAATTTTTCATGGCCGTGATTAGCTGGTAATTTATCTATAGCGTGATCTTTCTCCGGCTTGCATTTTTAAAGAATTCTATAAGCTCATATTTTGTCCATGAATCGTCATAATGTATACTTACCACTCGCGTAACCAATTTTGTTTCTCACCTTTTTGTTTTGCTACTGATGTAGGTTTACTTACATGCATGCTGTGATACGGCGCATTATCCATCACCGCGATGCTATTTGGAGGTATTTTTGGGATTAAATTTTCCTTAATATATTTAGTGAAATTTTGCCTGTTCATTTAATCATTTTGACGACTCCGTGGCGCAGTGACTTAGCAATGAGTAGCTGCGCTGGGGTCGCGGGTTCGAATCTCGCACGGAACAAGTATTTGTATGGCCTACATATAGTTGTTCCGGGTCTGGATGTTTGTCCTTGTGCAATTTATGTTTGTAAACTGCCCCCACGATACAAGAGAAAATCTTAGTGTAGGGGTAACGTTTTAAAAAAAAAATCATGGTCATCTCTTTTTTTGGTTTTGACCTTAAAAATCAACTCAACACCTTTCAAAAATCCATTTTCTGAACCTGCTTGCACAATAATGTATCCCTTGGTTTCAGTGCCACCAAGTCTGTCACTGTTTATCTAGTTTTCATTATTTGTTATTTAAGTATAGATTATGTAGTATTATTATAGTGATAATTAGAAAAATATAGGTATATTCAATGATGGTATTACCATTTTTAAGAAACAAGAAGAAGAAGAACAAAAACTCGTAAAATTCATTTTTTTTTCGAGATATCCTCCCTTTTGGGCTTTATCATTTTATTCATTTCATTATTTTCCATTATAGTGACTATTATAGTAACTAATAATTAAAAAGTTACAGCCCTGCGACAAAGAGACAGATAGATTCAGTATCGGCACTCCGCCGGGTAGTAGTGTCGGAGCTGGTTGACGTACTTAACTAGGTATTCATTAAATATAATATGCTAGGTGCGGCACGGGGGGTAGGTAAGTTCATACAATTTGGGTTCTCCAACTTCACAAGAGAATAAAATGATGACGACATTGATATATATATATATATATATATATATATATATATATATATATATATATATATATATATATATATATATATATATCAATCATAAATTTTCACTCGTAGACAAGAATTTTCACCCTTCAATGCCGAGCAGTGGCATAACCATAGATTATTTGGTGGAAATTAGTAGCATGTGTAGCTGCCATCCATATCGTCAGTTACTGAAACTGCTTTCAGTATAATGACTACAGAAAAAAGGTTGAATTTCTGTCAATACCTAGGAAAATATTTAACCGTGTTTCGGCAATGTAAGAATATCCACTACCACCTTTGAGTATTAAACCAAAGGAAATGGCATCGTTAGGTATACCCTTTTGAAAAAGGTACGAGAGTCCGACTCATTGTGTATGCGTGCGTGCATACACAATGAGTCGGACTCTCGTTTCCCTGCTGCTGCTGGGCGGTGCTGTTGGCCGCACTACCCTCCTGAGATCGTTCACCTTTCCTTTCTAGGGTTCGCTTAGGGCAGCTGGATCGAAGATGGCTCCTTTCCCCATAGCCATAGCACCTAGGGCTGTATCCTTTATTGCGGTCGCGAACTGTAGCTGCCGCAACCTTCCTGACGCGATGGGAACGATGATCCTGCCGCATGGTTTCCACCTCCAGTGCACGGGCCAAGGCGTCCTTAAGCGTCTCGTGGTGCCCGAGCCTCACAGCGGCTCTGACTTCAAGGTCGCGGACGCCGTCGATGAATGTCTGCACCATGTTCCCTTCAATGAGCGCAGGTACAGACCGGTATACTTTTCGCACCAGCTTCTCCACTTCGAGAGCCCACTGCTGCAGGTTTTTGTTGATGCGCTGCACGCGATCGTTAAGCTGCGCACGAAAGATGTGTTCCAGGTGAGCGTCGCACTATCTCGCCTCCAATGCCTCAAGGAGCTGCTCATAAGTCACTTCCTCACCGAAAGCTTCCAGAACTGTTAAGGCCTGGTTGCGAGAGCAGTCATGGCCTGACTTTTATTCCAGCCGTTCGCCTTCATAACAGCTTCGAACTGGATTTTGTAGGCCGACCAAGAAGAAGTCCCGTCGAACGGTGGTACTTTGAACCCACGTAGCGAAGGTGTAGTAGCTGCTACGGGAACTGTAGTTCCATCCCCAAGTTTGAGTTCGTCCAGTTATTTCTTCATGTCAGCCATTACGTTGCCAATTATTTACATGGTCGATTCGGGTGTTAGCTTCCTCGATTCGGGTTTCAGCTTCCGACAGGCGGTTATCATGTGGAGCAACCCTATCCTTCACGTCCCTTATCTCTTTCTTTCACTATCAATGTCCTTCACGAGGAGCATCTGCTCTTCCTGTTGGCGGGCCTGTTCCTCCTGCTGCACTTTCAACCAACGGGCCTGTTCCTCCTGTTGGCGAGCCTGTTCCTCCTGCTGCTCTTTCAACCAACGGGCCTGTTCCTCCTGTTGGCGAGCCTGTTCCTTCTGTCGGCGAGCTGGTTCCTCCTGCTGCTCTTTCAACCAACGGACCTGCTCCTCCTGTCAGCGAGCCTGCTCCTGCAGAGTCACCATCAGAGCACCTAAGTCAGGTGCTGCAGATGTAGGAGCTACTGACGGGACTGCAGCCGGCGGCTGGCCCTCCGACGTCTGCGGCGTTGCACCACCAAATCTTCTTTGGTCCGTCTCCTGCTGGCGTTGACTTCGGGTACGGACACCCTCTGTTTCTCCCTTAGGTAAAATCGGCATGATTTATCCCACTTCTGTCACCAATTGTTACGAGCTTAAGGTTCGTGACAATAAAAAGTGCCGCTTGAATTACCAAAATTTACAATTTTATTAGAGAACACCAATTAAAACTTAAATCACACTAATAATTAATCACACTTAATACTTTAGTTCACTTTATTTCGCTCCGAAGCTTCGCTCGTATCGACAATTCAATACTGCCCCATCGCGGCTTGCAGCGGCTTTAAATACACCTTTTCCACCGAAACGTCCAGAACGTTCCAGCAAAACGGTCCCGACTGACTAAGTGCGGAAAGTTCAAGCGTGGACTACTCTAGAAAGCCTAATTCTTTCACCCGCCAGATGGTGCTGTTGGGAGACTCCAGAAAGATCTTGACACTACTATTTCTGATACTTGATACCAGATGGCGCTAGTGCCATCAACTGTGGCGCGCAACAATAGGTATGCCACATGCATGTACTTACATACTATTTATTAACTACAAAAAATTAGAATATTTATGTACAGTCAAGTTGTGTTTTTATACCACCAATTTTTTCTTTTGAAATTTTACCCTTGTGATTCATGTTACATCTAATGGACACTGTTGGGATATGATTTGATATTATTACAAAGACTTTCAGATATGGTGTGTAGGGGCACTGACCTCTATATATGTATACATAGAGGTCAGTGATGAAGGGTTCGTAGTTTATCTTATAAAAATATCTGCCTGTCTTTATGTGAATCCACTTGACATTAATTTTAAAGTTGTTTTTTTTTGGCTTTATGTATTTGTGTTGGGTATGACTATCCCCAAATCGTCTTTTAACGGTACGCGGGGTGCAGGTGGAGCACCAACGGTCTTTCGGAGTTCAGTCGCCATGGAGCGTTTCAACGGAGCGGACCGTGCTTATGGTGTGCGTGAGTTTTACCGCAATAATGATTTGGCCACCGTTGTGCGTTTTCGAGAACATCACAATTTGCGCAAGTTTCATGACTGTCCTAGTGTTCGAACGATTAAGAACTGGGTTCACAAGTTTGAGGAGACTGGTTCTACGTTGGATAAACAAAGATCAGGCCGACTAAGGACGTCACGGATGGAAGAAAACATAGACGTAGTGCAAGAGTCAGTTTGAGAAAATCCTACCCAATCTATTCGTAAGCGTTCCAGAGCAGTAGCCACACCCAGAACAACAATACAGCGGGTTTTAAAGAAAGATATGAAATTTCATCCATACAAAGTTAGTTAGTACATGAATTAAAAGATACTGACGCTACCACCGTATGATATTGCTTTTCAGGCTTACTTTACGTACTAATTTCTAATTTTATAACTAGTTGTAAGGTAAATTTTTCCTCACACTTGTAACCCTAAATATAGTAACGTATTTTTTTGTCTCTTTCTGCGACACGCTTTGTCAGTGTCTTTAGCATTCTCTGTTTACGGAGTAGACTACGTTAGTACTCTTATTAGTTTGTGGAGTAGACTAATACCCCTATTTTATTACCCTGAATCAAACTCCCTTCCCCCTGATTCAGGGTAGTGTAATAAGAGAAAGGGAGTAAGGGTCCCTAATTAGGGCGACAAAGTGTATACGGTCTGCAGTGCCCTTCCACCGTGCATTGTAATAACACTAAGGGAGTTAGGGCACTTATTCGATGCGCGACTAGGGATGTAAACGATAAATCAATTCTTTCAAACATCGATATATCGTTCATAAACATGGTTCTTCATAGGCTATGTTGTATGAACGAAGTTCTGCCGTCAAAGGTTACGAAACAACCAACTATTCGAAGGTATAAAATTCCGTACGTTAAAAAAAACCATTCCGTATATTAAAAATGCGAACGATGATATCACGAATTTTATGCTAGCAAAAAATAAATATTCGAAACAAAATATCTCAAAGTTAGATATCGTCTAAATTTTTAAAGTTGGAAGGTTTACCAGTATTTACAGAAATACCTCAATCCATAGGTGAATCAACAAACAGGCGAATGGTCTTTCAGCCGAAAATAAATATACTTGAACTTCGGAAGTACATTTGTCTTCTATCGGTAATTCCATGTTCGATGTAAATTTGTAGTTATTATTATTGTGAGAATTAATTACGTTTACAAATATTGAAAATGGATTGAAATTGTTTTATTCATTTTCTTATTAATAATTATGTTGTTTGAGCTTTAACTTAATGAATAGCTTAAGTACAGTCTTATAAGTTAATAGTTATTTTGTAATGGAAATTATTTTATCGGCTTACGGTACTTCGTATTTCGTTACAGTAATTTTTCTGATATATTGATTTTTATGGATGAACGGTTATTTACCTGCTTGTATTTCGGTATAGTTTCATAGATGTATTCAGAAAATGCAATAATACTTAAGGTAACATATGAAACTACCATAAAAAATTAACGCACCACATCATAAGAAATAAAATTAAAGCAGAAGACGAGTTTCATATATTACATGTGGGATATCGTGAAAGGGTTATTTCGCGGACTTCATAGCCAAGATAAGATCTATTTGCCTATCGTGGCAACTTCGGTATCCCGTGAGCGGTTATGTTCAGAGGCTGGATCTACAATCACCCAGGAGAGAAACCACTTACTAGGCACCAGGTTGTCAAAATTTATTCTTGTTTTCTGATAATTATTCGATAAAATTAAATATGTAAAAATAAATTGTGTAAAACTTCCTAAAATAACATAAATATATTATTTGATTAATACTTCTTTGTTTCATTTCTGTTCAAAATGATTATTTATTCCTTATGTGTGTATGTATATTTAAATGATAATAAAAAACATCGAAAAAATCAATATGTCGTACATAACCTTTGATATTTTAATGAGCGATGTCACAGCCTATAGATGCGCTTACTTGGAAATACATATTACGACTCGAGTTAACTCAAGTTCAAATTCATACAACTCGAACTAAACTCGAGTTATGCAACTAGAGTTAGCAGGAGGAAACACAGTAAATGATTCGTTACAATTACTGTAAAAATGTCGATTCAATAAATATATATATATACTTTTTTCATTTGTCCATCCCTAAGACTGAGTAAGGGCGTAAAATCAGGGTAGTATAATAACTGACGTCTCTAATTAGGGGCCACACCCACCCTTCATTTAGGGACCTGATTCAGGGTGGTGTAATAGGGGCATAGCCCCCACCCGTCTTTAGTCTATGGTTCGTACATAACTTACCATCAGAATTGGTGGATAATATCACTAAGAATAACATTAGCTGTAAACTAAAGAGTCACTTCCTTAAATTATTATGACGTGTTTTGTCATTTTCTTTGATTGTTTGCATGTTTATTTCATGTTTTTGTTTTTTCCTTTTTATAGTATCTGCAATACAATGTAACGCTATATTATTATCTTAATATAAAATTGTAAACTTTCAATAACTTTTTTTTAATTCTATAAATATTTGTAATGCTTGTTCATGTGATAAATGAATAAAAAAATATATTTATTATCTGTAGCAAATTTTGATATATTTCGTATGACAATTTTTAAATTTGACATTGACAGTTTGACAGTTGACATATATCAATATCTCACACTCACCTCACTGTTCACAAAATGTCAAATTCCTCATCATTTCGTAGGTAGTGGTAGTTCAATTCAATCGTATAATCAAGCTTTATGATGAAACGTTTGTCTCACGTTAGGTTTACCCGATTAATTTCGTTTGTATTTTCGAAGTGAGAAATAATTTTTTTTATAGATTGTGATGTCAATAACCAGATGTTAAATGATCAGTGAAGGTGGCCATTGGAGTGTTAGATTATAATTTTCTAAATTACATAGTGCGAACAGGTTTTTCTTGGAAATGGAATCGAGAAATTGTTGTATTGTTTTTATAATATTTACTCTAGCGATAGTCCAAGCCGTTGGTTACGACACTGAACTATTTGAAACTGCTCCTTGCGACAATAATGCTTGCTTTGATGCTCTTCGTGGTGCGTTAGGAGATTGTTCATGCAATGTTGATACTATTGACTATTTCAATAACGTGAAGATATTTCCCCGTATCCAGAGTTTAGTGAGTAAAGATTATTTCCGCTTCTACAAGGTCAATTTAAAAAAAGAATGCCCTTTCTGGGCGGATGACAGTAGATGCGCTATGAAATATTGTCATATTAAAACGTGCGCTAAGGAAAGTGTTCCGGGATATGCAAATGGATACAATAACGATCATGATTATGAAGCACCTGAAATGAAATATTTAAAAGAAGCTCAGACTGAATGCAGCACTGATGAAGACCACAATCCAGATTTAGGATATTTAAACATGACCATAAGTGCAGCAAGCCAGTTCGAAATAGCAAAATGGAATGCTCATGATAGTGCATTGGAGAATTTCTGTGAGTGTGATGATAGAGATGCTGAAGCAGAATATGTGGATCTTTCTCTTAATCCAGAAAGATACACTGGTTATAAGGGCTCCTCTGCACACAGAATTTGGAGGAGTATTTATCAGGAAAATTGCTTTAGACCTAGGCTAAACCCATATGAATCATTTCCATATGTCCTAAGTTCAGATTTGAGTAACATGTGTTTGGAGAAGAGAGTATTTTATAGAGCAATATCAGGTCTGCATAGCAGTATAAATATTCATTTGTGTTCAAATTATTTACTGTCTGAAAAAGGTGTTGGATTTGCTGCACCACCTGAAGGAGAGTGGGGGCCTAATTTAGCTGAATTTCAACGCCGCTTTGATCCATCCCAGACACACGGAGAAGGTCCTAACTGGTTGAAAAATTTATACTTTGTATATTTATTAGAAATGCGAGCCCTTGCTAAGGCTGGTCCTTATTTAGAAACAGAAGAATATTTTACAGGCAACCCTACAGAGGATGAGGAGACCCAAGAGGCAATCAGCAATATGCTGAGTGTTATATATACATTCCCTGACCATTTCAATGAATCATCGATGTTCAATGGAGGCAGTCAGGCTGCTAAGTTGAAAAATGAGTTTCGTGAGCACTTTTGGAACATTTCACGGATTATGGACTGTGTGGGTTGCGATAAATGCAAATTATGGGGTAAGCTTCAGACCCAGGGCTTAGGGACTGCCTTGAAAATCCTTTTCTCCTCACAATGGGACAGCCTTGAGGGAGACCCAGAACAGGGCAAGCTGCCAGTAAGACATAAGGCAAATAAGAGACTTCAAAGAACTGAAATTGTAGCACTTTTTAATGCATTTGCAAGGCTCTCAAACAGTATTCGACAGTTGGAAAACTTCAGGATTATGCTTAGGTAAATAATATCTTTAATAACTAGAGTTTTACCCACTTAAAACAACCATTAATTGTATCTAGTACTAGATCTAAAATAACCTGAAATGAAAGCAGTAACTGTTTAAGGGTTCAAGGCCTTAAATATACATAGAATTTTTTTATGCAATACTGTTCATAGTATTTTAATTTGATGTTTTTATTTTATAAAGGTCAGTATTCTTATTTCAAACTTCGTTTATAATTATCCAAAATAAAATGTCTTAATAGAATTTAATATTATGTCAGAAAATAATTATATTTTTGCATTAGTAAAACTGCTGTCGCATGTTCCATAAATGTGCATTTCCCATTGGATTCTATTCAATTCCTTCATTAATGGTTATTTTAAGTTGCATTTTTGGTTATGGTTACTAAATTTATGTAAAATCTAATTAAATGCCATTGCACTTTACCATTTCTATAATTACTGCTTGATGGTGATTAGTATTGTAGCTTCATGCTTTTATTGTGAATGTTACTGCATGTATGTATGTGGGTTGGTTTTGCCATTTGTCATTACAATTATGACTTCTAATATATAATAGGGTGAGTAGGGTAAACAGTAACTGGGCGAACAAGCTTTGCGCAGTGTTAGAAAAAATATAACTTTCATAGGGACGTAACTTATCTAGATAAACTGGGTAAGGAAAACATTATCTAAATACACTGGACGTTTTTTTTACCATCTGGAAAAAAATCGGGTGTTACAGGTGAACGGAAAAGAAGCCTATGTCACTATATTTTACAATTTTTTTGCTTTTACATTAAAATATGTATTATGAAATTGAACTATCGATAAATACAACAAATTTGAAATAAACTTTCGGTAATAAAAAATGAAAACATAATTTTTAACTAAATAAATAAATCAATTAAAACCTATCCCACACAAAATAATACATACCCAATTAGTAGGTTATATAGGTTTATTAACCCATAATAGGTTAATGTAAAAAAAAAAGTAAAATATCAGTGCCATACGCTTCTGTTCCCTTCACCTGTTACACCCTATTTTTTCCAGACTATAAAAAAATTACCCAGTATAATTTCATTCGAATTGTCAGGGCCTTTTATAAGAAAACAATAACATTATATACATACATAAAGTAATTGCTCATTGAAAGTGTAGGTATAGGTGTGATTAATTTGAAAATGAGTTGTCTTTTACAACATTGCATAATTTTCACTGTAAGTTAGTACTAGAAAGAGCAGGTAAAGAAATAGGATTTCTTATTTCATAAGTGATTAAACAACAATAGCTAATTAACATGATTTAGTTATATGTCAGATATAGGCATTAGGAAGTTGGGTACTTGTTGCATTGTTGAACAAGCAGAATGTCAATTGTAATAGCAGTTTTAGATTTTTGCTGCTTTGCATAATATATAATACAACCAAAAAGGTCAGGGTGTTTGTAATTCTTCTCAGCATATTTTTGTGTTCATTCTACAATTTTAAAGCCTATGAAATGATGTATGATCATTTCTCATATTATATCTATGACCATTTCAAATTTTACAGTAGTGGTATTGATTATTTCACACAAATACCAGGTGAAAGACATCTCTTTATTGTAGTCATGATATTTTTTTACCTGGTTGTTATTGTAAACATGTGATTTTTGTACTTAGTAAGGTAATTACTTGTAAATGTCTTCATCAGTAGGTAATTAAAAGATTTTTACATTTTGTTTATCAAGGTTTGTTAAATGTTTTTGCCAATATTTAAGGCCAAAATAAACTTACTTTATTGGCAATAAACAACACTACTTTGATTTGAAACATTTATTTACTTGGCACTTCGCTATAGAAAGACTAAAAATCTCCAATGGACGCATTGAGTTACAATACCTATAGAGTCACAATCTCTAACTGACAATACTCAAAAAATGTCCGAGCGCCGTTCCATATACCTATATATTTTGATATTATATAGTTCAAAATGACATTTGCTCGAATTTAGACGTTAACCTGCTTGTACAATGTTCAAAGTCGCTCGTATGCAATGTCATCATCATTCACTCAAGGGCTTGCGTACGAGCAGGGAACAAGGCATCAGTGGAGACGCTATTTATACTAATATTATTAGGAGTTTATAATAATTGTGAAATATGAGTTTGTGAGTTTATATGTACCTAGGAGAACTAAACAACTGATTTCAAAAATTATTACACCAATTTCTTTTTAATTTACTTATCATATTAAAAAATCTTATAACACATTTTATAAGATTTTTTATATGATAAGTAAATGAAAAAAAAATTGGTGTAATAATTAATAGTATTAATAGCACTAGTAAACCACTAAGGTTTGTGAATTAGGTACTAAAATGCTAAGTATTAATTACTACTTTAGAATGGACATTTAGAATTTAGGATGGACATAATTATATTATTCAACTGGGTGGAGCCGGGGCGAGTCAGCTAGTCACACTAATATTATGAAGGGTATGTACGTTTTAGTGTGTATGTTTGTATTTTGTTCGTGCTCTAACAGATCGACGGATTCGGATGAAAATGTAAATAGCTTATACCCTAAATTATCACTTATGCTACCTACTTTTTATACCGGGAAACACGGGATCACGCGGGTCGCTGATAATTTAAAATAAAACAAAATTAATATTAGGTATAAGCGTTATATTACTTACTTACTTTTAATAACTTACAACTAAAACTTAACCTAACCTAATTACCTTGAAACAATGTTAATTTATTGTAACATTGCCTTTTACTTTGATTTTTAATTTTTTCAGTACATTTCTTTGCAATGTAATGAATTCTAATGTTTATGTACCGTTCAATGACTGCCCTCATTAAAATGGTTCTATGGTCTGTAAATTCAAATGCATGTTCAATTAGATCTTCCATAACTATTGCACCTACGAATGATTTCAGAACTGCAGAAATAATTTTTTGTGGGTTCAACTTAAGTCCACAACGTTGACAATGTCTTATAGTGTGCTCGGTTTTTTTGCATAAATTAAACACACCTTTGGACGAATAAAATAATCCTCCCATGTTTTTGATATCAATCAAGTTGTGGAATGTCATTTTTTCTTTAGCCATCAAAGAGTTGAGAAAACAACGACTGGTCAATGCCTTTTCTACTTTTTAATACTTTCAAGGCATTTTTTAAAGTTGTGTTCTTTTTAATAAGTCTTTTATTTTGTTTTTGTAGTCTATTGATCTGTCTGTTTTTGTTTAAAATCATTTTTTCGCATAAATTCAGCTTTCTCTTTATAACAGTTTTTCTGGGAGTGTCTAAAATAGACCCAATACTTATAGACGTAGAAGGGCTCTGTTCGATTTTTCTTGAATTTTCCTCCTGAAGCAAATAAAAAAATGATAATAACGAAATATTTTTTAAAATCATACAATTTTATGACGTAAATTCACTACCTGCAAGCATACAACGTTAGTTTGTTGGCATATTTCTTCATCGTTCCCAAATTCATTATCAATCTGGAATAAATAAATAGGAATTAATTTTGCCTTTATATTTTATTATACGTACTTTATTTACGGCAATTATTTATTTTTAACTTACATCAAAAGACAATTCAATGCTATCTTCATTTTGTTTAATTGTTTGCTGATTGTTGTCGTGATCTAAGTTTACGTGAGTGTTGTCTTGATCTGAACTATCGTAACTTCTAAGTTGTTTTTTATTCAGCTGTAATAGAAATCATAGATCATACATTTATCTGCAAGACGTAAAACAAGCAATTTTTGAATAATGCACGCATTTTAAGAATACAAAATCGAAAGTTATAATAAAATATTACATTGTAAGCATTAAAAAGGAATAAGTTCTTACATGTAAAATGGGTTTTGCATTTTTGTTAAGCCTACTGAAACCTTTCGTTGTTGTATAAATGTCTGAAGCAGGAAAGTGATTAGAGCATACAACCGACCCTTTATATGGCTTGTAGTTTAATTCATTTCGGGCTTTTGCTATAATAACTGTCCATTCAGAGCATCTTATGGGGTTTCGAGGAAAACTAAAAACAAAAAAAAACATATTGTAATTATACTTTAAAATAATAAAACTCTTTCGACCTACATTTTGTACGGAAAACTAAAAAATAAAACATTTAACAACATTGTAATATTAGTACATTAAGTTTAAAATCTGTAAAAATATTTATTGTATCAATCCACTCCATAGAACCGTTAGAACATAATTTGCGAGTCACTCTCGTACGCGTGACTATTTGTTTCTCTTTTACTCTTGCATATTTGTCTAACGTGTGAAAGAGAAACGTTATCGCGGCGCCGCGCGGTCGGCGGTGAGTGATTTAGTTTGCTAATAAAATGAAAATTATTGAAATTTAAATGAAAACATGCACTGTGGATACATAAATACGTAAATTTGGTATGATACTTACCTAAAATATGAAACACCATCCTTTTTTCGCACGTGTCTGCTGTTATTTGGGCAGGAAATCACCGAACACTTTGGCATCGCGGACGTTGTACGAAGATTGTGGTCGCCTTACAACTAAACAAAAACTCTGCGCACTTCGCAGCGTGCGCCGAGTTTTGGCGCGGACATTTTATTTGTCTGTTTGTGACTCTATAGGTATTGTAACTCAATGAATGGACGTTATAAATGTATATTTAATAATTTCAGCTTGTAAACATCCACTCGCTTGTATGGTTATTTTAGATCTTTTTATGTGGTAGAGCCATGTTGCAGCTATATTATAGTTTTAGCATGAATTAATGAAATTACCATCAGGTGGAATGTGTGCTCGTTTGTCATCCAATGCTATAAAAAAAACTTAAATAATCTAACTGCCATGTATTTTCTACACTAGTGGTTCTTAACCAGTGGCCCAAGGACCACTGGTGGTCCTTGAAGGCACTCGAAGCGGTCCGCAAAGACATCGTACAATTCTCTGACATATAAAAAAGTCAAAACATTTTTGGAGATGGTCGGTGTGCAGCTGTGCCAGGGCGGCTAAAATACAAAATGTTGCGATACTAAAGTAGGAGTAATTAATAATAGTGTCCCACATTAAGTTTTGTATGTGTTTTATTTATAAAACAAATATAATAGTCTAGTTTACCATAATGTTAGTGGTCCGTGCCAAGAGAAAAAACCGTTAAATGGTTCCTTATCACTAAAAGGTTAAGAACCAATGCTCTACACTAACCATATGAAACAAAGCAACATTAAGCTGCTATTTCATGCTGGTATTCTATGAGAGCGTGATCCTTACCCGGTCAAACCAATCCATTCATGCGACAGTCGTAATATGCGGATATATGATAACTCTGACACATATTTCATGACTTGATTCTAATTTTAAAAAATCGTCTCAAGCGTCAAGAAAATCAATTTTATGTCAAATATAATCTTGTCTTTTTAATATTTAATATTACATAAACATAAGATGTAACTTTCGAATTGACTGTTTTGGAAAGTGAAAGTATCGCGTGTGCATTTATTTCACATGTAACTGCGTCCGCGTCTCGTCCGCGTCTAATATTACAACTGTCCAGATTTCTTTTTAAATAATGCCTTAGTCCTTTGCTAATAAAAAGCTGTAGCCGAACTTTAAATTATGTAAACTAAGTCGCGTGAACTGAAGTTAACTTCAGAATAGTAAAATTCTAAAACCGCCTAAGGTGTTTTTATTAAACAAAGATTTAGTTGGTCATTGGTTGTTAGGTAGCGGCGTAAAAGAATTAGTCTCCCATTTCGTGCCGTCGTGTCACGAGACGTGACTTTAGGAAATGCTAGTAAGATTTCATGACTTCTAGATGACCGAATGACAAGTTCGTTTTCGTCAGACGGAAAATACCTAGACTGACTCATTAAAGTATAAAAAAATATATAGGGTATGTTCTAAAATAGAACCCAGTATACTGTCCAATGCAAATGACGTCATGAATCGACGCTATACTGGTGATGCGTTCCAAAACATAGGACAGTATATGACGTCATACATTTGCGGCATATTGGAAAAGTGTTGGCGATTATTTTGTCATTTTGTGCTCCAAAAATCATTATATCCTACTAATTGAGATACCAGCAATTATTCAATAATTTTTTGTATTTGAATAAATAAAAACAAATTCTGGCATGCTTCATTCAGCGTACACACAATTAAAAATTGTTTTATTATGTCCGGATATCCGACACAATATGACGGCGGCATGCCAGTACAATATAGTGTCAATTGATGACGTCATTTGTATTCGGCAGTATACTGAAAACGTTTTTGAACATACCCATAATGTACTACCGTACGACTGACAAGCATAGCTCTTAATAGGTATAGCTATAAATTGCTCTATCGATCGGGGAAAGCTACGCTCTCAGAATATGTAATTTATACGAACCATAGTTATTTGCTGTCGTATTATTAAGTTCTAAATAGAATCATTTGAACAACTTAAGATATAAAGAGTTAATCCATACCAGATAAAAAAATATATATGTATTTTGAGTTCATAATTATGAAGTCCGCCAACACATCCGATGGAGCACTGCGGAGTATATGAGCTTACGATAATTGGCTTGAGTAGGTTAAGAAATAACATTAATTATTTCATAATTAAAATATGTTGGTCGCTTAAGCTAATTATACAAGATGCGTGTCGTATTATTTGCAGAATGTTACTAGTAGTTATTTTTTAATTTGATTAATTTGACGGGGTTCTATTTAATTTCAAAACATATTAAGGTGTACTTTTAGATTTTTTTAATGCATTGCAATCGAGCTGTGATAACTCATGAGCTATAAGCGCTTGCTGTAAATTTTACAATACGCGAGCAGCCCGTGTTTGATCCCCGCCGGCACCAATGGAATTGTTAATTGCAATTTTAAGTGCTGATTTACCACGTGCTCGGCGGTGAACAAAAACATCGTGAGGAAAACTGCATGTCTGAGAAATGAGATAAAAAACATTTCGAAGACATGCTAAGTTCGCCAACACGCGTTGGGACAGCGCGGCGGACATTTCCTTGCCCTAAAACCCTCTCAGAAATGAGGGGAGGCCTGTGCCCAGCAGCGGGACGTAAGTATATATTGCAACTTTAACTTAAGCAGATAACGCTACGGTTTATTATGTCACAATATTTCTATTAGAGGGAAAATTCCTGACAATTTAAGCTTTAGGAGTGATGATGCATTTAACACTGATTCTCGATCGATGATTAGACCTCTTTTTATAGCATTGGGTGACAAACGAGCACTAAGTCCACCTGATGGTAAGTGGATGCTGTGAACCATAGGCATCCACATTTATCGTCAACTAAGGATCAAAATGCAAATGCACTGTCTTCCCTGAGGACTAACATGGAATGCCTGATTTCCAGTGAAAAGGGTCTCCGGTTCTCTACACTCACCATACGAAACACCGCAGCAATTAAGCTACTATTTTACGCTACTTAAGGATAAAACATAATTTTAATTAGGCAGTAGACATACATAAACTAACTTAGTCGTGACACGTTTGTGTCCTTGATAGCTTTTTCCTGATAAAATATAATTTAAGTTACGAAATAATACAACACAAAAAAGCCGTAGTTCCTTGGTAGACTTGGTAGGGTACAGCGCATTACTTAAATTTCATGCGAGTCATTTGAGTCGATTGATCCCCATTTCGAATGATTTAATTTTAAATCCTAACAATTAACCCTTCTCGAAATATTTTTTTCCATTCGTTCCATGCGATTTGTGCAAGACATCGCCCGAGTATAAAGGTACACCTCACTGAAATTCATAGTCCTATACAAAATAATTCTCATTTTTGGAAACAGGTGGTGTACTACAGGTATATTGAATTGATCCGCCCTATGGATCTGCCCAAGCGAAAATTGACTTACTTAAGACGTTTTATTATATCATAGATAGCGTCAATAGCTATTTTAAGCTAAATTCATTTTTTTATTTTATGTTAATTTTAAGCCGATAAAAAAAGTGGTTGACCCTGCGGGTCACCCTGGAACTTCCCATTAATTTCAATATCAAAGCAAACCCAATTCCGCGTTTTTTAAATTTTTTTTCAAAGTTGAATATTTCACGAACAAATCTACCGATTTTAATGTGATTCATGGCAATCGACGCAATTTTTTAGCTTTACAAAAAAGCCTATGAAAAAGAAATTGATTTCATGGAAAGTTTTCAAGTTATTTTAAAAAAACACTTTCGAGATTCCTTTCGTCAACGATATCTCTCGAACGAATCAACCGATTTTGATGCGATTCACAGCAATCGACGACGTTTTTAGAGTAGAAGAGCTCTTTAGATTATAGAATTGATCAAAACAAGGGTATCGAAGTAATTCCGAGAAAACTATTTATTGAAAATCGAAAAACCTCGAATTTTTGAGGTTTTCTCAGGATCTACATACTGTGACGATTCGATATAAATTCACAAACAAAGTTCAGCGAGGTTCTTTCAGGTGCTGCAAACCTCTTTTCGATCGGACATTCCGTTACAAAGTTATGAGATGTTTACATGTTTACACACACACGCACGCACGCACGCACGCACGCACGCACGCGCGCCCGCACACAGGCACTCACGCACAGACATACGGACATAATCGCAAAAATAGCCAGAATAGCTTCCTCGGCCCTTGAAACGTCTAGATCTGATGAGAACTTGATTTCCTAAAACCGGGGTGAAAACAATAACTTGAAAATTATTGAATTTCATAGCGGGAAGATAAAAAGAAGGTTATTAATTCGACTGTATTTTTTTAAAGGCTAGTCATCCGATTCTGTTGACCTTTTTTTAATTGAAATTTCGACAAAGTTTAATGAAAAAAGTCGGTTTATAGCTTTTATAGTTATAATTAAACATGTTCTTATTTTAAAAAGCGCTCATTATGGTTCAGTCGTATTTACACAAACACAATGATATAATAATATTAAAAGATTCCGAGACATCTGGACTTACAGTGGGATGTAAGTCGTGCATTGTGTAAAATCGCTTGATTTGGTGACTATTGTTCTATTGTTGTATATAAAAATGCATTAAAGAACCTTTACATTATGTTACACTATACGCAGCGTGTCATTATGTGTATTATGTACGTTTTACTAATAAAATTTTACGCTTCAATATTTCCTATATTTATACAGACGCGAGTACTACTCTACACACTGTAAGAAACAAATTTTATTACCGGTATAGGTAATAGCACTCTGCGATAAAATGCACTTCGATTTATGCTAAAATAAGTAACTTTTAAGAGTTTGTTTGTCTCGTTTTAACCAATGCGAATTATTACATGTGACAATAGTTATTATAATTAAATGATGATGATGCCAAATTTTTACCGCGTTATCGTCGCCCGAATACTTGACTTCCAGCAGCCAGTATAGGAAACGTGCCGCTAGTTAACCGTTCCAACCTACCCATGACCGATGAATTGCTTGTCCAAGAAGATCGCAGGTGGACTAGGACGTAGCGTATTTTTTATAGAATAAGGGTGACAAACGATCACACAGTCCACCTGATGGTAAGTGGATGCTACTGCCCATAGATCATCTTCATCGATCATCGAAATGCAGATGCGTTGTTACCCCTGAGGACTGAGATGGAATGCCTCGTTTCCAATAAAAAGGGGGGTCCGGTTCTTTACACTCACATACGAAACACAGCAGCATTAGGCTGTTATTTTACGCTGGTATTTTGTGAGAGCGGGGTCCTACCCCGGTCAAAAACTGTCTGAGACTAGGCGGGGCAAATACGATACAAGTAGACTTAAAAACTGGCAATTTGTGTGGCACAAACCTTTAACGTAGTAGCTTGATTGGCAAAAAAACATTAACGGGTATTAAGTTCGCCATTTGTTGGTAAAGGTGTAAAATAAAGAGTAAATAAATAAAAAATAATTATTGTGAATAAAAATTTATTTTTATGCAAAACTTATGTGCGAGATGTCCTTTCAAAATAACTTTTTATCGCTCACGTGCGTCTTGACATGTTTTCAGAATTGTCGAACACAAATCTCATATTTACAAAATACGTTCAGCCTCGGATTAATTAGCTGTATCTTGAATACTTTGCGGAAAAATAAAATTAATACTACAATCCGTTACGAGTAGTACAAACAAACATTTGCACCAAATTACAAGGCTTGCAAGGACTGTACACATACGATCGGGATATAGGGTTGTAACTACGAGCATAGGGTTAAGTGCTCGTAGGGTTGTAAGGACTCGCCGATCCTACAGACAGACGTATTTTATTTGTATGATGTTAGATCTGATCTAACTGTGTATTTAAGATATTGATGTTTCTTGAGTAGTTTATGTAAAGATACAGCTATATACATCCAACTGCTGTACAGTTGCAGGTTTTCTCTCTTATTTCTGAGAGAGTTATAGAGCGGTACCTAAGTCCACCGCACTGCCCGATGCGAATTGCCAGACTTCACATCTGTCATCATTATTATTTCTCGGAAAAGAAATTTTTCGTACGGAGTTGAAGGAAAGCTTAGTAAGGAAACTTGCATGTATGAGATAACAAATCAGCAATGCAACCAACAAATTGGTGCAGGCATGTATCAGACTCTGGATAAAAATTCTCGACGTGCTTAAAGTTTCATAATTATTCGTTTTTATTCTATTTACCTAATCTCTCTAACGCTTTAAGTAAACGCGTCTGTTTACTTAACGGATTATTTTGTTTGGTCATATGTTCGATATTTGAATTGAAGATTTTTTTTTGTTTAAAAAGAATATTAACAATGCTGTAAACATTACTAATATTCCTTTAACCACCCGTGGTAAGCTTAAATTGCTTGTGTTACGAGTGGTTCACGCCAGTAGTCGAATGGCGGATTCTAACCCACGACCTTTTTGAGTTCGCGGTCCGCGCCCTGGTATTAGGCTACTGTCGCTTTTTGAGTCTCATAGGGTAATTAAATTCGATAGTGGAAAGGGAAACTGATAATTTAGATTTAGATGGTCTTGTTGCAAACCTACAAACATTTAATTCGGTAAACAGCTGTGGCCGCGTGTTATTTTACTACGCCCCCATAATTTTATCTAAATGAATGCTAAATATGGCAAGTGTCATTGTAAAACCACGTATCACAAGTTTACAGTTTCACTTTGATAAATAACATAGGTACTGATTGCGTATTATTCTTACATATTTTCTGTTTATACCTACGACATTTTACAACCGATTTCAAAAAAAGGAGGTTCTCATTTCGACTGTATTTTTTAAATGTGTGTTATCTTAGAACTTTTTTCTAGGTAAACCGATATTAATAATTCTTTTTTTATTTGAAAGCTTTTCATGTGATTTGATCAAGATACGACCAGCAGTTTTCGAATTATCCTCAATAAGGCGTATTTAATTGACTTCGACTACATATATTGTAGTCAGTTGTACAAAATTTTTAATTTTACTACTTATTATTCTGCTTGCTTCCGAAACATCCTTCGATAAAGTCGATTTTTTTAAAAGTAAATGTGACGAACAAACACAACTGTGTTAGGTAAATTCTGTGGCTGAAACCTACATTTGCCTTCGAATAAAAATCAAACCAGGTGATGGATAGCATTAAAAATTAAAAATAAAATATTTTACGTGCTAGGGCCAGGCTGCAGCTTTAGTATGGTTGTAGCACGAATGGATCGGCTCAACCAGGCACAGATTGCGCTCTCACACAATACCAGCGTGAAATAGCAGATATTTCGTATGGTGAGTGTAGAGAACCTGAGACCCTTTTTAATGGGAATAATGTATTCCATCTTAGTCGTCAAGGGTGATAATCCATCTGCTCTCAAGATAGTCACAGCATACACAGGCGAACTGTGTGCTCGTATAACGCTGCGGATGCCAGTCTGTCCGCCAACTTGCTAACTATGACAAATATCCCCCCCCCCCAGGAGGCAATCTGTGGGGGAGGCCTAAGCTCAGCAGTAGACTTTTGTCAGGCTGTAAAGGTAATAGCCAAAATAAAACCCCGCCTAAAAGACTTATCTTACTTGTATCTGACTTAGCTAGAATGCCTCGTTACCAGTTCAAAGAGTGCGGTTCCTTTCACTTACTGCTATTTGACTAGGACGATAATGCCGCTATTTGGACCATAAAATACTATAATACATACATTATAGAACAGGGGAGTGGGCGGAGCCCGCATAGCCATTAAAATGTCACTAACACGTCAATTCACACGTATAAATGTCAACACGAGATGTGTTTTGTTACGTTACGTTTCCAAATTTCACATGCAAGTTATTTAAAAAATGCCAAATTGCACCCTATTCACAAATAAATATGTATTAAAATTTAAACGATTTTTTTAATTATGATCTTGAACATTAATCAAAAGTCTAAAATGTGTGAATTTATTCAGTCTGTCAACACAGCGAATCGGGTTTGTCGACGCCAAACCTTGTTCGAAATAAAGTGGACAGCCATTCTATTGTGTATTATAGTATTCTATGATTTAGACAGCCTTCGTCTGCGGCTTTACTTACGTGAAAACGAAAAACTAAGTAAGTGTAGATATTCTAAGGCCGATACTCACTTTTAAGTTTAAATTCAAACTTCACAATGTCAAAATTTGTGCAAATTATAGTATGTCTTACTCATTCTCAATCTTGATATTAAAATTTGCGTTAATACTCGATACTGAATACTGGCCTAAGAGATTTTCCTGTAATTTTATTTTGGGAATAAATGCAAAATGGGTATGAAATTTTAAACTCTTATTTTCTATAGATTTTCCATCGCCTTTTAACAAAACGATATAAAAGTCTCTTACGATAGAAATATCTTATGATATTTTGTAACGGTTGCTCGAAATCTTATCAGTGGTAAATTGTTAACGCATTCAAAATATAATAAAACACTGTTTCGCCTTTCGCGCCAAGTTTTTTCTTTCACTTCGCTTCAGGACAAATTTGCACGTGTAACTTTACTGCCGGAGTAAACTTAAATTTGAAAAAGATATTATTTTTATTAAGGTTAAGTTGACAAACTAAAAAAGTGGTTTCTGTGGCACCCAAATGTCATTCGTGATCATCGTTGCAGCTCTTAAGATTAAGATGGAATACCTCGTCACTAACCATACGAAAAATCACTTATGATCTGACCTGATACAGTAGGCTTAAAACATTCCAAAACCTTAATCTGATTGTAAATTCGGTTCATAAGCTCTGACATTAAGCAAGAATAAACTGCGTATTTTGGCAATAGCCCTGACTGGACATTACAACATTTAAAAAAAAATGTTTTTTTTTTGATGATATTTACTATAGCATACTGGCAAAAAAGCTGTGTGATAGGCTGACTAAGAGTTTTGAAGAAAAGTCCAGAACATGTCAATGTTTGTTAAATCAAAATTTTATGTCTTTAAATTTGTTCTTCTGTTGTTTCTGAACCTCAGAGTAATTACTACTATATAGAGAGCCCTAAAATAAAAACATTAATCTTATCGTTAAACTTTTTGTACATTATGACGTTTATCGTATACATGGCACAAAATAAGATAGCTACTCGCATCGATCACTAATTAAGAACATAGATACAGACATATACATACAGACATAGACACAACTAAGAAAGTTTTTATTAGTGATCGATGGCTACTCGTATTGCTTTCTTTTAAAATGTTGTTGCTGAATTTCCATTCCATAGACACCTCTATTGATGTGCCATTAGCGAAAGGAAAAACGTTGTCGATAAGTTCACTTAGTCTACGACGTAGTAAAATTAGGGTTTTTTATTGGTTCGGATCGTAATACTTAAATCAATAAAAGTTTATGGAAGTTTCATCTCTCGTCTTATAACAAAAACGTAGTCGAGTAATGTGGAATTTTATGATATCGTTGTATAATGTAAAATATATCGTGAATAGGTCGCTATGAAATCTACTTAAATTCAATCTGTATATTTCTGCCAAATTATCTTTGGACTTATTATGGGTTTCACAGAGTATAATAACTGTGTTTGTTTAATCGACACTGGGTTTGCTTCACGGAACGTACACAGAGGGCACTGCTACGATAGTACAGTAACAGCGGTACGACCGCGGTCTACCTTTTCTTTTGTCGCGATCACAACCACCAATAAAGCAATTACGAATACATTAATTACAGCTTATCGAAAGTCCACTGCTGAACGTAGTGGGAGCATTTGCCATAGTTTCCCTCTCTTAGCAAGTGGTTTGGCAACCGCCATGTTTTATTATTTTGGGTTGTTATGAGGAAGATACTGAATCTCCTGTCTCATTTCCCTGTGTCGTCTTTTACGATACTCACGGGATGGTATGGGGTCTTAGAGCTGCTGAGTAATAATATATATTATTTAGTAGGAGGTAGTGGTTTATTTTATGCTGCCGCTACACGGTATTATTCAGATCCTGCCTTAACTTCATGATTTCGAAATATTTTCAGCCAAGCACATTAAGCTTTGTTGAATATAGTCGATGTTTTTCCACTAAGCAAGTGGTAAATCTATATAAATTAAAATCAATTGCCGCGTGTATTAAAGATCATCACTTGAGAACGGATGGACCGATTTTGATGAACACTCCCTCACAATAAAAAAAAGTAGCCGAACTTTAAATTATGTAAACTAAGTCGCGTGAACTGAAGTTAACTTCGGAATAGTAAAATTCTAAAACCGCTTAAGGTGTTTTTATTAAACAAAGATTTAGTTGGTCATTGGTTGGTAGATAGCGGCGTAAAAGAATTAGTCTCCCATTTCTTGCAGTGTGACTTTAGGAAATGCTAGTAAGATTTCATGACTTCTGTTAGATGACCAAATAACAAGTTCGTTTTCGTCAGACGGAAAATACCTAGACTGACTCATTAAAGTACAAAAAAAATGGTATGTTCCAAAATAGAACCCAGTACACTGGGTTCTATTTTGGAACATAGCAATAAAGAGAACATAGCAAATGACGTCATGAATCGACGCTATACTGGTGATTCGTTCCAAAACATAGGACAGTATATGACGTCATACATTTGCGCCATATTGGAAAAGTGTTGGCGATTATTTTGTCATTTTGTGCTCCAAAAATCATGATATCCTAAATATAATGGAGATACCAGCAATTATTGTATAATATTTTGTATTTGAATAAATAAAATCAAATTCTGGCATACTTCATTCAGCGCACACACAATTAAAAATTGTTTAATTATGGCCAGATATCCGACATAATATGGCGGCGGCTCGCCAGTAAAATGTAGTGTCAATTGATGACGTCATTTGTATTCGGCAGTATACTGAAAACGTTTCGGAACATACCCAAAATTGGGCTTGCAAATGGGATCCAACTCGCTTATGTACTATGTGTCTGTCAAGACTTAAAGACGAATATTTGCAATGTAATATTATAATAATCATCACATGATTTAGAAAAGAGTTTACTTGATTGTTCGAATAATAATAAGTCTAGTCCTATCCTCTTTATATTTTTAGATATTTAATAAAGTAATTAAAATAAATAACTAAACAATAACGAGTATATGAATGTCGATTGTTGCTAACATTGCGAACGTTTATCACTGTAGATTAGTGAAGTTTTGTAACGTCACATATAATACTACAACTTTTCAGTAAATCTTTTCAGAAGATACGACTGTACTTGCTCTCATATTTGGCGATGGCATTTCGGCAAGAGACCAAAGATGACCACTTGACATTTCTATCCACTCTATATCTTCTATCTATTATAATCCAGGCATGAATTACACGCAACATCTTTCCATAGATTTGTCTCTTTTTACCTTATTTGACAAAACAAGTATATTGACTAAATTTATGTAGAATTGTAGGTTCTCTCTAACTTTCTATGCATACACGTATGTATGTATTAATTACCTTAAGTTCTGAACACATCCAACCATTAGTAAGTGTCAGTTTTCAGAGTTCAACCTTTCAGTTACAAATATAGTCTATGTCGCTCGTAAGCGTTTTTTTTAAATATACAAAATACTATACAACTGAATGAGGCTGTAAAAAATGAAGGAAATTATACTTTTTTTTTCAATTTTTTTTCTTTTGGGGGCATTTCGAACAAATTATATTACATAACATTTATTGAACATACTTCATTCTCCAATTAGTAGGCAGCTTTTTACCACTATGCTATTACAAATTTTACAAAAAAGTAAATCCCCATACATTTTTACTCCATTCTACCGGACACTGCTGTTTAACCCTCGGTTAGTCTCGCTTTTTTTGTAATGTCGTTCGTCGCGTGGGGTCTTTGAAAGCCCTTAAAATAAATTAGTTGAAAATACATACATTTATATATTTATCTACATTATTTTATATTTTAGTCTTATTTGATTCAATATCAATAAAATAAAATCAAAAAACATTTAGTTATTTATATATTTATAGCTTTCACTTACATACTAGAAATAGGAACTAAAATTTCTCTCCATGAGATCACTAGGTAATTAAAATTAAAAAAAAAAACAACAGAAATTAAAATCTATTATAAAAACTTAAGTAATCCAGATGAAAAGAAAATTGTATATCTTTTACTGTAAAATTTGGTACACTTAATCACAAAAACGTATAAACTTTGACATATTGAAAAACTTAATTCATTTTCAGTACGAACACATTCAAGTACAAATGTTGCGCTTACAAAACTGACAAATAGATTTAAATTTCCTTTCTGTTATTCGAGGACAATGAATAAAGTGCTCTCTCATTGGCACTACGTTTACTTCAGGTTGAATATCCTGAGGTGGTGGTACAAATCTTCTTCAATTGTCTGTCTCAAATCACGCGGCAAATTCGTAATACTCGCCCTCGATTGTAGTTTCTCTCTCTTTTTTGCTATGTAAAAGTTACTGGACGAAATATTTATCAATGGTTCTTCATCCCAATCACTGAACGCAGATTCGAGAGCTTCCATAGATTCGTTCAGCAATCCCAAACCCAAGTGCTCTTCGTTTGATATTTCCGAAGATTCGTCATAATTCGAAAATACTTGATGCAAATCATCGTCACATTCTTATTCTTAGTCAGTATCATGCTCACTCACTTTATCAGGAAACCATCATCATCACTATCGAGGATGTCATCGGCATCTTCTTCTAGCCAGCTCAATATGCGTTTTTGCTGCTGTTCGTCCGTTTTTTTTTTATAAAAAGATGATAAAAGTAATCTAAAACTGAAAACAAACACAATATAATACAATAAAATTAAAGTTCATTAATTATCAACGAAATTATAATATAAAAAACAAAAAAGAAGTTGCATTACGAATATTGCATAATAATAGGTTATGAAAATTTTACTTACGCGGTTCGTCGCGTGGGGTCTTTCAGAGCCCGCGCGCACACAAACATGTCCGTAACACATAGCGCTTGTGCGAGAAATGAAGTTAGCCATAATACGCGCCAATTGTAATTCAATTCAGGAAGGTACCTAAGGAGCAGAGTCACTACGATTATTTTGATTATAGGTTTTATTGATTTTGTAATACCTGGGCTTCGAAAGACCCCACGCGACGACCCGAGGTTAAAAAGCACATGGCTGTTTAAGGACTAATCAACTCAAGGATGTGCCGAGTTTATTTCTTAACGGATAAAACACCTCTATATAATATTTTAATTGATTACCTTAATGCGCTAACGTAACACTCATCATAGATACTACGTATTTAGCCAAGAAGAAGTGAAAATGCTCACAGCTAAGTTACTTCTTGAATTCGGATCTTACTGGTCGCAGTGATACTGGTTTTTTTAAACTGCTCAGCCGATTCAGCTGACCCATTATACCGCAGCCTTACATACAAATGAATCAAATACCTAGTGATAAACGTGAGTTATATATGTTCTAAGTGTTTTATAGAATACTCTTTCCTCTACAGGAAGATATCCTCATAAACTGTCTAGGACTTACGTAAAAATAATCCATATTCTTATCAAAATGAGGTATATTATGCCAAAATAACTCTTAGGATTTATACATTCATATAGGAAACAGTTTCTGCATGTAGATAAAATGATAAATAATAAATTTGTTCGTTGACATATATAGATTTAATAAATGTATGCAAGAACAGTGATGAAGAAAAGGTATACAAATATTTCCCGTTGGACGCTAAACTAGTTCGCGAATTCGAAGTCATAACCATGATCCGATCAAACTTCAAACGTCGCTAAGCTTTCTGCATAACTATCTGCCAACTATGTTAGAAAATTAACAATCACTTTATTGTTAAATCATTATATTTTGTATAGCATTTGAATTTCATGTCATCTTAAGTTCTCTTTGTTTTATATTATAACTTCGTAGAAGAAATATATGATTACGTAATTTTCTAGTTCGTTTCGAGCGTTTTACTTGCTGTTTTTGGCTTTGTGAGTCGACGTGTCCCAGACGTATTGGTGGTCTACGCACTCTGTCTCACGTAGGAAGACGATGAGTAGGTGGCCGTGATTCAGACTTGATTATCTCACCGACGTTGTTCAGTGAACCGGTGCTTGTTGAAAATTTGATAATGCAATATGGCGCAAATTTATACGGAGAAACTAATTTGCATTGTTTATTATGGATTAATGATTTCATGTCAATGAAGCAACGATACTTCGTTTATAAGTAGGTACATATGCGTTTTATTTTAAATGGCTGATTCCCATATTGTTAAAAAAGACACTATTTTGACGCTCGAGAATTGGTACTCCTTGAAACAGTATATACTCGGAAAAAGTATGTGCACACATGAAATAATCCATTAAATTCTTAATAGAATTGATTACTAAAATCTTTGGAATTAATCGAGATAAAAAATTATAATTTAATCGCCGGGAAAAAAAAATTGAAGTTTTAGAGTTTTTGATTTTAAGCGATAACCATATGATATTTTTCGATAACATGAAAGGCATGTTGTTTAATTAGATTCTTAATTGGCTACATTTTTATTTAGGTCCTTATTTTCTGATAATAAGCAAAAACGTTTCAAAGAAAGTAACTTTTTGTCCACCGAATGCTGCGCGCTTACGTCGTACTTCGTGCTGGAGAAGGAAGCGCTAAAAGCTGTTTAACTTAAGAAATCCTCGCTTTAAATAGGTGTAAAATAACCTAGTTTGTGGTTGCATTTAATTTATACGTAAAGGCGTTTTCTATTAATATGTAAACGTAAGCGTTTTTATGTAAAATATGCAAAAAGATTTTTCTTTATTAGCTCGTAACAGATCCCTGCTGTAACTTCGGGTGTTTAACTCTGGGAAATTACAAACGCAGTGATGTCTCCTAACTTGTGACGCTGCCGAGTTTGATTTTTTACATATGGCATAATGTACGAAATGTACGTTACACTGCTAAGTCAGTCTTAGACCATGATGTATTCCCGACCTTCCCCATTGTCGGCACTTACGACGAGCCCTACGTACATGACATGACACGTACGTGATGTGTATGTGTATGTGACTCAAGGGGGAAAATAAAAATATTAATTAATAAACATAATGTAACGTGAAATTCGACATAAATGAAGTCGAGGGTTCCAAACTATAGTCAGCTCAGTAGGGAACTGTCGAAATCCATGCTATACCTGTTTATATTATGAAGACAGTTAATATGAAGTTATTGTCTGCTAGCGTGAAAGGTAAAACAAGCCGCTTTCTTCGTTTATGCGTCCTAAATTGTTTGTATAAAAAGGGTATTTAAAGAAAAGTTAAAATTTAAATAATAATTTAATGTCGGCTTGTACTCGTATTTAAATGACATTATAATTTATGCACTGGCATGTATTGTGTTCATATTCATTCTGTTTTTCATTACATATATCTAATTAGATTAATATTTGATATGATGGCGACTGAGCGACATGTGCGATTTTCGGTGATCATCAAGTTAATTACATTATTGATGACAGATTTTATCATTACTATGATAAAAATCTGTCATCAATAATATTTGATATATAATATAATATGATGTCCCTCATGTTCTCAATGCAGCGCAGCGTTTAGTTTAGGTTCGGAAACTATACTGCCCTTGTGAGTATAGTTTCCGAACCTAAACTAAACGCAAAACATTCACTCGCGCTGCACGCCTCTCAAACGGCAATATTATGGTTCCCAAACTCATTGCCAAATGTTGTTCATATTTCACGCTTCTTCTAAATTGATCTCTGACATAACCGAAAGTTATAAGAGCGATCGTTAAATAGACCATTGGAGCCGCGGATACGTTTCACCAACGCTTATACTTTAGCGTTATAAACAGTGATATCTGGCTAACTGGGATCTCAAGGGTCCTAGAATTGTTATCGCTTATAGAGATTTTTTACTTACCCAGTTTCCCACATAGGTAGGTTAACATGACACTTGTCTTATTTATAGAGGGTTCCACTATGAGAGGTCGAAAAGAGGTGGAAATTTTTATATGATAAATTTTCTCACTTATACGGGTTATAGAGCTACGTCCCAATTATAGAGGTAGACATCGAAAAAATTTATGAAATGTAATCTCAGTTAACAAACTTTGAAAATTCCCAGTAACAAAAGTATTTCAATGCAAATTGTAATTACTAATAAAAGAGGTTTCTCGCATACACAGGGCCCACTTAACCAGGTTTCACTATACAAATAACTTATGAACCGAAGTCGTGCGACGTCGCCGGAGACAAGATGGCTGAGTTACATCGCAACGGCAAAATATATATGTATTCACGCTCCAGCTATGTAGAAAATTGCTGCACACTATGTAACTGGATCAGGGCTTAGAAACTTGTATTGGTGTAACAAGTGCAATGTAAATGTTGGTATAGCGCTTTGTATAGCTTGCTGTGGCACGGGACGGGGCAAAAGGGTATTCTTCTGACACAACTAAATTGGCTAGAATTATATTTTTCGCACCAATCTGCACAAGGTGAAATTTGTAATTTTGTAATTTTCATTGACTGTACACTGTTCTGTATAACTATGGCTAAAGATTCAAAAATATGCATTCTTACAGTGCAAATAAGGAACCAGAGGTGAAGCGGCACTTTATTGAGGGCGTGCAGAATGTGAACTCTAAAGACAGTACGTCGAAAGAGCAATGTTCTTCAAGTGGAGCAAAGCCAAGGATTTGGAGTTAATGTTTGAGTTAAATTTATGAAATAGACTTATTTATCTTTATAATTTTTTTTACTTAAGTTTCGCAAAAGAAATTAAAATTTTGATCTTCAGAAGTGGTGGATATTAATTTAAGGACTAGCTTTTCCGAGTTGTGTAAATTTTCTTTAAAAATAAATTTATTTTTACAAGGTGTACATTCAGGCTATATTTATGTAATATAAATAATCTTTTATTGTCAGCACGTAGCGTGTCTTTCTTACACTTTTACCATTTTTTTTGTATTTTTGACACAATATATCCGATGATCTTTATTTAGGGTCACAAAAATTTCATGAGATTGTTATACTTAAATTTTCTTTTGATTTAATTTAAGAGTGCGGATCATCACAAAACATTTTAAACAATCCAGTGAATGTCTGAGCTTAATGTGTTTTATTCGGGATAAGGCTGAATTTGTAACCTGATAGCATAGTATTGCCGTATTGAAATATGCATCACTATGTTTTTGATATAGAAAAATATTTAATGTGAACAAAACATGAGGTTTTACAACGGTTCGTATAAGTAATTATACGAACCGTATAATTACTTATAGTATTATTATATTATTAACCGTATAATTAGTTATAGTATGTAAATACTATCGATACTTTTATGAAAATATTTTCAGGTGTATGATGTAATCTTTAATAAATCGTATTTGCAATCAAACGATAAAAATTCGTCGATATTTGATATTAAATTCAGCCTTATCCTGCGTATTATGTACCTATGTAGATTAGGATGGAACTGTTAGTAAATAAAGTAAGATATGGACTGTTACCTACGGAAATAGTTTAATTTTGGTCTAAGAATAATTTAATGTGTACCTTATTAGTTGGACACGTACAGGCTGATGGAGAGCTCGGTTTTGGATTTGATCCAAAATCGAGCTCTACGCAAATTAATATCAAAATAACTTTCATTAGTTGAAGGTTATTTTAATTTATCGCTAAACATTGCTGTACATTTTGCAGTATTTTTACAATTTTTCCTCATCCATTTTAACTAATCATGATTGGATGCATAGATCTTTACTAGTCATTCCATTCCTGAAACCAATGTGCAGTAAACACCATTTTATATTTCTATTTTGTTTGTACATTTTATTATATTAACTATTTTTACCTTTTTATACACGTTTTATATGATAAAATATACATAATAGATCAATACTCTAGCTGACTTTTACCATGAGGGATAAAATAGGGTGTAATAGGTGAACGAAATAGAACCCTGTGGCATAGATATTTTTACTTTTTCAACTAACCTTTTTCACTTTGCGGACGGTTCAAAATTAAGTGCATTAAAAATTCATTAATTGCACTTTTTGATTGCCATATTGATTGCAAACACTTATATATGCGTAAAGAAGGGTGTGTTTGATTTAAAATTCTTTATTTTCAACTCTATATTTATTTATTATTAAATTTAAATGAAATAAAAAAAACTAGAAAAATAATGTCTATGCCCATAGTTTTCTAATTTGTCTACTTAGAACACACATTTTTTTCTTATGGTAAAAAAGTCAACCGGTTTATTGCCCATTAAGGAATTTATCTAAAATAATAAAAAAATAATTTAAACCTTAGTGGCAATAGATTTAATTTTGATTGAAGTTAAAATTACTTTGTTATCTGAAAAAAGACACTAAATTTACGTGTTAATTAAGTACTCATCCATTTAAATATTGATGTGATCTATTATGTAATTAATAAATACTGATAAACGACGAAAAGTAAATGAGCCTTAATGTAAAAATATATTTAAAAATAATGTATCGTTACCAACCAGTCAAAAATATTTAAACGTCAATTTAAAAGTTAGGCAAAATAAGCTGGTAGGTACATATTTTTTTAATCTATTTTTGTGGATTTTAATTTATTTATTTGATTATTATGTAGTATTGTCTGTCACAAACAAAATCGTTATTAATAATAGGGTCACGGATAGAAACTCAAAATTCATAATAATATAATAATAAATAAATTATCTTTAGAAGCAATTTTAAATGAATATGCTAACTGTTCACGTCTGTTTCTGCTTATAGTTAAGTTTCAAAATTTCCTATAAATGATTTATGTATATATTAGTTACAAATAATAATTATTAAGTTTTTGTGTTTGATATTATGTGTGGACATTAAAAGTACCTAGATTGACAAAATAGCCTTTAAATAGTGTTACAAGTCTGCATAAATTACAAGTATAGGTACTTGACGCCTGAAGTTATTGCATAATATGTATGTATTCGAAAGCTGAGACAAAACGATGAGACTACACATCTGCAATGAATCATTTTAAACCCCTTTGTCTTGTTTTGATTACAAATCTAATTGTGAAACTGGTTCTAAGTAACTTACAGCATGTCAGTATCAAATCAAATTTAACATTCCATTTTATCGTTTTGATTTATGGGCTGTTATCGTTACATAAGAAATTAGCATTGTTAGATTTTATTCGGTTTTAAATTTTTATTGGCTTTCGTTAGCAGTCATATAGTAGGTTTTAATTTGCAGTAAATTGACGGACTCAACGAATTGTTCACTTACTATAAAATATAAATTTTATAAAATAATATTCAAACATAAAATTTGTAACTTAATTGTGGTACGGAGACGATTTTATATGTTGTCTGTGATTTTTTGTTATATGACATCATCATGACATAATTTATCTGTATTAATTGTAATAAATATTTTTTGATTGAATACTTGTTTCATTTTTGTGGGAGATGGGAGTGTGCGTGTGTTTGTTTTTGTATGTTCAAGCGTATGTATATAAGTTTACCTTGCGTAGATTGTTATATATTAACATACTAAGAACAAAGTAACCATTGTGAATTAAACTAGATTTATTAGAACATGTAAAAGATTTTTCGTTAATTATGAGTTGTTCATTTTTTTTTCAGGTCTATGGAAGATAAACAAAAGCATTTTTTGATGTGTTCAAGAGTAAGAAATTAAGCCATGTTGAATACTTTGAGTCTTCGAGTGTTATCTAATATGCGTTTTATGGAATATTATAGATTTCAGTTTGGTTTGGTCAATGGTTTTTATCCGTTTGTTCACTATTATTGTATTAATCTAGTAGATGAATGGTAGAACTTAATTAGAACATAAAAAGAGCATACCTACATTTTTTAATTTATTCGATGTTTTCGTAAGTTAATTTTTAAATAGGGTGGCAAATGAGCACACAGTCCACTTGGTGGTAAGTGGTTGCTGTGGCCCATAGACATCTACATCTATGCTCGATTACGAATCAAAATGCAGATGCGTTATGATTTCTTATATTTACGCGAACACTACACATTGAAATAATAGGCGAGATCCCGCCCGTGACCATGAATGCTGTAAAGCGTTCGAAACGTCGGGTATTTAAAAAGTTAAATATACGCGATAAATTCCGTAAAAACTAGTATTATTTGAATGTGCAGATGCGTTGTCGCCCTTGAGGAGTAAGATGGAATGCCTCGTTTTCAGTAAAAATGGTCTCCGGTTCTCTACACTCACAATACGAAACACAGCAGCTTTAAGCTACTATTTTACGCTGGTATTCTGTGAGAGCGTGGTCCTTCCCCGGTCGAGCCGACCTATTTGTGTTAGAACTATACTACTATTATAACTGCAGCATGGCTCTATCACGTGTAGAACCGTGCAGTGGCAGTGGCGATGTAAAAATCTACTACTGATCGTTCCGTGGGTGTTGAGTTGAGGCGAATGAAACGGCAGATGGACAGCAACATCTTCTTGATAACAACCCAAAAATGCTGCGGTTGCCAGCACGCTTGGCAAGAGGGGCAAACATCCTCCCTATGAAGCAATTCTAAGGAAAGGCCTATGTTCAATAGTGGACTTTAGGTTGTAATAAATGGATGGATATGCAAATAATATACTGCATGACTTTTTATATCGTCTAGAAAAAAATTGGGTGTAACATGTGAACGGAGTAGAAGCCTGTGGCACTGATATTTTACAAAAAATGAAAACAAATATTTAGAATCAAATAAATAAATAAAAATCTATCGAAATTCATACGAGCATCCACCCCACTTTACGAACGGCACAAATCAATAAATTTAGTAGGCATCTTTGACCTTGTCACTTCGCAGGGTCACAGGCTCAAGGCAAAGTTAGGTGGCGATCCTGGTAATGAGTTGTAAAAGTAATTGTTCCCGAAAAATATTATTAATTTAAATATTGTAAATCCATATTATCAACCTAAATTTTAGGTTATATTCAGTAATTACTGCCGCTTTATATTGAATGTTTAAGAAAGTCAGTAAGATCAATATTATAACCAAAGACGTATAAAAAAGGAATTTTAAAAACATCTAGTGGTCGCCACCACGGTCAGTTCAACTGATCAGTTCAAACTAAAACTGTTGATATTTTTTAAAATAGTGGATTTTCGATATATCGATCGTTATAAATATATTAATATCGGAGTTTTACATATAAGTATATTTACTGATATATCGAAAATCCAATATTTAAAAAATATCAACAGTTTTAGTTTGAACTAATCAGTTGTAATGATCAGGTGAGCTGACCGTGTGTGGCGCACGTTAGATTATAACATTTTTGTGTTGGGACAAAAAGTAACAGGTAACGAAAATTGTTTAAAATCATCGTAATTCTTATTTCATACTCCTTTTATTTGTTAAAAATCTATTCTACATATTTCTCGTATTATTATATTCTTTGCGGTTTTATTTTCGAATCATTCTAACGATAATTTGATTTGAGATCTGCATATAATAATAAAAAAAAAAACTCAACAATAGCTTGCTCTGTTCCTTCTGTTTTCGATCTTTGTTTTCATTTATTATTTACAATAAATAGTAAAATGAGTACTCGCAACGCCAAGACGCGCCAGATGGAGAACCAACTTCAGCAAGAACTTGAGGCGTCCAGGGAGCAGTGTGAACTGTTGGGTGATCGCTACCAAGCTATTTCTAATTTGTCTTGTGTTGCTAATTGTAAACATGATTGTAAGCTATTATTAGAAAAAAAAATAGTCCCGCTGGGTTTCTTGCTGGTTCTTCCCAGGACAGAGGTTTTTTTTGCGAACCAGTGGTAAATGATAAAAGTGACTTTCAATAAGTATTTGTTATAATCTACATTGAATAAAAAAGTTTCTGTTTCTGTTTCTGTTTAAGGAAAGGAATGATAATGAAAAGGAAAAAGTTAATTGCCAAAAATACACATTTAAAATGTGATATGGTTAAGTTAAACACTCATTACACTAGTGTTAAAAAAGAAGATCAGCTACAGGGAACGGTTAATGAGTTTGACCAATGCAACAGGAATATGGGGAAGCTCTTAGGTTTACTGCTGCCTTGAAGTTACAGTTGAATAAGGCTAATAAGCAAATAGCACAACTGAAAACGTACATAGATTACCTAACAGCCTCCCAGACTCAAAGCCTGTTCTCTGAGCTTGTGCAATCTCTAAAATATTACAGCAATCTGCAACAATAGATTTGACAGAATTCTTCTACTTCAGAAAAAACAGTAAGGATTAATTGCAGTAAAGCCAAATTGAAGAAATATATAAAAGTTACTTAATACATGAAGAAAATACAAAAAATTATAAAGAATATGATCAATACCAAAAATTATGTCATTGTATGTAAAGAAAAGCAAGCATTGATATATGAACTTAAATTGTATTCAATTCAGGGGCATAACGTTAAAAAAAATGTTATGAGACTGAGAGTGCCTTAAATCAGAAAATTTACTACTTTCTGATTCCCTTGAAACTGTGTCCAATAAATATAAATCAGCCCAAAATGAAATAAAAGAACTCATACAGGCTGTGGATAATCTGGCAAAGACATGTAAATATAATGATGAGCGTTTTTACTCCTTAGTAAAACATCAATGTGAGTGTCAGCGATCAATACTGGTTTCTTCAGAGTCGGTGTGTGCTGATAGTATATTATATCACCACCAAAACTCTATTACAGTATCATAGCAGAGAAGATTAATACAAAATATAATTCAAATATTATCAAAAATAATATAATTGTGTATAGCGATAACATGAGAAAAAATTAAGGCATAATTTTAAATAACACTTTTAAGCGAGGGAAGAGCACCTGCAATTCCCCTGGTGTTGCGGTGGATCATGGGCGGCGGTAGTCACTTAAAATCAGGTGAGCCAGATGCTCGCTTGCCCCCTCTTCTATAAAAAAAGGGACAAAAAACTACAAATTTCTGCATACCTGGAGCATCTTTTAGTGACATTCTAAATAAAATTATAGTTACTAAATTTTAGTCCAAAGATATACCGAATAACTTAAATGTTAACGAAATTGTCTTGTTCACACTGCCTTATATACAGGGATTGCCACAAAAAATAATTTAAGACACTATTTAAATTTACAAATCAATAATTTAAGTTTAATTCAAAATTATTGTTTTTATTTTCTGTAAAATATCAGTGCCATAAGCTTCTACTCCGTTCACATGTTACACCCTTTTTTTTCCAGATGGTAAAAAAGTCATCCAGTTAAGTAGGTACAGTTGTACAAAGGCTTACGTGTTTTATAATACAATGGTCAAAATAAAGAATGTGATTGAATGTGTATTTTTAGTCTTTTAGTATGTGTATATGTATACTTAATTTTTTATAGTTATAAAAATAATATGCCAAAATTAAACGTCAGTGTGCCTTGTGGAGGTCAAAAACAGATTGCACATTGTGTTCAAATGTATAAAATAGTCTAGGTTTATAAAATTTAACATAATTTATTGTTCATCAAAATACTAAATGACTTCTTCTCGGCATAGAAGTCTGTCCGGCTTCCTACAACCCTCATAACTATTTCAGCTCCTAAACAGTAGTGCGCGCACTGTTGTTCGCGATTGAGTTTCCAGAGCTAGTACAAATACAGGCTGAGAGGCAAGCCTTGATCCTTGTGGATGATAACGCATTTGTAACTTTTTTTATTTAGTTTCGTGGATTCATACAGCCCATTTCACAGTCACTTCAATTCTTTAAAAAATGAACAATAAATTGTTATTTCACAAAGGAATGTAAAAACCTTAAACATAAAATTTTTACAAGTATCTGCGCTTATGTTTATATATTTGTACCTGGCATGCGTGAATACTCGTATGCAGGTTAATGTATACTTTTAATTAATTTAATTTTTGTTGTTTACTTATTTAAAATAAAAAATATTACCTCATGTATTTGAGTTATGTTTATCATCATCATCATCATTACAACCCTTCACAAATTCACCGCTGAAATTAGGTCTCAACCAAAGGATGCCACAGCACGGTTCTGAGCCACCTGCATCCTGCATCCACCGACTTCCTGCGTGTCTTACCAGGTTTTCACTCCATCTAGTGGGAGTCACCCCACACTTCGCCTATCCGTATGTGGCTGCCACTCGAGAAACTTTCTTCCCTATCTGAAAAAGAACCAGGTTCGGTAGGACCAATTTAAAAAGAACCAAACTGGAATCGACGTTCGATTAAGAAACAGAAGGAAGGAATCGAGGCTTCTCTCGATCCGGCCTACTAAAATGCCTACTTTGGGTTCGGGAACAACGTATGTGATCTCCGCAACGGAGTAACACACAAGGGCGATAACCTCTTCTTTTTCAGCAAGTAGGTTCAGACGGGGATTACGGGTCTTCCGAAGTCGTCCCGGTCCCGACGCCTTAATTCTTCGATGTGGACTGTATAATTTTGAGGGATGAATTACTTGGGAATAAAACAGCAATTATCTTCAAACCGTTCCGTGAGAGAGTAATCACTTTTCCCTATCACTTCCCTACACTTTTTCTTTCTTCTTATTGACTGCTGGTTTGATTTCCGAACTATTTCCCCGAACGATTTGCAATAAAACCCGTTCACTAAGCTACCCCCAGAGCTATACGCGAAAGTGAACCGCGCCATTCGCGTGCTTGCGCAACTTAATTACATGAATTTGTTCTATTACTCTCTCACGTTTCACTTAATATCTTTATTCACATAAGTCATACATAAATACAATTTATCTATTTAGATAGCACAAAACAATATCTACACTATGATATACATTATATTTTCGTATCACAAAAAACCTTTTATTTATTAAACAAAATATGCCTATTTGGATCACAAGTTCAAAGTCAAATTTCTTAAATATTTAACACAGAAAGTTAAAACAATGTTTCCCACTTGAATTTATACATATGTTAACTAATACAATAGTTTAATTTACATTTTCTCTATTTATTTCACTATTTAAAACACTTTTAAATTTCTTATACAAAACTATCATTATTTCACTTATACACTGGAATTTTCACATAAAAATAACACAGAATTCACCTTTTTAGCACGTACAATCAACCTGAAATGTTTTACAAGTCATTTTTACATAAATTGCTGAAATTACAAACATTTTAAATTTTTACATATTCGGCCTCCTAAGGGCGTGGCCAGCATGCTTCCGTGAACTCACACTATTTGAACAACTAACTTTGCACGGCTCTCGGCTATCAGAAAAAATGAAAGTCTGAAATACACTAATTTTTAACAATTTAGGTAAATAAGTGCTTCTACATAATTTTCGAACTGTAGGAAACTATCTCTGATAGGATTCTTATCAGTTATCATGTTTCTTATCAGATAACAATACAAGTGAATGTTCTCATTAATCAATCATAACAAATGGGCATTTGTTTTCGTACAAAACATATCATACTTATACAAGACAATACTTTTGCAATTCATTTCCGTTAATTCTGTTTATGCACAGAGTGATCATCTCGACCGGGGAACAAATCCGATCTCTAACTTCACTTTAATATTCCTTTGAATTTACATCGTTGGAAAGACGATTTCAACCGGGGAACAAATCCGGTAACATAATTTATATCATAAAATTCCCTATATGAATTTATTGAAAGATATTACTTAGAAAACAGTAAACTAGTCCGGCCTGGGAGTTGCACCCAAGACCTTCATATCATTAATTCGACATTTCTTTAAGATTTAACTAAGCATTTTCTTATCAGAACATTTCTATTGGACAATGAGTCTTTGAAAAGTTATTCGTCATCGGTTGACTTAATAAACTGAAATATTCTTATAGGCGCGTCGCCAACAATCTCCCCCCCGTGCGTTAGCACCATCATTTGGGAGGCGTCGCGGGTACCAGGACTATTATTCTGGATGTAGGTCTCCTCAAGATACCTGTGCTAGTAATGACGTCAACCACTCTGGTGTGACCGTCTGGTCCCGGTAACGTTCTACTAATTTTGCCTTTCGGCCACGTATTTCGTGGCAACGAATGATCTATTATCAAAACAATATCGCCCTCTTTAGGTTCCATGAACTTTCCGTTATTACCTGTTCGAGGTATTAAGGTAGGCATGTATTCCTTCAGCCACCTTGTCCAAAAATGGTCGGCTAACCTCTGTGCAGCTTTCCAATTGAGTTGACCCGTCAGATGCTGCTCTAGAAATAATCCAGGTGGTCGATCACCACATGAGCGTCCCAGAAGAAAATGATTGGGTGTCAATCCCTCTTCAGGACTATCCATACTGAATGTTACCAGAGGCCTGGAATTTACTGTATGCTCTGCTTCTAAAAGTAGCGTATGTAGAACCTCCTCTCGTGGGCTCCTTTCTCTGAGCGTAGCGGTCAACGCAATTTTAATTGATCTTACTAACCTCTCCCAGGCGCCACCCATGTGTGGTGCTCCCGGAGGTATAAATTTCCATTTAATATATTTCTTAAATGACTCATTTTTCATGTTCTCATGGCATTCTTCGCATGCTTTCAATAATTCTTTATTCGCAGCTTTGAAATTTGTCCCGTTATCGCTGTATATAACGGCTGGTTTTCCTCTTCTGGCGATAAATCGCCTCAACGCCATTATCATTGACGCTGGTGTCAACGAGGCTTCTAATTCCAGATGTACTGCTCTGGTAGTCAGACACGTGAATAAAACACCCCAACGTTTTTCGTGTCGCCTTCCTATAGTCACACTCATAGGACCGAAATAATCCACGGCTGAGCATGTAAAAGGTGGTTCATGATGAGCTATTCTCTCCAGAGGAATATTTCCTTGTGGCACGTTCTGCGGTTTTGACCTATATGTCCTGCACCACTGACAATGATGTGACACACTTCGTACTACATTACGTAAGTTCAAGACATAAAATTTCTGGTTCACCTCATTCATCACCGTCTGGTGATTGGCATGTCCAAAATGATGATGAACTTCTCTAATCATCATTTTAACGATTTCGTGTTTACCGTCCAATATGACAGGTTTTCTACTTTCCTCGGTCAAATTAGACTTGAAAGGTAAACGTCCATTTAAACGGAGTAAGTTATCTTCTCCTATTTCCATAGATAATTTACTTAAGCGTGAACTTCTTTCAACACTTTTGCCTGCTTTCAAGCATTTTATTTCCGAATAAAAACACTCGTCTTGAACGAACTTCCAAATTAATAATTCCGCTTTTTTCAAGAGCGCTATGTCCAACGCGCCATCGGGTCCTTTAACCGACTTTGCTAAAACTTTGTTGGAACACATAACCGACTTTTCGGCTGCGTCGTCGGGTCCTTTAACCGACTTTCTTAAACTCTTGAATTTTTCTACCGCTTGTAAGGTGCGTGTAGTTGCCCCAAGGAATTTCTTAAAGCTGCTAAATCGTCCGTAGTCGGGTAGACTTAACGGTTCTTGCTTTCTTAACGCATTTACGCCCTTTAGCGATTTTTCTTCACCTGTTTCTAAGCTTTTTATGGTGTCCACTTGTTTGGGCCATAAATCAGGACTTTTCCTGAGGAATTCAGGTCCTTGAAACCAGCGATGACTTACATCGAAGGTGGAAGGAAAATTTCTAGTGGCGTCGTCTGCCACATTTTGTGACGTTGGAACCCATCGCCATTCACATGGCTTACTGTGATCTTCGATCTCAGCCAATCGATGAGCAACGAACGGTTTAAAAGCGCGAGGATCTGACTTAATCCACGCTAACACTGTACGTGAGTCTGTCCAAAATACTCTCTCGGACACCTCGTACTTGCTCTCTTCACTAACCGATGCAGCCAGTCTGCTGCCCATAAGAGCTGCTTGCAATTCAAGCCTTGGAATCGAAATTGGTTTCAATGGCGCTACTCTTGCCTTTGCGGCGATCAGCTTAATCCGCCTTATTCCTAGCTCGTCCGTGGTGACGTAATACACCGCGGCAGCGTATGCTTTTTCACTAGCATCCGTGAAAGTGTGTAACTCTCCCTTGCCGACGCCTTCAGCAACGGGTTTAGGTACTTCTAAATGACCTAATTTCTTCACTTCCGATATCCATTTACAAAATAACACGTGTAATTCGTGTGAAACTTCTTCATCCCAAGAGATGCCTGTCCTCCATACTTGCTGGATCAGCGACTTCCCTTGAATCGTTATGGGTGATGCGAGTCCCAAAGGATCGAAGACTGACATCACAGCGCTAGTTATCTCCCTCTTCGTAGGCGGTCGTAAACCTTCCATCACCTCTTCCGGTGTGTTACGAAGACTTGTGGAGAAACTTATTATATCCCGTTTGATATTCCAAATCAAACCTAACGTGCGCTCTGTGTGCTCTTTATCCCCCAGCGAAGCACTGTCGCTCTTATATTTATTTTCCATTTTACTTAAAACTTCGGGTCGGTTGCTAGCCCATCCCCTCAGTTGGAAAGAAGCATGTTTATGTAATTCATACATATCGTTTACTATCCTTTCGGCCGTCGTCACGTCGGGAAATGCCTGTAGATAGTCATCCATATAAAAATTGCTTTCCGTAGCGGAAGCTGCTTCTGGATAGATATGTGCGTTGTCCTGCGCATTCCTATTCTTTACATATATAGCGATGCAAGGTGATGATGCCGCTCCAAATATGAGTGACGTCATTCTATACTCTTCCGGTGGCGCGTCACGATTGTGCCGCCATAAGAATCGAAGGCTATCCCTGTCTTCATCCCGGATTTTCACTTGCAGGAACATTTCTTTAATGTCTGCCATTACTGCCACGCTTCCTTCTCTGAATCGTAGCAGAACTCCGAACAACGACTTCAATAAGTCCGGTCCGGTTAACAATGCATCATTGAGACAACGTCCGCCCGTCCTTGCGGCGGCGTCGAAAACTATCCTTATTTTCCTTTTTTGTGGGTGAGTCACTGCGAGGTGAGGAAGGTACCACGTACGTGGGGAAATGGGAATATGGTTCGCTTTCTCTTCGTAACCATTAACGATGAGATTTTCAATTTGCTTCTCATATTCCTTTTTCAACTCGCTATTTTTGTCGAGCTTTTTTTCAATATTTAACAGGCGACTTTCAACCTGCGCTCTATTCGACGGCATGCACTCATTGTCTGTGCGCCATAACAAAGCAGTCTCGTACCTATTATTAGGTATACGACGTACCGTTTTGTTCAAAATACTTAAAGCTCGTTATTCTGGGTCGTTCGCGGGCTTTCTAGCCGACACTCCCAGAGATTCCAAACTAAAATAATCCTTGATTAATTTATCCATATCTTCCTCCTTCTTGGTGGAAATGTGGTTAACGATCTTGATTGGTTTGATGCCACCCGATATGTGACCATGCAAAACCCATCCAAGTTTGGTGAGCGATGCTACAGGTAGGTTCTTACCTCCTGAAATTAATTCACGAGTAACTATGAGATGCCAATTGTCCTGACCAATTAATATGGTAGGTTTGGACCTCTCATACATCAACTCATCCTTAATCGGTGTCAAGTGAGAACACCATTGCAATAATTCTCTGCTTACCGACTGAGGAGAAAGGTTAAGTGACTTAATTGTTTGTACACTTATCTCTTCTAAGTCGCTCGAGTAAATGCCTTTTATCTTAACGTTTAAGCGATACGAACTGTCGTCGTTAATTCGCTTACCTCCCACGGCTTCGATACGTAATCCCTCTTTACGTCCGCGAGGCGCTAATTTCTGAGCCATCCACTCCTCTATGAGTGTCATGGTCGATCCCTCATCCAGAAGAGCTGTTGTCTTGACCTTTCCTCTAGGTCCATACAACTCGACCGGTATAATCTTTAAGTATGCACATGCCAGTGCATTCACTGTACTAACAGTTGTAATCTGAGCATCTTTACCCCCCTCGTCCCCTTGTGGCGAGGTATTTTCATTGGGGTATCGGTGTAGCATTCGATGATGTGACATTCTACATCCCTCTACACCACATTTTTTCGCTTTGCACTCTAACCTCCTATGGTTAGGTGACAAACATTGGAAACATACTTTCGCTTTTTTGACTGCTTCCCATTTCTCGCGAATATTCATGTCCTTAAACTTGTAACAACTCACTATAGAGTGCTCCTTGTTGCATATAACACACTTATGTGTTACCCGACTTACAGGCTTGTCCTGGGTTTTCATAACCACTTGTCGGTTGTGCCCTTTATTATTTCAGCGTTCTAGACGCTCGCTCGAATTACTTCGGCGCATATAGCGCTCGCTCACGGCACAGCTGCGTGCACCTCCCTTTGCAGTGTGTACAGTTTGCTTCCTGAATTCAGGACGCTTCCTTTTTCCAGGCGCATTTTTATTGTTTAAGGACGTTCCAAATTGTTCACTCAATAAATTTAAAAACTTGGCCATCTTCTGTAACTCTGGCTCCAAAGGATACTGAGCTCGATATTCAAACCATTTAAATTTAATCATAGTTCCGAGTTTCTCCACTATGCGGCTCACTAACTCCGGTGAGTACAAATACTGTGGTTGATCCAACGCTTGTGTCGTGGCAACCATGTTCGTAATACGACTTGCAAAAGATCCTATATTCCGGCAATCTTCTGCCAATCTTGGCATACGCTTTACATTCTCGATTTCGGCTAGAATGAGCATCTCAACCCTACCGAATCTTCTTTCGAGAGCGTTCATTATTTCTTCCGGTTCACACAAAGTAAATAACAGCGACTTTACCGCCTCTTTAGCGGTGCCCCTTAATGCCCTCCTAAGGCGTGCAACATTTTGCACTCCTGAAAATTGGCTTCTCGTGTCTTCAAACACCGTTTTGAAAATTATCCATTCACCCGGGTCTCCATCGAACACCGGTAATTCCTGGAGGAAATGAAGCTGGGAAGACTTATCTTTACCCGCTATTTTTATTGCACTCACAATCGCTTCGGTCAATTCTGACACCTCACTCGCGTGTGTTTTCTGTGCATTTCCTTGGTTGCGCTCGATCTCCGCCCCTTTGCGGAGTGATCCTTTACGCGCTTCCTTATCAGTAATATCGGGTTGTGCTACACTAACCGGCGCGCTCATTATGGTCTGCTGAACCCAACTCCTTACGAAAGGTTCCACCTGAGTATTCCGCTCTTCATCATCCTCACTCGAGTCGATCTCCTCTTCTCGGTTGAGTCGTGCCAACTCCAATTGAGACTTGGCCAAGGCAGCAGCTGCCTGTGCTCGTTCGAGCTCTGAGCGTTCGAATTTAATCCGCGCCTCTAATTCGGCTTTCAGCCTCGCCGATCGCGATGACCTACTACCTCTCTGTGACCCTTTATCACTAGTGTGCCCGATTACTGTCCTTGACGATGCCGCTTCTTCGGTCCTTTGACCTACTTTTTCGACCACCGTTTCACTCCTGGAAATAACGGATTATTCTGCGGTACTGGCCTGCGTACCACTGGTGTCCGTCCTGTTGCTTGTCGTTGCCACGGACGTCCCTGTGTCCCACGTGCATGTGGACGTGTCGGTGGTGGCTCCACTTGAAGGAGTTGCTCCATTTGACGCAGTAGCTGTGGTCGCTCCAGATGGTTCCGCTTCTTTAGCTTTTCTTGAGAGCCCTGTCCTTGTCCTGCTCCCTTCACTTCTCCCTGTCTGGTCTTGTGCCTTCTTCATCTTGCAGGAAGGTGATTGTTGGCCTACGGTCCCTAACTGTCCCTACGGTCCCTACAACTCCTTACCTACAACCCTTCTACACCCCAACCTAACACCACTACCTTATCTCCCAACCCTACAACCCTACTACCACCCTAACAGCCCTATCAGCCCTATCAGTCCTGGACGGGGCCTACCGAGGTGAGCCGTCCAGGGATGGAGTCGTGCAGGAATGGAATGGAGGAAAGGTTTAGGAACTGTCCCGCCAAGGAATATGACGAAACAGTCGAGCGGTAGTGCAAGCGCAGTCTCGCTCGAGAGAACTGCTCCACCCGAAGGTGTTGTGCCAGAGCCCGACCGTTTGGCACCGTTAGGTGGTCGGGATGTATGCTGTGCTCGGCGCCCAGTTGCCGGTGACGCCTCGTCCGAGCGCCCTCCTCCGGCCGCGATGCAGTCAGGTGCCCACGCGCACCCTCGCCTGGCAGCAGCAGCGGTGGATGCTTCTTCTTGCACCCTCTGATGACCTGACAGGAAATGCCGGACACGGTCGTCCGACAGGAAATGCCGAGCACGCTTGCCCGACAGGAAAAATGCCAAGCCCTGCTTGGCCACGATGAGTGCCTTCACAAGACACCTGCGCCCGGCTGCGATACGTGCCCCATGCGAGCACACGCCCCAGGCCGCAATCCCGGTTTTCTTTCTTCCGGTAGTTTCAGGTCCAGTCCTTCAGTGCTGACGTCCTGGTCTTCTGGCCTTTGGTCCTATTGCTTCAGCTCAAACCTCTGGCTTCCTTCAGTTGCTGATCTTCACTCGGCTCCGAAGGTCTTCTTTTTCCACAACCAGCAGTCCACAGCTGGTTCCTTGATCCAGCTGGCGGGGTTCGGGTGGTCCTTTTAATCCGGCTCGAAGGACCAATTGAAAAAGAACCAGGTTCGGTAGGACCAATTTAAAAAGAACCAAACTGGAATCGACGTTCGATTAAGAAACAGAAGGAAGGAATCGAGGCTTCTCTCGATCCGGCCTCCAAAATGCCTACGTTGGGTTCGGGAACAACGTATGTGATCTCCGCAACGGAGTAACACACAAGGGCGATAACCTCTTCTTTTTCAGCAAGTAGGTTCAGACGGGGATTACGGGTCTTCCGAAGTCGTCCCGGTCCCGACGCCTTAATTCTTCGATGTGGACTGTATAACTTTGAGGGATGAATTACTTGGGAATAAAACAGCAATTATCTTCAAACCGTTCCGTGAGAGAGTAATCACTTTTCCCTATCACTTCCCTACACTTTTTCTTCTTATTGACTGCTGATTCTTCACTTTTCCCGAAGGATTTTCTTATTTTTCCGAACTAATTCCCCGAACGAATTGCAATCGTCGTTGCTGTCCTCTGCAGGGCATATATATGCCGTGCAGGTCTCGGGCCTCGGGGTGTACCCCTTTACCCGGATGTTCCTCACGGCACACTACAATGTGCCGGTCCTGGGCGCCTTGGTGTTACAGGCGTTGTTTTAGCGACTTTTGTCGCAGTAGGGTAAATTCATCATTAAAGGAGGTTGTCTCAATAATTGTGTTTAACACAAATTATTTTGTCAGAGTTGGCCTTTCTGCGGCATTGTGGGATTTACTCAACTCCCTAATCTATATAGGGAGGAGTTCTCTTGGATAGGGTCGCCCATCCGGCGGCCTTGCATGCAACGGCGCGAAGCCGTTGAGGTGTTCGTGTGGTCCGTTGTCGGCACGGTCAAACATACCGCGCGCCAGCCGGACCACGAATTCATGTAAGCTCTCCATCTTGAGGTTGGCCGCTATGACATCATTACGGACGTAGCGACCCGCACCGACAATGGTTCTTAATGACAAATTCTGCTGGGCCTGAAGTCGCCGCTTCTGACGATCGCTCAGGAGTGCATACCAGGCCGGAGCAGCGTATGTTAGCAGGGGTCTTATATAAGATTTATAGATGGTTATCTTCGACTTTGTCGGTAACTTGGATGTCAGGACAGGACGTAGCATTGCCCGCGCACATCGAGCTTTGCGTATAGCAGAGTCGACGTGCGCTGTCATATGCAACATCCTGTCAATCCGACATCCAAGGTAGGTCACGGCCTTCTCATATGCGATCTCCTGGCCTCCGAGGGTTAACGGCGGTGGTAAATTTCTATAGCGGCGAGTGAGCAGAGCGGTCGTCTTGCTAACATTGACGGCCATCCTCCACTCATCCAACCATGGTGGCAGCAGGTCCAGCAGACGTTGCATCCTGGCAGCTGCTATGTGGGCTCTTCTGGACGACGTGAAGTATGCACTGTCATCCGCAAATAGTGCTAGTTCGATGTCGTCCTCCCATTCTTGCAAGTGTCCTGCCAGGGTGGGTATGTCATTAGTGTATGCCGCGTACAGGGCTGGAGATAGACAGCTGCCCTGTGGCACACCGGCTGTTATGGTCTTTATTGCGGACACGGCGTCCTCTACGCAGACGTAGAACTTCCTGCCTTCCAGGAAAGACGCCACTAGCCGCAATATAGCAGGAGGGATACTTGTTTGTACATCTAACTTGTAGAGTAATCCTGTGTGCCACACCCGGTCGAACGCCTTCTCGATATCGAGGAAGACGCCCAACGATATGCGGCCACGGTTGTGTTCGGCCGCAAGCAGGTGCAGCACTCTGGTCAGCTGTGTTGCTGTTGAGTGACCCCTCCTGAATCCATGTTGCTCCGCCCGAAGTTGGATGCACGGGCGGAGACGTCTTAACAGTAATCTTTCGCACAGTTTAGCTATATGCGGTAGCAGTGTGATCGGCCTGTAGTCGGCAGCTCTACGCCTGTCCTTCCCGGGTTTCGGCAAGACGATAACTTTGCCTTTCTTCCAGTCCTCCGGGAAGTAGGATGTCCGCAATATGCCGTTGTAGAGCCGACCTATCTCTACAAGGACTCTATTGGGCAGCTGTCGTAGTGCAGCGTTAGTAATCCCGTCGTGCCCCGGCGCCTTTCTCGGTTGCAGGCGGGTTACTGTCCTCCGCAGTTCGGCGGGGGATATAAACCACTCTCCTGCAAGCGGTGGCGCGGGCGACGACAGGAGCTCCTGCACGCGGCTCTCCTTCCGGGTATGGATTTCCTTGAACTCCGCACTTGCTGGGTTCGGCATAAACTGCTCCTCGAAGTGCTCAGCTAGGATATCCGCTCTGCCCTTGGCATCGTAACATTGAATGCCCGCGTTGTTAGTCAGCGAGCAAACAGGTGGTCGTGTTTTCGTTAACTGTCGGTTCAATGTATAGAGCGACGCGTGTTGTTCGTCTGCCTTCCATATGCGCCGCTCCCAGGCCTCTCCTCTGTGGGCCTGTATTGCAACCGACAGTTCGTCTGTTAAGGTGTTAAGTTTTCTTTTTACTCTAGGGCAGCGAGTACGCGCCCAGAGCTTCCTCAGCGCTCTTTTATGATTTAGCTGCACGCGTATCTTTAGTGGCAGCTCCTCTTTTCTTCCCGTGAGAGGGACGATCGTAGAGGCCGCGTTGAGGGCCTCCTTGATACACGTGGATATTCTAATTGCAGCGGCCTCTAGGTCGTCCGCTGAGTTGATCGGTGTATGGACTGGAGGTCTCTCCTGCAGGTGTTGGTGGTAGAGCCTCCAGTCGATCTTGGTCTTGACGGCTCTGGGCGGTGAAGTCACTGCCTTAGTGCCAAGGGTTATCAGAATCGGGAGGTGCTGTGTATTCAGGTCATACAGCACTTCTACCACTACTGGGTAGTTGACGTTCCTAGTGAGCACGATGTCTAATACATCCGGACGCTTCCTAGGGTCGCTAGGGATGTGCGTCGGTTCCTCGGGACCTAGAACGTCATAGTCATGGTGTTCTGCGTCATCGTAAAGTTCACGACCCGGCGGGGTGATCACTCTGGACCCCCACGCCGGGTGTTTGGCGTTCAGGTCCCCGGCGATGATGGTGGGTGTTGTACCTTCCATTACCGTCCGGATGTCTGAGGAGTGAAATGGAGTCCCTGGCGGGCGGTATGCTGCAAAGATCCTTAGTTCCTCGCCCGCCGCCTCCACTTTTATGCCGATTGAACGCATCGTCTGGAAGTCTGGCAGTTCCAGCTCCTGGTGGACGATGTCTCTCCTCACCAGGATCGCTGTCCCTCTGTAAGCGACCCCTTGAGGATCGACCTCGTTCCTCCTGTAGATGGTGTAATTGGGCAGCTTTAGATGCGTTGATGGTCGTAATTTGGTTTCACCCAGCAAGATCACCTGGATGTCCTGTTGCTGGGTGAGAGTGCGGAGTTCATGGATCCTTTGACGAATCCCGTCCGGATTCCAGTATAGCAGGCGCAGGTTACTATCCTCCATAGTGCCTTGCCAATAAGGATGCCAGCGCCTTCATTACGGCGGTAACTGGATCTGTCCCGGCCCTAATGTCGGCCAGGACTTGTGTTCCGACTTCGATGGCTATGCCTACCAATCTGTGGATAGCATCAGCCGTCTCGAAGTCGGAAGTTGGTGGTCTGCGTTCTGCACTACGCTTTTGTGAAGGCACTGGTCTCGGGGCATTGGTTAGGGTCTTCCTTTGCGCAGAGCGCGCTCTATGTGTGGAGCGGGCTCTGCTTTCCGGTAGGGCCCTTTCTGGTGCTCTACTTGCTGTAACTGGTGCTGGTGTCTTTACAGCAACCTGCGCCTGCGAGGCTATCGGTCCTGTGGTTGTAGGGGTAGAGGTGGTCACTGCCTGAGGAGGAGGCTGTTCTGTTCTCTTGCTCCGATTCCTCCGCCTCTTCCTTTGGGAGGGTTGCCTCTCACTGGCGTCATTGGCAGGAGGTTGGAGAGTCGCCCCGGTGGTTGCCCTCTGCTCTGTGGGGGCCACCGTTTCTACTGGTACTGATGGGGGGTGGGGGGGCTGGTTGTCTACCCTTTCCTCTGGTGATGGTAGCCCACCCGTCCTCCTGTATAGTTACTGCCTTGGGGCGACTCTGGGGGATCCTCTTGGGGTTCTCCGGGAGTAGCCCAGGTAGAACGATCCCCTGCTTCCTAGCGATCCTCCTCAGGACCGGGCAGCGGCGATCGTTGGCCGTGTGGTTTTTGGCGCAGTTTGCGCACTTTGGTTCTTCCTCTCTACACCTTGGGCAAAGGCTGGCAATATGCTCTCCAGCACAGCGAACGCATTTCACTGGCCTGAAGCAGTTTGCTGAGGCATGTCCGAAAGCCTGGCAACGGTGGCATTGTGGTGGCCCCGTTTTCCTTTGCCAGGCTTCAATGACTACTCCTCTCATATAGAGGAGTTCGTCTATATTGTAGAGTTCTTGCAGCCGCTCCAGGCTCAGATGCTCCAGCTGTGCGTAGTAGAGGCAGCCCGGTCTGCCTCTGCGTGGTGGTATGGCCTTAACATACTGTATCGGGAAGCCTTTTGCCCGGATAGCCTCCTCGATCATCTTGGGATCGGTGCCCACTGGCAAACCCCGGATGCCCACTTTAGTGGGCTTCTCCTCTGCCGGGGTATAACAGTACCACGACATGGTTTTGTCCTTCTCGGAGAGCTCGACCATGTACTTCTGGATAGTACGGAACTCATCCGGGCTCTGTGGAGAAAATCTGACTCCCTTCCCGAATGGACGGGCATTAGGAGGATGGCCCAACTTTTCATTAAGGACCTTAAAATGCCTCGTCCAATCCGGGAGGCATTCTGCAACGATCGGCGGATATCTAGATTTCTCCTTCACCTTCTCTGTTTTTTGAGTCTCCTCCGCCGATTGCGGTCGTGGTACTGCAGGGGCCGCAGCCATGTGGGCATAGCTCGTTGACGGCCGCTGTCCATCGTCGTGAGCTAGTCCGGACGGGTTGGTTGTTTGAACCGGTGATGATTTTCCGGCTGATGCAGCTAGGGTTGCATACGTTGTTGAGCCCCAGCTGTAGGACTCCTCACCTCCTTGCTCGAATTGGATCAAGTCGTGACTGCGACGGTCCGGTGAGATGGGTGGTGGTGATGGCGACTTAGGAGGTGAGGTGTGGACCTTCTTCCTAGTCGTTGCTTGGGGCTCTTCATCTTCTGATGATATTGGTGAATCGGATGAGTTACCGATGCACTGCCTCTTTTCGTGGAGGGAGGCTTCGGTCTCCGGTGGTGTATGCCTTCGTGGCGTTTTCTTGGGCCGCTGTTGCTGTGAGGGCAGCGGTTCACTCCCAGTCGTACACTCAGGTACGATGGGGGAGAGTGCAACCCTAGGTGCGGCCTCCTTACCCGGCGACGAAGGTTTCCGGGTCGGTATTTGTGAGTAGGATGAGACGACTCTCATCCTCTCCGGATTAAAGATATCACGGTAGGCGATGTGTCTATCCAAAACGCCTGGTCGATCCGGTGGTTTCCTTGTTCTCGGAGGAGGTTCCCCCTTATCGTTCCTTGACATCCTAACCTACCAGTCAGTGTCAGCGGTAATCTTACTAAGGCCCTATCTATCGTCCAAACGATCGGCAGCAGGTGTTGATGCGCGACGCGGATGGTGGTGATGTTATTATGGAGACTATCCACACTGTGGGCACTGCCTACCCCTTTTATAGCAAAAGGGTTGGGGGAAGTGCAACGGTGGCACTTTATACGCGACTAGGCACAGGATGCACGAAACGCATAAAGTGCCCAAGAATCACCCAGGGGCCGGTGACCTCGACGCCTCACGGAATCACGGGACTCAACGTTCGGCGGAGTATGTCATACTGGCGGTCAATTGCAGCCACTGTATAACTGCAAGCGACGCACACCTAGGAGATCGATATCGATCGAATTGCAATAAAATCCGTTCACTAAGCTACCCCCAGAGCTATACGCGAAAGTGAACCGCGCCATTCGCGTGCTTGCGCAACTTAATTACATGAATTTGTTCTATTACTCTCTCACGTTTCACTTAATATCTTTATTCACATAAGTCATACATAAATACAATTTATCTATTTAGATAGCACAAAACAATATCTACACTATGATATACATTATATTTTCGTATCACAAAAAACCTTTTATTTATTAAACAAAATATGCCTATTTGGATCACAAGTTCAAAGTCAAATTTCTTAAATATTTAACACAGAAAGTTAAAACAATGTTTCCCACTTGAATTTATACATATGTTAACTAATACAATAGTTTAATTTACATTTTCTCTATTTATTTCACTATTTAAACACTTTTAAATTTCTTATACAAAACTATCATTATTTCACTTATACACAGGAATTTTCACATAAAAATAACACAGAATTCACCTTTTTAGCACGTACAATCAACCTGAAATGTTTTACAAGTCGTTTTTACATAAATTGCTGAAATTACAAACATTTTAAATTTTTACATATTCGGCCTCCTAAGGGCGTGGCCAGCGTGCTTCCGTGAACTCACACTATTTGAACAACTAACTTTGCACGGCTCTCGGCTATCAGAAAAAATGAAAGTCTGAAATACACTAATTTTTAACAATATTAGGTAAATAAGTGCTTCTACATAATTTTCGAACTGTAGGAAACTATCTCTGATAGGATTCTTATCAGTTATCATGTTTCTTATCAGATAACAATACAAGTGAATGTTCTCATTAATCAATCATAACAAATAGGCATTTGTTTTCGTACAAAACATATCATACTTATACAATACTTATGCAATTAATTTCCGTTAATTTTGTTTATGCACAGAGTGATCATCTCGACCGGGGAACAAATCCGATCTCTAACTTCACTTTAATATTCCTTTGAATTTACATCGTTGGAAAGACGATTTCAACCGGGGAACAAATCCGGTAACATAATTTATATCATAAAATTCCCTATATGAATTTATTGAAAGATATTACTTAGAAAACAGTAAACTAGTCCGGCCTGGGAGTTGCACCCAAGACCTTCATATCATTAATTCGACATTTCTTTAAGATTTAACTAAGCATTTTCTTATCAGAACATTTCTATTGGACAATGAGTCTTTGAAAAGTTATTCGTCATCGGTTGACTTAATAAACTGAAATATTCTTATAGGCGCGTCGCCAACAATCTCCCCCCCGTGCGTTAGCACTATCATTTGGGAGGCGTCGCGGGTACCAGGACTATTATTCTGGATGTAGGTCTCCTCAAGATACCTGTGCTAGTAATGACGTCAACCACTCTGGTGTGACCGTCTGGTCCCGGTAACGTTCTACTAATTTTGCCTTTCGGCCACGTATTTCGTGGCAACGAATGATCTATTATCAAAACAATATCGCCCTCTTTAGGTTCCATGAACTTTCCGTTATTACCTGTTCGAGGTATTAAGGTAGGCATGTATTCCTTCAGCCACCTTGTCCAAAAATGGTCGGCTAACCTCTGTGCAGCTTTCCAATTGAGTTGACCCGTCAGATGCTGCTCTAGAAATAATCCAGGTGGTCGATCACCACATGAGCGTCCCAGAAGAAAATGATTGGGTGTCAATCCCTCTTCAGGACTATCCATACTGAATGTTACCAGAGGCCTGGAATTTACTGTATGCTCTGCTTCTAAAAGTAGCGTATGTAGAACCTCCTCTCGTGGGCTCCTTTCTCTGAGCGTAGCGGTCAACGCAATTTTAATTGATCTTACTAACCTCTCCCAGGCGCCACCCATGTGTGGTGCTCCCGGAGGTATAAATTTCCATTTAATATATTTCTTAAATGACTCATTTTTCATGTTCTCATGGCATTCTTCGCATGCTTTCAATAATTCTTTATTCGCAGCTTTGAAATTTGTCCCGTTATCGCTGTATATAACGGCTGGTTTTCCTCTTCTGGCGATAAATCGCCTCAACGCCATTATCATTGACGCTGGTGTCAACGAGGCTTCTAATTCCAGATGTACTGCTCTGGTAGTCAGACACGTGAATAAAACACCCCAACGTTTTTCGTGTCGCCTTCCTATAGTCACACTCATAGGACCGAAATAATCCACGGCTGAGCATGTAAAAGGTGGTTCATGATGAGCTATTCTCTCCAGAGGAATATTTCCTTGTGGCACGTTCTGCGGTTTTGACCTGTATGTCCTGCACCACTGACAATGATGTGACACACTTCGTACTACATTACGTAAGTTCAAGACATAAAATTTCTGGTTCACCTCATTCATCACCGTCTGGTGATTGGCATGTCCAAAATGATGATGAACTTCTCTAATCATCATTTTAACGATTTCGTGTTTACCGTCCAATATGACAGGTTTTCTACTTTCCTCGGTCAAATTAGACTTGAAAGGTAAACGTCCATTTAAACGGAGTAAGTTATCTTCTCCTATTTCCATAGATAATTTACTTAAGCGTGAACTTCTTTCAACACTTTTGCCTGCTTTCAAGCATTTTATTTCCGAATAAAAACACTCGTCTTGAACGAACTTCCAAATTAATAATTCCGCTTTTTTCAAGAGCGCTATGTCCAACGCGCCATCGGGTCCTTTAACCGACTTTGCTAAAACTTTGTTGGAACACATAACCGACTTTTCGGCTGCGTCGTCGGGTCCTTTAACCGACTTTCTTAAACTCTTGAATTTTTCTACCGCTTGTAAGGTGCGTGTAGTTGCCCCAAGGAATTTCTTAAAGCTGCTAAATCGTCCGTAGTCGGGTAGACTTAACGGTTCTTGCTTTCTTAACGCATTTACGCCCTTTAGCGATTTTTCTTCACCTGTTTCTAAGCTTTTTATGGTGTCCACTTGTTTGGGCCATAAATCAGGACTTTTCCTGAGGAATTCAGGTCCTTGAAACCAGCGATGACTTACATCGAAGGTGGAAGGAAAATTTCTAGTGGCGTCGTCTGCCACATTTTGTGACGTTGGAACCCATCGCCATTCACATGGCTTACTGTGATCTTCGATCTCAGCCAATCGATGAGCAACGAACGGTTTAAAAGCGCGAGGATCTGACTTAATCCACGCTAACACTGTACGTGAGTCTGTCCAAAATACTCTCTCGGACACCTCGTACTTGCTCTCTTCACTAACCGATGCAGCCAGTCTGCTGCCCATAAGAGCTGCTTGCAATTCAAGCCTTGGAATCGAAATTGGTTTCAATGGCGCTACTCTTGCCTTTGCGGCGATCAGCTTAATCCGCCTTATTCCTAGCTCGTCCGTGGTGACGTAATACACCGCGGCAGCGTATGCTTTTTCACTAGCATCCGTGAAAGTGTGTAACTCTCCCTTGCCGACGCCTTCAGCAACGGGTTTAGGTACTTCTAAATGACCTAATTTCTTCACTTCCGATATCCATTTACAAAATAACACGTGTAATTCGTGTGAAACTTCTTCATCCCAAGAGATGCCTGTCCTCCATACTTGCTGGATCAGCGACTTCCCTTGAATCGTTATGGGTGATGCGAGTCCCAAAGGATCGAAGACTGACATCACAGCGCTAGTTATCTCCCTCTTCGTAGGCGGTCGTAAACCTTCCATCACCTCTTCCGGTGTGTTACGAAGACTTGTGGAGAAACTTATTATATCCCGTTTGATATTCCAAATCAAACCTAACGTGCGCTCTGTGTGCTCTTTATCCCCCAGCGAAGCACTGTCGCTCTTATATTTATTTTCCATTTTACTTAAAACTTCGGGTCGGTTGCTAGCCCATCCCCTCAGTTGGAAAGAAGCATGTTTATGTAATTCATACATATCGTTTACTATCCTTTCGGCCGTCGTCACGTCGGGAAATGCCTGTAGATAGTCATCCATATAAAAATTGCTTTCCGTAGCGGAAGCTGCTTCTGGATAGATATGTGCGTTGTCCTGCGCATTCCTATTCTTTACATATATAGCGATGCAAGGTGATGATGCCGCTCCAAATATGAGTGACGTCATTCTATACTCTTCCGGTGGCGCGTCACGATTGTGCCGCCATAAGAATCGAAGGCTATCCCTGTCTTCATCCCGGATTTTCACTTGCAGGAACATTTCTTTAATGTCTGCCATTACTGCCACGCTTCCTTCTCTGAATCGTAGCAGAACTCCGAACAACGACTTCAATAAGTCCGGTCCGGTTAACAATGCATCATTGAGACAACGTCCGCCCGTCCTTGCGGCGGCGTCGAAAACTATCCTTATTTTCCTTTTTTGTGGGTGAGTCACTGCGAGGTGAGGAAGGTACCACGTACGTGGGGAAATGGGAATATGGTTCGCTTTCTCTTCGTAACCATTAACGATGAGATTTTCAATTTGCTTCTCATATTCCTTTTTCAACTCGCTATTTTTGTCGAGCTTTTTTTCAATATTTAACAGGCGACTTTCAACCTGCGCTCTATTCGACGGCATGCACTCATTGTCTGTGCGCCATAACAAAGCAGTCTCGTACCTATTATTAGGTATACGACGTACCGTTTTGTTCAAAATACTTAAAGCTCGTTATTCTGGGTCGTTCGCGGGCTTTCTAGCCGACACTCCCAGAGATTCCAAACTAAAATAATCCTTGATTAATTTATCCATATCTTCCTCCTTCTTGGTGGAAATGTGGTTAACGATCTTGATTGGTTTGATGCCACCCGATATGTGACCATGCAAAACCCATCCAAGTTTGGTGAGCGATGCTACAGGTAGGTTCTTACCTCCTGAAATTAATTCACGAGTAACTATGAGATGCCAATTGTCCTGACCAATTAATATGGTAGGTTTGGACCTCTCATACATCAACTCATCCTTAATCGGTGTCAAGTGAGAACACCATTGCAATAATTCTCTGCTTACCGACTGAGGAGAAAGGTTAAGTGACTTAATTGTTTGTACACTTATCTCTTCTAAGTCGCTCGAGTAAATGCCTTTTATCTTAACGTTTAAGCGATACGAACTGTCGTCGTTAATTCGCTTACCTCCCACGGCTTCGATACGTAATCCCTCTTTACGTCCGCGAGGCGCTAATTTCTGAGCCATCCACTCCTCTATGAGTGTCATGGTCGATCCCTCATCCAGAAGAGCTGTTGTCTTGACCTTTCCTCTAGGTCCATACAACTCGACCGGTATAATCTTTAAGTATGCACATGCCAGTGCATTCACTGTACTAACAGTTGTAATCTGAGCATCTTTACCCCCCTCGTCCCCTTGTGGCGAGGTATTTTCATTGGGGTATCGGTGTAGCATTCGATGATGTGACATTCTACATCCCTCTACACCACATTTTTTCGCTTTGCACTCTAACCTCCTATGGTTAGGTGACAAACATTGGAAACATACTTTCGCTTTTTTGACTGCTTCCCATTTCTCGCGAATATTCATGTCCTTAAACTTGTAACAACTCACTATAGAGTGCTCCTTGTTGCATATAACACACTTATGTGTTACCCGACTTACAGGCTTGTCCTGGGTTTTCATAACCACTTGTCGGTTGTGCCCTTTATTATTTCAGCGTTCTAGACGCTCGCTCGAATTACTTCGGCGCATATAGCGCTCGCTCACGGCACAGCTGCGTGCACCTCCCTTTGCAGTGTGTACAGTTTGCTTCCTGAATTCAGGACGCTTCCTTTTTCCAGGCGCATTTTTATTGTTTAAGGACGTTCCAAATTGTTCACTCAATAAATTTAAAAACTTGGCCATCTTCTGTAACTCTGGCTCCAAAGGATACTGAGCTCGATATTCAAACCATTTAAATTTAATCATAGTTCCGAGTTTCTCCACTATGCGGCTCACTAACTCCGGTGAGTACAAATACTGTGGTTGATCCAACGCTTGTGTCGTGGCAACCATGTTCGTAATACGACTTGCAAAAGATCCTATATTCCGGCAATCTTCTGCCAATCTTGGCATACGCTTTACATTCTCGATTTCGGCTAGAATGAGCATCTCAACCCTACCGAATCTTCTTTCGAGAGCGTTCATTATTTCTTCCGGTTCACACAAAGTAAATAACAGCGACTTTACCGCCTCTTTAGCGGTGCCCCTTAATGCCCTCCTAAGGCGTGCAACATTTTGCACTCCTGAAAATTGGCTTCTCGTGTCTTCAAACACCGTTTTGAAAATTATCCATTCACCCGGGTCTCCATCGAACACCGGTAATTCCTGGAGGAAATGAAGCTGGGAAGACTTATCTTTACCCGCTATTTTTATTGCACTCACAATCGCTTCGGTCAATTCTGACACCTCACTCGCGTGTGTTTTCTGTGCATTTCCTTGGTTGCGCTCGATCTCCGCCCCTTTGCGGAGTGATCCTTTACGCGCTTCCTTATCAGTAATATCGGGTTGTGCTACACTAACCGGCGCGCTCATTATGGTCTGCTGAACCCAACTCCTTACGAAAGGTTCCACCTGAGTATTCCGCTCTTCATCATCCTCACTCGAGTCGATCTCCTCTTCTCGGTTGAGTCGTGCCAACTCCAATTGAGACTTGGCCAAGGCAGCAGCTGCCTGTGCTCGTTCGAGCTCTGAGCGTTCGAATTTAATCCGCGCCTCTAATTCGGCTTTCAGCCTCGCCGATCGCGATGACCTACTACCTCTCTGTGACCCTTTATCACTAGTGTGCCCGATTACTGTCCTTGACGATGCCGCTTCTTCGGTCCTTTGACCTACTTTTTCGACCACCGTTTCACTCCTGGAAATAACGGATTATTCTGCGGTACTGGCCTGCGTACCACTGGTGTCCGTCCTGTTGCTTGTCGTTGCCACGGACGTCCCTGTGTCCCACGTGCATGTGGACGTGTCGGTGGTGGCTCCACTTGAAGGAGTTGCTCCATTTGACGCAGTAGCTGTGGTCGCTCCAGATGGTTCCGCTTCTTTAGCTTTTCTTGAGAGCCCTGTCCTTGTCCTGCTCCCTTCACTTCTCCCTGTCTGGTCTTGTGCCTTCTTCATCTTGCAGGAAGGTGATTGTTGGCCTACGGTCCCTAACTGTCCCTACGGTCCCTACAACTCCTTACCTACAACCCTTCTACACCCCAACCTAACACCACTACCTTATCTCCCAACCCTACAACCCTACTACCACCCTAACAGCCCTATCAGCCCTATCAGTCCTGGACGGGGCCTACCGAGGTGAGCCGTCCAGGGATGGAGTCGTGCAGGAATGGAATGGAGGAAAGGTTTAGGAACTGTCCCGCCAAGGAATATGACGAAACAGTCGAGCGGTAGTGCAAGCGCAGTCTCGCTCGAGAGAACTGCTCCACCCGAAGGTGTTGTGCCAGAGCCCGACCGTTTGGCACCGTTAGGTGGTCGGGATGTATGCTGTGCTCGGCGCCCAGTTGCCGGTGACGCCTCGTCCGAGCGCCCTCCTCCGGCCGCGATGCAGTCAGGTGCCCACGCGCACCCTCGCCTGGCAGCAGCAGCGGTGGATGCTTCTTCTTGCACCCTCTGATGACCTGACAGGAAATGCCGGACACGGTCGTCCGACAGGAAATGCCGAGCACGCTTGCCCGACAGGAAAAATGCCAAGCCCTGCTTGGCCACGATGAGTGCCTTCACAAGACACCTGCGCCCGGCTGCGATACGTGCCCCATGCGAGCACACGCCCCAGGCCGCAATCCCGGTTTTCTTTCTTCCGGTAGTTTCAGGTCCAGTCCTTCAGTGCTGACGTCCTGGTCTTCTGGCCTTTGGTCCTATTGCTTCAGCTCAAACCTCTGGCTTCCTTCAGTTGCTGATCTTCACTCGGCTCCGAAGGTCTTCTTTTTCCACAACCAGCAGTCCACAGCTGGTTCCTTGATCCAGCTGGCGGGGTTCGGGTGGTCCTTTTAATCCGGCTCGAAGGACCAATTGAAAAAGAACCAGGTTCGGTAGGACCAATTTAAAAAGAACCAAACTGGAATCGACGTTCGATTAAGAAACAGAAGGAAGGAATCGAGGCTTCTCTCGATCCGGCCTCCAAAATGCCTACGTTGGGTTCGGGAACAACGTATGTGATCTCCGCAACGGAGTAACACACAAGGGCGATAACCTCTTCTTTTTCAGCAAGTAGGTTCAGACGGGGATTACGGGTCTTCCGAAGTCGTCCCGGTCCCGACGCCTTAATTCTTCGATGTGGACTGTATAACTTTGAGGGATGAATTACTTGGGAATAAAACAGCAATTATCTTCAAACCGTTCCGTGAGAGAGTAATCACTTTTCCCTATCACTTCCCTACACTTTTTCTTCTTATTGACTGCTGATTCTTCACTTTTCCCGAAGGATTTTCTTATTTTTCCGAACTAATTCCCCGAACGAATTGCAATCGTCGTTGCTGTCCTCTGCAGGGCATATATATGCCGTGCAGGTCTCGGGCCTCGGGGTGTACCCCTTTACCCGGATGTTCCTCACGGCACACTACAATGTGCCGGTCCTGGGCGCCTTGGTGTTACAGGCGTTGTTTTAGCGACTTTTGTCGCAGTAGGGTAAATTCATCATTAAAGGAGGTTGTCTCAATAATTGTGTTTAACACAAATTATTTTGTCAGAGTTGGCCTTTCTGCGGCATTGTGGGATTTACTCAACTCCCTAATCTATATAGGGAGGAGTTCTCTTGGATAGGGTCGCCCGTCCGGCGGCCTTGCATGCAACGGCGCGAAGCCGTTGAGGTGTTCGTGTGGTCCGTTGTCGGCACGGTCAAACATACCGCGCGCCAGCCGGACCACGAATTCATGTAAGCTCTCCATCTTGAGGTTGGCCGCTATGACATCATTACGGACGTAGCGACCCGCACCGACAATGGTTCTTAATGACAAATTCTGCTGGGCCTGAAGTCGCCGCTTCTGACGATCGCTCAGGAGTGCATACCAGGCCGGAGCAGCGTATGTTAGCAGGGGTCTTATATAAGATTTATAGATGGTTATCTTCGACTTTGTCGGTAACTTGGATGTCAGGACAGGACGTAGCATTGCCCGCGCACATCGAGCTTTGCGTATAGCAGAGTCGACGTGCGCTGTCATATGCAACATCCTGTCAATCCGACATCCAAGGTAGGTCACGGCCTTCTCATATGCGATCTCCTGGCCTCCGAGGGTTAACGGCGGTGGTAAATTTCTATAGCGGCGAGTGAGCAGAGCGGTCGTCTTGCTAACATTGACGGCCATCCTCCACTCATCCAACCATGGTGGCAGCAGGTCCAGCAGACGTTGCATCCTGGCAGCTGCTATGTGGGCTCTTCTGGACGACGTGAAGTATGCACTGTCATCCGCAAATAGTGCTAGTTCGATGTCGTCCTCCCATTCTTGCAAGTGTCCTGCCAGGGTGGGTATGTCATTAGTGTATGCCGCGTACAGGGCTGGAGATAGACAGCTGCCCTGTGGCACACCGGCTGTTATGGTCTTTATTGCGGACACGGCGTCCTCTACGCAGACGTAGAACTTCCTGCCTTCCAGGAAAGACGCCACTAGCCGCAATATAGCAGGAGGGATACTTGTTTGTACATCTAACTTGTAGAGTAATCCTGTGTGCCACACCCGGTCGAACGCCTTCTCGATATCGAGGAAGACGCCCAACGATATGCGGCCACGGTTGTGTTCGGCCGCAAGCAGGTGCAGCACTCTGGTCAGCTGTGTTGCTGTTGAGTGACCCCTCCTGAATCCATGTTGCTCCGCCCGAAGTTGGATGCACGGGCGGAGACGTCTTAACAGTAATCTTTCGCACAGTTTAGCTATATGCGGTAGCAGTGTGATCGGCCTGTAGTCGGCAGCTCTACGCCTGTCCTTCCCGGGTTTCGGCAAGACGATAACTTTGCCTTTCTTCCAGTCCTCCGGGAAGTAGGATGTCCGCAATATGCCGTTGTAGAGCCGACCTATCTCTACAAGGACTCTATTGGGCAGCTGTCGTAGTGCAGCGTTAGTAATCCCGTCGTGCCCCGGCGCCTTTCTCGGTTGCAGGCGGGTTACTGTCCTCCGCAGTTCGGCGGGGGATATAAACCACTCTCCTGCAAGCGGTGGCGCGGGCGACGACAGGAGCTCCTGCACGCGGCTCTCCTTCCGGGTATGGATTTCCTTGAACTCCGCACTTGCTGGGTTCGGCATAAACTGCTCCTCGAAGTGCTCAGCTAGGATATCCGCTCTGCCCTTGGCATCGTAACATTGAATGCCCGCGTTGTTAGTCAGCGAGCAAACAGGTGGTCGTGTTTTCGTTAACTGTCGGTTCAATGTATAGAGCGACGCGTGTTGTTCGTCTGCCTTCCATATGCGCCGCTCCCAGGCCTCTCCTCTGTGGGCCTGTATTGCAACCGACAGTTCGTCTGTTAAGGTGTTAAGTTTTCTTTTTACTCTAGGGCAGCGAGTACGCGCCCAGAGCTTCCTCAGCGCTCTTTTATGATTTAGCTGCACGCGTATCTTTAGTGGCAGCTCCTCTTTTCTTCCCGTGAGAGGGACGATCGTAGAGGCCGCGTTGAGGGCCTCCTTGATACACGTGGATATTCTAATTGCAGCGGCCTCTAGGTCGTCCGCTGAGTTGATCGGTGTATGGACTGGAGGTCTCTCCTGCAGGTGTTGGTGGTAGAGCCTCCAGTCGATCTTGGTCTTGACGGCTCTGGGCGGTGAAGTCACTGCCTTAGTGCCAAGGGTTATCAGAATCGGGAGGTGCTGTGTATTCAGGTCATACAGCACTTCTACCACTACTGGGTAGTTGACGTTCCTAGTGAGCACGATGTCTAATACATCCGGACGCTTCCTAGGGTCGCTAGGGATGTGCGTCGGTTCCTCGGGACCTAGAACGTCATAGTCATGGTGTTCTGCGTCATCGTAAAGTTCACGACCCGGCGGGGTGATCACTCTGGACCCCCACGCCGGGTGTTTGGCGTTCAGGTCCCCGGCGATGATGGTGGGTGTTGTACCTTCCATTACCGTCCGGATGTCTGAGGAGTGAAATGGAGTCCCTGGCGGGCGGTATGCTGCAAAGATCCTTAGTTCCTCGCCCGCCGCCTCCACTTTTATGCCGATTGAACGCATCGTCTGGAAGTCTGGCAGTTCCAGCTCCTGGTGGACGATGTCTCTCCTCACCAGGATCGCTGTCCCTCTGTAAGCGACCCCTTGAGGATCGACCTCGTTCCTCCTGTAGATGGTGTAATTGGGCAGCTTTAGATGCGTTGATGGTCGTAATTTGGTTTCACCCAGCAAGATCACCTGGATGTCCTGTTGCTGGGTGAGAGTGCGGAGTTCATGGATCCTTTGACGAATCCCGTCCGGATTCCAGTATAGCAGGCGCAGGTTACTATCCTCCATAGTGCCTTGCCAATAAGGATGCCAGCGCCTTCATTACGGCGGTAACTGGATCTGTCCCGGCCCTAATGTCGGCCAGGACTTGTGTTCCGACTTCGATGGCTATGCCTACCAATCTGTGGATAGCATCAGCCGTCTCGAAGTCGGAAGTTGGTGGTCTGCGTTCTGCACTACGCTTTTGTGAAGGCACTGGTCTCGGGGCATTGGTTAGGGTCTTCCTTTGCGCAGAGCGCGCTCTATGTGTGGAGCGGGCTCTGCTTTCCGGTAGGGCCCTTTCTGGTGCTCTACTTGCTGTAACTGGTGCTGGTGTCTTTACAGCAACCTGCGCCTGCGAGGCTATCGGTCCTGTGGTTGTAGGGGTAGAGGTGGTCACTGCCTGAGGAGGAGGCTGTTCTGTTCTCTTGCTCCGATTCCTCCGCCTCTTCCTTTGGGAGGGTTGCCTCTCACTGGCGTCATTGGCAGGAGGTTGGAGAGTCGCCCCGGTGGTTGCCCTCTGCTCTGTGGGGGCCACCGTTTCTACTGGTACTGATGGGGGGTGGGGGGGCTGGTTGTCTACCCTTTCCTCTGGTGATGGTAGCCCACCCGTCCTCCTGTATAGTTACTGCCTTGGGGCGACTCTGGGGGATCCTCTTGGGGTTCTCCGGGAGTAGCCCAGGTAGAACGATCCCCTGCTTCCTAGCGATCCTCCTCAGGACCGGGCAGCGGCGATCGTTGGCCGTGTGGTTTTTGGCGCAGTTTGCGCACTTTGGTTCTTCCTCTCTACACCTTGGGCAAAGGCTGGCAATATGCTCTCCAGCACAGCGAACGCATTTCACTGGCCTGAAGCAGTTTGCTGAGGCATGTCCGAAAGCCTGGCAACGGTGGCATTGTGGTGGCCCCGTTTTCCTTTGCCAGGCTTCAATGACTACTCCTCTCATATAGAGGAGTTCGTCTATATTGTAGAGTTCTTGCAGCCGCTCCAGGCTCAGATGCTCCAGCTGTGCGTAGTAGAGGCAGCCCGGTCTGCCTCTGCGTGGTGGTATGGCCTTAACATACTGTATCGGGAAGCCTTTTGCCCGGATAGCCTCCTCGATCATCTTGGGATCGGTGCCCACTGGCAAACCCCGGATGCCCACTTTAGTGGGCTTCTCCTCTGCCGGGGTATAACAGTACCACGACATGGTTTTGTCCTTCTCGGAGAGCTCGACCATGTACTTCTGGATAGTACGGAACTCATCCGGGCTCTGTGGAGAAAATCTGACTCCCTTCCCGAATGGACGGGCATTAGGAGGATGGCCCAACTTTTCATTAAGGACCTTAAAATGCCTCGTCCAATCCGGGAGGCATTCTGCAACGATCGGCGGATATCTAGATTTCTCCTTCACCTTCTCTGTTTTTTGAGTCTCCTCCGCCGATTGCGGTCGTGGTACTGCAGGGGCCGCAGCCATGTGGGCATAGCTCGTTGACGGCCGCTGTCCATCGTCGTGAGCTAGTCCGGACGGGTTGGTTGTTTGAACCGGTGATGATTTTCCGGCTGATGCAGCTAGGGTTGCATACGTTGTTGAGCCCCAGCTGTAGGACTCCTCACCTCCTTGCTCGAATTGGATCAAGTCGTGACTGCGACGGTCCGGTGAGATGGGTGGTGGTGATGGCGACTTAGGAGGTGAGGTGTGGACCTTCTTCCTAGTCGTTGCTTGGGGCTCTTCATCTTCTGATGATATTGGTGAATCGGATGAGTTACCGATGCACTGCCTCTTTTCGTGGAGGGAGGCTTCGGTCTCCGGTGGTGTATGCCTTCGTGGCGTTTTCTTGGGCCGCTGTTGCTGTGAGGGCAGCGGTTCACTCCCAGTCGTACACTCAGGTACGATGGGGGAGAGTGCAACCCTAGGTGCGGCCTCCTTACCCGGCGACGAAGGTTTCCGGGTCGGTATTTGTGAGTAGGATGAGACGACTCTCATCCTCTCCGGATTAAAGATATCACGGTAGGCGATGTGTCTATCCAAAACGCCTGGTCGATCCGGTGGTTTCCTTGTTCTCGGAGGAGGTTCCCCCTTATCGTTCCTTGACATCCTAACCTACCAGTCAGTGTCAGCGGTAATCTTACTAAGGCCCTATCTATCGTCCAAACGATCGGCAGCAGGTGTTGATGCGCGACGCGGATGGTGGTGATGTTATTATGGAGACTATCCACACTGTGGGCACTGCCTACCCCTTTTATAGCAAAAGGGTTGGGGGAAGTGCAACGGTGGCACTTTATACGCGACTAGGCACAGGATGCACGAAACGCATAAAGTGCCCAAGAATCACCCAGGGGCCGGTGACCTCGACGCCTCACGGAATCACGGGACTCAACGTTCGGCGGAGTATGTCATACTGGCGGTCAATTGCAGCCACTGTATAACTGCAAGCGACGCACACCTAGGAGATCGATATCGATCGAATTGCAATAAAATCCGTTCACTAAGCTACCCCCAGAGCTATACGCGAAAGTGAACCGCGCCATTCGCGTGCTTGCGCAACTTAATTACATGAATTTGTTCTATTACTCTCTCACGTTTCACTTAATATCTTTATTCACATAAGTCATACATAAATACAATTTATCTATTTAGATAGCACAAAACAATATCTACACTATGATATACATTATATTTTCGTATCACAAAAAACCTTTTATTTATTAAACAAAATATGCCTATTTGGATCACAAGTTCAAAGTCAAATTTCTTAAATATTTAACACAGAAAGTTAAAACAATGTTTCCCACTTGAATTTATACATATGTTAACTAATACAATAGTTTAATTTACATTTTCTCTATTTATTTCACTATTTAAACACTTTTAAATTTCTTATACAAAACTATCATTATTTCACTTATACACAGGAATTTTCACATAAAAATAACACAGAATTCACCTTTTTAGCACGTACAATCAACCTGAAATGTTTTACAAGTCGTTTTTACATAAATTGCTGAAATTACAAACATTTTAAATTTTTACATATTCGGCCTCCTAAGGGCGTGGCCAGCGTGCTTCCGTGAACTCACACTATTTGAACAACTAACTTTGCACGGCTCTCGGCTATCAGAAAAAATGAAAGTCTGAAATACACTAATTTTTAACAATATTAGGTAAATAAGTGCTTCTACATAATTTTCGAACTGTAGGAAACTATCTCTGATAGGATTCTTATCAGTTATCATGTTTCTTATCAGATAACAATACAAGTGAATGTTCTCATTAATCAATCATAACAAATAGGCATTTGTTTTCGTACAAAACATATCATACTTATACAATACTTATGCAATTAATTTCCGTTAATTTTGTTTATGCACAGAGTGATCATCTCGACCGGGGAACAAATCCGATCTCTAACTTCACTTTAATATTCCTTTGAATTTACATCGTTGGAAAGACGATTTCAACCGGGGAACAAATCCGGTAACATAATTTATATCATAAAATTCCCTATATGAATTTATTGAAAGATATTACTTAGAAAACAGTAAACTAGTCCGGCCTGGGAGTTGCACCCAAGACCTTCATATCATTAATTCGACATTTCTTTAAGATTTAACTAAGCATTTTCTTATCAGAACATTTCTATTGGACAATGAGTCTTTGAAAAGTTATTCGTCATCGGTTGACTTAATAAACTGAAATATTCTTATAGGCGCGTCGCCAACAATCTCCCCCCCGTGCGTTAGCACTATCATTTGGGAGGCGTCGCGGGTACCAGGACTATTATTCTGGATGTAGGTCTCCTCAAGATACCTGTGCTAGTAATGACGTCAACCACTCTGGTGTGACCGTCTGGTCCCGGTAACGTTCTACTAATTTTGCCTTTCGGCCACGTATTTCGTGGCAACGAATGATCTATTATCAAAACAATATCGCCCTCTTTAGGTTCCATGAACTTTCCGTTATTACCTGTTCGAGGTATTAAGGTAGGCATGTATTCCTTCAGCCACCTTGTCCAAAAATGGTCGGCTAACCTCTGTGCAGCTTTCCAATTGAGTTGACCCGTCAGATGCTGCTCTAGAAATAATCCAGGTGGTCGATCACCACATGAGCGTCCCAGAAGAAAATGATTGGGTGTCAATCCCTCTTCAGGACTATCCATACTGAATGTTACCAGAGGCCTGGAATTTACTGTATGCTCTGCTTCTAAAAGTAGCGTATGTAGAACCTCCTCTCGTGGGCTCCTTTCTCTGAGCGTAGCGGTCAACGCAATTTTAATTGATCTTACTAACCTCTCCCAGGCGCCACCCATGTGTGGTGCTCCCGGAGGTATAAATTTCCATTTAATATATTTCTTAAATGACTCATTTTTCATGTTCTCATGGCATTCTTCGCATGCTTTCAATAATTCTTTATTCGCAGCTTTGAAATTTGTCCCGTTATCGCTGTATATAACGGCTGGTTTTCCTCTTCTGGCGATAAATCGCCTCAACGCCATTATCATTGACGCTGGTGTCAACGAGGCTTCTAATTCCAGATGTACTGCTCTGGTAGTCAGACACGTGAATAAAACACCCCAACGTTTTTCGTGTCGCCTTCCTATAGTCACACTCATAGGACCGAAATAATCCACGGCTGAGCATGTAAAAGGTGGTTCATGATGAGCTATTCTCTCCAGAGGAATATTTCCTTGTGGCACGTTCTGCGGTTTTGACCTGTATGTCCTGCACCACTGACAATGATGTGACACACTTCGTACTACATTACGTAAGTTCAAGACATAAAATTTCTGGTTCACCTCATTCATCACCGTCTGGTGATTGGCATGTCCAAAATGATGATGAACTTCTCTAATCATCATTTTAACGATTTCGTGTTTACCGTCCAATATGACAGGTTTTCTACTTTCCTCGGTCAAATTAGACTTGAAAGGTAAACGTCCATTTAAACGGAGTAAGTTATCTTCTCCTATTTCCATAGATAATTTACTTAAGCGTGAACTTCTTTCAACACTTTTGCCTGCTTTCAAGCATTTTATTTCCGAATAAAAACACTCATCTTGAACGAACTTCCAAATTAATAATTCCGCTTTTTTCAAGAGCGCTATGTCCAACGCGCCATCGGGTCCTTTAACCGACTTTGCTAAAACTTTGTTGGAACACATAACCGACTTTTCGGCTGCGTCGTCGGGTCCTTTAACCGACTTTCTTAAACTCTTGAATTTTTCTACCGCTTGTAAGGTGCGTGTAGTTGCCCCAAGGAATTTCTTAAAGCTGCTAAATCGTCCGTAGTCGGGTAGACTTAACGGTTCTTGCTTTCTTAACGCATTTACGCCCTTTAGCGATTTTTCTTCACCTGTTTCTAAGCTTTTTATGGTGTCCACTTGTTTGGGCCATAAATCAGGACTTTTCCTGAGGAATTCAGGTCCTTGAAACCAGCGATGACTTACATCGAAGGTGGAAGGAAAATTTCTAGTGGCGTCGTCTGCCACATTTTGTGACGTTGGAACCCATCGCCATTCACATGGCTTACTGTGATCTTCGATCTCAGCCAATCGATGAGCAACGAACGGTTTAAAAGCGCGAGGATCTGACTTAATCCACGCTAACACTGTACGTGAGTCTGTCCAAAATACTCTCTCGGACACCTCGTCCTTGCTCTCTTCACTAACCGATGCAGCCAGTCTGCTGCCCATAAGAGCTGCTTGCAATTCAAGCCTTGGAATCGAAATTGGTTTCAATGGCGCTACTCTTGCCTTTGCGGCGATCAGCTTAATCCGCCTTATTCCTAGCTCGTCCGTGGTGACGTAATACACCGCGGCAGCGTATGCTTTTTCACTAGCATCCGTGAAAGTGTGTAACTCTCCCTTGCCGACGCCTTCAGCAACGGGTTTAGGTACTTCTAAATGACCTAATTTCTTCACTTCCGATATCCATTTACAAAATAACACGTGTAATTCGTGTGAAACTTCTTCATCCCAAGAGATGCCTGTCCTCCATACTTGCTGGATCAGCGACTTCCCTTGAATCGTTATGGGTGATGCGAGTCCCAAAGGATCGAAGACTGACATCACAGCGCTAGTTATCTCCCTCTTCGTAGGCGGTCGTAAACCTTCCATCACCTCTTCCGGTGTGTTACGAAGACTTGTGGAGAAACTTATTATATCCCGTTTGATATTCCAAATCAAACCTAACGTGCGCTCTGTGTGCTCTTTATCCCCCAGCGAAGCACTGTCGCTCTTATATTTATTTTCCATTTTACTTAAAACTTCGGGTCGGTTGCTAGCCCATCCCCTCAGTTGGAAAGAAGCATGTTTATGTAATTCATACATATCGTTTACTATCCTTTCGGCCGTCGTCACGTCGGGAAATGCCTGTAGATAGTCATCCATATAAAAATTGCTTTCCGTAGCGGAAGCTGCTTCTGGATAGATATGTGCGTTGTCCTGCGCATTCCTATTCTTTACATATATAGCGATGCAAGGTGATGATGCCGCTCCAAATATGAGTGACGTCATTCTATACTCTTCCGGTGGCGCGTCACGATTGTGCCGCCATAAGAATCGAAGGCTATCCCTGTCTTCATCCCGGATTTTCACTTGCAGGAACATTTCTTTAATGTCTGCCATTACTGCCACGCTTCCTTCTCTGAATCGTAGCAGAACTCCGAACAACGACTTCAATAAGTCCGGTCCGGTTAACAATGCATCATTGAGACAACGTCCGCCCGTCCTTGCGGCGGCGTCGAAAACTATCCTTATTTTCCTTTTTTGTGGGTGAGTCACTGCGAGGTGAGGAAGGTACCACGTACGTGGGGAAATGGGAATATGGTTCGCTTTCTCTTCGTAACCATTAACGATGAGATTTTCAATTTGCTTCTCATATTCCTTTTTCAACTCGCTATTTTTGTCGAGCTTTTTTTCAATATTTAACAGGCGACTTTCAACCTGCGCTCTATTCGACGGCATGCACTCATTGTCTGTGCGCCATAACAAAGCAGTCTCGTACCTATTATTAGGTATACGACGTACCGTTTTGTTCAAAATACTTAAAGCTCGTTATTCTGGGTCGTTCGCGGGCTTTCTAGCCGACACTCCCAGAGATTCCAAACTAAAATAATCCTTGATTAATTTATCCATATCTTCCTCCTTCTTGGTGGAAATGTGGTTAACGATCTTGATTGGTTTGATGCCACCCGATATGTGACCATGCAAAACCCATCCAAGTTTGGTGAGCGATGCTACAGGTAGGTTCTTACCTCCTGAAATTAATTCACGAGTAACTATGAGATGCCAATTGTCCTGACCAATTAATATGGTAGGTTTGGACCTCTCATACATCAACTCATCCTTAATCGGTGTCAAGTGAGAACACCATTGCAATAATTCTCTGCTTACCGACTGAGGAGAAAGGTTAAGTGACTTAATTGTTTGTACACTTATCTCTTCTAAGTCGCTCGAGTAAATGCCTTTTATCTTAACGTTTAAGCGATACGAACTGTCGTCGTTAATTCGCTTACCTCCCACGGCTTCGATACGTAATCCCTCTTTACGTCCGCGAGGCGCTAATTTCTGAGCCATCCACTCCTCTATGAGTGTCATGGTCGATCCCTCATCCAGAAGAGCTGTTGTCTTGACCTTTCCTCTAGGTCCATACAACTCGACCGGTATAATCTTTAAGTATGCACATGCCAGTGCATTCACTGTACTAACAGTTGTAATCTGAGCATCTTTACCCCCCTCGTCCCCTTGTGGCGAGGTATTTTCATTGGGGTATCGGTGTAGCATTCGATGATGTGACATTCTACATCCCTCTACACCACATTTTTTCGCTTTGCACTCTAACCTCCTATGGTTAGGTGACAAACATTGGAAACATACTTTCGCTTTTTTGACTGCTTCCCATTTCTCGCGAATATTCATGTCCTTAAACTTGTAACAACTCACTATAGAGTGCTCCTTGTTGCATATAACACACTTATGTGTTACCCGACTTACAGGCTTGTCCTGGGTTTTCATAACCACTTGTCGGTTGTGCCCTTTATTATTTCAGCGTTCTAGACGCTCGCTCGAATTACTTCGGCGCATATAGCGCTCGCTCACGGCACAGCTGCGTGCACCTCCCTTTGCAGTGTGTACAGTTTGCTTCCTGAATTCAGGACGCTTCCTTTTTCCAGGCGCATTTTTATTGTTTAAGGACGTTCCAAATTGTTCACTCAATAAATTTAAAAACTTGGCCATCTTCTGTAACTCTGGCTCCAAAGGATACTGAGCTCGATATTCAAACCATTTAAATTTAATCATAGTTCCGAGTTTCTCCACTATGCGGCTCACTAACTCCGGTGAGTACAAATACTGTGGTTGATCCAACGCTTGTGTCGTGGCAACCATGTTCGTAATACGACTTGCAAAAGATCCTATATTCCGGCAATCTTCTGCCAATCTTGGCATACGCTTTACATTCTCGATTTCGGCTAGAATGAGCATCTCAACCCTACCGAATCTTCTTTCGAGAGCGTTCATTATTTCTTCCGGTTCACACAAAGTAAATAACAGCGACTTTACCGCCTCTTTAGCGGTGCCCCTTAATGCCCTCCTAAGGCGTGCAACATTTTGCACTCCTGAAAATTGGCTTCTCGTGTCTTCAAACACCGTTTTGAAAATTATCCATTCACCCGGGTCTCCATCGAACACCGGTAATTCCTGGAGGAAATGAAGCTGGGAAGACTTATCTTTACCCGCTATTTTTATTGCACTCACAATCGCTTCGGTCAATTCTGACACCTCACTCGCGTGTGTTTTCTGTGCATTTCCTTGGTTGCGCTCGATCTCCGCCCCTTTGCGGAGTGATCCTTTACGCGCTTCCTTATCAGTAATATCGGGTTGTGCTACACTAACCGGCGCGCTCATTATGGTCTGCTGAACCCAACTCCTTACGAAAGGTTCCACCTGAGTATTCCGCTCTTCATCATCCTCACTCGAGTCGATCTCCTCTTCTCGGTTGAGTCGTGCCAACTCCAATTGAGACTTGGCCAAGGCAGCAGCTGCCTGTGCTCGTTCGAGCTCTGAGCGTTCGAATTTAATCCGCGCCTCTAATTCGGCTTTCAGCCTCGCCGATCGCGATGACCTACTACCTCTCTGTGACCCTTTATCACTAGTGTGCCCGATTACTGTCCTTGACGATGCCGCTTCTTCGGTCCTTTGACCTACTTTTTCGACCACCGTTTCACTCCTGGAAATAACGGATTATTCTGCGGTACTGGCCTGCGTACCACTGGTGTCCGTCCTGTTGCTTGTCGTTGCCACGGACGTCCCTGTGTCCCACGTGCATGTGGACGTGTCGGTGGTGGCTCCACTTGAAGGAGTTGCTCCATTTGACGCAGTAGCTGTGGTCGCTCCAGATGGTTCCGCTTCTTTAGCTTTTCTTGAGAGCCCTGTCCTTGTCCTGCTCCCTTCGCTTCTCCCTGTCTGGTCTTGTGCCTTCTTCATCTTGCAGGAAGGTGATTGTTGGCCTACGGTCCCTAACTGTCCCTACGGTCCCTACAACTCCTTACCTACAACCCTTCTACACCCCAACCTAACACCACTACCTTATCTCCCAACCCTACAACCCTACTACCACCCTAACAGCCCTATCAGCCCTATCAGTCCTGGACGGGGCCTACCGAGGTGAGCCGTCCAGGGATGGAGTCGTGCAGGAATGGAATGGAGGAAAGGTTTAGGAACTGTCCCGCCAAGGAATATGACGAAACAGTCGAGCGGTAGTGCAAGCGCAGTCTCGCTCGAGAGAACTGCTCCACCCGAAGGTGTTGTGCCAGAGCCCGACCGTTTGGCACCGTTAGGTGGTCGGGATGTATGCTGTGCTCGGCGCCCAGTTGCCGGTGACGCCTCGTCCGAGCGCCCTCCTCCGGCCGCGATGCAGTCAGGTGCCCACGCGCACCCTCGCCTGGCAGCAGCAGCGGTGGATGCTTCTTCTTGCACCCTCTGATGACCTGACAGGAAATGCCGGACACGGTCGTCCGACAGGAAATGCCGAGCACGCTTGCCCGACAGGAAAAATGCCAAGCCCTGCTTGGCCACGATGAGTGCCTTCACAAGACACCTGCGCCCGGCTGCGATACGTGCCCCATGCGAGCACACGCCCCAGGCCGCAATCCCGGTTTTCTTTCTTCCGGTAGTTTCAGGTCCAGTCCTTCAGTGCTGACGTCCTGGTCTTCTGGCCTTTGGTCCTATTGCTTCAGCTCAAACCTCTGGCTTCCTTCAGTTGCTGATCTTCACTCGGCTCCGAAGGTCTTCTTTTTCCACAACCAGCAGTCCACAGCTGGTTCCTTGATCCAGCTGGCGGGGTTCGGGTGGTCCTTTTAATCCGGCTCGAAGGACCAATTGAAAAAGAACCAGGTTCGGTAGGACCAATTTAAAAAGAACCAAACTGGAATCGACGTTCGATTAAGAAACAGAAGGAAGGAATCGAGGCTTCTCTCGATCCGGCCTCCAAAATGCCTACGTTGGGTTCGGGAACAACGTATGTGATCTCCGCAACGGAGTAACACACAAGGGCGATAACCTCTTCTTTTTCAGCAAGTAGGTTCAGACGGGGATTACGGGTCTTCCGAAGTCGTCCCGGTCCCGACGCCTTAATTCTTCGATGTGGACTGTATAACTTTGAGGGATGAATTACTTGGGAATAAAACAGCAATTATCTTCAAACCGTTCCGTGAGAGAGTAATCACTTTTCCCTATCACTTCCCTACACTTTTTCTTCTTATTGACTGCTGATTCTTCACTTTTCCCGAAGGATTTTCTTATTTTTCCGAACTAATTCCCCGAACGAATTGCAATCGTCGTTGCTGTCCTCTGCAGGGCATATATATGCCGTGCAGGTCTCGGGCCTCGGGGTGTACCCCTTTACCCGGATGTTCCTCACGGCACACTACAATGTGCCGGTCCTGGGCGCCTTGGTGTTACAGGCGTTGTTTTAGCGACTTTTGTCGCAGTAGGGTAAATTCATCATTAAAGGAGGTTGTCTCAATAATTGTGTTTAACACAAATTATTTTGTCAGAGTTGGCCTTTCTGCGGCATTGTGGGATTTACTCAACTCCCTAATCTATATAGGGAGGAGTTCTCTTGGATAGGGTCGCCCGTCCGGCGGCCTTGCATGCAACGGCGCGAAGCCGTTGAGGTGTTCGTGTGGTCCGTTGTCGGCACGGTCAAACATACCGCGCGCCAGCCGGACCACGAATTCATGTAAGCTCTCCATCTTGAGGTTGGCCGCTATGACATCATTACGGACGTAGCGACCCGCACCGACAATGGTTCTTAATGACAAATTCTGCTGGGCCTGAAGTCGCCGCTTCTGACGATCGCTCAGGAGTGCATACCAGGCCGGAGCAGCGTATGTTAGCAGGGGTCTTATATAAGATTTATAGATGGTTATCTTCGACTTTGTCGGTAACTTGGATGTCAGGACAGGACGTAGCATTGCCCGCGCACATCGAGCTTTGCGTATAGCAGAGTCGACGTGCGCTGTCATATGCAACATCCTGTCAATCCGACATCCAAGGTAGGTCACGGCCTTCTCATATGCGATCTCCTGGCCTCCGAGGGTTAACGGCGGTGGTAAATTTCTATAGCGGCGAGTGAGCAGAGCGGTCGTCTTGCTAACATTGACGGCCATCCTCCACTCATCCAACCATGGTGGCAGCAGGTCCAGCAGACGTTGCATCCTGGCAGCTGCTATGTGGGCTCTTCTGGACGACGTGAAGTATGCACTGTCATCCGCAAATAGTGCTAGTTCGATGTCGTCCTCCCATTCTTGCAAGTGTCCTGCCAGGGTGGGTATGTCATTAGTGTATGCCGCGTACAGGGCTGGAGATAGACAGCTGCCCTGTGGCACACCGGCTGTTATGGTCTTTATTGCGGACACGGCGTCCTCTACGCAGACGTAGAACTTCCTGCCTTCCAGGAAAGACGCCACTAGCCGCAATATAGCAGGAGGGATACTTGTTTGTACATCTAACTTGTAGAGTAATCCTGTGTGCCACACCCGGTCGAACGCCTTCTCGATATCGAGGAAGACGCCCAACGATATGAGGCCACGGTTGTGTTCGGCCGCAAGCAGGTGCAGCACTCTGGTCAGCTGTGTTGCTGTTGAGTGACCCCTCCTGAATCCATGTTGCTCCGCCCGAAGTTGGATGCACGGGCGGAGACGTCTTAACAGTAATCTTTCGCACAGTTTAGCTATATGCGGTAGCAGTGTGATCGGCCTGTAGTCGGCAGCTCTACGCCTGTCCTTCCCGGGTTTCGGCAAGACGATAACTTTGCCTTTCTTCCAGTCCTCCGGGAAGTAGGATGTCCGCAATATGCCGTTGTAGAGCCGACCTATCTCTACAAGGACTCTATTGGGCAGCTGTCGTAGTGCAGCGTTAGTAATCCCGTCGTGCCCCGGCGCCTTTCTCGGTTGCAGGCGGGTTACTGTCCTCCGCAGTTCGGCGGGGGATATAAACCACTCTCCTGCAAGCGGTGGCGCGGGCGACGACAGGAGCTCCTGCACGCGGCTCTCCTTCCGGGTATGGATTTCCTTGAACTCCGCACTTGCTGGGTTCGGCATAAACTGCTCCTCGAAGTGCTCAGCTAGGATATCCGCTCTGCCCTTGGCATCGTAACATTGAATGCCCGCGTTGTTAGTCAGCGGGCAAACAGGTGGTCGTGTTTTCGTTAACTGTCGGTTCAATGTATAGAGCGACGCGTGTTGTTCGTCTGCCTTCCATATGCGCCGCTCCCAGGCCTCTCCTCTGTGGGCCTGTATTGCAACCGACAGTTCGTCTGTTAAGGTGTTAAGTTTTCTTTTTACTCTAGGGCAGCGAGTACGCGCCCAGAGCTTCCTCAGCGCTCTTTTATGATTTAGCTGCACGCGTATCTTTAGTGGCAGCTCCTCTTTTCTTCCCGTGAGAGGGACGATCGTAGAGGCCGCGTTGAGGGCCTCCTTGATACACGTGGATATTCTAATTGCAGCGGCCTCTAGGTCGTCCGCTGAGTTGATCGGTGTATGGACTGGAGGTCTCTCCTGCAGGTGTTGGTGGTAGAGCCTCCAGTCGATCTTGGTCTTGACGGCTCTGGGCGGTGAAGTCACTGCCTTAGTGCCAAGGGTTATCAGAATCGGGAGGTGCTGTGTATTCAGGTCATACAGCACTTCTACCACTACTGGGTAGTTGACGTTCCTAGTGAGCACGATGTCTAATACATCCGGACGCTTCCTAGGGTCGCTAGGGATGTGCGTCGGTTCCTCGGGACCTAGAACGTCATAGTCATGGTGTTCTGCGTCATCGTAAAGTTCACGACCCGGCGGGGTGATCACTCTGGACCCCCACGCCGGGTGTTTGGCGTTCAGGTCCCCGGCGATGATGGTGGGTGTTGTACCTTCCATTACCGTCCGGATGTCTGAGGAGTGAAATGGAGTCCCTGGCGGGCGGTATGCTGCAAAGATCCTTAGTTCCTCGCCCGCCGCCTCCACTTTTATGCCGATTGAACGCATCGTCTGGAAGTCTGGCAGTTCCAGCTCCTGGTGGACGATGTCTCTCCTCACCAGGATCGCTGTCCCTCTGTAAGCGACCCCTTGAGGATCGACCTCGTCCCTCCTGTAGATGGTGTAATTGGGCAGCTTTAGATGCGTTGATGGTCGTAATTTGGTTTCACCCAGCAAGATCACCTGGATGTCCTGTTGCTGGGTGAGAGTGCGGAGTTCATGGATCCTTTGACGAATCCCGTCCGGATTCCAGTATAGCAGGCGCAGGTTACTATCCTCCATAGTGCCTTGCCAATAAGGATGCCAGCGCCTTCATTACGGCGGTAACTGGATCTGTCCCGGCCCTAATGTCGGCCAGGACTTGTGTTCCGACTTCGATGGCTATGCCTACCAATCTGTGGATAGCATCAGCCGTCTCGAAGTCGGAAGTTGGTGGTCTGCGTTCTGCACTACGCTTTTGTGAAGGCACTGGTCTCGGGGCATTGGTTAGGGTCTTCCTTTGCGCAGAGCGCGCTCTATGTGTGGAGCGGGCTCTGCTTTCCGGTAGGGCCCTTTCTGGTGCTCTACTTGCTGTAACTGGTGCTGGTGTCTTTACAGCAACCTGCGCCTGCGAGGCTATCGGTCCTGTGGTTGTAGGGGTAGAGGTGGTCACTGCCTGAGGAGGAGGCTGTTCTGTTCTCTTGCTCCGATTCCTCCGCCTCTTCCTTTGGGAGGGTTGCCTCTCACTGGCGTCATTGGCAGGAGGTTGGAGAGTCGCCCCGGTGGTTGCCCTCTGCTCTGTGGGGGCCACCGTTTCTACTGGTACTGATGGGGGGTGGGGGGGCTGGTTGTCTACCCTTTCCTCTGGTGATGGTAGCCCACCCGTCCTCCTGTATAGTTACTGCCTTGGGGCGACTCTGGGGGATCCTCTTGGGGTTCTCCGGGAGTAGCCCAGGTAGAACGATCCCCTGCTTCCTAGCGATCCTCCTCAGGACCGGGCAGCGGCGATCGTTGGCCGTGTGGTTTTTGGCGCAGTTTGCGCACTTTGGTTCTTCCTCTCTACACCTTGGGCAAAGGCTGGCAATATGCTCTCCAGCACAGCGAACGCATTTCACTGGCCTGAAGCAGTTTGCTGAGGCATGTCCGAAAGCCTGGCAACGGTGGCATTGTGGTGGCCCCGTTTTCCTTTGCCAGGCTTCAATGACTACTCCTCTCATATAGAGGAGTTCGTCTATATTGTAGAGTTCTTGCAGCCGCTCCAGGCTCAGATGCTCCAGCTGTGCGTAGTAGAGGCAGCCCGGTCTGCCTCTGCGTGGTGGTATGGCCTTAACATACTGTATCGGGAAGCCTTTTGCCCGGATAGCCTCCTCGATCATCTTGGGATCGGTGCCCACTGGCAAACCCCGGATGCCCACTTTAGTGGGCTTCTCCTCTGCCGGGGTATAACAGTACCACGACATGGTTTTGTCCTTCTCGGAGAGCTCGACCATGTACTTCTGGATAGTACGGAACTCATCCGGGCTCTGTGGAGAAAATCTGACTCCCTTCCCGAATGGACGGGCATTAGGAGGATGGCCCAACTTTTCATTAAGGACCTTAAAATGCCTCGTCCAATCCGGGAGGCATTCTGCAACGATCGGCGGATATCTAGATTTCTCCTTCACCTTCTCTGTTTTTTGAGTCTCCTCCGCCGATTGCGGTCGTGGTACTGCAGGGGCCGCAGCCATGTGGGCATAGCTCGTTGACGGCCGCTGTCCATCGTCGTGAGCTAGTCCGGACGGGTTGGTTGTTTGAACCGGTGATGATTTTCCGGCTGATGCAGCTAGGGTTGCATACGTTGTTGAGCCCCAGCTGTAGGACTCCTCACCTCCTTGCTCGAATTGGATCAAGTCGTGACTGCGACGGTCCGGTGAGATGGGTGGTGGTGATGGCGACTTAGGAGGTGAGGTGTGGACCTTCTTCCTAGTCGTTGCTTGGGGCTCTTCATCTTCTGATGATATTGGTGAATCGGATGAGTTACCGATGCACTGCCTCTTTTCGTGGAGGGAGGCTTCGGTCTCCGGTGGTGTATGCCTTCGTGGCGTTTTCTTGGGCCGCTGTTGCTGTGAGGGCAGCGGTTCACTCCCAGTCGTACACTCAGGTACGATGGGGGAGAGTGCAACCCTAGGTGCGGCCTCCTTACCCGGCGACGAAGGTTTCCGGGTCGGTATTTGTGAGTAGGATGAGACGACTCTCATCCTCTCCGGATTAAAGATATCACGGTAGGCGATGTGTCTATCCAAAACGCCTGGTCGATCCGGTGGTTTCCTTGTTCTCGGAGGAGGTTCCCCCTTATCGTTCCTTGACATCCTAACCTACCAGTCAGTATCAGCGGTAATCTTACTAAGGCCCTATCTATCGTCCAAACGATCGGCAGCAGGTGTTGATGCGCGACGCGGATGGTGGTGATGTTATTATGGAGACTATCCACACTGTGGGCAATGCCTACCCCTTTTATAGCAAAAGGGTTGGGGGAAGTGCAACGGTGGCACTTTATACGCGACTAGGCACAGGATGCACGAAACGCATAAAGTGCCCAAGAATCACCCAGGGGCCGGTGACCTCGACGCCTCACGGAATCACGGGACTCAACGTTCGGCGGAGTATGTCGTACTGGCGGTCAATTGCAGCCACTGTATAACTGCAAGCGACGCACACCTAGGAGATCGATATCGATCGAATTGCAATAAAATCCGTTCACTAAGCTACCCCCAGAGCTATACGCGAAAGTGAACCGCGCCATTCGCGTGCTTGCGCAACTTAATTACATGAATTTGTTCTATTACTCTCTCACGTTTCACTTAATATCTTTATTCACATAAGTCATACATAAATACAATTTATCTATTTAGATAGCACAAAACAATATCTACACTATGATATACATTATATTTTCGTATCACAAAAAACCTTTTATTTATTAAACAAAATATGCCTATTTGGATCACAAGTTCAAAGTCAAATTTCTTAAATATTTAACACAGAAAGTTAAAACAATGTTTCCCACTTGAATTTATACATATGTTAACTAATACAATAGTTTAATTTACATTTTCTCTATTTATTTCACTATTTAAACACTTTTAAATTTCTTATACAAAACTATCATTATTTCACTTATACACAGGAATTTTCACATAAAAATAACACAGAATTCACCTTTTTAGCACGTACAATCAACCTGAAATGTTTTACAAGTCGTTTTTACATAAATTGCTGAAATTACAAACATTTTAAATTTTTACATATTCGGCCTCCTAAGGGCGTGGCCAGCGTGCTTCCGTGAACTCACACTATTTGAACAACTAACTTTGCACGGCTCTCGGCTATCAGATAAAATGAAAGTCTGAAATACACTAATTTTTAACAATATTAGGTAAATAAGTGCTTCTACATAATTTTCGAACTGTAGGAAACTATCTCTGATAGGATTCTTATCAGTTATCATGTTTCTTATCAGATAACAATACAAGTGAATGTTCTCATTAATCAATCATAACAAATAGGCATTTGTTTTCGTACAAAACATATCATACTTATACAATACTTATGCAATTAATTTCCGTTAATTTTGTTTATGCACAGAGTGATCATCTCGACCGGGGAACAAATCCGATCTCTAACTTCACTTTAATATTCCTTTGAATTTACATCGTTGGAAAGACGATTTCAACCGGGGAACAAATCCGGTAACATAATTTATATCATAAAATTCCCTATATGAATTTATTGAAAGATATTACTTAGAAAACAGTAAACTAGTCCGGCCTCGGAGTTGCACCCAAGACCTTCATATCATTAATTCGACATTTCTTTAAGATTTAACTAAGCATTTTCTTATCAGAACATTTCTATTGGACAATGAGTCTTTGAAAAGTTATTCGTCATCGGTTGACTTAATAAACTGAAATATTCTTATAGGCGCGTCGCCAACAATCTCCCCCCCGTGCGTTAGCACCATCATTTGGGAGGCGTCGCGGGTACCAGGACTATTATTCTGGATGTAGGTCTCCTCAAGATACCTGTGCTAGTAATGACGTCAACCACTCTGGTGTGACCGTCTGGTCCCGGTAACGTTCTACTAATTTTGCCTTTCGGCCACGTATTTCGTGGCAACGAATGATCTATTATCAAAACAATATCGCCCTCTTTAGGTTCCATGAACTTTCCGTTATTACCTGTTCGAGGTATTAAGGTAGGCATGTATTCCTTCAGCCACCTTGTCCAAAAATGGTCGGCTAACCTCTGTGCAGCTTTCCAATTGAGTTGACCCGTCAGATGCTGCTCTAGAAATAATCCAGGTGGTCGATCACCACATGAGCGTCCCAGAAGAAAATGATTGGGTGTCAATCCCTCTTCAGGACTATCCATACTGAATGTTACCAGAGGCCTGGAATTTACTGTATGCTCTGCTTCTAAAAGTAGCGTATGTAGAACCTCCTCTCGTGGGCTCCTTTCTCTGAGCGTAGCGGTCAACGCAATTTTAATTGATCTTACTAACCTCTCCCAGGCGCCACCCATGTGTGGTGCTCCCGGAGGTATAAATTTCCATTTAATATATTTCTTAAATGACTCATTTTTCATGTTCTCATGGCATTCTTCGCATGCTTTCAATAATTCTTTATTCGCAGCTTTGAAATTTGTCCCGTTATCGCTGTATATAACGGCTGGTTTTCCTCTTCTGGCGATAAATCGCCTCAACGCCATTATCATTGACGCTGGTGTCAACGAGGCTTCTAATTCCAGATGTACTGCTCTGGTAGTCAGACACGTGAATAAAACACCCCAACGTTTTTCGTGTCGCCTTCCTATAGTCACACTCATAGGACCGAAATAATCCACGGCTGAGCATGTAAAAGGTGGTTCATGATGAGCTATTCTCTCCAGAGGAATATTTCCTTGTGGCACGTTCTGCGGTTTTGACCTGTATGTCCTGCACCACTGACAATGATGTGACACACTTCGTACTACATTACGTAAGTTCAAGACATAAAATTTCTGGTTCACCTCATTCATCACCGTCTGGTGATTGGCATGTCCAAAATGATGATGAACTTCTCTAATCATCATTTTAACGATTTCGTGTTTACCGTCCAATATGACAGGTTTTCTACTTTCCTCGGTCAAATTAGACTTGAAAGGTAAACGTCCATTTAAACGGAGTAAGTTATCTTCTCCTATTTCCATAGATAATTTACTTAAGCGTGAACTTCTTTCAACACTTTTGCCTGCTTTCAAGCATTTTATTTCCGAATAAAAACACTCGTCTTGAACGAACTTCCAAATTAATAATTCCGCTTTTTTCAAGAGCGCTATGTCCAACGCGCCATCGGGTCCTTTAACCGACTTTGCTAAAACTTTGTTGGAACACATAACCGACTTTTCGGCTGCGTCGTCGGGTCCTTTAACCGACTTTCTTAAACTCTTGAATTTTTCTACCGCTTGTAAGGTGCGTGTAGTTGCCCCAAGGAATTTCTTAAAGCTGCTAAATCGTCCGTAGTCGGGTAGACTTAACGGTTCTTGCTTTCTTAACGCATTTACGCCCTTTAGCGATTTTTCTTCACCTGTTTCTAAGCTTTTTATGGTGTCCACTTGTTTGGGCCATAAATCAGGACTTTTCCTGAGGAATTCAGGTCCTTGAAACCAGCGATGACTTACATCGAAGGTGGAAGGAAAATTTCTAGTGGCGTCGTCTGCCACATTTTGTGACGTTGGAACCCATCGCCATTCACATGGCTTACTGTGATCTTCGATCTCAGCCAATCGATGAGCAACGAACGGTTTAAAAGCGCGAGGATCTGACTTAATCCACGCTAACACTGTACGTGAGTCTGTCCAAAATACTCTCTCGGACACCTCGTACTTGCTCTCTTCACTAACCGATGCAGCCAGTCTGCTGCCCATAAGAGCTGCTTGCAATTCAAGCCTTGGAATCGAAATTGGTTTCAATGGCGCTACTCTTGCCTTTGCGGCGATCAGCTTAATCCGCCTTATTCCTAGCTCGTCCGTGGTGACGTAATACACCGCGGCAGCGTATGCTTTTTCACTAGCATCCGTGAAAGTGTGTAACTCTCCCTTGCCGACGCCTTCAGCAACGGGTTTAGGTACTTCTAAATGACCTAATTTCTTCACTTCCGATATCCATTTACAAAATAACACGTGTAATTCGTGTGAAACTTCTTCATCCCAAGAGATGCCTGTCCTCCATACTTGCTGGATCAGCGACTTCCCTTGAATCGTTATGGGTGATGCGAGTCCCAAAGGATCGAAGACTGACATCACAGCGCTAGTTATCTCCCTCTTCGTAGGCGGTCGTAAACCTTCCATCACCTCTTCCGGTGTGTTACGAAGACTTGTGGAGAAACTTATTATATCCCGTTTGATATTCCAAATCAAACCTAACGTGCGCTCTGTGTGCTCTTTATCCCCCAGCGAAGCACTGTCGCTCTTATATTTATTTTCCATTTTACTTAAAACTTCGGGTCGGTTGCTAGCCCATCCCCTCAGTTGGAAAGAAGCATGTTTATGTAATTCATACATATCGTTTACTATCCTTTCGGCCGTCGTCACGTCGGGAAATGCCTGTAGATAGTCATCCATATAAAAATTGCTTTCCGTAGCGGAAGCTGCTTCTGGATAGATATGTGCGTTGTCCTGCGCATTCCTATTCTTTACATATATAGCGATGCAAGGTGATGATGCCGCTCCAAATATGAGTGACGTCATTCTATACTCTTCCGGTGGCGCGTCACGATTGTGCCGCCATAAGAATCGAAGGCTATCCCTGTCTTCATCCCGGATTTTCACTTGCAGGAACATTTCTTTAATGTCTGCCATTACTGCCACGCTTCCTTCTCTGAATCGTAGCAGAACTCCGAACAACGACTTCAATAAGTCCGGTCCGGTTAACAATGCATCATTGAGACAACGTCCGCCCGTCCTTGCGGCGGCGTCGAAAACTATCCTTATTTTCCTTTTTTGTGGGTGAGTCACTGCGAGGTGAGGAAGGTACCACGTACGTGGGGAAATGGGAATATGGTTCGCTTTCTCTTCGTAACCATTAACGATGAGATTTTCAATTTGCTTCTCATATTCCTTTTTCAACTCGCTATTTTTGTCGAGCTTTTTTTCAATATTTAACAGGCGACTTTCAACCTGCGCTCTATTCGACGGCATGCACTCATTGTCTGTGCGCCATAACAAAGCAGTCTCGTACCTATTATTAGGTATACGACGTACCGTTTTGTTCAAAATACTTAAAGCTCGTTATTCTGGGTCGTTCGCGGGCTTTCTAGCCGACACTCCCAGAGATTCCAAACTAAAATAATCCTTGATTAATTTATCCATATCTTCCTCCTTCTTGGTGGAAATGTGGTTAACGATCTTGATTGGTTTGATGCCACCCGATATGTGACCATGCAAAACCCATCCAAGTTTGGTGAGCGATGCTACAGGTAGGTTCTTACCTCCTGAAATTAATTCACGAGTAACTATGAGATGCCAATTGTCCTGACCAATTAATATGGTAGGTTTGGACCTCTCATACATCAACTCATCCTTAATCGGTGTCAAGTGAGAACACCATTGCAATAATTCTCTGCTTACCGACTGAGGAGAAAGGTTAAGTGACTTAATTGTTTGTACACTTATCTCTTCTAAGTCGCTCGAGTAAATGCCTTTTATCTTAACGTTTAAGCGATACGAACTGTCGTCGTTAATTCGCTTACCTCCCACGGCTTCGATACGTAATCCCTCTTTACGTCCGCGAGGCGCTAATTTCTGAGCCATCCACTCCTCTATGAGTGTCATGGTCGATCCCTCATCCAGAAGAGCTGTTGTCTTGACCTTTCCTCTAGGTCCATACAACTCGACCGGTATAATCTTTAAGTATGCACATGCCAGTGCATTCACTGTACTAACAGTTGTAATCTGAGCATCTTTACCCCCCTCGTCCCCTTGTGGCGAGGTATTTTCATTGGGGTATCGGTGTAGCATTCGATGATGTGACATTCTACATCCCTCTACACCACATTTTTTCGCTTTGCACTCTAACCTCCTATGGTTAGGTGACAAACATTGGAAACATACTTTCGCTTTTTTGACTGCTTCCCATTTCTCGCGAATATTCATGTCCTTAAACTTGTAACAACTCACTATAGAGTGCTCCTTGTTGCATATAACACACTTATGTGTTACCCGACTTACAGGCTTGTCCTGGGTTTTCATAACCACTTGTCGGTTGTGCCCTTTATTATTTCAGCGTTCTAGACGCTCGCTCGAATTACTTCGGCGCATATAGCGCTCGCTCACGGCACAGCTGCGTGCACCTCCCTTTGCAGTGTGTACAGTTTGCTTCCTGAATTCAGGACGCTTCCTTTTTCCAGGCGCATTTTCATTGTTTAAGGACGTTCCAAATTGTTCACTCAATAAATTTAAAAACTTGGCCATCTTCTGTAACTCTGGCTCCAAAGGATACTGAGCTCGATATTCAAACCATTTAAATTTAATCATAGTTCCGAGTTTCTCCACTATGCGGCTCACTAACTCCGGTGAGTACAAATACTGTGGTTGATCCAACGCTTGTGTCGTGGCAACCATGTTCGTAATACGACTTGCAAAAGATCCTATATTCCGGCAATCTTCTGCCAATCTTGGCATACGCTTTACATTCTCGATTTCGGCTAGAATGAGCATCTCAACCCTACCGAATCTTCTTTCGAGAGCGTTCATTATTTCTTCCGGTTCACACAAAGTAAATAACAGCGACTTTACCGCCTCTTTAGCGGTGCCCCTTAATGCCCTCCTAAGGCGTGCAACATTTTGCACTCCTGAAAATTGGCTTCTCGTGTCTTCAAACACCGTTTTGAAAATTATCCATTCACCCGGGTCTCCATCGAACACCGGTAATTCCTGGAGGAAATGAAGCTGGGAAGACTTATCTTTACCCGCTATTTTTATTGCACTCACAATCGCTTCGGTCAATTCTGACACCTCACTCGCGTGTGTTTTCTGTGCATTTCCTTGGTTGCGCTCGATCTCCGCCCCTTTGCGGAGTGATCCTTTACGCGCTTCCTTATCAGTAATATCGGGTTGTGCTACACTAACCGGCGCGCTCATTATGGTCTGCTGAACCCAACTCCTTACGAAAGGTTCCACCTGAGTATTCCGCTCTTCATCATCCTCACTCGAGTCGATCTCCTCTTCTCGGTTGAGTCGTGCCAACTCCAATTGAGACTTGGCCAAGGCAGCAGCTGCCTGTGCTCGTTCGAGCTCTGAGCGTTCGAATTTAATCCGCGCCTCTAATTCGGCTTTCAGCCTCGCCGATCGCGATGACCTACTACCTCTCTGTGACCCTTTATCACTAGTGTGCCCGATTACTGTCCTTGACGATGCCGCTTCTTCGGTCCTTTGACCTACTTTTTCGACCACCGTTTCACTCCTGGAAATAACGGATTATTCTGCGGTACTGGCCTGCGTACCACTGGTGTCCGTCCTGTTGCTTGTCGTTGCCACGGACGTCCCTGTGTCCCACGTGCATGTGGGCGTGTCGGTGGTGGCTCCACTTGAAGGAGTTGCTCCATTTGACGCAGTAGCTGTGGTCGCTCCAGATGGTTCCGCTTCTTTAGCTTTTCTTGAGAGCCCTGTCCTTGTCCTGCTCCCTTCGCTTCTCCCTGTCTGGTCTTGTGCCTTCTTCATCTTGCAGGAAGGTGATTGTTGGCCTACGGTCCCTAACTGTCCCTACGGTCCCTACAACTCCTTACCTACAACCCTTCTACACCCCAACCTAACACCACTACCTTATCTCCCAACCCTACAACCCTACTACCACCCTAACAGCCCTATCAGCCCTATCAGTTCTGGACGGGGCCTACCGAGGTGAGCCGTCCAGGGATGGAGTCGTGCAGGAATGGCATGGAGGAAAGGTTTAGGAACTGTCCCGCCAAGGAATATGACGAAACAGTCGAGCGGTAGTGCAAGCGCAGTCTCGCTCGAGAGAACTGCTCCACCCGAAGGTGTTGTGCCAGAGCCCGACCGTTTGGCACCGTTAGGTGGTCGGGATGTATGCTGTGCTCGGCGCCCAGTTGCCGGTGACGCCTCGTCCGAGCGCCCTCCTCCGGCCGCGATGCAGTCAGGTGCCCACGCGCACCCTCGCCTGGCAGCAGCAGCGGTGGATGCTTCTTCTTGCACCCTCTGATGACCTGACAGGAAATGCCGGACACGGTCGTCCGACAGGAAATGCCGAGCACGCTTGCCCGACAGGAAAAATGCCAAGCCCTGCTTGGCCACGATGAGTGCCTTCACAAGACACCTGCGCCCGGCTGCGATACGTGCCCCATGCGAGCACACGCCCCAGGCCGCAATCCCGGTTTTCTTTCTTCCGGTAGTTTCAGGTCCAGTCCTTCAGTGCTGACGTCCTGGTCTTCTGGCCTTTGGTCCTATTGCTTCAGCTCAAACCTCTGGCTTCCTTCAGTTGCTGATCTTCACTCGGCTCCGAAGGTCTTCTTTTTCCACAACCAGCAGTCCACAGCTGGTTCCTTGATCCAGCTGGCGGGGTTCGGGTGGTCCTTTTAATCCGGCTCGAAGGACCAATTGAAAAAGAACCAGGTTCGGTAGGACCAATTTAAAAAGAACCAAACTGGAATCGACGTTCGATTAAGAAACAGAAGGAAGGAATCGAGGCTTCTCTCGATCCGGCCTCCAAAATGCCTACGTTGGGTTCGGGAACAACGTATGTGATCTCCGCAACGGAGTAACACACAAGGGCGATAACCTCTTCTTTTTCAGCAAGTAGGTTCAGACGGGGATTACGGGTCTTCCGAAGTCGTCCCGGTCCCGACGCCTTAATTCTTCGATGTGGACTGTATAACTTTGAGGGATGAATTACTTGGGAATAAAACAGCAATTATCTTCAAACCGTTCCGTGAGAGAGTAATCACTTTTCCCTATCACTTCCCTACACTTTTTCTTCTTATTGACTGCTGATTCTTCACTTTTCCCGAAGGATTTTCTTATTTTTCCGAACTAATTCCCCGAACGAATTGCAATCGTCGTTGCTGTCCTCTGCAGGGCATATATATGCCGTGCAGGTCTCGGGCCTCGGGGTGTACCCCTTTACCCGGATGTTCCTCACGGCACACTACAATGTGCCGGTCCTGGGCGCCTTGGTGTTACAGGCGTTGTTTTAGCGACTTTTGTCGCAGTAGGGTAAATTCATCATTAAAGGAGGTTGTCTCAATAATTGTGTTTAACACAAATTATTTTGTCAGAGTTGGCCTTTCTGCGGCATTGTGGGATTTACTCAACTCCCTAATCTATATAGGGAGGAGTTCTCTTGGATAGGGTCGCCCGTCCGGCGGCCTTGCATGCAACGGCGCGAAGCCGTTGAGGTGTTCGTGTGGTCCGTTGTCGGCACGGTCAAACATACCGCGCGCCAGCCGGACCACGAATTCATGTAAGCTCTCCATCTTGAGGTTGGCCGCTATGACATCATTACGGACGTAGCGACCCGCACCGACAATGGTTCTTAATGACAAATTCTGCTGGGCCTGAAGTCGCCGCTTCTGACGATCGCTCAGGAGTGCATACCAGGCCGGAGCAGCGTATGTTAGCAGGGGTCTTATATAAGATTTATAGATGGTTATCTTCGACTTTGTCGGTAACTTGGATGTCAGGACAGGACGTAGCATTGCCCGCGCACATCGAGCTTTGCGTATAGCAGAGTCGACGTGCGCTGTCATATGCAACATCCTGTCAATCCGACATCCAAGGTAGGTCACGGCCTTCTCATATGCGATCTCCTGGCCTCCGAGGGTTAACGGCGGTGGTAAATTTCTATAGCGGCGAGTGAGCAGAGCGGTCGTCTTGCTAACATTGACGGCCATCCTCCACTCATCCAACCATGGTGGCAGCAGGTCCAGCAGACGTTGCATCCTGGCAGCTGCTATGTGGGCTCTTCTGGACGACGTGAAGTATGCACTGTCATCCGCAAATAGTGCTAGTTCGATGTCGTCCTCCCATTCTTGCAAGTGTCCTGCCAGGGTGGGTATGTCATTAGTGTATGCCGCGTACAGGGCTGGAGATAGACAGCTGCCCTGTGGCACACCGGCTGTTATGGTCTTTATTGCGGACACGGCGTCCTCTACGCAGACGTAGAACTTCCTGCCTTCCAGGAAAGACGCCACTAGCCGCAATATAGCAGGAGGGATACTTGTTTGTACATCTAACTTGTAGAGTAATCCTGTGTGCCACACCCGGTCGAACGCCTTCTCGATATCGAGGAAGACGCCCAACGATATGCGGCCACGGTTGTGTTCGGCCGCAAGCAGGTGCAGCACTCTGGTCAGCTGTGTTGCTGTTGAGTGACCCCTCCTGAATCCATGTTGCTCCGCCCGAAGTTGGATGCACGGGCGGAGACGTCTTAACAGTAATCTTTCGCACAGTTTAGCTATATGCGGTAGCAGTGTGATCGGCCTGTAGTCGGCAGCTCTACGCCTGTCCTTCCCGGGTTTCGGCAAGACGATAACTTTGCCTTTCTTCCAGTCCTCCGGGAAGTAGGATGTCCGCAATATGCCGTTGTAGAGCCGACCTATCTCTACAAGGACTCTATTGGGCAGCTGTCGTAGTGCAGCGTTAGTAATCCCGTCGTGCCCCGGCGCCTTTCTCGGTTGCAGGCGGGTTACTGTCCTCCGCAGTTCGGCGGGGGATATAAACCACTCTCCTGCAAGCGGTGACGCGGGCGACGACAGGAGCTCCTGCACGCGGCTCTCCTTCCGGGTATGGATTTCCTTGAACTCCGCACTTGCTGGGTTCGGCATAAACTGCTCCTCGAAGTGCTCAGCTAGGATATCCGCTCTGCCCTTGGCATCGTAACATTGAATGCCCGCGTTGTTAGTCAGCGGGCAAACAGGGGGTCGTGTTTTCGTTAACTGTCGGTTCAATGTATAGAGCGACGCGTGTTGTTCGTCTGCCTTCCATATGCGCCGCTCCCAGGCCTCTCCTCTGTGGGCCTGTATTGCAACCGACAGTTCGTCTGTTAAGGTGTTAAGTTTTCTTTTTACTCTAGGGCAGCGAGTACGCGCCCAGAGCTTCCTCAGCGCTCTTTTATGATTTAGCTGCACGCGTATCTTTAGTGGCAGCTCCTCTTTTCTTCCCGTGAGAGGGACGATCGTAGAGGCCGCGTTGAGGGCCTCCTTGATACACGTGGATATTCTAATTGCAGCGGCCTCTAGGTCGTCCGCTGAGTTGATCGGTGTATGGACTGGAGGTCTCTCCTGCAGGTGTTGGTGGTAGAGCCTCCAGTCGATCTTGGTCTTGACGGCTCTGGGCGGTGAAGTCACTGCCTTAGTGCCAAGGGTTATCAGAATCGGGAGGTGCTGTGTATTCAGGTCATACAGCACTTCTACCACTACTGGGTAGTTGACGTTCCTAGTGAGCACGATGTCTAATACATCCGGACGCTTCCTAGGGTCGCTAGGGATTTGCGTCGGTTCCTCGGGACCTAGAACGTCATAGTCATGGTGTTCTGCGTCATCGTAAAGTTCACGACCCGGCGGGGTGATCACTCTGGACCCCCACGCCGGGTGTTTGGCGTTCAGGTCCCCGGCGATGATGGTGGGTGTTGTACCTTCCATTACCGTCCGGATGTCTGAGGAGTGAAATGGAGTCCCTGGCGGGCGGTATGCTGCAAAGATCCTTAGTTCCTCGCCCGCCGCCTCCACTTTTATGCCGATTGAACGCATCGTCTGGAAGTCTGGCAGTTCCAGCTCCTGGTGGACGATGTCTCTCCTCACCAGGATCGCTGTCCCTCTGTAAGCGACCCCTTGAGGATCGACCTCGTCCCTCCTGTAGATGGTGTAATTGGGCAGCTTTAGATGCGTTGATGGTCGTAATTTGGTTTCACCCAGCAAGATCACCTGGATGTCCTGTTGCTGGGTGAGAGTGCGGAGTTCATGGATCCTTTGACGAATCCCGTCCGGATTCCAGTATAGCAGGCGCAGGTTACTATCCTCCATAGTGCCTTGCCAATAAGGATGCCAGCGCCTTCATTACGGCGGTAACTGGATCTGTCCCGGCCCTAATGTCGGCCAGGACTTGTGTTCCGACTTCGATGGCTATGCCTACCAATCTGTGGATAGCATCAGCCGTCTCGAAGTCGGAAGTTGGTGGTCTGCGTTCTGCACTACGCTTTTGTGAAGGCACTGGTCTCGGGGCATTGGTTAGGGTCTTCCTTTGCGCAGAGCGCGCTCTATGTGTGGAGCGGGCTCTGCTTTCCGGTAGGGCCCTTTCTGGTGCTCTACTTGCTGTAACTGGTGCTGGTGTCTTTACAGCAACCTGCGCCTGCGAGGCTATCGGTCCTGTGGTTGTAGGGGTAGAGGTGGTCACTGCCTGAGGAGGAGGCTGTTCTGTTCTCTTGCTCCGATTCCTCCGCCTCTTCCTTTGGGAGGGTTGCCTCTCACTGGCGTCATTGGCAGGAGGTTGGAGAGTCGCCCCGGTGGTTGCCCTCTGCTCTGTGGGGGCCACCGTTTCTACTGGTACTGATGGGGGGTGGGGGGGCTGGTTGTCTACCCTTTCCTCTGGTGATGGTAGCCCACCCGTCCTCCTGTATAGTTACTGCCTTGGGGCGACTCTGGGGGATCCTCTTGGGGTTCTCCGGGAGTAGCCCAGGTAGAACGATCCCCTGCTTCCTAGCGATCCTCCTCAGGACCGGGCAGCGGCGATCGTTGGCCGTGTGGTTTTTGGCGCAGTTTGCGCACTTTGGTTCTTCCTCTCTACCCCTTGGGCAAAGGCTGGCAATATGCTCTCCAGCACAGCGAACGCATTTCACTGGCCTGAAGCAGTTTGCTGAGGCATGTCCGAAAGCCTGGCAACGGTGGCATTGTGGTGGCCCCGTTTTCCTTTGCCAGGCTTCAATGACTACTCCTCTCATATAGAGGAGTTCGTCTATATTGTAGAGTTCTTGCAGCCGCTCCAGGCTCAGATGCTCCAGCTGTGCGTAGTAGAGGCAGCCCGGTCTGCCTCTGCGTGGTGGTATGGCCTTAACATACTGTATCGGGAAGCCTTTTGCCCGGATAGCCTCCTCGATCATCTTGGGATCGGTGCCCACTGGCAAACCCCGGATGCCCACTTTAGTGGGCTTCTCCTCTGCCGGGGTATAACAGTACCACGACATGGTTTTGTCCTTCTCGGAGAGCTCGACCATGTACTTCTGGATAGTACGGAACTCATCCGGGCTCTGTGGAGAAAATCTGACTCCCTTCCCGAATGGACGGGCATTAGGAGGATGGCCCAACTTTTCATTAAGGACCTTAAAATGCCTCGTCCAATCCGGGAGGCATTCTGCCGATCGGCGGATATCTAGATTTCTCCTTCACCTTCTCTGTTTTTTGAGTCTCCTCCGCCGATTGCGGTCGTGGTACTGCAGGGGCCGCAGCCATGTGGGCATAGCTCGTTGACGGCCGCTGTCCATCGTCGTGAGCTAGTCCGGACGGGTTGGTTGTTTGAACCGGTGATGATTTTCCGGCTGATGCAGCTAGGGTTGCATACGTTGTTGAGCCCCAGCTGTAGGACTCCTCACCTCCTTGCTCGAATTGGATCAAGTCGTGACTGCGACGGTCCGGTGAGATGGGTGGTGGTGATGGCGACTTAGGAGGTGAGGTGTGGACCTTCTTCCTAGTCGTTGCTTGGGGCTCTTCATCTTCTGATGATATTGGTGAATCGGATGAGTTACCGATGCACTGCCTCTTTTCGTGGAGGGAGGCTTCGGTCTCCGGTGGTGTATGCCTTCGTGGCGTTTTCTTGGGCCGCTGTTGCTGTGAGGGCAGCGGTTCACTCCCAGTCGTACACTCAGGTACGATGGGGGAGAGTGCAACCCTAGGTGCGGCCTCCTTACCCGGCGACGAAGGTTTCCGGGTCGGTATTTGTGAGTAGGATGAGACGACTCTCATCCTCTCCGGATTAAAGATATCACGGTAGGCGATGTGTCTATCCAAAACGCCTGGTCGATCCGGTGGTTTCCTTGTTCTCGGAGGAGGTTCCCCCTTATCGTTCCTTGACATCCTAACCTACCAGTCAGTGTCAGCGGTAATCTTACTAAGGCCCTATCTATCGTCCAAACGATCGGCAGCAGGTGTTGATGCGCGACGCGGATGGTGGTGATGTTATTATGGAGACTATCCACACTGTGGGCACTGCCTACCCCTTTTATAGCAAAAGGGTTGGGGGAAGTGCAACGGTGGCACTTTATACGCGACTAGGCACAGGATGCACGAAACGCATAAAGTGCCCAAGAATCACCCAGGGGCCGGTGACCTCGACGCCTCACGGAATCACGGGACTCAACGTTCGGCGGAGTATGTCGTACTGGCGGTCAATTGCAGCCACTGTATAACTGCAAGCGACGCACACCTAGGAGATCGATATCGATCGAATTGCAATAAAATCCGTTCACTAAGCTACCCCCAGAGCTATACGCGAAAGTGAACCGCGCCATTCGCGTGCTTGCGCAACTTAATTACATGAATTTGTTCTATTACTCTCTCACGTTTCACTTAATATCTTTATTCACATAAGTCATACATAAATACAATTTATCTATTTAGATAGCACAAAACAATATCTACACTATGATATACATTATATTTTCGTATCACAAAAAACCTTTTATTTATTAAACAAAATATGCCTATTTGGATCACAAGTTCAAAGTCAAATTTCTTAAATATTTAACACAGAAAGTTAAAACAATGTTTCCCACTTGAATTTATACATATGTTAACTAATACAATAGTTTAATTTACATTTTCTCTATTTATTTCACTATTTAAACACTTTTAAATTTCTTATACAAAACTATCATTATTTCACTTATACACAGGAATTTTCACATAAAAATAACACAGAATTCACCTTTTTAGCACGTACAATCAACCTGAAATGTTTTACAAGTCGTTTTTACATAAATTGCTGAAATTACAAACATTTTAAATTTTTACATATTCGGCCTCCTAAGGGCGTGGCCAGCGTGCTTCCGTGAACTCACACTATTTGAACAACTAACTTTGCACGGCTCTCGGCTATCAGAAAAAATGAAAGTCTGAAATACACTAATTTTTAACAATATTAGGTAAATAAGTGCTTCTACATAATTTTCGAACTGTAGGAAACTATCTCTGATAGGATTCTTATCAGTTATCATGTTTCTTATCAGATAACAATACAAGTGAATGTTCTCATTAATCAATCATAACAAATAGGCATTTGTTTTCGTACAAAACATATCATACTTATACAATACTTATGCAATTAATTTCCGTTAATTTTGTTTATGCACAGAGTGATCATCTCGACCGGGGAACAAATCCGATCTCTAACTTCACTTTAATATTCCTTTGAATTTACATCGTTGGAAAGACGATTTCAACCGGGGAACAAATCCGGTAACATAATTTATATCATAAAATTCCCTATATGAATTTATTGAAAGATATTACTTAGAAAACAGTAAACTAGTCCGGCCTGGGAGTTGCACCCAAGACCTTCATATCATTAATTCGACATTTCTTTAAGATTTAACTAAGCATTTTCTTATCAGAACATTTCTATTGGACAATGAGTCTTTGAAAAGTTATTCGTCATCGGTTGACTTAATAAACTGAAATATTCTTATAGGCGCGTCGCCAACACTATCGGATGTCGGTTCTTCGTGTATAGGACCAGCGCATTGCCACATCAGCTTGCTATTCCGTTGAACTATGTCGGTTATGCTAGTTCTAGTATGGATATACTCAATTCTAGGTTTATTTTAACTAAACAAAAATATCAAAATTCTAAGTTTATATAAAAAAACTATTCTAAGTTTAACGACCTTGAGCTTCCACATACGACCAGCAGTGAAAAATCACGTCGCGAATCCGTAAGTCATCACTGGCAACACGCACTGGATGTACATTCTTGTTTTCGTGTTTTGAGGTCCTATACCTGACAAGAAGATGTATCGTAATCTTCCGAACGCTGCCCAGCTGAGATGAATCCGTCTGTTAACCTCTTGGTTGAAGTTGGACTTACCAAGTCGGACTACTTGTCCCTGGTCCAAACTCGTCAATAACTTCGAGCTTAATGCTCCCAACAACTACCGGCATAGGTGTGACATGGACGTTACACATGATCTTTGTTTTGTCCATGTTTATATTAAGACCTATCCGTTGGAAGGCGCTATTGAGATCATTGAGCATAGTGCTTAGATCCTCCAGCGATTCATCCATAGGACTATACCGTCGGCAAATCAAATGTGAGAGATGTACTCGCCATTGATGTTAATACCGTATCGTTTCCAGTTCAGTAGCTTGAATACGTTTTCTAAGCAACGTTGAAGAGTTTCGGGTATATAACGTCACCCTGTCTTACACTTCTCTGCGGTTGGATAGGTTTTGTACTCCGGTTCTGTATTTGGACAATCATTGTAGCCTTAAAGTGCAAACACTTCAGCACATCGATATACCGACAGTCAACTTGGCACCGCTGATGAGACTGCAGCACCACCCAAATTTTGACCGAATCGAAGGCTTTTTCATAGTCCACATACGCAAGACAAAGTGGCAGATTGTACTCTTCGGTCTTCTGTACAATTTGCCGAAGGGTATGTATGTGGTCTATGGTGCTAAAATCTTTTTCGGAAACCGGCTTGTTCGGGAGGCTGGAAGTATTCGAGCCTTCGTGCGAGACGATTCGTAATTCTCGAAAACATCAGGTAGACACGGCTCAGATGGGAAATCGGTCTGTAGTTCTTCAAGAGAGCGTTGTCGCCTTTCTTGAAGAACAAGACTATCGCATTTCTGCTCCATGCCTCTGGAGTAGTCCCACCGTGGAGGACGGAATTAAAGAGCTTCTGAAAGACTTCGAGACCCGGTTTTCCACCCGCTTTCAGAAGCTCTGATGTAATTCCATCCTCGCCCGGGGCCTTACCGCTTAAGGTGCTGGAGAGCCATTCCAATCTCGCTCAGACTGACGTCAGTGGTATAATCGGAATAGTGTCGAATAAGTTTATTATGTATGTTTGTCCGAAATAAAGAGATTTGATTTTTTTTTTTATAAGACTTGCTCTTGGATCATTACTCACACTTGCGTGTGGCTCCAACGATAACGTGACCCATAGACGCACAGTACCGAACCCCTCAATCTCACTCAGTCGCAGGTGCATTGCAGCAACAGCATCTATCTGATAGCAAAATAACAATAAAAAAACTGCGGTGGCCAACCCGCTCGCCAAGCGTGGCACTATGGCAATACGAGTAAACCCCCTTGGCGAGAGTTATCTTTATGCGGACATAGATTTGTCAACACAGATAATTTCTCGTTTCATTTCCTTATTTGAAGGTAATACTCGTACAGTACTGTACTACCACAGATGAATCTGGCTAAACTGCGATACTGGGTATTTTATACACTATTAGTACTAGTTCTACTAAAATTTCTAACCCCCGGCCACACTCGTCGAGTGGCATGGGAAGTAGAGAGGAAAGGAGGCAGAGACTTAGTGTGGCCAAAATACTCGTCATGCTCCTCGTCATGCCCATCGCTCCCTGTTTTGTCGATTTTTGGGCGCGAGTCAAAGGACTGGCAATATGAGCGCGAATGGCTGGCCACACAGCCACACACTCGCGCAAACCGCAGTCCTAGATCCGAGTCGAGCGCTCGTTACGGAAGCACGTCACGTGTCATTTAAAAAAACATGTATAGTGTACCTATCACCATCATTCAGCTATATTATCATATAAGTAAATAATATAAAGAGAAAAAGGTATGTCGACAACGACAACGTAAATTTCTTTTTATGACATTGATATAATTAACTATAATAAATATGCATAGTTCGTACGCTGCAAGTTTCAACATCCATTGTGTTGCAAGCGCGAGCGGCCTAGTGCGGAGCGTCGCGATTCAGGCGACATTCAGGGCAACAGCGCGAGGAGCATAGTGTGGCCGAGCCATAACAGTAAATAGTATAATATAAATTTACTTTGTTATAAAAGTGTTTTCCACGCCTGAATAACATTAAAAAATTATTAACTAATAATTAAAAAAAAATAATAGAGCCGTGGTAGCTCAGATTGTTAACGCTCGCTGTAAATATAACAGAACGCGAGTAACCCGGGTTCGATCCCTGCCGGCACCAATGAAATTGTTAATTGCAATTTTAAGTTATGATTTACCACGTGCTCGGCGATGAAGGAAAACATCGTGAGGAAACCTACATCTCTGAGGAATAAGAAAATAAAAAAATATTTCGAAGACATGTGAAGTTCGCCAACACGCATTGGGGCAGCGCGGCGGACACAGCAGTGGGACGTTTATAGGCTGTAACTTTACTTTACTTTAACCATCTGGTGGAATGTCAACTCTTGCGGCTTAAATATTAAAATATTGTCCCCACAAATGTAAATAGGCAGGATATCATCATCCATAAGCGAATTAAGTTTAGGAAAGCTTTAAGATAATAACAAAAATGTCCTCCGGACCGAATTTTATTCACGGCGGCCAGTCTCAACGGAGACTAATCATCTGCGCAGTACATGATTGGAGCACTCTCACAGTCCAATGGAACGGCAATCCGTACGACCGGAGGGAGATCAGGCGCAAGACCAACGGTTTTTCGTGCTTTCCGAGGCTTGGAGGTGAAACTCCGGTAATTTTCTGACTTCAGGTTACTACTGAGAATTTCTTGACAGAAAAACCCAACACTTCCCCTGACACACTTCCTGACTCCTCTAGGAACTTTCTGACTCCTTCAGGAACTTCCTGACTCCTTCAGGAACTTCCTGACTCCTTCATTAATTTATTTCTGACATTTACGCTCACGACTACCAGACTAACGAGGAAGTCACAGGCGTACGATGCTATACTTTTACGATAGGATCAGAGGGTAGGTTGTGGTGTCAGAGACACGATGCTGTCATAACTATAGTAAAATTATTTTGTCCGTGCAGTTGGGTTCATAAGTCATAGCTCGACCTCAGCCCGGCTAGGGCGGTGAGCATATTGCGTGGGCGCAACGCCATTATCGATAACAACATGTGGGTGGTGGTTATGTTATGAGTCATTTGTTTTCCATTATCAACCCCGCCTAGTACCTGCAAATTAGTGCAATGATAAATTAGTACATATAGAGAAATTTGAGAAAATTGTTTTTGCGTATTCGCTCTTTGAATTTCTTTAGTGACATAATGGCTACACCTTTGTTTTGTACCAAAACGGCAGAATTTATTCAAAATAATATTTTGCCTATTAGCACCAATACACCAGCACTAATGTTTCATCAACATGTATCAATAAAGTTTGTAGTTAGTTCGCTTACCACCTTACCATTGCCAATATAACCCATTTGAGTTTGTATGGGCTCAAGCAAAAAATGAAGTTACCACCAAAAACAGCAATTTTAAAATTGCAGACGTCGAAGTGTTACTGCATGAAGGAATTTCAAACGTTTCGCAAAAGAACTAGGAAGATTGTGTGAAGCATGCAGAAAAACTCCAAGAGGATGACTTGAAGAAATCTCATCTAGCAGAAGATATTGTAATTCATGTGGATGACGATGACTGATGATTCTGATGTAGAATTTTAATGTAAATAGTTTTAGATTTAATTTTATGTATAAGTTATTATCTTTATATTTATATTTATTTGTAAATATAATTTGTTACATTCCAAACATTTGTACTTATAGTTTTTTAATATACCTAATTAATAATTTATTTTAAATCATTATTATTCTTATTTTAATAAATACGTTGTTTTATCTACTTTTTTCCTTTTTATCACTAACCCACGTAATGACAAAACTAAATACACTATCGATAAAGCTTGTCGACAACAATAATGTCCATCACTATGCTCGCTCCTATGGTCTGTGAGTGGGGGAGAGAGCGAAATACTTCGATGATTTATGAGTTTATGACCTAAACTGCACGGACAAAATAATTCTAGTATATGTCGTTTTTAATCCAATAAAAAGATCACACGATTAGAATTTTCAGAGAATTTTTAGAGAAGAAATCACACGATTAGAATTTTCATACTAAGTGCAACGAAGTAAAACTTCGTGAGGGAACTTGTCTAAAGATTTTATTCCTCAGACTGTAGACTGTGTGTTCCGCAGACATAAAATTTCATCAAAAAATACACTTACGTTTTATATAACAGTTTTGCAAAAAATAAATAAAAAGTAAATTAATTAAAATAATTTGGTCAAGTTTCAAACCAGACCGCTAGTTTATTATTTAACTAATACCCAGTAAATATAAACGTATACTTCTCTACTAATTCCGGATGACCGACCCTTTACGACCATGAAGGTTAGAGAAAAGGAGAACGATCACTACGTACGAAAGCATAGCCCGCCTGTCCTTGAAAATTGTAGAATTTATAGCGGCGCTGACATCGGTGAGTAGTGACTGCGAAGTTAGCTGTTTATGAGTACAAGTAGATGAAGTTAGTTGAATAATGCACTGATTTATTCGCGGCATTGGTGAGAAAATTTTCATGCTCCGTAATTTTGTAATTTTTGACAAAAATTAAAAAAAAATGAGAGATATTTTATTGTGAGTGGATGTGCAAGTGGTTAAGCATCTGACCGGAAAAATAGACTGAAAATGATTTTTATTGAGCGAACTTAGCGATCGCAGCGCCTCACTTATGGTGTCCATATTTCTGGGACACTATTTTCTACGGCTATCGTTCTTCTGTTCTCTAACTTTCATGTTTTACGACGGTGACCGCTTGGACTAGTACCAACAATAATAATTTACTATAGTACAGTTGGCAACCCTAGTCGTAGGACCTCGCTCACGCAGAATACCAGCGTGAAGCTTAACGACATATTAAAATATAAATTTTTTGCATTTTCAAGGGTGAAAACGCATCTGCATTTTGATTCTTAATCGAGGATAATGTACGTGGTAGAGTTACGCTGAAGCTATAGGCTGTATCATAGTTGTAGCACGAATGGGTCGGCTCAACCGGGGCAGGACCACGCTGTCACAGAATATCAGCATAAAATAGCAGCGTAATGGTGCTGTGTTTCGTATAGTGAGTGTAGAGAACCCGAGACCCTTTTTACTGGAATCGAGGCATTCCATCTTAGTGTTCAGGGGTAACAACGCATTTGTATTTCGATTCTTAATTGAGAATAAATGTAGATGTCTATGGCCACAGCATCCACATATCATGAGGTAGACTGTGCGCTAGTTGGTCACCCTTATTCTACAAAGAAAGTGGTATATATGGCAAGTTATCTCTTTAACTGAAGAGACTCATGTGCAGGCTGCGGATTTTTACTGGATGATAAACATGAAGATCCTATAAAATGTGGGAGGGTAGTTTGTAAAATGAAACAAAATTTCATTTGGGAACGGAATCGTTTATTAAACCCATCTGTAATAGTAGATAATTAAATTATACCGTTACTCTACACATTTTGTACTGCTCAAAGTACCTACCTAACCCAAGTATTTCTATTTCTTATGTTAGAATGAACTAACAAATGCACCCAATACCAAGGAATATTTTCAATACGCATTCTTCATTACCAATCCTATATTTATTAATCTTCCAATTGTGCTCTAAAATTTAGTGGTAGTTACCATCACAGTACCTTCAGAATCCTACGATTATAATGAATATAATTGCATACTAAGTTACGAGGTACTATTTTTATGATAAAAATAATAAGTATTCCAATGTTTTCGAAGAGGTGAATGCATCACAATACAATATCTAACATACAGGAATGAACGAGGCGTTCTTAGGAACAATTATGTCATAATAAATGAATATCTTACACAGTGGATTGAAAAATAGTGACAATCTGTTTTTGTATATTTTATACTATTCAACTAGTGATTTATTGTACGTTCGGGTAAACACATAAGATACAATGAAAAAAAAGTTGTATTTATGTCCATTTATCAGATATCTACAAACTAAATTATTCGTTTCTATCCGGAGCGCATTAACCGAACGTAATGGGACGTTCTTACATTGTTTCAATAAATATGTTTATATTTTAGGTATCGATCGACTCGTCATTTCGTTTATATTTATTAATAATAATAGGTAAAAATCTTCCTTTATTGTCCTCATTACTACCATTAAACAAAGCTGGATAAAAGAAATCTTTCAAATCTATCAATAAAGTGAAATACAGTGTCGCATCGTAACAAGTGGTGGCAAAATTGTGTTAAATCGCTTTGGTTCCGCAATTAGAATAGAAATCTATACATATCATAAAGCCTCAGATACAAATTTTCCTTAAGGTTTATAACCATATTGAATGGAATTACATAGCATAGACGCAAACTATATGAGAGACAATCTCAGCACAAGTGATACTAAGTAAAAAATCTATTAAAATTGCGATTACAGGTTTGTAACAAAAAAAAAATAGAAACATAAACAGTACCATTTCAGAGGACATACAGATATTCGAATTGTTAGTCCATCATCACAATTAAACGGTATCCGTAATAGACAAGAAGTTATATATTGAGTTAGATATATTACAATCTGCTATAAAATATAACGAAGTACAAATATAAAGTTTTATGAAAAAATATGTTGTTGTTTTGCTTGCATACTGTTGTATACAAACAAAACGAGAACCTACCAGATGGTTTGTATGCAGAAAGTAATATTTTCACTTGTACCTTGACAAATATAATTACTAGAAATAATATTAGATCATGATATGTACCTAAGTATACACAAATGGTCAACGAATTACGCAAATGACACAAATTAATAAATAGCATTAAATGACGTCATTATAACATATATACACTTAACATACTTTAGTACCCTTCGATTTAATGGATTTTATAGGGTTATCGATTGTTATAGAATATGACTATAATATATAATTATTAAATGTAGTTACTAGCTCGATATACGTAAGTAATTGTCAATATTTACATAAGTACCTAACATTACATTCTGCGATCCGGTCGTGCGACTTCGTTACTACTTTCCCCGTAAATAATTACAGATTTTTAGAAATCACGATTGGAGAAGTAAATACTGTCACACGACCGGGCTTTTCAAAACCCAAACATATTACTCTCTAGGGCCATCAGTAACGCTTCGTTCGGTTAGAAAGGAAACCATTTAAATGTTTACGAAAATAAGGGGAACTTACAGTATATACAAAAATATCACATTACTTCGAGGCCGCAGCTTTCAATTACTTAGTCATTATTTGTTTCGTCTTCTTACATAAATACAATTAATGGTTCGAAGCGTAAGCTTGACATAACAGGAAGTAATCGACCGTTTAGATAATTTTTAACTTTTAGTTTTTTTTAAACGCTTTATCAGTCAAATAGCGCAAAAAATATCAATCAACGGCCCAGTGCTGTTCAGCAGATGGCAGATTAATTTTGCAAGGTTATTTATAAATATTTATTAATCTTTAGTTTCTAGAGTCAAGACGCAAAGAATTGCGATGAATTAGTTAAGACGAATTTTTTTTAGCGATGTTCCCACCCGTCTCCCCAAGCTACTAATAGAAATCCAGGAAGAACGTTACAGACTAGGTGCTCGTCTTATTAATTAGGAAGTTAAAATCGAAACATCTACGACACCTAAAGTATCTAAACTCGAGGCTGTTGAAAAAGCTGCAGCCGTACGGAGGTCGTGCGGCCGTTTATCAAAACGCTACACTAAAAAAAGTAAAACTATTTGGCTAAGAGCTACGCGAAAGCAATACCCTAACATGGTTGCAGTGCATTATTTCAGTGTCACCATCATTAATTGTGCTCTAGGTCCATTCGTTCCAACATCAAGGCCGTGTCCGTTCGATTATCACAATAAAAAAATATAGTTATTTGAGAGGCGTTTATTGCTATATAATTTAGGTACAGTCTTTGGTGTCCGGAGAGGAGCCGCCGGAGAGGTCGTCGAGGAAATCGAAGGTGGCGACGGCGTCGCGTTCTCTTTCGCCGTAGCGGACGAAGAAGCCGTCGCGGCCGAGGATGGATGGGCGTCGGGAGCGCGAGAAGCGGAGCACGGCGAGGCCGCGGCTACGCAGCGCTGCCGCTGCAGCAACAGGCCACGTTAGCGGCTACAAGCGACCCTCTGGACGAGACGAGCACGCGTGAGCACGCAGAGCGCCGCGTTCCTTCGCACCCACGCGCCTCATACACGCTCCGTTACCACGTAATTAAGGCTGCCAACTGATTCGCAGCCGAGATATTTTAGGAAAGTAAAGTCGCGTGACGCGATCGGGTACTCAGACCGAGCGCACTTGGATGCATTTTCACACGCGCGCGTTTTTAGATATTTTTGAAAAAAAAAACAGTGCCATCTGTTGGACATAAAAGCAACATTTTCTTTTGCATTTAACCAGAGCCGTAGCAACGCGTAGTCTGATATAACTAGTTTAGAATAAAAAATAAACCAGGTACACTGTGAATGGTGTTGCAGGTGTCCCGATTTACGCGTGATCGATAATTATGACAGCTAAAATGAATACATCTGTAAGCTGTAACTACATTAAAACATTAGTCTTTTGATCTTTTCATATTTTCTTCCCAAACTCGGACAAATAATCAATATATAAGTGTAAAAGTTTGCGCGTATTGATCAGCCCCAAGTAATAATCTATCATAATAATACAGTTCATGACGGTCAAAGTGTATAGTAGTTGCCCCGATTTGAAAACTAAATTTCCGATTATTTTTACCTTTTGTCACGAAATTTAACCCACTGGCTGCATCTTGCAACCTTAACTACAATTAACTTATGTTGTAGAAGTTTTGATTTAGTAATATTATCAGCCGACGATTAAAATTCACGAAAAAAGTTTTAATGTATCATTGTGGGCATTTCGCGTTTTGGCAGCCTTAATGAACTTTTTTATAATTTTTCGGAGCGTGGTTAAATGATAACTACGCGAAATGAGGCGACAGTGAGATGGTGCGTGTGAGTGAGAGCGGAAACGATAGGCGTGGCTTGCTTAGCATGTGACAAGACATACAAACAGAGATATTATATTATTAATACACAAAATAGCTTGATACGTTCATTAAAGAGAATAATTATTATACGTTAATTAAATGTGCAGAGTACTTAAGTACTATTTTATAATATCTCTGTACACGACATGGCATTACATGAAGTCAGTCACATGGCATATAGACAAACGAAAAAGGTTGATGGCCATTATATACAAGAGAAATAGTTTTCAATGAGACATTGATTATCAACATTTGTATATTAAAACAAAAATGTAAAAAGCACACTTAAATGAATATAATGAACTATCATACACAGCAACATGTAATTTTATACCACATTAGTCTTTATTAGTGATCGAGGACACTAGTTTGAAGTTCTTTATAATTAAAATAAGTATTACATAAGTAGAAATAATGTCAAAGATACCACCATTATTGAGTCTAATTATATATTAGTATAACCCAAGGGTTCTCAATTTTTTCAGTCCGCACCGCACTTAAAGGTTTATAACTTTGACTCGACGTCCTAGCTAGTCGAAATAGGGTACAATGAACCTAGGCACATAAATTTAAACATCCACAATATGAAGTTGACAAAGTGCTGCAAAAGGAATAAGCATTCCTATGGCTATTGAAGTCGGATATTGATTTTGGACCCGTTTCCGAGCGTAAGGACCTAACGGCGAGTGAGAGATGTATGCAGCGCGCGCGATTTGTATTGTTTATTTCGTAACCGCGAATACTTATGTTTAGTTTCCGGAGAATGGTAAACAGGAGCGCCTTACGGTGTCCCTCTTTGCTCTCGACGGCGTGCCAGAGCGCCGCAGCGCATAGTTTGGGAACCCCTGGTATAACCCATAATTTTATAACCACATTTACAGCTCCAATAATTATAAACACAACACCGAAAGGTAACTGTGTCGATGCATGAACGAGAAAATTGTGCAAGAGATAGAAACAACTAAAATTTACCAGTTTTCTGTCTCCTAGAGCGATGTAGGTGATGCAATCGTGAATACGGCGCTGGGGCTTCTGCTGGTGATGAACCACAAGACGACGGCGAGGAGTCGCTGGATGCTAACATGACATCAAGCAGGTTTGCACGCGCCTGGAATAATTTATTAGAATATTTTACTTTTATACTTTAAAAATTTATATTTTAACATTTCTACTTTTTAAACTTTTTTGATTGACTGTCTATTTGATCCCGGGTAGCTCCAATCTCGATTATAGAGTTTTTGTCAAGAAATTCTCAGTGGTAGCGCGGAGTCAGAAAGTTGGTGGTGTTTCACCCTCGTTCCTTGGAAAGCACGTAAAACCGTTGGTCCTGCGCCTGATCTCTCTCTCTCTCTCTCTCTCTCTCTCTGGAAAGCACGTAAAACCGTTGGTCCTGCGCCTGATCTCTCTCTCTCTCTCTGGAAAGCACGTAAAACTGTTGGTCCTGCGCCTTATCTCTCTCTCTCTCTCTGGAAAGCACGTAAAACCGTTGGTCCTGCGTCTGATCTCTCTCTCTCTGGAAAGCACGTAAAACCGTTGGTCCTGCGCCTGATCTCTCTCTCTCTCTGGAAAGCACGTAAAACCGTTGGTCCTGCGCCTGATCTCTCTCTCTCTCTCTCTCTCTCTCTCTGGAAAGCACGTAAAACTGTTGGTCCTGTGCCTTATCTCTCTCTCTCTCTCTCTCTCTCTCTCTCTCTGGAAAGCACGTAAAACCGTTGGACCTGCGCCTGATCTCTCTCTCTCTCTCTCTCTCTCTCTGGAAAGCACGTAAAACCGTTGGTCCTGCGCCTGATCTCTCTCTCTCTCTCTCTCTCTCTCTCTGGAAAGCACGTAAAACCGTTGGTCCTGCGCCTGATCTCTCTCTCTCTCTCTCTCTCTCTCTGGAAAGCTCGTAAAACCGTTGGTCCTGCGCCTGATCTCTCTCTCTCTCTCTCTCTCTCTCTGGAAAGCACGTAAAACCGTTGGTCCTGCGTCTGATCTCTCTCTCTCTCTCTGGAAAGCACGTAAAACCGTTGGTCCTGCGCCTGATCTCTCTCTCTCTCTCTCTGGTCGTAACGGACTGCCGTATCTTTACCATTAAACAATAAGAGTGAGGGCTAAATATTGGAGTCTCAGAAAGTTTGTAGTAGCTAGTTGCTGTGTCTCACGGACGCTACAAATATATTGACGTAATCTTACACTGAAAACGTGTGAAGTTTTGGCTAGGCTCTACATATGTGATTGTCATACGCACACTTATTTATATGGCGTCGATTGTCGGACCTTGATGTGTTTGTGTGTGTAGAATTGTAGGGTGCACAAATTTTTAAAGATAAAGATAAAGATACATTTATTGTCTTATTGTGTACAATATGATCTTAGTACTAAAACATATAGTTTAAGGCTCAACAGTTTACCCATTTCAGATATGCAACAATTAAGAAAATAAATTTAAAATTTACTACTTACTAACATTAATTTTATTAAAAACCTCATTGAGATTGTAAAAAACATTTTCAATTAAGAATTTTTTAATTTTGTTTTGAACGTTTAATGTAACAGTATACAAAGGTGAGAAGGTATTCAAGTAACCTTTGGATCACTGAAATCTATGTCCTTCTCCACGTGCACCCATCCCGTTGGCGCCCACAACGCGTTGTCTTTGTTCGCGCATGCTTTCTCGTCACTCACCTTCACCTCGGCCGCTGCAGCCGGACCTTCGCTTTGACGAATCATTCTATGTAACAAATAATAAAACATAAGTAAAAATGCTATAAGATTACTTCTGTTTGTAATCATTTTACTGATAAAACCTATCGATCAATCTTTTATGTTGAAATCTAGATTTAATATTTATAATATATCCGTATACAGTCCACGTATGTCGTGGACTGTATACGGATATAGTATAAATATTATACTTTAAATAGTGGCGGTGTGAGAATATCCGCTACCCCATATCTTGTACCCCGTGTCCATACCCCGTAGATGTTGTTAGAGGTGACCACCCAGGAGTTGGGCAGCGTCGTCTTCCCAATAGCATTTATAAAGTGAAAAAACTACGATTGGCAATCCATTTGCCAAGCGTGATAATTATGGCAAATTTCCTGCATATGAGGCAATTTATGGGTGCACTCTATTCTCCACGGTGGGATTTTTATAGGCAGTAATAATGAATTGTTGATATTTACTGGCTTACCGCCATGTTGCATGATATGTTTCTTATAGTCCGTTCGCGTTAAGAAAATAGTGAGTCATCATTGTCCACCGGACTGACCACGCCCCCAGCCAATTAAAATGCAAGAAATTAGAAAGTCGAGTTCACAGTGACCAGTTGAAGTCAGGCCTTCGAACAAAACGGTTGGGTATTTTGCATGTTACTCGTTCAACATTAAATTTTGAAAATGAATACCTCACCTATTCGAAAGAATAAAAGTGGATCAATAATCCATAGCGGAGAGAGACGCGTAATTTACAATGTTTATAAGTACTTTAAACTGTGTGATTTAAAAAATAAAAAATTATGTTGGTGCCAATAACTCCACGTTCAAAATGAGTGACATAAAAAATATTAGATGACGCAATAGCATTAATAGACGCTAATCGTTGGAAGAAGTGCTGCGCCCACGTGATACGCGAAGAAAATACCATGTGGAATTTGGATGACATCATGGAACTTGCAGAACAAAATTCTTTCATAATTAATGTAACTGGAGAATCTAGCGATACTGATTAGTGATTTAAGTAATTTTAAGAAAATTTGTTGCCATTAAACTTAATTAAATTTTTACTCCACTGTGAATACACCTTTACCCTGTAGTTGCAATGGTGACTCACTATTTTCTTAACTCGAACGGACTATAGTGTCTTTGGCCATTTATGTGTTACAGCACTTGATAACTTTTCTTATATAATCAAATTTTAAGGCTCAAAATTTAAAAAAAAAATAAAAAAATATGGATTATGATAACCTTTTTTTTACGAAATAAGAACGACAAACGATCATACAGTCGACGTGATGGTAAATTGATGCTGCCGCCCATAAACATCTACATCTATTCAAAGGGTAACAATCCATCCATTACATCCAAAGCATTTTCATTTTGATTAAGAATTTATTCTTTATTAAGAATCAAAATGCAGATGCGTTGTAACTCTTGAGGACCAAGAATAGAATAAAATAATGCCTCGTTTATGGTAAAAAGGATCTCCGGTTCTTTACACTCATCATACGAAACATATCTGTTTTAAGCTGCTATTTTAGGTGAATAATTAACGTTATCATCATTATATATTGTAGGTAAGATCTAAGGTGTATCACTCTAGATTCTGGATTTTGAAATACAAATATTTTCAATAATTTTTAACGATTTACAGAAAAAAAGGTTTCAAAATAACTTGCCTGTTAAGCTCGTCAATAACGTCTTTCGACGTGGCAGCCTCGTGGAAGCTCAGAGTGTGCTCTTGTCTCACTATGATAGGCTCGGGTGTAGGAAGAGATTGCGTTGTACCCGGGCGACTTTTCTCTGCAACAGGAATTTTCGACCTGGTCCTGTTTGGAGAAGATGGTGGTCTTTTTCCACCTAAGAGAGTAGGTATGCGGCTTCTATCATTTCTTGGTCTAATTTCTCTCTGAGTACCATCGTTCTTATTACTTATTATCACAGTTTCTGCTGTAGAAGTGCTAGTCGTGTTCGATTCAGTCATCTGGGGTGAATTAGTTTCGGGCGATGAACCCTCTTCTTCTTCGGGGACGGGTACTAAAATTCCTGTGTTCCTCCTACAAGCACTTAACACTTCCTCGACCAAGGATATCTCCGTTTCTCCACTTATGAATGGAAAGCTCGGCGATTTGGTCAAACTTGGTTCCAATTCTACCCTTTCGCATAACGTAACTTGTTTGTTTAGCATAATATTAACCGTGTTCTCTTTTAAGGCGGAATTGTAGTCTACGTTACGACTAGATTCGATATCACAAGGTCTCTCATCCTTTTGCGGTAAGGGCTGATTCAAATCGGACGGGTTACTGAGGTCGATACTTTTATTTATTTCATTTTTTATTTGCACTTTTAATAGATGTTGTTCATCTACTTCATTTTCCGCGTTTTCCACCTGAGAGAATTCATCATAGTAATCTTCAGACTCCGCATAAGGATCCTCCCTTTCGATGAATCTCGGTGTACACTTTGGTTCAGAAACGGCTTCGCGCAATACTATTTTTGGTCTATCACCGGAAGTTATATCGCTAAAATCATTTTCGGAAAAACTGCCGAAAGAATCTGGACGTTGCCTGTCTTCTGATATCTCGCTACGTGGACCTATCGAATCGTCGTCGTAATCTGCTGCTGCATATGGAGGAGGTAATTCTCTTATTTCAGACACAGGTCGAGAGGACATTGAGTCTGATTCTTCCCTGTCACGGCAATACTTCTGCTGCTCTGCTATAAAATGGAGCACATTTTGTAACGCTTGTTCACGGTCCTGCAATGCCATAGCTTGGACGTCGTGTATTCGCAAATGGCTGCCCGGATCTTGAGATGGTATACCTCTAGAGGAATTAGATGCTAGACTTTTAGTGCTCTCATATTTGACGAGACGGTAAAAGTCTCTTGTGAAATCTAGTCCGATATTAGTGCAATCACCGTCTTCGCTCAACGCCGTACTAGAACGTTTTTCAGGGGCATCCGAAGCGCTTGACCAGGAACCTCCAGGCGAATGTGTTCCAGAGCACTCCCATCTCTTTTCCGCGTTATCAGGATCGTCAGTCATTTTACATTCGTCGATTTCTATTGTTGCAAATCCACAATCATTCCACAAACAATCCCCGACGTCTTCTTCTAATTCTAAAGCATCATCCTCTCTAATACTCGGCAAGGTGGACAATGATATTTGACCAGGTGTTGTTATTTCAGCAAAAGGGGATTGTCTATCTCTAAGATCTTCACACGATAGCGATAAGCTCCAGTCTTCTAATTCAGCTCTATCATATTCTAAATCTGCTATGTCTCGATGTCTTTGTTGCAGTGCCGATCTTGCATCATCAAGTTCTAGCCAATGTTGTACATAATCGGCCTCAAACTGGGAACCGTCAGCTCGTTCATCAACAGTGCTGCCCCACGAAACTCTTTCCGAACTTGTCGTCGAAGCTATTGCGGGCCTTCTTAAAGGTCTTTCAGGCGCCGGTTTTAAGTCTAATACTAAAACTCCTGAGCTCGGACTTGGGCTGTCTAGACAGCTGGTAGAGCAGGTTGTTCCTGCTATAAGTTTCAAGCAGAGATGTGAGTCAGAGAAGCTCCTTACGACATGTTGAAAAGGAAGGACGGGTCGTGAGGGCGGATAGCTGCCTCTGACTCCAGCGAACGCTATACCTACTGGAAAATATATATAATCAGCATCGGCCAGCATGCGCGCATGTCGTCGAGATTCACGAGGATTAATTGAGACTATAGTTTGGTTATCAGTTTCGTCTGAGGCTTCATTGAGATCGGGCAGGGCTCTGTCGGCTGCGTGGTCACTCTGTCGGGACGCGTCAGCTTGCACGTCGCTGGACATGGTAGAGTAACCTTCATCTTTGGCGCCACTTTCAGGTGACTCGGCCCCCGCTTCGCCTACTTCGCCGCTTTCTTCCTCTGTTGCTTTCTCTTCACTGGCACCTGAAATATTATGACATAGATGTTAAGGGATATTTATTTATTTAGCTAACTGGAACTATTTACTTAGTGATGAAATATGTTTAATACTATGTTAATATACGATAATTCGACATTTATATTAAGATTTCTTTAATTTCTTTTTCAATCGATTGTTGGCCAATAATTGCCTTTTTAAGAATACGCGAAATAGCACAGAGGCGGCATCGGGCGACTTATTGTGTGTACATAAATGATATTATTGCTTTTTGAGATTTGTATATGACTTTTGCATGGATTTTGCGCCATCACCAGATCCCCGTCCGATGACGATATGAAAGGTGCACCGCTCGAGGTTGTGTATTGACACAAAAGTAAGTTTGTTCTCTGTTATATCTTTTAAAAATAATAAGATATTTTTATATAGAATAGGGGTGACATAGACAAACGAGCGCACAGCCCACCTGATGGTAAGTGGATGCTGTGATCCAAAGAAATCTACATCTATCCTCGATTATGTGTTGTCACCCCTGAGAACTGAGATGAAATGCCTCGTTTCCAGTAAAAAGGGTCTCCAGTTCTCTAAACTCACCATACGAAACACAGAAGCATTAAGCTGCTATTTTACGCTGGTATTCTGTGAGAGCGTGGTCCTACCCCGGTCGAGCCCACCTATTCGTGCTACAACCATAATATAAGTGCAACATGGCTCTAACGTATAAACTATATTATTATACTTATATATTATACAATTAGTATTATGATTTGGCGGCCTATGTACAACAGTGGACTTTTGATAGGCTTTAGTAATAGTGATGATAATGATGATGATATTATAATTTACCGACAAGGGTGTAAGTGCAAGATTTCTTTAAAAGTTGTAATTGTGTTTGCACCTTCGTAAGTAGAAGCTTTTACGCATTACACAATTAAAAGAGTCGCGAGCCATCTGTTTCTCCATCTGGGGGGGGGGGGGGCTGCTCACATTCTACTCGGTACTAGGCTGCCGCTTAAGAACATGTAAAATTCAAATTCATTTATTTGCCAGAATGTATGTGTACAATAAAGTATGATCTTAAATTATGTCTAATGGTCCATTTACATTCTACCACTTTCAATGGTGTGCAAATATTTTATAGGTATATGCAAGAAAAAAATTAACAACAAGTGGGAATTCAATTTCGTATATTTATGATTATTATTAAAAGCTAGATTAATTGATGTTAATATTATAACGTCATTTAAGTAATAGAATTTAAAATGTAAAATTATATAATGATTGTTCATAACTGTTAATGTCCATACTTTCAGGTTGTTCACAATTAATTAATTATTAGTTATATATCAATATTACTGATGTCAGATTTATTTTTCCCAAAAAGACAAATTCATTTAGGTCGTAAAAACATTTTTCTTTTAACTATTGTATCAACTTTTTTTAAACATTGTTAAAGGTAACTCTTCAAAAGTTGTTAGGTATTTTGTTATATACCTTTATAGCATTTACGTAAGAGTTTCTTTCATACAATTTGAGCCTGCATTGAGGTAAATATAGTTTATATATATTTCTAGGAGCTACATTTCGCTCAGTTACATCTATATGCCTTTAAAAAAACAAATTCTTCCCCATCGGTTGTTCGGTTCATTGAGCTATTGCCACAGCAGACTTTTCTGTTGAGCTATATGGGTTAGTTTTGTCTGATGTGTATAATTTACCCTTTACTGCGTCAGTACAAGGCTGCTGCATGTTGAGACTCAAAGTGGCGGGTCGAGCTGGCGGAGCCCACAGAGTCGGGTCCACTGCAGACAGAGCCCGCGCCAGGTTCGCCGGTGTCACTTCTAGACCCTGGAACGTATAAGAGGAATATCAAGTAAACGTTGAATATATTGTGTTAAAACGCGATAAAATCTGTAAAAATATTTTTTTAGTGTGTAAAAAATCACTTAAATATAAGTCACTGTTAATCATAATAAAGAATAGTTATTATTATGGTAAGTTATTAATTGTAACGGTTTAAAGTGAAGTCATACAAACGTTCCACTGTTAAATAATCTCATTTTTAAATCTAAGTAAGTAAGTAATGGTAAAGTTACAGCCTATATACGCCCAACAGCTGGGCACAGGCCTCCCCTCATATCTGAGAGGGTTTTAGGGCAAGGAAGTGTCCGCCGCGCTGCCCCAACGCGTGTTTGCGAACTTCACATGTCTTCGAAATATTTTTTTCTTATTCTTCAGACATGCAGGTTTCCTCACGATGTTTTCCTTCACCGCCGAGCGCGTGGTAAATCAGCACTCAGTAAGTAATGGTAAAAGTACAAAAATAGGTAATGATAAAAGTAAAAAAAAAAACTTTCTCTTCATTGGTGTTTGGCGGCACCGTCATACCACCAATGTGTACCACAATAGTACCTACTTCAATAACGTAGACGGACCGAACAACAATCGAAGCCTTCATCGCGATATACAAGATTCTAAAGGACTGTGTGTTAAACAAGCACCATACTCCATCCACATAGAGGTCTTTAGCCACTTTCCGGGCTTAATACCTTGACCAATATAGTGATGTGTGATGATGACCGGGATATCCCTCTTTTTCCATACTCGGCCAAAGGTATATAACGCATAACCAACGGGGATATAATTCGAGCCGCGTACGATCATGAAATTTTAGCTACCACGGCTCATATAAAAAAAAATATATTTCTAAATAGTCTCAAATTTAAAGTCTTAAGACCTTGTAAATTAAAGCTTGTCTAAAAATGTTAGTGCTGAATCATTTTAATGGTTACCTTGAGCTCGGTCCAAATGTCGGCGAGGATCTGATGGCGACGCTTGTCGTCGTGACAGAGCGGGTGCGGGTGGGACGGTGGCGGCGAGTCGCGGAACGACACCAGCGACCCACAGGACCCCACCTCCACCACGTGAACTGGAGATCGTCATATATACCACATCACTATATACCAATAGTACCATACATAGTAATGGTTATTTCTACACCGTGTAGTGGCGGTGTAAGATTACCAACTACCCCCACATCGTCCCGTAAATATCGTAAGAGGCGACAAAGGTAAATGCTACAGGAGCTGGGCTGCAGCATCTCCTGAATCTCCAAGCAGACAACTACATTAAATATATGGCCTATGTTGACTTGAGAATGGCTTTAATGATGACGATGAAGTGGGAATTTCTATATTAAGTATAGCTAGTAAATAAATATATTTATATTACCTACGTTAAGCTATGTTGTAATAAGGTATATGTATGGACAGTATTAAATGGGATATAGAGATAATTACTCATTTCCTTTAATTGCGCGCTACTTACCACTCATCTCATTGTAATAACTGAAAATGTCTTCTATAATCGTGAAGCGCTGATAAATTTTATCAGAAGCTAATAACTCTGATACAGCATTGCAGCGAATTTCTCATACCTTGTAAGTCTTTGGGCGTGTGCGGCGTGGCGGGCGACGGGCGGGGCTGCGGCCGCAGTTGCCGCACCAGCAGTGCGCTTAGCGCGCGGTTCTGGGCTTCCAACTCGCGAACACGCGCTCTAGCACAGCACAACTCTTCGCGGACGCTCTGGAACACATGCAAATTTATTGCTCAAATATCAATAAAATTGTGTTGCAAAAGTTAAATAAGTACACATAATAATGTCCTCCGGACCGAATTCCGTTCCGGCGGCCTGGCTCAACAATTTATATGCGAGCTATGGAGAGGGTTATGCTGTCAAGTGGCATGCTCGTACTGGTAAGCGTGGTGTAGGGCGCCCCACCCACTAAACGGGGTGACGACCTAGTAAGACATGCAGGAAGTCGATGGATGCAGGTGGCTCAGGACTATGTTCAGCAGTGGACTTGTGAAGGGCTGTAATGATGATCATGATGACGTTACACCACAGAGTTATATAATGTTACACTGCTACTTATAGCGCTTCGTATATTATTTATTGATTCATTATATAGTGCTGCTGGCCACCTTCACCAAATAATGCTGTTATCAGGAAGCTGCGTTAACTGAAACGATGCTGCCCATCTATTTCAGTTTTCATCTGCTGCCTCTTACTCACGGGATAATAAACGGCTAGTGGATTCTGTTAAGGTGCGTTCACACTTGTGTCATTTTACCGAACATTAACCAGTAACCGTATCAGTAACATGTGTCAGTAGCGATAGTGTGGGCGTCTTTTGTTACGCGAACAATTGTTACAAGCTGCAGCTACGCTTTAATCCATTCCAAACACTGTAAGAAACTGCTGGACACACAGGACAATGGACGGAGTTACGACCTTCTAGCTGGCTCTAGTGTGGACGCTGGTCTGTGTAATGTTACATATCTACGAGCCTATCCATAGAATACTATAATACACAATCTATCATCTTTCAACTTTACTTTGTACGAGGTTTGGCGTCGCCAAACCCGATTCGCTGTGTTGGCAGACTGAATAAATTTAAACATTTTAGACTTTTGATTAATGTTCAAGATCATCATTAAAAAAATCGTTTAAATTTTAATACATATTTATTTGTAAATAGGGTGCAATTTGGCATTTTTTAAATAATTTGCATACGACATTTGGAAACGATTGTAACGTCAAAACACATCTCGTGTGACATTTATACGTGTGAATTGACGTATTAGTGACAATTTAGTAGCTACGCGGGCTCCGCCCACTCCCCCGTTCTATTATGTATATATTATAGTATTCTATGAGCCTATCCACCGAGAGTCAGTTTTTTTCAAAGGATTTTGCTATTTTCCGCGTGACCAGGAGACCTCCACACTAGCATTTATAATACAGTATCGGGTCATGTCTTGGTACTTTCCCGCCTACACCTCACCGCTTCGCAGTTCTTTTTTCTTTCTTATTTTCAGAACAAAGTAATTTTATAAAGGCTGTACCAGCACAAGTCAAATGTAAACTTACTTCCGCTATTTCTTCTGCAGACGACATATCTGCCTGGTGGTTGGTGCTTAAATGACAGCACCAACAGAATCTTGATGCCACGTAGTGTAGGTCAATACATGGTTTGTGACCGTGTCAGTACAACTTAGACCTTTACACATTAGGCGTAACATGTCCTTCAGATAGTCGTTTGTCGCCACAACATGGCAACTGTCGACTTTGAACTTTGTTTACTTTGATGTGCGCAAAAAAACTAACTCTGAATGGCGGCTAACTGTGGGTTCAAATTGCGCACACACGCAAATGCCCGTGCCATATTTAGCGACTTTGTAGCTATTTGCGTATTTGCAGATATTTGAAGTTAAGTCTGGCGCCTGTCTAAGGAAAAGTGTTGCGCGATTACGTTGCGTGCGGCGAAGCGGTTTGTTTGGCGTACATTTTGATCGGCCGTATTCTAGACACGTTTGTTTGTCATGAACTGAGCAACACTAAGGTCCGGTATACATGTAGTATAAGTGCGAATGATAAGTGCAAGTAACAAATGACAATTGCTTAATGCGTATTTTATTCACACCACTTATCACTGCCTGTTCACAAGCACAAAGCACTTGTGATTTGTCATTTGCACTTGCCACTCGCATTTGTCACTTCTCAAAATGTAAACCAGGCATAAGAAATACGAATAAATGTAGCCAAAAATACGATCTATTGTTACCTTATAACGTTTTTAACTCATTGTCTACAGTATAATTATTATTTTTACCTTATCATCTGCACTTAATGTGTTCGCACTTTTCTCGTTACGATTGGTTGTGAAGTTTGGTAGCAATCGCAAGAAAAGGAAAAAAGACATATATATATATATATATATATACATATACATATATATATATATATATATATATATATATATATATATATATATATATATATATATATATATATATATGTATACACATACTCTATCATTTCTAAATTTATCACGCATGGTAACCCCGAGCATAGCATTTTTATGTGCATTTAAAATAATATTAAAATCCAACGTGTACGGTACGATGGCTTATCATTCTGATTTTCCTACAAAATATCCTCCGCGTTTTGATTGATTATTCCGCCTTAGTAACGTCTTCTTCTGGCTCCCCTCGTCAGTGTCTTCGTAGTGTACTCGTATATTTTAATTACGCTTCATTAGCCAAATTAAATTCAAGTAACGTAATCAACGTGCTGTAATTACAGAGAGAGAGAGAGAGAGAGAGAGAGAGAGAGAGGAACAAGGGTGACAAACGAGCACACAGTCCACCTGATGGTAAGTGGATGCTGTGGCCCATAGACTACTACACTATTTAGATTTACTTATTTGATTACTATTTAGCCCGCTGTCGGCAGATGCCTAGTGTTCAAATTTGATAACCAATACAGAAAAAAGAAAAAGATAAGGGCACAGTGCATATGCTTCTTATTAAGTTGATGAAATGTCGTTTAAATTAGTCCAAACTATGCCTAATTATTTAGGCTATTGAGTCGGATCTTCAGTTGTCCTTACCGCACTCGCTCTCGCGCTCGCAGAGCGACAGCAATAGTTTTCTTCAAACACATAATTGTCAAAAGTCTCTCAGTCCGCATTTCCTCTTAAGGCAAATCCTCCCTACAGAGGAGAAGTTTATGTCCATTATGTTAACAGTGGACTTTACGGGCTCATGAAGAGGAAGAATGCCCTTAACACAAGTAACATTACGTGTAATTAACGATAGTGTTCGAATGCGAATTTAAACCCACCAATTTTTACATTCGTAGATCGTAGCCGCAATCGACTATACTGTTGCCACAGAATAAATAATGTGCTGTCGCTAAAAAAAGATTCCAAGTATCAATACAGCCGGGTTGCTTTACTAATAGCAAAGTAAATATTAAATGAAGTGCATATGACAGTCTTCGTCCAAAGATTGCCAAGTATGTGGAATTAATTACAGAGTTAATTAGCGTTGACGAATTTAATCAGAGATAATTATAATAACCAAGTCGCGTTATAATTGGACTTGCTTTGTGAAATTTTATATATTCGAAAGAAGCTTTTAAAATTTCATTAAAGACTCGCTTAAATAAGACTTTAAGTAGACCTTGTTGTATCGTAAATATTCAAATGTAATATATTATACGAAGATACAACTTGTATTACCGTTCTAGAAAAAATTGAATTAACAAATAAGGAGTAGGGCATCACCGTCTACCTAATAACGACTTAACGACGAAAACTGCGGTGGTAACCGCAGTTTGCGGTGGTACCCGCTTACCAAGCGTGGCATCTACGACTCATATCTCCCCTACGAGGCAATCGATGGGGGGGGGGGGTATGCTCAACAGTGGACTTTTATAGGCTGTAACGGTAACAGTATCGTCAACATCTTTTTTTATACAATAAAGGTGACAAACGAGCACACAGCCCACCTTATGGTAAGTGGATGCTGAGGCCCATAGACGTCTACATTTATACTCAACTAAGAATCAAGATGCAGATGCGTTGTCACCCTTGAGGACGAAGATGGAATGCCTCGTTTTTAGTAATAAGCCTACGCTCACCATATGGAACACAGCAGTATTGAGCTACTATTTTATTCTGGTATTCTATGAGAGCGTGGTCCTACCCCGGTCGAGCCGAGCCATTCGCCCTGCAACCATAATATAGCTGCAGCGTCGCTCTACCACGTTATTAGTACACTGCTAGAAATGGGCCTTTCAGTTGGTTTGCAGGATTTGCCATAATTGCCATGCATGGCGGGTGGATTTGCAATCGTTGTAACTAACAGACGTTACGCAGCTTTGAGGCTTTTCTTCGTCGCATCTGTTATGTCATATAGGTTCTTTGAAGTTTCTGAAAGAACTATTCGCATAGGGTCTTCGCCTTTCGTAATATGAGGGTTGCTTCCTTTCCGTTTAAAAGCTAAATGGCTATACCATTAAGCGAGGAAACACAATCAGCATTCTTGGCATTTTAGTTAAGTAAGTTTATATGTTGTAAGTGTTGTTTTTATGTTATGTTAATAAATAATAAAATCAGATCTTATTAAAGAAATTCTTCTTTTAAAAGAAGTAGTAGAAAATTTCATTTCCTTTTCTTTAAATTAACTTATTTAATTAACCTAAAATATTTTTACAACAATGATATGTTAGTGTAATTATGGTTATAATATGTATCTTAGTATGTAGTTCTGGTTATTATTATTCATATATTATGTAGACATAGATATTTTTAATGTAGCTGTTTGAATTTTGCAACCATAATATCTTCTCTGCTTAGCCTAGAGGTAGACTGGTAGAGAATGCCTTATTGCATATATACACTTTTTTGTACTTGGTGTGCAATTAGTACTAAAATAAATAAAATACTAAAAAGTAAAACTCTTAGCTAAGTGGTTATGGAAAGTAAGAGTGTCGAATCAGGTACAACACAGCCGCCGATCCATCACAAGACGCAATACCGCAAGTAGTAGTAAAGCATCTACGCAACTATGATACGGATGGTGCCCCCTCACAACACACTCACATAATCCCTATCGACTTCGGCAACAAAGTTGTTAATGTTGTTAGCTTAAAATAGCACCAACGTATCATAGTAGCACGCCACTACCCCCCCTCTCCCTGAGGATGAGCCCTATATCATAGGGTTATTGCACTAAGACATGAAGTTGAGTACGATCGTTGCACTTAAAAGTACTACCAAACACTCCCTAATCAGAAAGCCGACGTATCATATCGAAACGCGCTCTTAACGCGCCGCGACCAGCTCTTTTGTTACCAGCGGCGACATAACTTCTTTGATACAATTCCTTGAAAAATTTCACCACCCTAAACCTTAACGACATATTATATTCTCTACAAAAAATTGCACAAACAGACAGTATCTTCTCAGAGAATCACGAGCTTGTTCAATTAAAAAATTTAGATTTTTTTACGTCTTAAAATATTGGATACCAATTTTCGGTATACCGTTACCGTTACAGTTGATTAAAATCCACTGATGAACATAGGCCTCCCCCATAGACTGCCTCAGGGAGGGATACTTGCCACAAATGCCACGCTTGGCAAGCGGGTTTGCAACCGCTGTTTTTTATTTTTAGTCGTTAGTACCATCGTACCATATAGCTGCTGTCCACCTCCTGATTTGTTTCCCTCTGCCGCCTCTACGACACCCACGGGATAATATGGGATAGGGGATATTCTTACACCGCCATAACACCGTGCACACATACACATTATTAATTTCCATTTTCTATAACAACTTTGTGAACTAACGTAAGGTAATCAGTGTCACTGCAGATCCTATTTGATAGACGTTTATCCCCCTGAACTAAGTTTATTGATAATATAATGACATCCAATATGTGGTGCTGTTAACCGTTATATGGAATTATCACAAACAGTAATTACTGACAGACGGGCTTGAGACGATGATAGAGTGCCTAATATTACGTTATGAATAATAATCTTGTTTGATTTACCTACGTGTAAACTTAGTACTATATTTATTTATGTGTTTTAATGTTTCGGATATATCTCGACTATAATAAATCTTAAATATTTCAAAGTTATGTATACGTAGAAATAAGTTAATTCAAATTCAATATATAGTTCATTTGTTCGAAACTTAAGTAGGTATACAATAAGAAAACGATTGTATAAAATGCCGTCATCGCACCATCGTGTTGAAAGGTATATTAAAGCATAAAGAGATAAATTTTACAAACACCCGCCTGTAGTTCGTTTATCGTCTTTTTTTATGCGACTAATTTCAAAGGTTTTTCTCACATTACTTTTGAATTTATAGTTTAATCGTTTTATTATAATAGGTTTTATTATTTTTCTTAAAATATCTCGCCGATTGTCACCAATTTCATCAAAGTCGGTTGATCGAAAGTTCGAAAGTTATCGTTGTCATTCAAGATAAGTGGTTTTTTTAATAACTTCGAAATTTCTGCTCGGATCATTTTAGATGTAAGGACTTAACTATTAGTTCACAAAATTATTTGTCGAGCGTTTTGAGATCGAACATAGCGTCAGGGATGGCCTGCAGGATCAATAGATTTTTTTTCATTAAGAAAAGTAAAAGAGCATTTGCTTTGCGCATCGTAAAGAAGAATAAGGATTATCCAAACACCAAACAAGAGCAATTAAATCTAAGAACCACAAATATGTCAGGGGCACGCGTCGCCATCTTTATAATAGTTGGCGCCAAAACTGTAACAACAAACCATTCTCGAAACGGATTTCAACTCAAACGGTCGCGTTATCGGGCAGATTATGCCAAGATTATAGTGGGCCACGGCTCCTGTGAAATTATTACGGCGGTTGCTAAGGCCGGGCGTCCCATTTCGTACGATTTATGTGCGAAAGGAGCACCGCGTAATCCACGGCCACGGGACTATGTACCATAATTATGAGAAAACAATTTCCGGGTTGCATCTTAATGCTTCCGGAGGATTAAGAGATTCGAATGTTAAGCGTTTTTTGGGCGAGTATACTAATTTCGGCGGCATATTTGAGTGGCTACCCCACGTAAATTAAGATGAAAGGAAATCGTAATTTTGCTCCTGGCTTAGCTGGTCATCGTGGTGTTAGAGCCATGGTATTGTTCAAAATATTGATTTTTGTTTCATCGCTTTATATTTATTGAGTAACTACGAGTATATTTAGGCCCAAAATTTCTTACGTTGATCAAAATCAGCAATAAACAATATTTTTGAACAGTCACAGAATATTTTTTTTAATTCCACATTTGACTCTTTCAACTTGTTCTAACACAAATGTGCAGCCTAAGTATCTTATTAAATATTCTTTAAAGGTTTTAAAAATCTTTGTGAATATAATTTAATTATAATTATTTATTATTATAATTATTTATTATTATAATAGTTTCTGAGAGATGACAAAATATTGTAAAGAGTATAGGTAAGGCGGTGAAGTTTCTAAAATAATTGTATATTCGCGGCTTGTCTTTGCCGCTGGTGACAAGAGGGCTGTTTGTAGATATAGCCATTCAGCGAAGAAACACATATTACGTTCTGGGCACAATACCGCGGGGACTTTATTATAATTTTAGTTGTATATTTGATTATGTTATGTAGTAAATAAATGTATAAGAATTTTAAATATAATTATCTATCTTCTTTCATCAGCACCATTCCATGATAATTTAAGAAGGATTTTTAATGGTCATGCTTGGATTCTCTCTTTTTGATGCTGTTTCCGTCAACTTATATAATATCATCGGCTTAAAAACTGATTTTGCTCCTTACGCGCTTTTAAACTGTGGTACTGACTACAACCTCTTGTGCATCATATTTGTCGGCATCGCTTAAATAGCGTTTCTATTGATTCATCTGTTTAATAGTTTGGATCTGTGAAATAGTTTGCTGTTTGGCCTACATTTCGACATCAGTTAGATACTGCTTTTTTACTATTACAAACCAGCTTTTAACTACAATCCCACCAGATGGTAAGTGCAAGCACTCACTTTCGGTCTGACGGACGTGAGCCAGCATATAAAGACGCTGTGAGGCATTTCATCTTAATCCTCAGAGCTGCCAACACATTTGATTCTTTCTTTGAAGTTTGATTTTTCATTTGAATTTGAATTGAAGACTGACTTAACCTACTCACTCTCGTCTTGAACACACCCACATTGTAAACGGATGGATAGACAGATGCTGGCAACTTATTCCACTATCATACTGCATGACGAATGGTGCAGCAAGCCGTTGCTAATTGTTTTTTTATGGTATAATAGTGACAAATTAGCACACAGTTCTACCTGATGGTAAGTGCATGCTGTGGCCCATAGACATCTACATATATCCTCAATTAAGAATCAAAATGCGGATGCGTTGTCATCCTAGACGTAGACCGCAGCCAAAGATGGAATACCTCGCGTCCAGTAAAAAGTGTCTCCTTTTTTCTATACTTACCATAACAGCAGCATTAACCTTAAATTTTACGCTGATATTCTGTGACAGCATGGACCTACCTCGGTCGAGGCGACACATTAGTGCTACAACTATAATTTATCTGCTGCGTGGCTGTACCAAGTTTTGCTCTACGTGTAGCAATAGGCTCACCTTCTGCGACAGTAGCGCCCGAACAACCTGCTGCGCAACATCGTCGAGGCGCCGCTCCTGGTCGCCACCGAGGCCGGCGGATAACGCGGACAACTGTCCTCGCAGCCGTTCGTTTTCCGCGCTCAGCGTCGTCAGTTGGCTCTGGTAGTGCGCTGCTGACGTCTGCGAACATCGGGAACGTGTTGAAGATGCGAAGGCTACTTAAGTCTCGTACTAGATGGTGTGGGCTGTTCTTTTCTGCTAAGGAGTCCGTCATCCTCTTAACTATTTCTGCCTCTAATTAAGACTGCTGTGTTCCGTTGTCAGTAGATATGTGCTATAAGGCGTTCTATCCTAGTCTTCAGAGGTGATAACGCATCTGTCGCGTTCTTTCTTTGAAGTTTACTATAGGTGTCCTTGGAGCAGTAGCCACCTACCATCAGCTGGACTATAACTTTGTTTGTTACTTAAATTTTATTTAAAAAAAAAACTGTTTGTGTAACTCAAGACTCAAATATATCTATGAATGATTACTGAGTGGGTAGATAAGTACCTAATTACAACCATTAATTTTAACTTTATTGTTAAAATTAATGGTTATATATACGGAAAGATAGAAATTTAGAGTAAGAAATATAACTTCAACATGACGTTAATGTTTCTATGTATTTTTTAATTTTGTCACAAAAAAACCTTTCATACAATTACGCGTCTAAGTTTTAGTTTCTTTTTTTTAATTTTATAAGTATTTCATTATAACACCCATACGTGACGACTTGAAGATGTCGTATTCAGATGGCGGGGGCTTAAAACCGACCCTCCGTCACGACCGGGTTACCGTATAGCTTTGGACTTGCCATTACGTATGTTAGAAACCATAAAGTAACGATTTGTTTAAAATAAACGGCGTAAAATGAAAAATATTTTACACTTCATTAAGTCGAAACCTATTTCAAGCTATTTTGAAAGTCAACAATCAGCTACCGATTAGAAAAAACAACATTAAAAATGAAAGAGGGCAGAAAACACCAAGGTTTAGGAAATGGGAACGCCCAAATGTCAGTCACACAATTTACAACAGCTCCATTTACATAAAAGTGTTTTATTATTGATGAAAGTTTGGAAGAACTCCTTACAAAAAAGGACAATCATTTTGCTTAGTCATCCATCATTATCTCTGTCTCATTTTTACTGCTATCAACACCGCTTTTATTCATTTAAAAATAACATAAAAAGGGCCTATCATTTGCACTCTTAATTAAGCGATCTCCCATAGTTAATACTGAAAATTAACAACCAGCGCAAATTGGGCCGCCTCATTCCTCGTTGCAACTAAACAGGTTTCACGGACAGCGGCTATAACACCTACTTTTGGAGGTCTTGTAACATCGGACAGGTGTTCTTGGTGGCAACTGTACAATTGCAGATGAACATAAGAATTTAAACTCTATGACTTCAACCATAAAGTGAAAAGCTGCAGCATATTGTTATTTGTGGGAGTCGCTATTCATTAGTCATCAAATAGGGGTGAAGCACAAAGACTATGAATCTGTTTGTACGTCTGTGTGTCTGAAATAATACGCGGTTGATACCGCGCCGAAGGGTGTTGTTTCAATGGGTGAGGTTACGTGCATTTAATTTCGACATTGCTTACACTGCCATGCAACTTTTAGGGATTGCATGACCGAAAAAAGGGTAAAAGTGTCTGGCGAGGGTCCGCACTAAGCCCAAAACGATAATTTCTTTTCGTGAGTATGGGAAAGTACATTGGAAAATTGCAACACGCAGCATAGCACGCTTTATTTAAAAAATCAGTAATGTCACTCACGCTTCATGCAAAATAAGCGGTAAGTAAATAACTTTTCTCATTAGCATCGGTGCTACAGTTACAAACTATAATAGGTATTATGAAATATAAAATATATCCGATATGATCAAGAACTTAGTAAATATAATGACAGTTGTCAAAATTGATTACCAACATTTGTAATACTAGCCCTTGCCATCTCAAAGTAAGTACAAGCATAATTACTCTAAGTTTGCCCTAAAAGGTAAAGAAATGTTCATTAAATTCTATGCTCTGTGACCATAACACAAACCTTTGTAATTTGTTCAAGACATAAAGATAAACAGCAATCACTAGATGTTAACGAGTAAGAATTTTCGGCTACAGTAATTACATTCATATTTCGCTAGTAATTTTTTTATTTTACACTAAAAACTTTTCACAGATAATAAGCCATAAAGATGATAGTTTCATTTTTATAGCTATTATATAGATTTTTTTATGAAATAAGGGTGACATATGAGCACACAGTCCACCTGATAGTAATTGGATGTTGTGGCCCATAGGCATCTACATTTATTCTCGATTAAGAACCAAAATCAAAACGCAGATGCGTTGTCACCCCTGAGAACTAAGATGCAATGCCACGTTTCCAGTAAAAAGGATCACCGGATTTCTACACTCACCATACGATACACAGCAGTATTAATCTGTTATTTTACGCTGGTATTCCATGAGAGTGTGGTCTTTCCCCGGTCGAGCCGACCCTTTCGTGCTACAACTAATATAGCTGCAGCGTGTCTCTACCACGTAAAAACCTATCGAGACGGAATTTGTCTTAAATATCTCGCATTGTACTAGGTGGTAGGAATACCACCAGAAAAAGACAGCCCATACCACGTTACTACGTGGTATGGGCTGTCTTTTTCTACTTAGGAGTCCGTCTATGTAGGTACCATCACCTTACATATTTCTATCGCCAAATGTAGATGTAGATGTCTATGGGCCACAGCATCCACTTACCATCAGGTGGACTGTGTGCTCGTTTGACACCCTTATTTTATAACAAAATACTGCCCGTTTTCCCATTTACTATCTATCTACTATCAAGCAGCGAGGCATATCCTCCTTTTTGCTATCGTATACATTTCTTATACATTTGTATATACGTTACACGCCTACATTATTTACTCGTACAATAAATAATTAAAATCGTGTTGATAAACGGGAAGTGTATTTGGTTATATGAAAGCTGTAGAAGAAATAATTAAGAAAGCGGGGCTTTTTGTGCAGCGCCCGTCTTCATCTAAATGTTTGATGTAAATTTAATTGAAACCCGTTCGCCGTTGACGCAGATGTGCTACGCGAGGCAATTAAACCGTGGAATGGCGAGATCGATTTTCCATCAAACGACACTGAAATAAGCTCGCGCTTACCCGGTCTGTTCGAGCAACAAAACTCTACATTCGTCTTGATTTACTTCAAACGGAACCTCGATGAATGGCGACGGCAACTTAATAGAACCGAATAAATCAGTGCCTTTATAATTTCAGTAATAAAATCACAGAAATTTCCCATTTCTTCGTGCTTTTCATTCTGTAATGAGTTTTGAATTGTAAGGGATAAATAGTTTTCTCATTTATTATAAATTAATTATTTAAAAAATTCAAAATTAACTTTAAAAAGTTTTCTAGTATCTTGGTGAAAATTCCTGGTACTCTTTTCAGTATTCGGATAAATTGTACCCAATAATTAAAACATATCAATGTGTTTATCAAGACATATCAATGTGTCAATCAAACACATTGATATGAGAGCGGTCAAAAAGTTGGAGGGAAGAGGTGATTTTTTTAACTGTCACTACTTGGTGACTCAATACAGCTATAAATACCAAGTTCTACTAAGTACTCCTACGTCTGCGCCCTCTTTTCCCAAAAGAGGGTCGCTCATGATAAGGCACAATAGAGCTTAATCAGCCGGCTGCCTGTCCCCAAAGGCGGTTTTTAGAGGGTATCACTTAGGGTCCCCGGTAGGACAGTGAGTCCCTCATAACCACGATAGACCGGCTATCGTGGTATGCGTAATGCATTTTCCGCCTCCCTACGTACAGGGTAGCCCTTTAATTGATTCGGGCGCAAAAAAAAAAAAAAAAGTACTCCTATGTCGATAGCAGTTGTTTCGAAAATTCTGTTTAATCCTATACTATTAAACGAGCAATTCTTGTATATATATATATATATATATATATATATATATATATATATATATATATATGTATATATATATATATATATATATATATATATATATATAATCGGGATTTCGGAAACGGCTCCAACGATTTTCATAAAATTTAGTGTCCAGGGAGTTTCGGGGATAAAAAATCGATCTAGCTAGGACTAGGATTTATTTTTAGAAAATGTCTTTTTCTCCGTGTTTTTAGGCAATGAAAAACTGCTACAATATCGTTAGAATAAGAAGCTAAATTTTGACAGATTGCTAATGATTATAAATAGCTTAATTGGTATAATGGGCGGTCACAGGATCGTAAAACCCCGGTTCGAGCCCAGACCGACCGACCGACTTTTTTAATTTTTTTTTTCAAGTTCCTTTCTTGTTTTAGAAAATCTATTTTTTCGAGCCCTTTTTTTAGTATTTTTTAAAAACACGAAAATTTAAATTTGCACTCATGATTTTTTATTCAAATAACCAGTTCCGTTTTTTCTGTTTTGCCGCTAAGATCAAAAAATATTATTTATACGTATTTCATAAGTATGTAATTTGTATCTAAATATAATTTCCAAAACACACGAATTAAAAAAAATCGAGCGAAAAATACCGAGCAAAGCCCGGTCAACCGGGTACTACGGATTAATTCAGTATAAAAAACTACAAACTTAGTGTGTAATAGCGTGGTAAGAAAATCGATTATCCCATATCATCCCTTAGGTTTCGTATGAGGCAACAAGGCAAACAAATCAGGAGGCGGGTAGCGGCGTCCTCTATAACGACCAAATTTTAAAACTGCGGTTGCCAACCCGCTTGCCAAGCGTGGCAACTATGGCAAATATCCCCCCTATGAGTCAATCTATGGAGGAGGCCTATGTACAGCAGTGGAATTTAATTGGCTGTAATAAGGGTAAATTAACTACAAACAGTAACAGCCTATCAAAAATCCATTGCTGAACTTAGGTACGTGGGCCTCCCCATACAATGCCTTATAAGGCCAGATACATGACATAGATGCCACGCTGGCGGGCTGAATTTTTTTTAATTTATTAGTTTTTATTAAGAAGACGTGGCTGCCCATTTCCTGGTTTGTTTCCCTGTGTCGTCTCTTACGACTCCTACAGGACGATATAGGGTAGTAGATACCTTCTCTGAGACCGCTACTACACGGTCAAACTTACACATAGTTGCAATAATGAATGAGCAGTGTATTAAAAGATGTATTCAACACCGAATTTCGGTCACGGCGTCCAGTCTCAGCGGAGAAGGAAAGGATTATAGTGCCCAAGTGTATGTGCAAGCACAGGTGTATTCTCAATTCGATAATCGATAGTCCGATGGGACAGTAAACCGACACAACCGGAGAGAGATCAGGCGCAGAACCAACGGCTTTACGTGTTTTCTGAGGCATGGGGTGAGACCCAGCCAACTCCCTGACTACAGGTAGCTACTGATAATTTCTTGACGGAAAAACTTAATAACAGATTTTTTTGGCCCGACCCGGGATTCGAACCTAGGACCTCATGACCAGCAGTCGCACTACTACAACCACTAGACCAGCGAGGCAGTGTATAAAAGTAACAGACATCGCAAAATGAGCGAACTCTCCCCGTTCGAAATTGCATACAATTATCATTAGTTTTACCCCGTTCTAACTGTGTAAACGAGGAATCGTACAAATCATGACCGTGAATTGCTGGTGGCAATTTGTCAAACGTCATTTCTTTTGTTGTTACGTTCGCTCCTGCGATTGTAATTTTAATATGTATTTCTTTCATTCATTATAGCCCATAAAACGACAAATGAACATCCATCACCATCATACCATCACCATAATCCCATCACCATAGATTGCCTCATAGGGGGGATATCTGTAATAGTTGCTAAAAACTATGATTGCCAACTCATTTCTATTATTTTCCATTATTATTATTATTATTGAGTTATTATCAAGAAAATGTTGCTGTCCACTTCCTATTTTAGTCCCCCTTAAGTTGATATGGGAATATTCTTACGCTACGCTATCACACCACATTTATTTAAAATTTTAATTAAAAAAAACAATATGTTGGCGTATTATCATGTATATAATAACATTATTATATACATTATCGATATATATCATATTATCGACATGGATAATTACTCAAATTAAAATAAAATTGAAATATAATAGTTATTTGAAGACTTAGAGAGTTTCTACTTCCTACAGAGAAGTTTGGTTATATTTTAATGCTGTAATAGTTATTTGAAGACTTAGAGAGTTTCTACTTCCTACACAGAGAGAAGTTTGGTTATATTTTAATGCTGTAATATTTATTTGATAAGTGGAAAGTAAAAGGGTAATTGATTTCTTAAGTTTATGGTATGAAAATAGGTTTAATTTTTTTTCATCGATATTTTAAGTAATAGCTAATCTTCTTGTTACTTACAAAAGTGGCCACCACGCGACACAGATCGACTATCTTCTGTTAAGACGGAACCAAATCAAGAGTGTAAAAAACTGCAAAGTGCTTCCAGGTGAAGACTTAGTATCCCAGCACCGAATTCTGCTGGCTGACATCTGCTTAACTGTTCGCCTCAACAAACATAAGGATCGTCCCCCACCCAAAATAAAGTGGCATTTGTTGCATAAGGAGGAGTATGCAAGTGAATTTAGAGAGCTAGTTGTAAACAAGATGATAGAGATGGGTGATATGGAAGGAATGAGTGTGAATGAGTGCTGGAAGGAAATGGCTGATTGTATCCGAAGTGTGGCAAGGAAGGTGTTAGGAGAAACAAAAGGGAAGCGTATGATAGATAAGGATGGGTGGTGGTGGAGTGAAAGTATTAGAGAAGTTTTGAGAGAAAAGAAAAATGCCTTTAAAGAATGGCAGAGCGTAGAAGACCAGAATGAATCCATAAAAGAAAGTAAGAGAGAGGCGTATAAAGAATGTAAGAAGAGAGCGAAGAAGGAAGTTGCTATTTGTAGGGCAGAGGCGCAAGATAAATTATATCGGCCCGCCCCGAAGGTCAAAAACGACTTTTTCAAATTGCAAGAGCGAGAGAAAGGAATGGAAGAGATGTTTCACATGTAAAATGTATAAAAGATGATTCTGGAAGGATTTTGACTGACGATGAAAGTATAAAGAAGCGATGGAAGGAGTATTTTGAGAAATTGATGAATGAGGAGAATGAATGGAATGGTATGCTTGAAAACCCACCAGTGAATATGGGCTTAGTGAGAGAAATTAGTGTGGAAGAAGTAAAAATGGCTGTTAGGAATATGAAGAATGGGAAGGCAGTCGGCCCAGATGGAATACCAGTAGAAGTGTGGAAGTTGCTGAGTGCGGATGGATGGAAGTGGTTGAGTTTATTTTTCGGTAAATTGTTGCAGGAAGAACAAATACCTGAGGAATGGTGCAGTAGTATACTGGTCCCCATTTTTAAAAACAAAGGAGACGTTCAAAACTGCAGCAGTTACCGGGGAATAAAACTCATGTCACATACTATGAAAGTCTGGGAAAGAATAATAGAGAGAAGAATGAGAGAAGAGTGTGAGATAACACAAAACCAATTCGGATTCATGCCCGGTCGAGGTACGACAGATGCCATTTTCGCATTACGCCAATTGTGCGAAAAGTACAAGCGCGTGCATAAAAATCTGCACATGGTTTTTGTCGACCTTGAAAAGGCGTACGATCGGGTTCCCCGTGAGGTTTTGTGGTGGGCGTTAAAGATGAAAGGTATGCCTGGGAAGTATGTGAGGTTAGTCCGTGCTATGTACAGAGCATCCCGTACATGTGTACGATCTGCCGCGGGAACTACGGGCAGTATCGATGTGGCGGTAGGGCTGCACCAAGGGTCGGCATTGAGCCCTTACCTCTTCCTACTGATTATGGACGCTTTGACGTCGGACCTGCAGGATGAGGCACCCTGGTGCATGCTCTTTGCCGATGACATCGTGCTTGTCGGGGAAGAAGGCATCGAGGTACAGAGCAGACTGACGGGGTGGCAACAGAGGCTGGAAAGTGTTGGCTTGAAGATCAGCAGATCCAAAACCGAATATCTGTGCTGTGATTTCGGCGGTCTTTCCAGTCCTGTACCCATGTCGTTGGATGGCGCTATACTGCCTACCTGCTCAGATTTCAAGTACCTCGGTTCCCTCATTCAAGGCGACGGCGGAATAGATAGAGCTGTGCAGCATAGGATTAACGCAGGGTGGATGAAATGGCGACAGGTCACAGCCACAACGTGCGATCCCCGAATGCCAATAAGGCTGAAGGGGAAAATTTACAAATCGATCATCCGACCTGTCGTCATGTATGGAAGTGAATGCTGGGCCGTCAAGAAGAAGGATGAAAATAGACTGCATGCGAATGAAATGAGAATGTTACGATGGATGTGTGGTGTGACAAGGATGGATAAGATAAGGAATGAGTATATAAGAGGAAGCCTGAAAGTAGCGCCAGTGGTAGAAAAGGTGAGAGGAAGCAGATTGGCATGGTTTGGGCATGTGATGCGGAGGAATGAAAGTCATGTCACAATACGAGTGTTGAATATGAATGCGGAGGGACACACGGGCAGAGAAAGGCCGAATAAAAGATGGATCGATTGTGTGAAGAGTGATATGAGAATGAAAGGAGTAAGTATGGAAATGACGGCTGATAGAGAGGAATGGAACAAGAAGGTTTACTGCGCCGACCCCAGATAATGGGAAATGGTTTAGAGAATGATGATTTTAAGTAATAGCTAATAAGCAAATACAAACTCACATACGGTGCCAAAACGTGGACACTAACGGTACGACTACTCCACAAACTAAAAAGTCACCCAGCGGGCGATGGAAAGAGCTATGCTCGGAGTTACTCTGGTGGATAAGATTCGTAACGAAGAAATCCGCCGGAGAACCAAGGTCACCGACGTAGCCTTCCGTATTTGCAGGCTGAAGTGGCAATGGGCTGGTCACATCTGTCGCAGAAGTGATTGCCATTGCAGTAGGCGTGTCATAGAGTGGAGATCGCGTTTAGTAAAACGTAGTGAGGGACGTCCCCTGATTAGATGGAGCGACGATCTGCGCAAGGCGGCTGGCAGTAACTGGATGCGTGAAGCCCAAGATCTGGATGCGTGAAGTCCAAGATTGGGCTAAGTGACGCGCCTTGGTAGAGGTCCATGTACAGAAGCAGACTGCCGCATGCTGATGGCGATGATAAGGAACGAAGGAAGGATACGTAAATAACGATTTGTGATGAAAATTCAGTATCATTTCATTACAGCCTATTAAAAATCAATCCATAATTGCCCGGGGGATATTGTCCAAAAATGCCACGTATGGCGGGCAGATCGGCATTGCCATAGATACTACGCTTAGCAGGTGGATTAGTAACCGCAATTTTTGTATTATGTTATTTTGCTATGTTATGTTGGTTTTATGTAATAAAAGCTGCTCATCTGACTGTGCTGCTGCCCATCTGGTTTGTGTTCTTCCGTCGCGTCCCACGAAACCCACGAGATGATGTGGGGTAGTAAAATTTCTTACATCGCCACGCGTGTGTTGAATATTATAAACATAATAAATACATTATTCATTTAGCCTCAGTGTAACGTTGATTGACATAAAGCCATTGTTATAATGTACGTACAATTAGATAAACAGCTTTATATCCACGTAAAGTTGCACTTTCACAAGATTAATGACATGAGATCTAAACAACCACCAAAATTGATGTGTATAGACGATTCGCTTTGTTTCGCAGTTCGCATACAAGGGCGACAGAGGACGCCTTTCAGCGAACTGATTACATTTACGACAATAAGCGGAATTAAACCGCGTGCGTCGCGCCTATCATTAATCATGGCATGCAGTGTACGTACACATTACCTTTGCCCGGTCATGCGTTCCTGGTATATGTGCTTTACGCTGGCTTTATGTTTCTACTCTATAGGTTTGGTTTAAATAACGAACTAGTGTGGGGTTTGTTCCCGTATTTTATGACATGTGTGTTGGTGTTTTATGAAATGTTGGTTATATTATCATCATTCAGAATCAATAAAATTTTGAATCCTATATACAGTACCTCATTACGTTTTACCTATCAAAAGTTCACTTCTAAACGTAGATTTTCCACTTAGGTGGGATGGCAACTGAAGTTTTTTTAAATGTTTGGGATGTAATCGAAAGGTATTGCTGCGTATCTCCTGTTTCTATCTCCTGGATTCTCTTACGCCGCCCCTACACGACGCCCTGTTCATTTTGGCATAAGATTTTGTTTCAACAACTTCTATCCGCATTTAATTTAATTTGATAGCTTTGATTATGTAGAGAGGTATATAATCAAAGTTCGATAGTCAATGGAATTATTTGATATGGGGGTATATTTTTATTTATTTCTTGTGTTAAGTATCAATGGATGAGGTATAACGGTAAGTACACTGAACCGCGTGTCTATTACACTGCATCTGAGTTACCCCATTACATCGTATGCGAGATAGGCGCATTGCGCACGTCCACTTAAGACAGTAATGTGTATAACGGGGTTGGTAACGTTCGATTATTTGGAACTTGTCAGTAGTTCCGCTGCAGCTATATTATAGTTGTAGCACGAATGGATCGACTTGACCGGGAAAGGACCACGCTCTCACAAAATACTACATTCACGAAAAATAGCACATTCATGCTCCTGTTTTTCGTATGGTGGGTGTAGAGAACCGGAGATCCTTTTTACTGAAAACGATGCCTCGTTTTCAGTAGTCCTCAGGGATGACAACACATATGATGTTTGATTCTTAATCGAAGATAAATATAGATGTCTATGAGTCACAGTATCCACTTACCATCAGCTGGCCTGTATACTTGTTTGTCATCCCCATTCTATACAAAAGCCCAATCGGTTACAATAACATCTTTGTCATTATAAACATCTATTGTTTTTTAGAAAATAAATGAAATTGATGAATAAGAAGCCTGTTACTATCAGATCAAATTGTCATAAATTTTATTCTCGGACTAGAAGTTAATGCTTCATCCATCCTATTATCTTTAACCCAATCGACGAGACTGCGCTGAAGACAGCAAATACCTTATAGTTGGCGTGTTTCCATTGTAACATATCATTTTGCAATTCCTTACTATTGCCATTTCGGAAAACCGACCTGGATTTACTACACGATAAATTTATGTTTTTGCTTTAAATCTCCAGTTCCATATTTTATTAAATAAAAGCTGTTTTAAGAAACTATTGTAAGCATTGGGTTGTTTATAGAGTAAATAAAAGTGCGCCGGAAATATCATTTTTTCACCAATAGTAGGAAAGGTAAAATTCTATAAAGAACATAATTATAACACTAGCAGTATTTTTTTTATTTTTTTAGAGATTGATCACTGATAACAGATGTTATCTCATTAAAAACAGAAACATAACGTATAATATATTTGTAGTTTGCAAAATTATTAATGATGCTAATTTATCAAAAGAAGAGTTAGAAGGTCGAAGACCACAACTGTTGCGAAAGAAGATTCTCGAGTGGAAGCCTCGTACCGGCAAGCAAAATGTGTGTGACGCCTCACATTATAGAGTGAAAACCTGTTACGATAATCAGAGTAAATGGTGTAGTAGACAGTACAGAACAAGTTGTTAACATTGGCTCTGTAATATATGAGTATTTTTTTGGCAATGTAGTAGCTTGTAAGACTGAAGTTCTAAGGCAGGTTCGTCCCATATGTAAAATTATGTTTTTTTCGTTAGTTCAACAAAGGTTAGAAAAGTACAATTGCACATGACGATGCACAGTTTTGACAACGTTTTTATAATTTAATATACCTTGTATAATATAATTGTGTCAGTTTCATAATTACCAAATAATTTATTATATAAACAAGTCTCTTGCGTATTTCAGTTCATAGAGTTTCTGCAAAGTTAAACCGTCCAACGGAATCATAAACAAAAATCTTAAAAAAATTTATGGCAATATGTGGTGGCTGGTGGTGTGTGGACAGGATCAAAAAGAACGTATGCGCAAGTACGTCTATTTGTAAAATAAATATCTGTGGCATGCCAAAATGTCTTCTGCATAATTTTCACTTACACTTCCGGTATACAAAAATATCGTCGTGACGTGTCGCATGCGTGAATGGGCACGTGTTAATTGGTTTCGTTAGCTGGGACTGTGGGTTGCTATCAGAGAGGAGGCAAGCGCGCAACTCAATTATGAGGATGGCAACGTTGCTCGCTGTAGGATCGGTAGAGTCGGTAGCTTTAGTTGAGATCTAGCTTGGTATCTGTGAACCATCTTAGTTTGGTTAAAGTGAAAATTGTGTCATTCGAGTATCGTGCAATAATTTAAATTTTAAAATATTTCATTATATCATTTGACAATACATTTTATCAATTTTTCGATTTTACAAAAATAGTCATATTTTTAGGGTACCTATAGTAAAATATAGTCTAGGGCATTGCTCTGCGTCTGTTCGTGGAGTTGTTCAATGGGTTCCGCTATTCCAAAGATGCACTACGCTCGAAGTTGTTGACAAGTACGTTTACCTGGGACAAATAGTCCGACTAGGCAAGTCCAACTTCGACCGAGAGGTCAATCAATGGATTCAACTCGGCTGGGCAGCGTTCGGGAAATTACGACACATCTTTTCGTCAGGTATACCTCAATCTCTGAAAACTAAAGTATACAACCAGTGCGTGTTGCCAGTGATGACTTACGGATCAGAGACGTGGTCCTTCACTGCTGGCCGTATGAGGACGCTCAAGGTCGCTCAGCGAGATATGGAGAAGGCTATGCTCGGAGTTTCTCTGCGTGATAGACTCAGAAATCAGGATATCCGCAGTAAAACCAGAGTGACCGACATAGCCCAACGGATTAGTAAGCTGAAGTGGCAATGGGCCGGCCATATAGCTCGAAGAACCGATAACCGATGGGGAAGAAAGGTTCTCGAGTGGCAGCCTCGTACCGGTAGGCGTAGTGTAGGGCGACCCCCCACTAGATGGAGTGACGACCTGGTAAGACATGCAGGAAGTCGATGGATGCAGGTGGATCAGGACCGTGCTTTGTGGCATTACTTGGGGGAGGCCTATGTTCAGCAGTGGACTTGTGAAGGGCTGTAATGATGAGCCCAGATAGACAAACAGACAGATAAATATTTAACAAATGGTTACGCATGTCTTAAAATGGCATGAAATTAAATCCGGAGCTCGATAAAACGCAGTGATTTCCGCTACTAGACTACAGCTACACACTTTAATTTTATTTATTTTATTGAACTAACTTCTTAATAATTATAACTATGGGTTAGTTATCCAACTCCATGAACTGGGCACCAGACAATTCAGTGCCGGGCACGAGCCACCTATTCAACCTCTAGTCAACGTGTCGTCAACTTTTACCTATACGTAGTAGAGTCATGCTGCAGCTATATTGTGATTGCAGCACGAATATGTCGGCTCAATCCGGGAAGAACCACGCTCTTACAGAATACCAGCGTAAAATAGCAGTTTAATCCTGCTTTGTTTTGTATGATGAGTGTAGAGAACCGGAGACCCTTTTTACTGGAAACGAGGCATTCCATTTTAGTCCACAGAGGTGCCAACGCATCCGCAATTTGATTCTTGAGGATAGATGTAGATGTCTATGGGTTACAGCATCCACTTACTATTAGGTGGACTGTGTGCACGTTTGTCTTCCTTATTCTATATCAAAAAGATGCTGCTAAGGTGTGAGCGTGGCAAGCAACACTAATTCTCCCAAAAACACGGGAGGTTTATACCTTTTTACGGAGTGATGAAGAAAAAGAAGATAAGAAAAGCTGTGATTGTTTCAGAGCGTTAGGAACCTTAAAAGAACGAGCTTACTCCTTCTTAAAAGGTTGGTGTTTTTTCCCCTTGGAGTTGCAGTTGTACGTGGGTGACGGTCGACTTTTATCATCAAATACACCGTATGCTCGTTTACCTTCTCTTCTAAAATATAATAAAAAATAAAGTTCTCAGTGACTCACCCAACTGTTATGTTCTTTCAGCGACCCACTCAACTTTTCCTTTTGTCATTTCAAAGTAGTTTTGTCATTTTTCACTTTTGTCATTAGAAACACTCACAATGAATTAAAACTAAAATTATTTAGCGATATGACCAATGCGACTTACGGACATTCAAGAAGAGAGCCTACGCTTTTTTAAAAGGCTGACAACGCGCATGAAATTCCTCTGGTGTAGCATTGGTGCACGGGCGGCGGTAGTCACCATCAGGTGAACCGCATACTCGTTTGATACCTCTTACAAAACTACCTCCCAGTATACATATAAGTATGACAATAAATAATTGACTAAACTATTTTTTAGTCGTACATTCGAAGTGCATTATTTTTTATTGATCTATTCCAATTCGAAATGTACATGAATGTCATCAGTTCCTCAGAAACGGCTCTAATGATTTGGAAAACATTTCGATAGCGATTTTTTTAAAGTTTGATTCTTCAGGAAATTGTTTATTTTTTTAACGCCGATCATAGCTCGGTCGCAAGGAACAGTTTCAGGCAGAAAGCCCATGGGAACCGAGAAAAAGGTTATGTGTATCGAAAAATTTTCCTGGGTGTTTTTTTATAGAAACATAAAAAGGTATTAATTATGAAATGAAAAATAAAAAACAAATAGTTATGTGGTTCGGCATAAGCTCAAATACTTGTTTACAAATTACGTTACCGAATAACATACCAAACACAATTAGTGTGCAAGTGTAAATTTGACATGCGCGGCGCCGTGGCCAGCGGGGAGCCCGGCCGAAGTGATGCACCCCAGTCGCGGTTGGTGGGGTAATGCTGTGACTACACGGTACGCGAAATATCGATGAAATCTGAATTATACATTTTTATTGTACGATATGTAAACTTTGAAATTTTAAGTTTAGTTTTAAAACTTATAATTATAAAAAATAAAATATTATAAAAAATTTTGATCAAATTTGTACACCATGTGCAGTTTGGTCCAACTTGAGAGATAGGATAGTTTTTTTTGCCCACAATTATTTTTTGCGAATTTAAGCATTATTAATAGGACATGATAAATTGTCGTTGAAAAGGGCAGAACAACGTCTGCCTGGCAAACTTGTATAGTTTTTATTGACTTTCTAACTAAACTTTTTTCTAAAACCAAGTGAAATGTAGGGGGCTAGTTGTAACAATTTTTCGTTTCTTGGCTATGTAAGCTTACTTGTTGGGTATTTAAGAAATACAGCAGTACTATTCGGATGAGCTACTTTCGATTTTAAATAAAAGTTTGATCAAATCTGTGACGAATTGTTGTAAAAATGACTTAGAAAGAATAGTGACGAGTGTTACAACTTAACCCGTGACTGGGGATAGTTGTAACAGGCTTGGGGAAAATTGTAACAGTAGGCATTGAAAATCAGTTTTCTATTTTTTAACGATTTATTTAGTTTTACTAAAGGCGTCCTCGGAGACAGTCTTGGATTTGTTGCCATAAAGTTTTTTCACCAATCAGCCCAGCTAATTCAACTTTCTGACTTCCAAAGAAGCAATCTAAAGTGTATGTTGTAGCAAGTAAACAAGTACTCAGATATTTTAACTTCTTCTTCCTCTTTAAAAACCAATCTGGGTGACATAGAAGACGGATAGAGGTTTGTAACTCTTCTTTTTTTCACATATCTTTATAGCGACACATGTCACAATTTAAAAATTGTGTAGCTTTTAAGTACACTGGTTTTATTTTCCAAGACCCCAACAGAAGCTGATTCGTACACATCCTTGCTTTGGGAAGCACGTTCAGTTTTTATTTTGTAGTGTCTCATTCTGAAATAGATAAAATCAATTGTTTTTGTACTAAGATAATATTGTACACAGTTATGCAATAAATGTATCTTTATCTAATTAAGTTCAAAAAAAAGTATTAAAAATATGAAAAGAAGAAATTTAAGTATGTCCCTCGTAATTGCATAGAAATAATAAATCAATAAGGAGCAAGTTGTAACAAGTTACAACTTTCCTCATGAAAGTGATTCAACATACCACACTGCAAGGTTTCTTGAAATAATTGCTATAAAAATGTATGCCTTATTTGGTGTAAAATTGCGGTTAACATAATCGAAATAAACAAATGCTAAATGTATTTGAATAAATTAAAAACTGCAAAACAATGTGAAATCAACAATAATAATAAATTTTGTATAAAGAAAATAAAGTCCATTACCTGGTCTTGGCGGATCGCCTGCACAACACCGCCTTCTACGCCATCCAGCAGGTTACTGATCGCGCTCACATAATAGAATGGATATTAAATAGTAGGTTAGGTTAAAAATCAAATGAATATTCTTCTATTATCTAGGCGAGAAATGCTTGTTGCTACTTGTCCCTGTTACAACTAGCCCACCGCTCCCTTACTGCTACTTACAGTTCACCCGAATGGTAAGTGGCTTTTCCAGCCCATGAATACCTACAACAACTAAGACGGAATGTCTCACAGTCTGTTATTGTACTTGCTAATATGCTGGAGAACGAAACACAACGGTGCACGCACTGCTATTGGGCGGCAGAAATAAGTATCCACCCCTGCAATTTCAGTTCTTTTCTGCGTAGGCACCCTTAGTGTTATTATTTAATATATTTAGAGTTTTAATGTAATGAACAGAATGTGATTTAGTTGTGTGATAAACATAAATGGCCACGTGTTTAAATATTTCAGTTCTCTATCAGGCCTGCTAGGCTCTTAATAAATGTGCTCTAAAGGTAAAGCTGGAACTGTACTATAATACGTGAGGGTAATATGGTCATTCGGTTAATATGGTTACTTTCTTATAACTCGAAACCTTGTTTGCATAAATTGTTCTGTGATACGTTATCTCTTCATCAGTCAATCAAATAATAAAGGGTCAAAAGGGCACTGCTTTACGACTCCATTTTGACAGTTGGAATTATAGTAAATATTTTAATATTGTGTAGTGTAGTTAGTATTTTTAGGGTTCCGTAGTCAACTAGGAACCCTTATAGTTTCGCCATGTCTGTCTGTCCGTCTGTCCGTCCTCGCTTAATCTCTGTGACCGTTAGCACTAGAAAGCTGAAATTTGGTACCAATATGTGTATCAATCACGCCGACAAAGTGGTAAAATAAAAATTGGAAAAAAATGTTTTATTAGGGTAGCCCCCTATATGTAAAGTGGGAAGTGATATTTTTTAATTTCAACCCTAACGTGTGTTATATTGTTGGAAAGGTATTTAAAAATGAATAGGGGTTTACTAAAATCATTTTTTGATATTGTCAATAATTTCGGAAATAATCGCTCCAAAAGTAAAAAACAATGTGTCCCCCCCTCTAACTTTTGAACCATAAGTTTAGAAAATATGAAAAAAATCTGAAAAGTAGAACTTTATAATGAATTTCTAGGAATATCATTTTGAACTTGGATGGAAACAACAGTACCCACTACCGGGAGCAGTTGCAGGAGCGCGGAGCGCTGCTGGAGCGCGAACATAATGGAAACCCACCCACCGGTTTTATTTAAGTTGATTATTCGAAGTGTTCCGAATTATTGCCTAAGCTTGTTTGCTATTGTTTTCTAAATATTTTAGTTATAGTATATGACTTTGTTTTTTGTCTCTGTCCTCTTCTTTATTTTGGTTTTATATGGCGAAAAAGCTTGAGGTGATATTACTCTCACGTACCTTACATTAAAACCCCTTGGTTAGTTTTGTTTGATCATTATTAATTTTTTAAATATCTAATTTGAGATAATTAGTTTATTAATGCTTAAAAATGATATTTAATTTACTCTAGCATTGCTTTGAAAATATTGAATTATCAACATTGTATATGGGGTATTCGAGTATTGTGAAGTATTGTATAGTAATACGAGTATAAAGACATGTAATATACCTGAATTAAGATTTAATCTATTTATTGTATAATTAATACATCGATATTATAGATAGTTGAGTGCATCCCTATGGGGCTGCCCTCGGTAACTGCGCCCTTGCACTTCGGAAGGGTGAAGTTGAATTATTGTTTAGAGGTGCGCGGGGGGGGGGGAGCCTTTTAAACCGGGAAACCCCAGTCATTGTGCATAGCCGATTTCCCGCTTTCCGCCATTTTGATGTCCTTACTCTGTTGTGGACCTTTGCCGTGTGGGTGGGGCCGATTGGTATAAAATAAAAGAGAAAGGATTTCATTGACATGTTCAAAGGAACATTATTGTAGTATTTGACACTTGGTAACGGAGATGGAACGAACTTAATGGCTTAATGAAGTGCTACCTATAGCTCTCTTAGTTTGAGAGTGATATGAGCGCAGAGATGTATCTTGGCTTTTAACAATCAAAATAGGAACCCTACTACCAAAAAACAACAAGACATGATACACGACAATATGTATGTTTCTATCACATAAATTCTAAACCTTGCAAAACTTATAATTGCTGCATTGATCTATCCATTGTATGACAATTCTCGAGGACCTATATATAGCGTTCTTCTTCTACAAGTGGTAAAATTAAAAAATTTGTACGTACCGACTTCAATATAAAAAAGTAAGAACATCATCAATGTAGTCGAAGTCAATTAAATACGCATTACTACTGGTCAGATCTTGATCAAACTTATATGGGACCACATGAGAAGCACCAGCTTTCTCAATAAAAAAAAAGAATCATCCAAAATCGGTTCAACTAGAAGAAAACTAGAAAAGGTTCTGAGGTAATACACATAAAAAAACAGACAGTCGAATTCTAAACAACCGGTGCTTGATTTAATACTTCTTTTTTTCTTCATCAGGTTGAAAAAGTCTACCGTTGGACTTAACCGCCAAGCTTAGCAGGCTAACTGGAAATCATAAACGAGATGGTTATATCACCGTCTATAGGAAGCCATGGGATATTTTTGGGGGTTTTTATGGTCAACCTACCACACTTATGTAACGAAATTGATTCTCTTAAGCCTGTCACCAAACACTTATGCGATTAAATTGGAGGTAGAATAAGTTACAGTATTATACACTTATAGTATTAGGTCTGAAACACAAGGATAATCAAAACACAACCATATAAATAACCGGCCAAGAGCGTGTCGGGCCACGCTCAGTGTAGGGTTCTGTAGTTTCCCGTCCGTCACAATAAGTGTTCCCACTTATGAGTTTAAAGGTGGTGCAACTGCCCCCGGTAGTGGGTACTGTTGTTTCCATCCAAGTTCAAAATGATTTTCCTAGAAAGTTCTTATAAAGTTTTACTTTTCAGATTTTTTTCATATTTTCTAAACTTATGGTTAAAAGTTAGAGGGGGGGGGGGACACACTGTTTTTTACTTTTGGAGCGATTATTTCCGAAATTATTGACATTATCAAAAATGATTTTAGTAAACCCTAATTCATTTTTAAATACCTTTCCAACAATATATCACACGTTAGGGTTGAAATTAAAAAAAATCACCTCCCACTTTACATATAGGGGGGCTACCCTAATAAAACATTTTTTTCCAATTTTTATTTTACCACTTTGTCGGCGTGATACATATTGGTACCAAATTTCAGCTTTCCAGTGCTAACGGTCACAGAGATTAAGCGAGGACGGACAGACGGACAGACAGACATGGCGAAACTATAAGGGTTTCTAGTTGACTACGGAACCCTAAAAAGAAAGAAGGCAAAAGTATTTAACTTGGACCAAACTGTATTTTTCCTATGTGTTTGCATTACTTGAAAACGAGTGTAGTGTTGTTTGTGTGCGTGATCGTTACGATTTGTGTTGGCTTACTCATAAGTGATTAATTTTCATTTTGTTGTCATGCAGAGATGATCATATCCGAAGGGCTCATCCTCCACGAGGGTCCACGTTGAAACATGGAGTAAAATGCTTTATTCAAAACATTTGCTAGCCTTTTTAGCCCATTTCAGACAAAAAAGAAGTAGGTGACCAATTCAAATGTATGTTTTTTTGAATGTTTGTTGGGCGATATCATCGTTAAATGTGAACCGATTTTCATGATTTCCATAAAAAGGCGCGGTCCCATATAAATTTCGAGGAGTAAAATCCACCCTTAAGAGTGACAAAAATGGCGAGAAATTTTTGATGTAACTGGTTAGATGACATTGAGATTGTGATATTCCTTAGTCCACTCAAAAGGATGTACAGAAATTAACTTTTAGTAAAAAGTTAAAGTAGACTTCACATAAGAAATTAAAAAATATATAAAAAATAATTATTAATTCGACATTTATTTCAAGAAATAATGACGTCGTCCTTTAAATTACTTATTAGTTAATTATGCTTCTGACTATTTAACAAACTAAGAAGCGGTCGAGTCGAAGAAGGATCTGCCTTTGGGGTGTTTCTCATAATTCGTGCTGAAGCCTATTATGAATGCAGCACGAATGTGTTAGCTCGATTGGGAAAGTATTCGCACAGGGAAGTATCTAAGCGATGCTGTGTTCTTTTGGTAAGTGACGAGAACCGTAAAACTTTTGAACTGTTAATGAGGCATTTCATTTTATTCATCATGGGTGACAACAAATCTGCATTTGATTATTAATCATCATCTTCACGACTAGACTAAGCAGAAGGCTTTCTCCTAAGAATGTCTTAAAACACGGTCCTGAACTACCCGCAACTATCGACTTTCTGCGTTTCTTTCCTGGTCGCCAGTCTACCTAGTAAGGAGCCGCCCTTCACTTCACTTCCCAGTACGAGGCTGCCACTTGAGATCCTCTCTTTCGCATCAGTTGCAGAGTCTTCGGGCTACATGGCTGGCCTGTTGCCATTTCAGCTTACTGATCCATTGAGCTATGTCGGTTATTCTGGTTGTGCTGTAGACATCACCATAACGGATTCGATGACGCAAAAAATACCGAGCTTAGTCCTCTTTACTGCCCGTTGAGTGGTTTTAGGTATCATCATACGGCAAACGGTAAAAGACCACTTGTTTGGACCATAACGAGCCCTATCTCGTTTTGGTTCAACATGCTTCCTTTCATCCTAGTAGTTCGCCTTCTTCTTAGCAATTTCTTTCTACGTTTATATTAACTGCTCAACGAAGTCTTTTATATTTCTTTTATTAAATAACAGGGATATAATCAGGGAATAGAGTGAATGGGGCACTACACTCTATTATGAAGAACCAGAATATGTCAAAAAAGGCACGTATGGTAATTTATAATGCTGTGTTTGTTCCTACTTTAATGCATTGTAGTGAAAGCTGGGCGTGGCAGAAGAAGCACGAAAGTAGAATAAATGCTGTAGAAATGCGGTCTTTAAGGAGTATGCTAGGGTTGAATCTGAATGACAGGGTGAGAAATTGCGTGATAAGAGATAAATGTGGTATGCAAAATGATGTTGTGACCAGGATTAAGAAAGGAATGCTTCGGTGGTTTGGTCATGTAGAAAGAATGAATGAGGAAAGGGTGACAAAGCAAATTTATATGGCAGATGTGAACGGCAGAGTCGGGAAGGGACGCCCTAGAAAAAAGTTTATCGACCAAATTGGCGATATTTTGAAAATGGGCCACGTTAGAAGTACCCTTAACCGACGAGCATGTATGCGTAGATATATGGATGTAAAGGAGGCGAAAGAGGTATGTCAGGATCGTGCCAAATGGAAGTCCGTAGTCTCTGCCTAACCCGCTGGGTGACAGGCGTGAGTGTTTATGTTATGTTATGTAAATAACATTTTTAAACACTTAAATTATGACCTTTTTTTTACAATGAACGTATTTAGTGAAAATCACATGCATCATGCGTGCGATTTTCACTAATACTGTGTTGTACTACTTGTAATTTACAATCCATAGAAAATGCATTTCATTTAAATGGACATAGAGTGAAGTCGGGAATATTTAACATAGTTCCGTTAAGATTCTTCTACCAGAGAATCGTAACGGAAGACTAACATATTTTATTAGCCTCCTATAAAGTGATAGTCTTTGCCTAGTTTACAATTATTAGATTATGTAATTGTCTCGTTAAATATTTTAGAAAAACGTTTGTTATATTTCAAATTGATATACCTACTTAAAAATTTACGTTAAGTGCACTTCTATTTTCGGGCAATTTTCACGATTTTTTTAAAATATCCTTTAACCCGGCAACTTTGATAATTTTTTTGCACTTTTTAATGACGTTCCTCTGCAATATTTATTCACAGTAGCAACACTTGTGTTTTGAGCCGGGAATTTTTAAAAATGAACGATGATGGGAGTTTTTAAATATCATGATGTTTTAGTATAGTTTAGCCCCGGTGACAGCCTTTCTGTACCTCACCTTACTTATAACTTATAAATGATAGTAAAATTTAAAAATAATTAGTAAAATCTTGGCTTTAAATCGCAGTGAACACTATGTAGACATTCATTTATCGAATTATTAAAAAATTTCGTAACAACAAAGAATTTTCATCTGCAAAACATTCCTTAAAAAGTTATAAGGGCCTACCATTCTCTTTGCTACAATATTAAGTCGCAAATTGTTCGCCAAATATTTGTTAAGCTGCAGAATTAAAAATTCATCGTGGACCCCGCTGCCTTATAACTCCGGCCAATAGGAAATGGTATCAAAATGCGTCATAACAGGGACTTTTGGACGTCACAGGTCTTTTTAACTGGTTTTCGTAGGGAAACTCGAATGCTGGAATCAAGTAAGAGTATTCAAAATATTTCATTAAAGTGGACGATTCCGTCCGCTCCCCTACAAGCATGCAACAAAGTTTTGTTGGATAGCTCCTTCGGATGTACACCGAAGTTTTGCATTCCTACTGCGTTTCCCTTTTCATGCGAACGTTCAAATCGAGACTGAGAGTACATTCCACGGATATTACTTACTCAATTTTGAAAATATTATAACGTAGTTGTTATCGTGTAGTGTAGTAGCATTGTAAGCATATCCACTACCCCATATCCTCACGTTGGAGTACGAGGCGACAGAGGGAATAAAGGACGTCTAACTAATAAAAACTAGAACAAAAAATATCTGCGCTTGCCTGCCCGCTGGAGTGGCAAATATGACAAATATCATGATAATGAGGCAATTTAAAGGAGTTCTATTTTCAGCAGTGAACTTTGATAGGCTGTATTAAATGAATGTTGTAGTAAAGGAGGTATATATATATTTGCATTCAAATTTTATAATACCCGAGCAATACGAGCTACCCAGTTAATACCAATATTTTTTTTTAAATGTAATTATAATAGTTTTTTTACCACGTATATAGTAGTGAAAGAAAGCATTACGAGGAAACCTGAATTTAGCCGTTATAGGTTAGCACAACGGTTTCTTTTTTGGTCCAAAAGCGTTTCAAACATGAGGGCAGGTTAAAAATGAGGGGGCCCAGCTGTGGGACGTATGTAGGATATTATTTTACGTGATATTTCCGAATATTTCCGAATGCTTTAAACGTAAATTGTCAATATAGGACCGATATGAAATTGTCTGCGTATTTAGAATAAGGTTTAAAGTTAAAAAGATTATATTTGAAAGCGATGTTTTAAAATATCATTTTATAAATATAAGAGATTTATAAAATGATATTTTATAAATATCTTATTTATAAAATATAGGCTTTTGATCTATCAAGGCAGTTATTGCTTTATAGAAATATACAAAACCTATTTCCAACAACCTATAAATTTATAGACTACTTCGTTCTAGTTGTTATAGGCTAAACTTCGACAGCAACAAGGAACAAGTTTGCAGAACAACTTGTGTCGCCCGGGGCGACATCTTACGTTTATTACTAAGAGCTGTAAAATCTATAGTAATATAAAGATCATGCATATTTATTTACGTATCAGCAACAAATAATAATTACTGTATCATGGTTGTTGTGTGGGATTCTAGTTTAACACTGCTTTTTCATCTTAAACCATATCAAGATGAAAAAGCAGTGTTAAACTCTAAAGGATTATGCCCCAAGGTTGAATATATAAATAAAATTGGGAAATTTGCAAGTCCCATTTCAAAGTTAACCTTAAATCTCAACACTAAATGGAAGCAAGTGATTTTCAAATTTTAAATCCTTTTTAAACATCTTATCACTCTGGTTTTAATAAAATCTGTTTAAATTATTGATTGAAAGTATTATTATTAAATAATTCAAACACAACCATATTATTGTTTTTTTATATGAAAACATTGTTAAAAAACAGTAGGAATACAATGAATACCTTATACTATAATACAAGGCATTTTAAGTAGGCCTATTGTAAGAGCCAATAAAGAATAAATAAATAAATAAAAAACATCATCTAAATCGTTAATGCCATTTTCAAAAACCATTTACATATAAATACATATAAACTATAATAGCCCACAAAGTGTAGGATATACAAACAACGGACATATTTATTATTAGACCCTACATATGCTTGTTCCGCGCAGGAAGCTGACCCGCAACCCTCAGTACCGGAGCCATTTGTTTTTATTTATAATTAAATTAGTATGTATCGCTTCATGATTATTCCGGTGTTGTGTGATGTTTCTGGACGTTTCAGTGGGTTCAGTTGTAGGTTACGTCAGATCGAATGTTCGCTTATTGTTCCTTCGCTCCCCTCACATCACCGTCATCGTTATCTGCGAATTTGAATAGCGAATGCGAATTTTGATTTTTCCATTTCCCGTCACTTCGAAATGATACCTGCCTGCCTTCCATTGTGTTGATGCCCCTATTTTTAATATCTGCTTTAAGAATATTCGCATTATCAGTTGTGATACCGAGGGTTGTTTTTCCTGCTTTATATTGTACATATTCTATTGTATAATTTTGACTCATTTTTTATATTTTTTTAAGCAACTCGAATTCAATTTCCGCCACTATAAATAGAAACACTTTAAATTATAACTTGCCTCGTGGGCAGTCCTAAAATAAATACGTAAAGTTATTTTATAAGATTAACATTATTAACGCAATTGCCAATAAATATACAAAACAATAAACTGCATCTTCCTTTATAGCCAAATATGTTTGGAATTCGTTATTGGATAGCGTATAACATATTCGATGGCTCAAAAAATTAACAATGTTATAAATAATTTAACGAATTTAATAATAATATAACCTTACTCAAAATATTAGTAATAATTATTATTAAAAAAATTGACTGTAATAAAGCATTTTACTATAGTTTTTGCTAACCACCTGCATCGCAGACGGAGACTAAGAATAAAGTAGTGAATTCTGAAGTTATCTTTCCATTACTATAGTTTTAATATGTAAAGCATAACAAACGAAAATAATTATTGTATGGTTTACATACGTAGTGATTCATAGGTCATGAACGTATCGAGCAATGTCCTTTAGGCCATAGTGGCGCTTTGGACATTTTCATGTTAAACCTTTATCCCTTTATTAACCCATTTAGAAATTATTGGAGATTGGATGGCGCTTTTGATTACCAATACATATACTTAATTTTTTATTTCGTTGGTTCTATTTTCAATTTGTTTAATAGTGTGTTCACAAAATTATTACATTAGCTTTAAGACCTTGTTCAAACACATAGATATTTCATCAAGATAATTCATTAATATTAACAATAGTAAGGTAAGGTAGTAAGGTCATAAAATTGTAACCATGGTAGAATGCCTACACTGCGCAGACAGCATGTTATTCAATCTTATATTAAGTAATCTGAACATTCTCTCTGTTATTTATTGTTTATTGTACATTATATAAATTACGTGTCACGTTGTTTGTCCGCGATGGACTCCTAAACTACTTAACCGATTTTAATCAAATTTGCGCACCGTGCGCAGTTTGGTCTAACTTGAGAGATAGGATAGTTTTTTTGCCCATGAGTGACCCACAATTTTTTTTTGCAAACTTAAGGATTTTTAATAGGACATGATAAAGTGGCGTCGAAAAAGGCAGAACAACGTCTGCCGGGTAAGCTATATGCCGGGTAAGATATATATATATATATATATATATATATATATATATATATATATATATATATATATATATATATATATATATATATTTATAAGTCTATTATTAAAAAGAGTAATTCATGCGGCATCTAATCGGCTTTGCCAAGTACACATTCGGTCTAAGTACCACCTCTAATAAGAAAATGACCAAACCATTACGCAAAAACATCGCACCCTCTTTCAAACACACTCCGCCGTTCATAATCCCTCAAAGAACGTCCAGTTATGAACAGACCAGGTGAATAAGACCTTCCGATCCCGCCCCAATACGAGTGAAACATTAGGCAGTAGGGGTGGTATAGTCCGATATTCGCGAGGTCTTCTTATTTTGGTCCGTGATGGGTGCTTTTGCAAATTAATTCCTCTATCTGCAAGGGTAGTTATAATCCAAAAATGATCGCCTGTCCCCCTCTAGCGCGATAAATGCTCTTTAATGTCTCCAAATGGGCAGTTGCGTTGGGGACCCTATTATGACACTATCGTAGATTCAAAAGTTACTTTACAGGAGCGAAATATATGTAGGAGCGCCGGGCTCTGCTAACATCTAATTTAAGCTTTAACTTTATAAAATTCAAGTTTAAAATTCGATCGGTGCCGCTCGGTTATTCTTGTCAAGCATTTAAGAAATAAGTTTATAGGCGTTCAAGTGCTATCCTGTATTTAACGGTCTTGTATTAATACTTTATTTTATGTATGAATTCTTGTCAAAACAATTCGTGTTGAAGTGGATCTTTAGTGATTTTAAGTTCAGTAAACTAATTTTGGTCACGGCAGGCGGTGTCCACGGAGTCTACCCATCCGCGTAGGACAGGATTACGAGTATAGTGCACGAGTGCGTGTATGAGCACATGTTTTTTTTTTATAGAAGAGGTGGCAAACGAGCATGCGGCTCACCTGATGTTAAGTGACTACCACCGCCCATGATCAACCGCAACACCAGGAGAATTGCGGGTGCGTTGCCGGCCCTTTAGAAAGGAGTAAGCTCTTTTCTTGAAGGTCCCCAGGTCGTATCGGTCCGGAAAAATCGCCGGTGGTAAACTATTCCACAGAGAGGTTGTACGTGGAAGAAAACTCCTTGTGAAACGTACAGTGGTGGACCGCCAAGCATCCAGATGGTGTGGATGGTATCGGGACGTTTGCCGTGTAGTGCGCTCACGAAATTTGGCGGCTGGGATTAATCCGAACAATTCCTCAGAGCACTCCCCGTGATAGATGCGATAAAATACGCAAAGAGATGCAACATCTCTTCGCAGCGCCAGTGAATCGAGCCGATCGGAAAGCACTCGGTCGTCGACGATTCGAGCCGCTCTGCGCTGGATGCGGTCAAGTGGAAGGAGCTGGTACTGGGGAGCCCCAGCCCAGAGATGGGAACAGGATTCCATGTGCGGCCGAACCTGCGCCTTGTAAAGTTGCAGGCGGTGTGCCGGCATGAAATACTGTCCCGCTCTGCTGAGCACGCCAAGCTTTTTAAAGGCCAATTTGGCCTTCCCTTCCAAGTGACCACGAAACTGCACGTCACTCGATATGTCGACGCCGAGGATTCCGATACTGGCTGAGGCAACAAGGGGAGTGCCTTAAAACTGAGGGGATACGACAAAGGGGTTCTTTTTAGCGGTTAACGCGCAAACTTGTGTCTTCTGGGGGTTAAACTGGACTAGATTTAGTCGTCCCCAATCCGAGACTCTGTTCAGCAAAGAATCGACTTCAGACACAAGTTTGTCCCGGCACTCGGAGACGTTTTCCCGAGAAATATTGGCTCGGCCGGTGTAAAGAGCATCACCAGTGCTGTCATCCGCATAGCAATGAATGTTACGGGTATGCAACATATCATTGATATGCAGAAGAAACAGCGTTGGCGATAGCACGCAGCCCTGTGGAACACCAGCATTAATAGGCTTGCAATCGGAGCTTGCACCGTCTACAACGACCTTGATGCTCCGATCTGCAAGAAAGCTGGTGATCCAATCGCACAATTTCTCGGGAAGCCCATAGGAAGGGAGCTTCGAAAGAAGCGCTTTGTGCCAAACCCGATCGAAGGCCTTCGCAATGTCCAAACTAACGGCCAATGCCTCCCCCTTGAACTCTACTGCCTCCGCCCATCTGTGAGTGAGGTAGACCAGAAGATCACCAGCTGACCGACCACGGCGAAAACCGTATTGGCAGTCACTAATCAGCTGGTAATCCTCAAGGTACTTCATGAGCTGGCAGTTTACAATGGACTCCATTGTTTTGGAGAACAAGGAGGTGATGGCGATTGGCCGGTAGTTGGACGGGTCTGAGCGGTCGTCTTTTTTAGGGATCGGGTGGACGAAAGCCGTCTTCCATGATTTTGGGACTACGCCTAGGGAGTAGGAGTACCGGAAAAGACGCGTTAAAACCGGTGCCAACTCTGGAGCACACGTCCTCAGCACAATTGGGGGGATTCCGTCAGGCCCACTCGACTTGTGGATGTCCAGGGAGAGGAGTGCTTTGCGAACCGAGCGCTGTGTGAACTGCACTTCCGGCATGGAGCACTCACACCGCGGGATGGTCGGCGGCTTACTCCCCCCGTCATCGAGAGTCGAGTTAGACGCAAAGAAAGAACCTAGAAGATCGGCTTTCTCCTTTGCAGTATGGGCCAGTGATGATGAGATTCAGTCGTTCTAAAGATTACTCCGAACTAACAGAAAGTTAGACTGACAAACATAAATTTTAAAATTGCTTACTAATGTCTTAATCGTATGAAAAAAAAAACCCATATCGTCTCGTGGGTGTTGTAAGAACTGACAAAGGAAAAAAACAGGTGTTATGTAGCATCATATTCTTGATAACGACTAAAACATAAGAAACTGTGACAGATTTTATACGTGGTAGAGCCATGCTGCAGTTATATTAGTAGTATAGTTGAAGCACTAATAGGTCGGCTCGACCGGGGAAGGACCACGCTATCACAGAATACCAACGTAACATAGTAGCTTAATGCTGCTATGTTTCGTATAGTGTGAGTTTCGTAGGTGAGTGTAGAGAACCGGAGACCCTTTTTATTGGAAACGAGGCATTCCATCTTAGTCCTCACGGGTGGTAATCGAGGATAGATGTAGATGGCTATGGGCCACAGCAACCACTTATCATCACGTGGACTGTGTGCTCGTTTTTTACCTTTACCCTATAAAAAAAGATGACAATGAAAGAGGAATGAGGCAGTAGCATCTTCTTGATAAAACACAAAATAATAAAAAAGCTGCGGTTGTCAACGCACCAGCCAAGCGTTGCAAATATTGCAAATATCACATGTGGCGATCTCGTATATTCAGCAGTGGACTTTAATAGTCTATAATGAATGACGAACGAATGAAATGAATTATATTATTATTATAGTCATAATATATTTAATTATGTTATTATTTATACCAAAATACTGCAGACGCTCCTGATATTACTTCAGATTTAGTAGATTACAACACTAATGGCTAAATACTCAAACGCTATACAATTTTAAGATATCGTTTAAGTCTCGTGGTGTCAAAGTCACTTTGACTTAAAGTGATAGAGACAGCCGCTCTGTCTACGGAGACAGCACAACAATTAAAAAAGGACATCCCAATTTGCAAGCCTACCAGTACTATCGCTCAAAGCTAAGCATAACTTGAAAATATTGACTTTGAAATACTGTAAGCTCCTTTTGTGGAGTTTTAAAAGCTTAGATTGACATCAGAACGTGCAAGACCTCAATTCCCTCTTGAACATTGGTTTTGCAAGACACTCGAAATGACGGCTCTGTTGTTTAAAATAAAATTCGTTTTAAATAATGTGTAGTAGGTATTCGTAAATTTAGACACAATTTCGCTACTTTATTTCTACTGAGCATTCGTCGCCTGATGGCGAAATCATTACGTCTCGTGGTTCGTGTAAGAGACTACGGGAATTAAATAGAATGATCTAGTGGCACTATTCATTTGTACCAGATGTAAATTCTGTCTCCTCCTATGGGTGTCGCAAGAGGCAACTATGGGGTATGCCCAAAAGATCATATAACTTTCTACAGATAAACATCTCGATGACACCAGGCGTAAAATACCTATATGTACCAGCGACGAGAAGCAGACACATCTTCTATACAGTAGACTTTAATGGGTTAAAGAAGAATAAAAAGAAGATACCGTGGTAGTTTAGACGGTTATCGCTAGTAAATGTAAATTTCACAGTACGCGAGCAAACCGGGTTCGATCCCCGCCGGCACCAATGAAATTTTTAATTGAAATTTTAAGTGCTGATTTACCACATGCTCGGCGGTGAAGGGAAACATCGTAAGGAAACCTGCATGTCTGAGAAATAAGAAAAAAACATATTTCGAAGACATGCGCTAAAACCCTCTCAGAAATGAGCGGAGGCCTGTGCCCAGGAGTGGGACGTATATAGGCTGTAACTTTAACTTTAACTTAAAAAGAAGATACCCAGAGAGTATAAGGTGTGAGACGTTCAGTTTTACGTTTTTGTTCATTATTGGCAATCTAGCATACTGATTACGACGAATTTTTCCCAGATAGGTCAACGTCCCTTTGTTAAAGAACTGATGAAGAAGTAGAGGGAACTATTATAATGTATTAGTTGAATTCACACATCCAAATACAATTGGAATAGTACGTGACGGTGTGAGAATATCTTCTACCACATATTATCGTCTCGTGTGTCTTCTAAGAGGCGACAGAGGAAACTAAACCAGAAGATGGCCAACAGCGTTTCCCCAATAATAACTGAAAATAAAAAACTGTGGGTGTCAACCCGCTTGCCACCTGGAAGACCTGATGAGATGTCCAGCAGTGGACTGTTGATAGGCGGTAACAGTACCGGTAACAGATTCACACACCTCACGCCGTATAAGATAATTATGAAGTGAACTTACCTCGAGAGCAGATGATAAAGAAGCTTTCTCTTGCTTCAGAGTTTCCACGCAGCTTTTGTATTGAAGCAAAGACCGCACAGTCTCTTCCATTCTGCAACAACGATAGTATCAATTAAGTAAATTTAACCATTGGAGTAGATTTAGAGTATATAGAAGTATATAATAGACTAATGTAGATAAATTTAAATAGAAAGTAATATTTTTCTGTTTAGGTACAAGTTTATATATGATAGAGTTATACTGCAGCTACATTATGGTCATAGTGCGAATGGATCGGCTTGACCGGTAAAGGACCATGCAAAGCATAAATGAGCAGCTTAATGCTTTTGTGTTCCGTATGATGAATTTAGAGATACCGATACCACGAAGCATTCCATCTTTATCGGTGACAGTAAATGTAAATTTTGATAGTTAACTAAAGATAGATGTATCTACGTCTATCCTCAATTAACAATCCAAATTTGATAAGGACTTAAAAATTCGAATCCTATATATGACTAATATAACCAGTTTTAATTCTACCATACTCATACATTATAGGTGAGAATCTTTTAAAATGTCACTAATTAAACAAGTATTACTAATTAAACAAGTACAAGCATTATGTCTCCTTTACAGGTTTTTATTGCTGAAGTTTTCACGTTACGCAATTTCTTATTCACTGACAAAATTTCTAAGGAATTAACCTACAAAGTAAATTGGACTGAATTCATTCCATTTTCAGAGTTACACTTTGTGAATAAAATTATTTCTTTTGACTTCTTCAAAAGGCTACTTTTTATTTATAAACATAATAAGCTCTTGCGAGGTAACAAAAGGCGCAGCGATCTCCTTAACGTACTTCATTACTCGGATGGATCAAACTGGCGGACGCAGAATAATCTGTGCAAAGAGATTTGCATATTCTGTGCTAGAGTGAGATAGAATCACTTTGCAGGGTTGCTAGCACATAAGTTTTTTTAATTTTTGCTCGTGTGATTGCTTCTAGATATTATAGATTTTTGCGATGGTCGTTTAGGGAATGGAAAAAAGCTCTGGTTTACAAAACAATTTGAACAGATTTGATGAAATATTTTGATACCTATATTTTTTTACTGACTTTTATGCCATCCTTTATAACATTACAAACTTAACATATAAGGTACGTGAAGATAATATGGTCATCTTAAGATTTGCCACCCTATAAAACTAAAACTAGGAGGAGCAAACAAGCCGTGGCAATAATTAGGAATACTTAGAAAAATCTACTTGAAAAACTAACTACACTATACCATACCAAAATCGACTGTAATATCAACCGTCAAAATGGCGTCGATAAAGTATGCCCGTTTGACCTTTTAATATTTGATCGATTGATAAAGAGTCATCATTTCACAAAGCCATCTATGCAAACAAGGCTGTAGTTTTCAAGTTATAAGAAAGTGATCGGGAAATTACGACGTATCTTCTCGTCAGGTATACCTCAATCTCTAAAAACTAGATTGTACAACCAGTGCGTGTTGCCAGTGATGACTTACGGATCTGAGACGTGGTCCTTCACTGCTGGCCGTATGAGGACGCTCAAGGTCGCTCAGCGAGCTATGGAGAGGGCTATGCTCGGAGTTTCTCTGCGTGATAGACTCAGAAATGAGGAATTCCGCAGTAAAACCAGAGTGACCGACATAGCCCAACGGATTAGTAAGCTGAAGTGGCTATGGGCTGGCCATATAGCTCGAAGAACCGATAACCGATGGGGAAGAAAGGTTCTCGAGTGGCAGCCTCGTACCGGTAGGCGTATTGTAGGGCGACCCCCCACTAGATGGAGTGACGACCTGGTAAGATATGCAGTGGCGCAGGACCGTGCTTTGTGGCATTACTTGGGGGAGGCCTATGTTCAGCAGTGGACTTGTGAAGGGCTGTAATGATGATGATGATGATGAAGAAAGTGATCATACTAACCGGATGACCATATTACCCTCACGTACTATACAAAAGTTGTAATTTGATAATAAATTATATAGTTTCACTGAGAATGAGTGGTTAAAGACGGCGGTATTAACTGTGCCCCAGCTGCCTGTGTCTTTTTTGTATTATATTATATTAAAACTGTGAAATTAAAGAGTAAAAAAAGTTAATGATGGATGCAGGAACTGCCAATTGGTAGTGTCCCTGCGTAGATTACGAAAAGAATAATGAAGATTAAGGAGTGTTTTATGTTATTTGTCAGTACTTAATATTATTGAAAAGCAAGATTGTAGATTATTTTTCATGTATTTAATGATGTTTGTTAAGTTCTCTAGAGTCAATTGTGGAGAAATATAACGAGTATAACATGCCAACTCTACTTTAAATGTCTCACCTGCTGATAAGGCTCGATCAATCGAGTAATAGCAAAAACTTTATTTAAAAAAAGTAACAAACGAAAATTCAATATGTTGGCAATAAATGTTGTAGTTGATTGACATCTACATCTATATCTCAATTGAGAAACAAAATGCACATAAACTTGTGACCCCTTAATTCGTACTTTTTACGTGGTACAGCCAAGCCGCAGTTATATTATGGTTGTAGCAGGAATGAGTCAGCTCAGCCCCTGTAGGACCACGTTCTCACAGAATACTAGCGTAAAAGAGCATCTTAATGCTGCCGTGTTTCGTATGATGAGTATAGACAACCGGATACCATTTTTATTGGAAACGAGGCATCTTATCTAGTCATCATTGGTGACAACGCAAACTACATTTTGATCCTTAATCGTGGAAAGATGTAGATGTCTCTGGGCCACAGCATCCACTTACTATCAAGTAGTCTGCGCGTTCCTTTGTTACCCTTATTCTGTAAAAATCCTCGTGAGGATTAAGTTGGAATTCCTCGTAACCAGTAAAAAGGGTCTTTGTTTCTTGATAAACTGCATCAAAACACAGCAATATGTTGCTATTTTGCATTTGTAGTTATGGTTGCTACATTAAGTAAGTGAACACAAATTTGAATAAATTTGAAAGCAATATATTTATTTCTAAAAGACTAATGAAATAGCTATAAATTATATTTAGAAAAAAAGAAAAGTTATTTGATAGCCCTGTGTGCGTAAGAGAGACGAAGAGCACTGTTCGCCCTCGGCACTTCATTAGCGGCCGGCGTCCGTTCGCGCCGCCGCGCCGCTGTCACTGTCAAACTGTCGACGTATCAATTGTACTTGAATTGACGTGTTTGTTTTATGTTGTGGTAACTTTTGAGTGTTGTAGTCAGTTTGTTTAAAAATTAAACCGATGGGAATGAGCAAGCACTTTGTAATTCGATTTATTATATGTTAGCCATCACGGCACACGAATAGGTATTGTTTATAAGTAAAATTAAAATCATTTTCTTAAAAAAAGTTTCGCCATCAACCCGTTAAACACCACAGCTGAACCCGAACTTCTTCCATTATAAAAAGAATTTGTCACAAGTGCCATACCTTGTGTGCAGCCACGCTGCAGCTATGTTGGTTGCAGCACGAATGGGTCGGCTCGACCGGGGAAGGACCACGCTCTCACAGAATACCAGCGTAAAATAAGAGCTTAAGGCTGCTGTGTTTCGTGTGGTGAGTGTAGAGAATCGGAGCTCTTTTTTACTAGAAATGAGGCATTCCATCTTTATCTTCGGGGGGAACGCATCTGCATTATCACTGTTGATCGAAGATAGGTGTACATGTTTGTGGGCCACAGCATCCACTTATCATTAGGTGGACTGTACACTCGTTTGTCACCTTTATTCTACAAAAAAAAAAATAACTGAACGAATGGTGTGCTAGATTTCCTTACTCATTCCATATTTTCATTCCTTACAAGCTTAATGGTTAAAATAGTAATTGAAAACACCCGACTGTGTTAAAATTAAACGGGTTATTAAATACGGGTTAACAATTTTTTTTATAGAAGAACAAACGATCATGTGGTTCACCTGGTGGTAAGTGACTGTCGCCGTCCATGAACAATTAATTAAATGAAAAAATAATAATTTAGTGACAAACACACGTACAAAAGAATTATATACATAAAAATATCGCTTCCGTAACTATAAGGAATCTAAACACTGCCTTTTGTTGTCTCTTAAACTGATTTCAACAAAAAAAAAGTTTGAAATCCCTCAAGCCGATAGGCTACAGTGGCTCAAGAAATAGAGCTACATACATAATATATATACCATACACTCGATAAACATTCCTCCGTCATGGGTACTCCAGTAAAAATATCTATACATGGCTCAATTCTCATTTTTAAGTTACCGTTAAAATCTTGCTCTTGATCAGTAAGTTCGAATGTTCCAAATGGCCGTAATGTTTCAAAATATATCGGTTTTATTATATTTGTACAAAATATTTTTGAACAAAATATTATAAATGTCTATGGCTCATCTCTTAATTTAGTAAATCCCCGTTTTACTTTACGTCACAAAAGCGGGTAGTCCCGCTCAGTCAGCTTAGAAGATAATTCCCGAAAGGAAAACTCTCCGCTGGTGTAATCATTCCACCCTCCTTAATTATTAATACACCGTTGAGAGTTCAGATTACAGTATTAAAGAAAATGTTATGAACTTGATTATGGACAGTACCGGGGTTGGGCGCGTTCGAATTTTTACTATTAAGCTAATGAGGTACGGTTATCGTTTAATTTATCGTTATCTCTTAAACAATTTTAGGCGACAGAATAATAGTAAGTCAATATATGTTCTAAAAAGAATACTTATTAAACAAATGGAGGGACCATCTTTCATTAAACATTTAACACAATAGCGAAAAATATTTTGGTTAAGATTGAACTCAGTAGTAGTTTAATTCCAAACCCAGTGATTAGAAGAGAGCCTTCTCCTAGAGATAAACGCAACCTGACTTCAAAATTTTTTTCCTGCTCATTAAGAAGATGACGTCGTCATACGCAAGTATATTAGCACAACGATTCTTCTATCATAATACGAACCGATGAATCCTGCATGTGATAAATGTCTATGCTAACGCAATGGCACTCGACTATTCGTCATTTCCAACGTTGCATTAAAACTGCATCCAGCAACCTGGAGGCGGTCAATGTTTCCAATCAGAAATCATGTTATTATATGCAAATGATATAAAATTTATACATTCTGAGTTCTTTTCTTAATATTTAAGAAAGAAATCAGTTTAAAAAGAACAGATTAAAAAGCTAAATTAAAATAACTTTTACGTATTTTACTTTCAAATTGGAAACGGAATATCAATCCTATTCTAATTTTTAATCTCAATCAAAAATCGTATCGGCGCCGTATTGGAAGTGAGTCTTCTATTGAAAGTGAACGAGTCTTCTGCTTCCAAGTTATTGAAAGTTCATCATTTACTTACGCTCGTCTCCCCAGCACTTTGCTCAAATGTTAAACTGAGTAGTAATTAAAGTTACAAATGTAACGCATTATCTCACACGATGTTACCCTAATTTCTCGGAAAATCTACAAAATTCGCATATATTTTTTAAAGGATAGGTTAACAAATGCGTATACAGTCTACCTGATGGTAAGTGGTTGCTGCGGCCCATAGACATCCACATCTATCCTCGATTACGAATCAAAATGCAGATGCGTTGTCACCCGTGAGGACTAAGATGGAGTGCCTCGTTTCCAGTAAAAAAGGATCTCTACACTCACCATACGAATCACAACAACATTAAGTTGCTATTTTACGCTGGTATTCTGTGAGAGCATGGTCCTACCCTGGTCGAGCCGACCCATTCGTGCTACAACCATAATATAGCTGCAGCGTTGCTCTATCACGTATATATATGTTTCCATGCGATTGCACAATTTGCTGCACGACACGAACCTGTGCTGTGGGATTGGAACTTGGCACATTAAGAAGGATTTTAAGTTATCGCGGTTTATCGCGTACAGGTAATGTAAGAACTTGGAGAAACTTTGGTGTATTCCTCACTCGTCGTGGAAGAGCCACTTATAAAGTATCCATACCAAAATTATTATGTAAAGTTCGTTTACGGTTCGTTCGTAACGTTCCTAAACATTTCATTACCCAAAAATCAATACATTTGTTAGCGAAAAACATTTTTGATAATATTTAAAGAGACCTCCATAATTCTGTCTGATAAGAGAACGCCTTTCGCACAAATTTCCCACGTGGAAAATCTAGAGGCCCAAATTTGTTATTACTGGGGTCGATCACCTGAAGTTTGGCGGCCGCGGGTTTATTACAGTATAATTTAATGTTCACCTTTATTTTGTGCGGACGGTGTTATTTTTTTTCCTAGTAACATCGTTTTACTGCTCCGAGTCACGAAAACGTATCGACCGGGCTGAGGTCTGAGGGTTCTTTATGAAGTTTTTTTTTTAAATTTCATTTTGACGAATTTATTTGCGATTCTATCGATAAGCTATGTTGTATATATGAATTTGACTTCAAAATGGGAACATCATCAGTTCAACATCAAAAGGTGTTCAGAAAGAATATGAAATAACCTTTATTGAATTCTCCTACAAATAGTACATTGCATAATTTATTTGTTACAAACCTTTATTTATAAATACATAAATTTGTGGGAGACGAGAGCCCAAACTAGGAAACCCTGTGTTATGGAACTGCTGGCTCCCCCTCTTGGAAGATCCTATATATATATATATATATATATATATATATATATATATATATATATATATATATATATATATATATATATATATATTATATGTTACAAATAGTTTGCTATATATGTATAGCAAACTATTTGTAACATATATGTTATATATATGTATGTGATATATATAACATACATATATATAACATATATATCTGTTATGCGTAATCTGATAGCTTATTTAATAACGTTTCCATTGATATATGATTTTAATATACTTACATAGTAGATATATTATATACTTAGTATACTTGTTATATACTTACTTAGGACTTCGGAAAGTGCTCCACAGATGCGCCATATTGGCCCCCACATTCGAGTGGATATAGACGCGGAGGGCCTAAGTTTTTTAACGTGTTGATGCCATAGTTAAAGAAGACCACCTTCAATATTTAAACTATGCAGAATCTTACGGTATCTTGAAGTCTTGCAGTAGTGTGATTGGGTTTAAATTTAATTTTACCATCGATAACATTATTCTTAATAATTATAAAAAAAATTGGTGAACTAAATTGAACAAACAATTAAATTGTAAGTAATAGCATAACTTTTAATTTGACTGCTTACTTTTTAAATTTTAAGTAACTGTGGTATCTCAGGAGCTTAAAACCGGGTTCGATCCCCGCCGGCACCAATGAAATTGTTGATTGCAATTTTAAGTGCTGATTTACCACGTGCTCGGAGGTGAAGGAAAACATTGAGAAGAAACCAACCTGCATGTCTGAGGAATAAGAATAATTCGAGAACATTTTAAGTACGCCACCACGTACAAGAGCAGCGCGCTAAGGCTGATTTCTTCAAAACTCTCACAAAAAATGACGACGTATTTTGGTTTGTTACTTTACTCTAATCAGAAAACTTCGCGGCCCAAAAGGAGAGCGCTTAAATTGCTAGATAAGACGACGGTTCAACACGTCTATACCCTTTTTACTCGAAACGAAAAGAGGCAATCCATCTTAGTCCTCAGGGGTGACACCGCATCGAGGATAAATGTAGATGTCTATGGGCCTTAGCATACACTTACCATTAGGTGGACTTTGTGTTTGTTTGTAACCCTTATTCTTTATAAAAATGTAAAAAAGACCTACACAAACGGAACTTAAGATATAAAGTCAAAAATAGTTAATTCTAAAGGTACGACCTTCGTGGCGGAGCGTGCAGCGCGGAATTATAACAAACATACGAGGTATAAGCCGTGTAGTGGCGGTGTATCTCCACAATTCCATGTCGTCCCGTCGGTGTAGTAAGAGCTGACAGAGAAGAACAATCCAGGAGACAGGCAGCAGTGTCTTCCTAATAAATATAAAGAGGTGGCAACTTATGGGGGGAGCCTATTTACTCGTAGTAGCGAACTTTCGATAGGCGTTAACGGTAACGGTAACTGTGACGCGAGGTATCAGTGTCCTAAGTGACCCCCGCTTGACATGTATGGAAAACGGCTTTCTACCGGAGCCACAAGACCTTAGTGAAAACAATTTGGATATTTATCATTTAGTCATAGGTAGGGTCAGGAATAGCGGGGCTGCCCGACACTGGGGGCCGTTTCTTTGTCTCTTTCGTAATGGGGGTAAGTTGCCATAGTAGCCATGCTTGGTAAGCAGGTCGACAACCGCAGTATTTTGTAGCCGGTAAGCGTATTTTTATTATATTATTGTAAGTAACTCGACCATATCGAATCATCGACGACCGATTACCTTCCGATCGTTTCCATCCACACCATCTGGATGCTTTGTGGTCCACCACTGTACGTTTCACTAGGAGTTTTCTTCCGCGTACGCCCGCTCTGTGGAATAGTTTATCACCGGCAATTTTCCCGGACCGATACGAATTAGGTACTTCAAGAAAAGAGCATACTCCGTTCTTAAAGGCCGGCAACGCCTGGTGTTGTAGTTCTTAATGGACGGCGGTAGTCACTTACCATCAGATGAGCTGTATGCTCGTTTGCCCCCACTCCTATAAAAAAGCAAAGTGTAGGGTGGCCTTCCACTGGATGGACTGATGACCTGGTGAGATGCAGGAAGTCGATGGATGCAGGTGTCTCAGGACTATGCTTTGTGGCATTATTTAGGAGAGGCCTATGTTCAGCCGTGGACTTAGGAAGCAGTGGTATTATGATGATGATGATGAAGGTCAGGGCACTAATGCAAGAGCGAGTGGTTGTGATGACGTCACGCCGCACGCACTAGTTAGCGCTTTGTACTACGGGCTTACCCTAACACATATCCAAGTTGTTTTTCAAAACCCAAGGTTTGATGAAGTTGTTTTTGTCTCATCAATGCATTAAATTTTTTATCAACCTTAAGAAATATTCCGCAAAGTTGGGTAAGTAATGCATTGGCCTATTATCATGCATAATTTACAACTAGGTCATTCGTTTAACACATCTTGCGAAGCATCCCCAGGATATGAAAGCTCAATACGGCGAGGTTCGAGTCTCTAAATTTTTAATATTAGTAAAGACACACCTGTGCTACGTTCCTGGGAAGGTAAGAAATTATGTGTATAAGAAAAATATTGTGAAAATATATTGAGTAAAAATATAAATATAATAAATTTTGCACACTTTAAAATAAAAAGGCACATTCTGAACAATAACAAAACTAAAAGTGGCAATAAAAATTAAAAAAATTAAACTTCTAAGACATAGATCTCACTTAGATGACGTACATCATTTGTTATACAATTCCAGGAGATACACTCCTGGAATTGTATAGCAAATAGTAGATCTTGTTATATAATGAGCATAATATTGTCAGTAAATTGTTACACCTTCAATTTTGCCTTTGATGTCGATGCCGTACACTTTCCAGTCCAATAGCTCGAAAACGTCGTCTAGTGCGGCGGTGAAGAGTTTCATAGACATAATGCCACCTTCCTGTAGATGGATGGGTTTTAGACTCTCGTTGTGTACTCTAACAGGCATGGCCTGTGTGCATGGCGGCTATTAAAATGAAAAAATAATTATAAAGAAATATAGCATGTATTTAAAGATATAACTGAGTTAAAGAAAATAATATTACCTTAAGTAATTAAAGTAGGATATAGTTATATGTTGTGCAATTTAAAAGTTAAATTTGGAACTTATATATCCTTTTTTTTTTAAAAATTATGGGGTTGAAATTTCGAAGGGTTATGGTATAATTGTGATCGAGATTTTTTTTATGGAAAAACATCGTATGTGAAGTCAACGTTAGGATACCCTCGACGGCACCCAATTAGGAACATCGAGCCTAGCAGCCGATAACAAGGGGTCAAAGGTTTTAGGGTCAAAGGATTACGTTATGTAGGCATGCTAGGCGTAGATATAGTTAATTATTTAAGCTTTACGTAAGAATAAAGCGTTTACATACGTATATTCACGATAACCCCATTTTAATAATGGAGATTTCATAATTAGGTTACTTAATAAATCAAGTTTACAAATTTAGTCGGATAGGATAGCCAAAAAAATGGTAAGAGAGTGCGAAAAGGTTTTTTACGTCCCTTTCTACTATATTACTAGAAACACGTATATATTTATATTTGTCAATGATATTATCCGGTTTTTTCACTAATTACCTAATTAGAGACTCCATAAATAAGGACAATGATTGCGTGTAATTTCACTGACCGAAAAAAACATAAATATCTAAATAAACCGATATTTCGAATTAATTTATAAAAATATATGCGTGGTTGTATAAAAGTATACAAGTAGTACTGGGACCCATTTGTGGTATTATGGCTGCACCAAAAAAGTGTCAGCACTACCAGGTGACGAAAAAACTCCTACAGAATACCGTAGAATAGCGATAATAGAACCAAGGGTCTGGTCTTTTTTTATTAAACTGAAATTGTAAACGTATTTACAGTCAACCCGATGCCAAGTGCAGTCCACTTACATTTATAGCCAAGTTTTTTTTCTAGGATAAGGGGCACACAAGCATACGGCTTACCTGATGGTAAGTGACTACCGCCGCCCATAAACAACTGCAACACCAGGGGAATTGCAGATGCGCTGCCGGCCTTTAAAAAGGAGTAGGCTTTTTTTTAAAGGTCTTTTTAAAAAATCTCTGGTGGTGGTCGATTCCACAAGGAAGTTCAAACAAAAAGGGCTAGACATGTGTTGTAACTTAGGAGGACATGAAATGCATTACAGCCTGTAATTACACTAACTCTCTACACGTCCCCTTCATACTGGTGGAACACAGCAGTACAATGATTAAAATATGTTAAGATTAAAAGTTACAAAATGTGTAAAATTAGTTTTATTCAATTTGTAGTATTCTCATAAATATAAGTATTGGTCTTGTAGGACAGGACGTCTTTAGACGGATCATTCAGATAATGATTTCTTAACTCTCACCACTGAGAGGACATACCAGAGCACACACAAAGGATTCGTACCAATTTGTGAGTGAGATAAAAGACCTACATCTCGCTAACAATGAAACTATGGTCAGATGTTCAGTCACTATTTACATGCCTACCTATTGTGGACTGCAACTCAATTGTAACTAGGAAGCTAGAAGAAAATAACATGCCTCAAGAATATGCAATACTACTTGCCAACATTGCCTCACATCTGGCTATCTATTGTGGAAGGAGGAGTTCTACAAGCAAGTAGATGGTCTGGCGATGGGCTCACCCGCGTCTCCCATAGTCGCCGACATATTCATGGAGGACTTTGAGGAGAAAGCCCTTCTTACTGCTCCTGTAAATCCAAGGTTCTACAAGAGGTACGTAGATGACACTTTCACAATTTTACCATCTGACAAAGTAACTGCATTTTTAGACCACCTTAACTCCATAAACTCTAAAATAAAATTCACAATGGAGCTAGAGGCAAATAATTTTTTAGCCTTCCTAGATGTTTTAGTCATTCGAAATCCTGATAACACTATTGGTCACACTGTGTATAGGAAAAAGACCCATACCAACCGATATTTAAATAGTGAATCTCACCATCATCCTTCACAGTTAGCTACCGTGGGTAAATCTTTCAATTCAATTCAATTTCAATTCAAATTCAGAGAGCACGAGGGATCCTTGACCGAAAACATCTGGCCGCGGAGCTTCAGCACGTCAAGCAAGTATTGCAAGACAACAAGCTTCGGGTCCCGCGCCTACGTCACAGTGAACGAGTGAAGCCGGCCACAGTCGAGCGCGCGCCTGCTCTACTACCATATGTCAGAGGAGTCACGGACAAGATAGGCTACATCTTGAAGCGAGCGTCCATTAAGACATACTACAAGCTGAAGAAGATTAGTCAATTTTTACCATCCATCAAATGTAATATTCCTCTACAAGATGCAGGTGTGTACAAGCTAGATTGTGAATGTGGTCTCTCTTACATAGGTCAAGCAAAGAGATCTATAAAAACCCGCGTGAAGGAACATATAGCTGATGTGAAGCATCGACGCTCCGGGAAGTCTGCAGTCTGCGAACATGTTCAAGATCGTCCCCACCATTACATTAGATTTGATAAACCACAAATTCTCGCAAAAGAACACCGATTCCTACCAAGGATGATACGCGAGGCTATTGAAATTGAAAAACATCCAAATTTCAATAGAGAAGATGGTTGGGTGCTACCATCTGCTTGGGATCCTATAATTAACAAAATTAAACCCAAACCCAAGCGTACCACTGCAAGACTTCATGATACTATAAGCTCGTTTTGCGTAAATCGGACTAAAAATTAATACGAGTATAAAAAATAAACTGAAGGTAGCCGGACTAACTATGACATTGGGACGTCAAACATCTCAGTCCCCTCCATGACCATAGGTGCTGTAAAGCACCCGAAACGTCGGGATAATAATAAAAATAAATTAAAGTAATTAAACGCGATAAAATCCGTAAATAATAGTTTTATTCAATGGATCATTCAGACTTCGTTCAAGCATTTGAACATAAAGCTCTTCACTTGAAATAGATGTGGTGATAGAAATAGTGGGTGGCTACAGTGTTGGCGGTAAGTTTTATTTTTAAAATGCTATTATAAGGAACACTCTCATTATCTACAATCATCATCATTTTCGTTACATACTATCGAAGTCCTCTATTGAATATAGGCCTCTTACATAGCTTGAAGGGATCAAAGGGATGTTTGCGTGGTTGCCACGCTCAGCAGGCGTTTTTGTAACCAAGAAGAAACGAAGAAACCTTATCTTCTGTTTCAGTTTCCTTTCCTCGCTTCTTACGACACCCAGGAGTTGATATGGAGTAGTGCATTATCTTACGCCACTACTAATTTCTGATATCTACAATCATAGAATAAGCATTGACGTATTATAATAAGACTAATTAGTAGGTTAAAATGATAATGAACCAGCCATATAGCACGGAGAATTACCAACCGATTATTTCGAGTGGTAGCCTTGTACTAATTAGCATCGGGCAACCTACCACAAGATGGAGTGATTGATCTGGTAAAAGATACAGGTCGTATATGCACAGGAGTAAATGGCTCAGTACTGCGCTTTATGAAAATCTATGAGGGAAGTCTCCAGTTTACAATTTAAGGACAATGGTTCATCAAAAAATAAATCGCTTCCGTTTATGAAATTAAACGGTGTTAAGAGTCCTCGCGTTTTCCCTCCTACTTCAGAGTGCTGACATAGCTCTCGCGAGAGTAAATTGATGTGGCGTTGAAGTATTTTATAGACGTTGACCTATTAACGTCAAATTATGCTCTTATAAAATAATAAAAAATAAAATTTATTTTGTGAAAAAAAAACTGATTTTATTATGTTTTTTGTATGCGGTGCAATTTACGTAGAAGTGTATGGTAATATTTCATGTTTTTTTTTATTAGAACAAGGGTGACAAACGAGCATATAACTGACTTGACATTGGCAGAATTCTATTAAGAGAAGCCATAATTTAAAAAAAAAGAAGAAGAAGAACGAGCATCTATTCCGCTTGATGGTATGTCGATGCTTTGCACATCTACCTCTATTCTAAATTATGAATCAAGATGTAGATGCGTTATCACTCCTGAATGGAATGCCTCGTTTTCAATAGAAAGGTTTTCGTATTCCATCAACAATATAGCTGCATGATGGAGCCGCATGTACAACAGTTTTATGTTTACTCAAATAAGTTTCATAAATATATAACCGGTGTTACTAGATAAAAATCGGTCTCGGATTTAGAATGTTAATTATGTAGCAGAAATACTGATTTATTTTTCCTGGTCAGCAACTAAACGCTTATACGCTGAATAATAAATATGTTTTTAATAAAAAATAAAATAAGGGCGACAAACGAGCACACAGTCCACCTGATGGTAAGTGGATGCTGTGACCCATAGACATCTACATTTATCCTCGATTAAAAATCAAAACGCAGATGCGTTGTCACCCCTGAGGACTAAAATGGAATGCCCCGTTTACAGTAAAAAGGGTCTCCGGATTTCTGTACTCACCATACGAAACACAGCAGTATTAAGCTGGTATTCTGTGACAGCATGGTCCTTCCCCGGGCGAGTCTACCCATTCGTGCTACAACCATAATATAGTTGCAGCGTTGCTCTATCACGTATATCAATGTTTCCATGCGATTGCGCAATTTGCTACATGACACGAACCTGTGTGATTGGGCACATTAGAGATTTTACGCTACCATTCCGTAGGAACAGCTTTGTAAGTTAGCGCGGTTTACCGCGTACAGGTGAAGTAAGAACTTGGAGAAATATTGGTGTATTCCTTACTCCTCCACATTTATTCAAAATTAACATTATCAATATTTTTTTAATATCAATGTGGTAGCTCAGGGGTAAGCGCCCGTGATAACGTTTTACAGGACGTAAACAACACGACTTGGATCCCAGTAGGCACCAATGAAATTGCTAATGGCAATGTAGAGTGCTGATTGAGCACGCGTTCGTTTAATGATTTCTTATATTTACGCGTAAAAAGTAAAAAAGTAAAAAGTAAAAATAAACGCGATAAAATCCGTAAAAGTAGTTTTAATCACGCGTTCGTTTGTGAAGAACTTGCATGTATCCAGGTAAAAATATTTTGACGACGTGTGAAGTCCGTAAACATGCACTGGAGTAGCACCGGCGGACTAATTACTCCATAATAATCCCAGAAATGTGAGGAGGCCTGTGCTAAGTAGTACCTTCGTGGTACAGGTATAGGTACAAACTTCTTTAATAATATTAAGTCCAAATTAAGTACCATTTATGATTTTTTACAACAAAACAAAGCATATTTCTGTTTAGTGCTGAAAGAACCGTATACTAAAGTTGTAAGAATTTCTATTTCTAAACCTTTAATTGGAAGACATTTAATATCGCAGTGAAAATTTCTTACACAACCCATCCTCCTCGTCGTCTCACTTAAATAAAATAACTTATGGAATCTTTATCGCTAATAGCCAGGAAGTTCGATCAAGCGTACCGCCAATTGTAAGAAGATCCGAGGACTTAAGGTTCCTGCAGTTTTATATCCTTTTTTGTTAGACACCGAGAGGTCATTGCAAGCTGGATCTCGTTCATGGTTCAGTTAAGAGGCACCTACAATGACATTATATAGCTACACTGAGGATGGATCACTTGAAGCTTTTGTGTTAGCAACTCTCGGAAAAAGAGCCACTTTAAATTTAGGGCTTAAGATTGAGAAAAAGTAAATTAATCAATGCCAATATTTACCGCGACGAAATGTTTGCAAAATACTCTAAAAATGGTTTAAGATTTTACCAAAGATTTTGTGTACTTAATTTTGTGAATAAGGGTTTAATAAATTGACCGATTGAAATACTAAACTGACAAAAATCTTGTGTGGTTTTTGGTTGTTTTCTTTCACTGGTTGGCAAATAAATTTTAACAATTAATTTGCCATTAAAATTTATATTGAATAAATTTTAATTATTTCATTATACCGGTTATTTTTCAAAGAGTAGCTAAATTTTAAACTTAAATGATTTTGTTTTTGAAAATATGAGTAAACTTCTACATTTATTTGAAATTATCCCTAATTTAATGTGATTTGTGGGCAACAAAGTTTTTGCCTACCGATCGAACCTTTACGTCTGTGTGTGTGCGTACGCAGTAAAATCAGTTAAAATAATGCATTACCACGCATTCTGAATTGAAAAGATAAGAAAGGACAGAATGTTTGAGATTTTTATTATATATTAATTAATAAAATAAATTTTTCTTCACCATTTGCCTTTATTACTTATTCTGAACTTTCTCTGCAAATTTGGCCGGCTATGGCAAAATAAACACCTGTATATAATATTTTTGGTTATCGGTTTGATAACCAAATCAAACCACAAGTTAGGTAAAGATTACGCAGAATTTGTACGTGTTAAGTGTGTGCAAAAGAAAGACACACATTCCTTTTGTTTTTTTTGTAGGGTGTATTTGATTTATTCGTTACGCTTGGTAAACGGATTGACTATCGTAGTGGTAGACATGGTGTACTTTTGACACTGTTGCCGTCTGACGCTAAAGCGATGAGTTTATACTTCCATTTACGAGGAAGTTATAAGATTTGTCTGGCATTCCACGTAGTGCAACTTACGACACTCACGGAACGCAATAAGGTGACGTATTCTCTTACGCCATAACCACAAGGAAAATGTTCATGTAAGAACATTTTTTCGCTTCTTTGACTAAAGTCAAACTACTAAAGTAGGGATTTTTTTTACTACCTAATAGTATCCGGGTAGGTTAAATTCTTTTTTAATACTATAATTTATTGAATATAGGTATCATGCCCGAGAAAATTATATTTTCCTTTGAAGCGCCGCTTCTGTACTAATTTTAAATTAACAATATTTTCTTACCTTAGTCCTCAGATGCAACTTGTATACTATACCTGTACTTCGTAAAGAAGTGATTTATCTAGGTTATAGACTATACATTCGGCGAACATGGTCTCAAACCCAATACCCGAGAGGGTGAGAGCTGTCACCGAATTTCCAGTTCTAAAATCATCCAAAGACATTAAATCCTTCCTCATCCTAGTATCTTATTATATACGTTTTATTCCTGATTTCTCTAAATATGCAAATACTTCTCTTTTAAAAAAGGATGTCCATTTTGAATGGCAGAATGAACAACAATATACCTGTATAAATCCACTTAGCTGAATGCAGTACTACTTGTGGATCGTTGGCTTGTCTGACACTTTCCTATTTTAGAAAACTAATTCAGGACAGATAGAAAATATTAGGTGTTTCATTTTGCATTGAAGTAATTCTGCATGACAAGTTTATTATAATACTTTTTATTGAGTTCAATTTTAGTTCGAGGTAAGATATCGTTTAAGATATTCCCGCAAGCGGCTTGTGAAAATATGGCGATCGGTTCTATGCTAGGCGATAAATTAGCGCAAATGTCGTTGGCGGTCGGCTATTTACGCTGTCATTACGGGGCATAATAGCGACGATTTCGGCTGCCCAGTGGGCGGGCAACGATATTGCGACCGAGCAGATGTTGCTAATACCTCGTGCCCAGGTGCGATTTTGGGTTACGCAGGCTTAATCCCGAGATAAACTGGGGCCGATTAGTGTGCTCATTATTGATGGCCTCGTCTGGTATCGTGTGAGTATATTAACAATTTATCTCATTTTACTGTACCTAATATATTTTAACAACCTCAAAGTGTCTTTTCATCTCTTTTAAAAGATGTAAATATAAAAAATTTCAATTTATATTTCTGGTAGAGCATCCAAACTCGAACAAAATAACAAATTCTTTTTACCGGTAATGAAGTTTCATGTTTTAGTCATCAGGGGTGACAATGCATCTGTGTAAGGATTCTTAACAATTATATATTATGTACGTGTTTATGGGAATCAGCATCTAGTCATCAGCTAAAGTTGTGTGATCGTGTGTCACCATTAATACTATAATAATATATAATCAATGTTTACTCATAGATTTTAGTAGTCAAAATAAGGGAAAGCGTCATAAATTAGACAGGGTTATTTAAACTGATGCACTTTACATTCGGTCTGGATCATTTCCATAAGCGCTTTAGCTGAGTTATGTGGCCGGTTAGGCAATCTATTCTTAATATATGCAATTCCCATTTATCTATCAACTTTAAACTATATTTAAATTCTAAATACGAAACAGTTATGTAACTGTTTTTAATCCAATGTGGTAGTTAAGCAGCTGATGTATTATGACTGAAATGCAAATGGATCGTCTCAAATAGGAAAAGACCACGGTCGTTCTAGCGTTCTCATGAAAGAAATAGCAGCATATGCCAATCAGCTTGCTATGTTGAGTAGTAAGAACTTGGAATCCTTTCAGTTGGAAATGAGGCATTCCATTGTAGTCCTCCAAGGTGTTTTTTTAAGTATGTTGGATGACAAACGAGCACACAGTCCACCTGATGGTAAGTGAATGCTGTGGCCCATAAATTTTTATTCTCGATTAAAAATCAAAATGCAGATGCGTTGTCAGCCCTAAGGACTAATGCCTTCTCTCCAGTAAAATATTATATAGCTACAGCTTGCCTTTACTACTTAACTAATGAAGATAGATCAAGAATCAAAATACAATATACATTGATTATCATTTATTTTATCCTAGTCATTGTCATATACACTTTACCCGTTTTCGTGTTAACAATACCGTCAACATTTAATAAAATTACAACAGAGAAACCAATAGCCTCAAGGGCAGTGAGGCTATTTCTTACCAAAAACGTTAACCCCGCACTAGGAATATCTCCTGTATCACGGAGGCAGTTGACATAATACACAAAGGAGATGGCCAAGAATAGTACGAGTATGAAATTGTGCTAAACACAATACAAGTAACAAATCATATGGTAAACTTTCCTTGTCTTTTTAGTCAAGAAATTTACGACCAACTACGTCAGCTTAAACTTCAAAATGTTTGCTTTAATGAAATCAGATGTTGCTCGAAAAGGTTCATTTGTAAGGCCCGAGAAGAATGTGGACGAATTTCCTTAAGCAATATACGCATTCAGCTTAACGCTGCGACATCACACGTCTCGCTCATTACCGCTAAAATCCTTCGAGAACTTTCCGCGTGACGAAATGGTGCCCTTATTTTAATTCCCGCCGAATAACTCTGGATTCAGCAATAAAACATATCAAGCGAACGATAGAACGTATTCTAAAATTTAATAAGAAAGCCAGTGTGATCATCTACAGCGTTTGTTTCCGACAAACGAAGCAACATACCCTTTTAATTAGTGGCAAGATATGTTTTAAGCAGTTCTATTCACCTTTTTCTTTGTTTATATTGTATTAATACACTACACGGCTTCACCGGTGTGGAATTTGTGACGATTAGATTTCATGTTTACTTTTTTTGCGCGGAACCCTAATTCTTTTCATAAAATTAAATAAGCCTAAGTTACGCTTTATGATATCAGCTGTCGCCAGTGAAAGCCCTGTAAAAATCGGTTCAGCTATTTGGGAGATTAGCCGAAACGAACAGACAGACAGACAGATATTTAGGATCAGGGTGATAAACTAGCACACTGTCCACCTGATGGTAAGTGGATGCTGTCACCCATATACATCTACATTTATCCTTGATTAAGAATCAAAACGCAGATGCGTTACCACCCATAAAGATTAAGACGGAAAGCCTTGTTTCCAGTTAAAAAATGGCCTCCGGATCTTTACACTGATCAAATGAAACACAGCATTATTATGCTGCTATATTACGCAGGTATTCTGTGAGAGCGTGGTCCTTCCCCGGTCGAGCCGACCCATTCGTGCCACAACCATAATATAGCTGCAACGTGGCTCTACCGCATGTAGATGGACAGACAGACAAAGAAATTTAAAATTGTTTTTTTTAGTAATATATATTTCTTTTCAATTTTATTTATTTGTATAGATTATAGATGAAGCACATTGTATAGAGCTAATCATGATAATTATTCATTAATTCATTACAGGCTCATCAAAAGTCCATTGCTGAACATAGGCCTCCTCAAGATTGCCTCGTAAGGAGTACATTTGTTGCCATGTTTGGCAGGCGGGTTGGCAAACGCAGATTTTTATATTTTAGTTATTATAACCAAGACGGTTTTGCTTATCTCCTAGTATGTTTCTCCCTCTGTCGCCTCTTACGTTACCCACGGGAGGACATGGGATAGTTGATATTCTTACATCGCCCTACACGGTAAACGTACACTACAAAGTAGCTATAATTATTCCAATATAAATTTAGAATAATATAATTTCCCTGTGTGAAAACCAGCGTAAAATAGCAACTTAATACTGCTGTGTTTCGTATGGTGAGTGTAGAGATCCGGAAACCCTTTTTTACTGAAAGCGAGGCATTACATCTTAGTCCTCAGGGGTGACAACGCATCGGCGTTTGTCTATGGACACAGCATCCACTTACCATCAGGTGGACTGTGTTCCCGTTTGTCACCCTTATTCTATAAAAAAATAACCCAGCATGGGAGAAGGGCAAGCATGATTTCAGCAATAACCTGTTTAGCGGCTGTTGAAGTAGGCAGACGAGAAAACCAGTCAGTCCGTCTCTAGGAACTAGTGAGTTCGCCCGGTAGTGATCGTATAACCGCTAAGCAGTTTGACCATCTGAGGTTATATTCTATGTTATGTTATAAGTTAACTTCCACAATATATTTATTATATTAAGGGGAAATATAACCTCAAATGGCTTAGCAAGATCCTCCGTTATGCCGATAGTATTGCAGCATTAATTTTGAAATAAATATATGGTAAAGTTGAGGATTAATGTTAACGACTATTTTAGATGAAAACACGATTCAGTAAAATTTTCTCGATAGAAAAAAAATCCAAAGTTACCTCCAAACTGAACAATAAACCGCTGTTATTCATAAAATACTTTAAATAAGATCATGAAACTTTGCATACTGACTGAACTAACTATAAAGCAGTGCTTATGTTATTTACTTTTTTCAAAATACTATTATTTTCACTGTAAAAAGAAATTACCTAAACTATCAGCGCCTAAGCTTGATTCCTGTCGCCCCATTAGTATCGCTCCGGCTTTTGAAGGCAGAAGTTATGTCGCTTACGATCAGAATACACATTACGCAACAGGATGACGTAAAATTAAAATGGGAAATAACCGTTATAAAAATAAGAAGCGACTAGGTTGGCGTTAAGAAACAGTAAATATGATAAACCTAATGAAATAAGTATCTAACGACCTATCTACTTACAGTATTAGTGATTACAAACATATCGGCACATAGCATACGACGCTCGTGGAAGTTGGGGCGAAATTAGAATTTGAGCTGACTTACTATATCTCCTTAACACGACGGTTTATAGCTATGGGTTTTATATGGTGCTGTAATAAATTATTATTTATTGATTTTGGATTAAGCGGTTCGCTAAAACAGTGAAAAAGAATTACAACTTATCAAAAGTCAAGTAAAATTAAAAATACGTGATGGAGCCACGCGGCAGCTATTATGGTTGTAGCATGAATGAGTCGGCTCGACCGGGGAAGGACCACGCTCTCACAGAATACCAGCGTAAAATAGCAGCTTAATGCTACTGTGTTTCGTTTGGTGGGTGTATAGGACCAGAGACCCTTTTTACTGGAAACGAACCATGTCATCTTAGTTCTCACGGGTGACAACGCATCTGCATTTCGATTCGTAATCGAGGATAGATGTAGAGGACTGTGTGCTCGTTTGTCACCATATCCCATTCAAAAAAAAGAATTACACAGCGGCGCTGCCAGGTTGTGCCGTGATATTTAAAAAAAGTAAAGTTCCTCTTTCAATATACCCAACAAACATTTCTGGTTCATTCGCTGGTTCGCTAATAACAGTCCGTTCCCAACTGATTTTGTTCATAACAAAATGGAAATAAGACGCGTGCATAACGATCTAACTTCACGACTTACGGAATAACAATGAAGGAAGTACTAATGCTACCTGAAGACCGTTTAGCTGCGAAAGTATTCGAAAAGATTACACTCGAGCCTTTACTTCGACTGTAACTGCGCTATATTTATTTGCTTCCGTAACTTTAACCGTTTTTGATGGCGACCTAATTTTAAACGACTTTTGGTAACACTGGTTATGTAAATATTTTCGAGTTTCCGACTGCCTCGCTGGTCTAGTGACCAGCGTGGCAGTCTAACATGCTGATCAGGAGGTCCCGGATTTAAATCCCAGGTCTGTCCAAAAAATCATTTATTGTGTTTTCTGTCATTCTGTCAAGAAATTCTCAGTAGTAGTTGGCGGTGTTTCATCTCGTGCTTCGGAAAGCACGTAAAGCCGGTGGTTTTGTGTCTGCACTCTCTCTGATCGTGTCAGTAAATACACAGCTTTACACTCTTAAATATCGTTATTTATTAACATGTGCAATGGAATTAATCTTATTTCACACCTCAATGAACTTTTGTAATCAGCCTTTAATATTTGCGAGCGTAGCGCATCGTATCTCTATCATGCAACTTATCATAGCACCCAGACGTATTTGACGGGCATCCAATGATAGATGTGAACTTTCAACTGATGGAGGCTCCGCGCAGCAAAAGGGGTGTATAATTTACATAAATAACCCCTAATGGCCCGACCAAGCGCATTAAACAGAAGACTTAGACATTAATCCAATCCAGACTAGCGGAATTGAGTGATGGACTTATAATTATTCAGTGAAATCGTTATTTTATTACTTTGACGCTTAATCATTTTAATTACCTTTACTGTAAAGGATAAAAGGCTGTTGAAAGCGGATTTATGATTTTAACAAAAAATATGATAATAATATAATCAATGTAAATATAATAATCGTGCCCTTTTGACAATACTACTTTTAACATCGTCAGGACTCACGATTGCACGTCTGAAAAATAAACTATAAATAGTAGTAGTAGCACGATTGGGTCAACTCGACCGGCGTGGTTCTACCTCGCTCTAACAGAGTACCAGCTATTTTAGTAGCGTAATACTGATGTGTTTTGTATGGTGAGTGTTGAGAATTGGAGACCCATTTTACTGGAAACGAGGCGTTCCATCTTAGCCCTCATTTGTGACAACGCATCTGCATTTTGATTCCTATTTGAAGATAAATGTAGGTGTTTATCGGCCACAGCATCCACTTACTGTCAGGCTGACTGTTTGCTTGTTTGTCACTCACATTCTGTAAAAAAATTCTAAGTCCTCTAACACGCACTGCAGAAACGCGGCGGACTTATTGCTCCAAAATTCACTCAAAATTAGAGAAAGCCTGTGCCCAGCGGTGGGATTTTATTGACTGTAAGTTATTTACATTAAGTTATTATTAAGTAAAGTCGTAAAAGTAAGTTCTGTAATTACGTATAGTGAAAACTTAAATATGGGTAATAAATTACTTTAATTACAGAAAAAGCTTGCCCTAAACAAAACATAAAAGCTCATGCAATCCATTAAATAAACTTTTATCAAGGTGCAGTGACATCATTGTTCTTTTATGATATATAGTCTCGGCAGGATAACGTTTTCATACCTTACAAGCCAACTTTAGACTTTTCGCGCTCATTTCTATAGAAGCCTTTTAACATCGACAACAATAGATTCGGGTCAAAAGGCTTCCCTTACAATAGCTTGGCGAGCTTTCCAACACAATGTTCGAGTAGCTTCAAGTTGAGGATCGCTGTTTTAAAAAATCAAGTCATAAATATTTCGTGAATCCCACCGTTAAGAAGGCAGAAAAATAAAACAGGTAAGAAAGTAAGAATAATACACGTTAAATACATTACTTGTAAATTTATTAAAGATCTGCCAATCCTTTTACGACTTGTTCTTTGTTTCCAATTATTTGTAGTTTGCGTTTATCGACACTCAAATGAACGCGTGACAGCAGTTAAAAGGTTATATCGCTCTGTTGCACAAGACTTCTACGAATCGTAGACATCTACGCAGTTTGTAGTTATTGGTGCTACGACGTATTACGTTGTCTCGTTGAATAATACATTTCGGTTTAGTTATATATGTATTTATATTTAACGTACACATCCTACAGCTAGGTAATGCCTGCTATATGCCTCTTTTCTTGTGCTATTTTTTTGTGTGGGTTATGACGGGCAATGAATCCTCTAGTATGAGTGGGCCGACTTCACATGACTTCGAAATTTTTTTCTCCGACACGCAGATTTCATCACGATGTTTACCTTTACTGTGGAGTACGTGGTAAATCAGAGTCTAAAATTGCAATCAACAATTTCATTGGTACTCAAATCTGAATCGAACACAATGGGTTCGATTTCCGACAGTACGCTTGACTATTATGATATCTAATAGCTGTGGACCCGTAGTAGCTTAGCGTTCGCAGTAAATTGCTCTTTTTGCTTATTATCAAAAATGATATTATTTTGTTATGTAGGATATTATATCATTATATGACACATATTTCTAAATAGATAGTAAAGTTGTTAATTTAATAAAATAATTTTAAAATTATATGTTCAAAGTCTGTAATAAATCTATAACAATAATCCTCCCTGTCAATCTTGCGTTCCGGGCGTAAAAGATGTCTCCGCATCTGCTGATCATCCAGGACCCCTCAAGACAGACTGATAATATATCACTGCTTCCAATAACGTGTGAACGTATTGTGGAGGTGCGAATGCCCGTTTGCACTGGAATAGGATAGGATGCGGCGTAGACAAATATAAATTTCGTATCTCGCTTTAAAATATTCTGTTGTGTATATGGAAATAGAATAATCTTTGTAAGAACTCACTGTACAGTTGTTTATGTGTCTTGTTGTGTGTACGTTATTAAATAAAAATAAAATATTAGATAAAATTATTCTGAAGCAAATCTGAATTTAAATCCAGTACTAAGCCGCAATAACTATAAGAGACGCCCTACAAATTCACTCTTTTCAAGGAAGAAGCTGAAATTTTTAGGCTTTACATCCTGTGTATTTCTTATTATAGATATAGATAGAGACATACATTCTTAATGTGCTTATGATTTAAAATTATATGTTGTCTTAATTCTAGATTACCACAGTTTGCATCATTGGTTGACTGTATTAATAATTAATATCCGTTTCTTGTAAAATATAATCAATCTAGTTATATAAATAACATATAAATGTTCTTACTTAATGGGTGTCAAATTAATTATTTTACGTGTTAAATAATTGAAATCATCGCGTTTGATTCCTTTAACATATCCGAGAAATTATCGCTTGCCAGGCGTGGTGGTATTGACAATTCCTCCTCATTTTGGAAGAAACACGTGTCCAGCAGTGGCCTAACGATGCGTTTCCTTCAGAAAAAAGGATTTGGCGTAAATTACTCATAATATTGTTAAATCTAGCAGCATGATGTGTTTGGTATCAGCTTACAAACTCCACAATGAGTATTGTCATGCTACGGATATGAATATGTAAGTCGTCGCAGAGTACAAATAGTAGAACTTCGCTCTTTACCAACGTTTAAAAAAGTGGTGCTCTCACACCAGAAATTTCACTTGAATCGTGGAGGTGATTTACATACGTAAGTTGCATATGAGCAAACCTATCTGGATCTGATACTTGTACCATTCATCTCATTTTTAGGCCATAGACAATGCTAAACTTAACCATTTCGTCCCGTGAGTGTCATAAGGGGCGACAGAGGGAAACAAATGATGAGATGAGCGGCAGCCTCTTCCCAATAACAAGTAGAAAAAAAAACTGCGGTTGCCAATCCGCTTCCAAGCGGGAAAACTACGGAAAATATCCCCTTCATGTGAAAATCTATGGGAAGCCGTTTTTATTGAATATGGGTGACAAGTGAGCACACATTCCACCTGACGACAAGTGAATGCTGTGGCCTAGAGGTACATAGATCTATGTTCAATTAAGAATCAAAATGCAGACGCGTTGTCACTGTTGAGGACTAAGTTGGAATGGCTTTTTAATAATAAGGGTCTCCGGTTCTCTTTTTTTTTAAATTTATTATCTATAATTTTGTTACATTATCCAGTACAATACTAGCGTATAAACCTCTAGGGGTTTATCTACGCTAGAGAGTCGTCTTATATAAACAAAGATGTATTGATATTAAATCACATTATTATAACAGAAGTACCTACTACAACAAGTATGGTTGATTTAACAAATATGATTTAAGTTTACTTTTAAACAGTTTGGATTTACCGTAAGTTTCTTGTAATTCTATTGGTAATTCATTAATAAAAGTAGGTACAAGATGGGCGGACTTTCTTGCTCCATAGAAATTTTTAGTTTTCGGAAGTACATACATGTTGGATTTATAAGCTACATTTCGTAGATTTACAGGTCGTTTTTTAAGAAGTAGATATTCTGAATTATTAACTTCTGTCAATATCTCTCTACTCTCACCATTAATAAGGCTGCAGTATAAAGCTGCTATTTAACGCAGATATTCTGTGAGAGTGTGGTACTTCTCCGGTACAGTCTATTCGTGCTACACTATAATATAGCTGCACCATGGCTCCATCTCTTATAGGCTTTGATAGGTTATGATGATAATGGAACTAAATTCTCAGCCACTGCGTTTAAAATAATCATAAATATTATTGTATTTATACTTTTGTAATAATAATGTATGACTGAAAATAAAAATAAACTAAACAACCACACCGTTTCTTCGTATATCGTGGAGAGAGTAATACGTACTTTCTATGTGGGAATGCGCAAAATTGTGTAAAGCGCTCCCTCGCGTCAGGTGAGACGTTTATTTCGATGGCAATATATTATTCTGACGGGAAACTTCTTCGCAGCGCAATAAGTATATATACTACAAGTGTTTCCGCTCTCCTTTCCGAGCTTTGGTACTTTGCGTCTTGTTATTCTGTGGGTTCCAACTCCTTGAACACTTCTGTAGTAAACTTTCGAGACCAGAGTATGTAATTAGAAAACTTGTCACTTTGCTTATTCCCTTAATAATTATTGTATGAATTTGTTTCAGATTTCAAATATCATGGTGATACGAAATATCAGGAGACATACATTTAAAAATGTCACTTGCGAGTTGAGTAAAAAATGATGATTAGCATGAGAATAGGATGTATTCTTCTACTAAATATATTAATTCTAACAGTTATGTTTGTTAATTATATGTATATACATGAAACTATGTCAATAATTTATTTTGTTTTTTTTTTAATGTCCTAAATCTACTTCATTTTGAGATTTATCGTATATTTACACATAAAGTAAATGAGATAACAAGCATTTTTAACGTAAAAAACTTGCATATTTCGAAGATTATTACAAATAAGTAAAAACGCTAAGAACTAAAACAATTTTCTAACGTAAATCTTAAAGCAAAGATTTAGAGACGTATTTCGAATAACGTAAAATTTGACAGTTGCAAAGAAAATCACTGGACTAAAATTTCGTGTGAGAGAAATTCGAGAAAGCCCACGCCACAGGTTTTGATGACGTTATAAAAGCCTTGTCGTTATAAAGTTCATGCTTTATATTTTAAGCGCTTTGTGTTTGCATTCAAATAATATCTTTATTACTCGCCTCTGAGAGTGCAAATTGGGTCTCTATTAAAAGGTTTAAACATGTCTTCAATAGTAATAAAGATTTAACATTTGGATCGCACCCTAAATGCCGTATTAAGGCATATAAGCAAATTTAATGGATATTTCTTGCTTTGTAATTTAAGCTCATTCTATTCAATATTTTACAGGTTCAGTAGGTGGCAACAGATATTTAGAAAATGGAGAGTACTGCCAAATTCTTTTCGTGGTTGTCGATGGAAATCCACAAAAGATTTTATAGTTTCCGTTAGATGGGTGTTATAATGTCCACAACATTATAACACCCATCTAACATCTATAGTTGCAAATTGCTAATATACATGATATTAAAATTAATAAAGAGTATATTTTAAAGCTAATTAAAAATCTCGACATATCGAAAGGTGCGGGTAGCGACAATATTCCAACAATATTCTTCACCAAGTATGCAGATGCTCTATTTCTTCCTATCTCACTTATTTTAATCAATGTTTTCTGGAAGGCTACTTTCCTTGCATTTGGAAAACAGCCCATATTGTACCAATTCATAAAAAAGGTCTTAAATCAAAAATTGAGAACTACCGTCCCATTTCGATCCTGAACGTACTCAGTAAACTTTGTGAAAGAGTAGTCCATGCTCATATACATCCAATAATTGCCACTTCGATTCCCTCTGAACAACATGGATTTATAAAAGGCCGGTCAACTACTACAAACCTTGGAGTTTTTGTAGACTATGTATCAAATAGTATGGATGGTGGGTCACAAGTAGATGTAATATATACGGATTTCGAGAAGGCATTTGACCGTGTTGACCACAGTATCCTTCTGCGTAAACTATCTGAACTGGGTATCCACGGTAATTTGTTGAGATGGTTCGAGTCATATCTGCGCAATCGTTCTAAAGCTGTAGTGGTAGGAAGTTCACGCTCCGACTTTTTGAAGGTACCATCTGGCGTACCGCAGGGTTCCATCCTGGGACCTTTGTTATATGCCACGTACTTATATGATGTTCGTAGATGCTTTAAGCATGCAAAATTTTTAATGTATGCTGATGATACAAAAATCTTTATGAAAATTAATGGGATTATTGATTGCAGTAACCTTCAAGCCGATCTAGATAGATTAAACTCATATTATATTGAAAATCGTATTGGTATTAATTTAAAGAAATGTTGTTTTGTATCATTCACTAGAAAAATTAATCCAATTAAATACAATTCATCATCATCATCATTACATCCCTTCACAAGTCCACTGCTGAACATATGCCTCCCCCACGTAATGCCACAAAGCACGGTCCTGAGCCACCTGCATCCATCGAATTCCTGTATATCTTACCAGGTCGTCACTCCATCTAGTGGGGGGTCGCCCTACACTACTCCTACCGGTACGAGGCGGCCACTCAAGAACCTTTCTTCCCCATCGGTTATCGGTTCTTCGAGCTATATGGCTGGCCCATTGCCACTTCAGCTTACTAATCCGTTGGGCTATGTCAGTCACTCTGGTTTTACTGCCAAAATTAAATACAATTATAAAATAATAATTTTACTTTATCGGAGGTTAATAGTGTAATTGATCTAGGGGTAAAAATGGGTTCAAAATTAACATTTTCCGAACATATCGATACAATAGTCGCGAAAGCATACAAAAATTTAGGTTTTGTTTTACCAGTCAGTAAGCCCTTTTCAGACATTGGATGTTTACGAGTACTATACTTACATATTTCAGAAGTATTCTGGAGTATAATAGTATAATATGGAATTCTCAATATGTGACGTATATACAAAAGCTAGAGAATTATAGCGGAGACTAGATTCGCTATCATCTGAAAAGTGACAAGCAAACGAAAATGTAGGTCTCCGCTATAATTTCATGCCTCTTCAAAGTAGACGAACCTTAATGGATATGTCCTTCCTACACGGCATATGTAATAACTACATAAACTGTTGTGAATTAGCGTTACAAATTTTAAGTTTTTGTGTTCCAAATAAACGAACAAGACATACGACACTTTTTGCTACTGCCCTTAAAAGAACTAACTATGTTCAAAATTCGATTGTCAATAGGCTTCACAGAATTTATAATAAAACATTTAATACAATTGATATCTTTCACTCTAGTAAACCTTTATTCAAACGTGAAGTTGCCAAGGTAATTTGCAAAAATATGTAAAATTATAAACTAACCTATAAATTTAAATAGCAAATAGCATTAACAATATAAACACAAGAAAGTTTTTGTAGCAGGTATTAATTGGATACATAAATATACGCTATAATTTACATACATCATGTCTATATTTATAACATATATTTATTTATGTTAAAATATCGTTATTTAATAAAAATTTGTATCGATCACACACACACGCACACACATACGCACACACACACACACATACACACACACACACACACACACACACACACACACACACACACACACATACACACACTTTGACTCACTTTCACATACGTGTGCAAATATACACAATCTTCTGCACTTAAACAAATTTCATGCGCTTTGTTTACATTTAAATATGTTTATATTTCATACATCTATTTTTAAGTAAGGTGGTGAATACTCTGTGACGTTCTTTTAAGCTAAATAAGTATATTGTAAATCCGTAATTGGCCTCAAGACCTATTTTATAAGATTTGTGTGTGTGATAGATTGTTACAAAGTGTGGATTTTGTAAATAATAAAAAAAAAATCTGGTAGTTCGATAGACAATCCGAATGCTACGTGTGGCGATTAAGGCTCTATAGACATGTGTCATTCATTCATTTCTAATGACATGATCATTCACGTATTGATTCGTCTTACGAACCGGATTTTTCGAGTCAATCATTCAAATGGATCATTACGAGTTTCCGTACTCTGTGGTCTTTGAAGCGCGCTCGATATTTTTGGTCGTCGTACATTACTATACTCTTTGGTCGTAGCTCCTGTCAATCGTTTGATACGGAACGTTTAAAAATATAATTGCAATCATCAATACTTTGATGCGACCCAGGTCATTTGAATGAATCATTTACGATTGATACATTTCTAAGGCCTAGACAAGCGACGAAATGTTGTTGTTAAGTTATAGATTTTAACAGATTAATTATGATGAACAAGAAGAAACTCATTCGTTAGAAGTTTACTACATACTGTAAGTTATAAAAAGTTAGTTACAACCTATATACGTCCCAATGTTCGGCACAGGCCTTCTCTCATTTGTAATAAATAACACTTAGTATAATGGCGTCAAATATCAATTTTATTTATTTGGAATATATATTTACATAGTGGAGTAACTCGGCAGCGTATTATTACTGCTGCGGGAAAGATTTAGTTCGCTTAACATAACAGCTTAGAATGGTAGCAAAATATTACTCTTTCCTACGGTGTGTGATGAGAACCGAGAACCCATTTTACTGGTAACGAGGTATATAGACACCTTAATCAATCTCAAACGAATAATGCAGGTGCATTATCGACATATATACTAATGCAAAATCGAGGGCTTAACCAGTAAAAAGTCTCCGTTTATTTATCCTGGTATTAGTTGGTTCAACAATTTATTAAATCATAGTTAAAATCAAAGTAGTTTCATTCAAAAAAAAATCATTCATAAAACACTTTTGAAAGATAAGGAAGCTATGCCATCATAACAAATCATACCGAAAAAATCCGACGACAAATTCCTGTTCCTATGAAATATATTTATCAAGCGACTAAAACAATGCAACACGCAAGCAACGCATAAACGTAGCACAGTAATCGCTACCGACGCAATACAGTGTCGCATAGATTCCGATACTGCGAATAAAAAATCATTACGTCCTCTCCCTTTATGCTTTATGCGCGTATAAACCGGCGCCGTTTTCACGCGGATTTCCTTAGTGTTGAGCCACAGTGTCAGCGGGGTGGATTTAATAATTATCTTTGATAGGAACGCTAAGCGTAGTAAATACATGCTAAAATCGGCAATACACATTTAAATTGAAGGTTCCAATTCGAGGCGAAGACAAAATTGCGATCGGCTGCGTATATCATGTATAATGTTATTTTTACTGGACTTTTTAATCTACACATGCTAAGAATGGGTAGCGTGTGAAGATTGAAAAGTCCAGGGATATAGCAAGTTCTTAAAGAATACGACCGTAAAATTGCAGCCTAAGTCTGAAGACAATTTGATTCAAGAGTTCTATTGACAACATATTTGTGTTTCTACCGAACTTAAATTTGTTGCGCCTATGAGTCGTGTTGGTTCCAAACAAATCAAGTTTATTTTTCTGTTATGTGGTATCTTGTCTCAAGTAGATTCTCAGTATTTATTTTGGTAAAAGTATTCTGATTAGTGATAAGTGTAAAAGAAATGCTGCTTGAAATAGTTGTATCAATCATTGTTAAATATAGTCTTCATCATGATACATATTATTACAGGCCCTGAAAAGTCTAGACCGCATAAGGTGAATGCCACAAAAATTATCAATTTTTCTGTGTATTTCTACTTGCTACATCGTCACTTCATCTTGTATCCTCACACTCCGGTTATCGGTAAGAGTTTGACGGTAAGAGACCCACTCGAATGTTCTATGTAGTACTAGCAAGTAACGCTCATTCACTCGCTGGAAGTAGCGCCACAGATCAATATTTATATAAAAGCTTTACGAGTCTATCCCGTGAGTTACGTTTGATGTTATTATGCGTTTCGTTTTATGCCGCCTTCATTTGGTAACCGTCACGGAAAAAACTATTTTTGAGCGATCAACGAGCCGTCGTAAATCGGAACGCAACGTTTGGTGTCATATTGAGTTTTACTGGAAATAAGTTACTTATTTAATGTTATAGGCCGTTCTTATTTTAGGGTTGTAGTATTGTGCGGGCTTAGAACTTGGTCTAGTAGAATGTATTAGAAATTTTCTGGGTAAAATAACATGACAGCAACAAGTATCGTTTTATATACAAAATACGACGGCAAAACGAAAAAGGGTTTTATAAAATGTGAATTATTTATTTCCAAATTCAAATTTAGAAGATACTTCAAAATTTAATAAAATTATTTTTACGAATTTTTACGCGTTCAATTTACTTTTTAATTCAAATAAATAAAATATAATCCGTCTAAATATTTTTATGTAATGTGTAGTGTTTGCGTAAACATAAGAAATCATTATTTCAGAGCTTTTAATTTTTACTTTTACGTTAGTAGGAAAATCCTACTATATAATTATTTTAGTGTAAAACCACCAATTTAGAAGACACATATATTTTTTATAGATTAAGGGAACAGTCAATCACACTGTACACTTGATGGTAAGTCGATGCTGTGCATGCATGAGGGTCATACAACAACATCTACCCTTTATTTAGTTTCAAAATACAGACCCCTTAGGATTGAAATAGCAGTAGTAGCCAGTATAAAAGGATTCCCATCCACTACACACGCTCCGCAAAACAACAACACGTTGGAAATCTGTGATGGGTGTTCCCTAAGGCAAATAGTTTTTTTAAAGCTTTTATCACCAAAAGGACATTTCCATTATATTATATGATATATTATATCTTATTCATCAGCCATAAAATTCTACATCTGGACACAGGTCTCTCCCATACCAGGAAGGCTTTGTCTTAATCACCAAGCTTTATAGGCGAATTGGCTATCACAGTCCATACTAGTCGTCTCACATTAGTGACACTGGTTCTTGTCATCGGCCTGAGTATTTTACTTCTGATACGAAGACTTTTCTGGTATTTACTTTATTCGTGTCTCACGACGACCATGAGACGAAATGCTGCAATAGATTCTCTGATACCGCCACGGCAGAAAAATAAAAACTGAAATATGATATAATGTATTAAATCCAAATGCTGTAGACAAATTCTCCCAATAACAGAAAGGGGTAAGTTCAGCTGTGGGCTCCTTTAGGTTTGAAGAAGTAACTTTTTATAAAATAGGGGTGACACGCGAGCACGAATTCCACCTGATGTTCAGAAGATATTGTGCCATATAGACATTTACATCTATCCTCGATTAGGAATCAATATGCAGACATAACCTCCCAGAGGACTAACATGGCATGCGTCGTTACCGATAAAAGGGTCTCCTGTTTTCTACACTCACAATATGAAATATGTAGCATTAAGCTGCTATTTCACTATGTTATTCTATGAGGGCATCGTCCTACAAAGGTCAAGCTGACCTATTTGTACTGCGACCATAATAAAGCTGCAGCAGGTCTCTACCACGTAAAATACTAGAGGAGAAGATATATGCAAGAATCTATATAAATATTAAAAATATTTTTTGACAACCCTAAAACAGAGTGGCATTCAACTATCTCCTGTACTACCACATATCGTGATGGAACCAATAAATACCCCCCATCCGTCAAACTTCAAAGCTAGTGATTAACTCATAAAACTCGTTTGTGATATTACGCCCGCCCGACCGCTTCGCTCGAAATTAGGTTTCGTTAGAGCGTATTGACACGCCAGCTCATTGTTTATAAACATGAAGTTCTTATGCGATTTTTTTATATTTTTACCAAAATAAATATGTTAATTTTATTTGAAATGTAGGTCAACGTTTTTTCTTTGTAAAACTGTGGTAACAAACGATTTTTTTTATTGGAAAGAGGGCAAACGAGCATACGGCTAACTGATGGTAAGTGATTACCGCCGCCCATGAACAACTGCAACACCAGGGGAATTGCAGATGCGTTGCCGGCCTTTTAAAAAGGAATAGGCTCTTTTCTTGAAGGTCCCTGTTCACGATTCGTATGTAATCAGATCAATGTAAAGTGTTTTAATTTTATTTGTGAACAATAGATGTCGCTAGTTGTAGATTTCCTCGCGGTAAGGTTCGAGGTGTATTAACTGCATAAGGCGTTTGTGTGCTTTGTAAAAAAGGGAACGATATCGGAAGAAAGTAATATATATACCTAATCAAGATATCTGTTGGTTTTATTTAAAAGTACCAATAGATATTTAGCCCGCTACGTACGACCGTATTAATGGTCCTTCGAGCCGGATGGAACTGTCAAGGACAGATTTTTGTAATCGGTGGTTCCGGATTGGAATCACACCCCCCGCACCCAGAAGTAGGGGATTGCTACTTATAAGGTGTGGCGGTACTGGCTCATAGAAGTCAGTAAGAAGCAGTCGTCACGGTGGGCGGAAGTTGTTCACTGGCAGACGGCAGGCGGTGTTCCAGTGGAATCGTCAGGAGAGGTGCGTGGGGAGGCGGAAAGGTGAAGTTGCAGTGAGTGAAGTGATTAAGTGTTTACTGCGGAAGCAAGAGAGAGTGGGACAATCAATCGTGAGTACAATTTCGGTAATTTAAACCTTATGTGCAATTGAAAAACAGTTCATTTAGTAGTTTAGACTTAGAGTAATTTTAAGAAATTTGGTTCATACGAGGAATCTATGCCCGATTTCATTTCAAGTCTAAAACACTTGTAAAATTTTCAAAGTTTATTATATGGACTTAGAAAATTTTTGTGATCTTATAACAACACTGCAAATTTTTCAGTTTATTATATTATGGACTTGCAATTTTCAAGAGTTTATTTTGATTCAAATATAACTTGATTTCATGTAGTTTTTCAACATTAAAATATTTATTTTATTTTTAAAACTTTATAACAATTTAAAAAATGCAGGCTTTATTTAAAGTACAACAAGATGTTGAAGTTAGAATAAAAAATGCTAAAATAAATTATAGTAAATCACCTAAAGATGGTATTAATCAACAGTATATTGAAGCTAGATTAGGAATATTAGAAGCATTATGGTCGAAGTTTTTAACAACTCATGATTGCTTAATAAAAGGTACAAAACAGGATGATTTAAAGGATATTGAATATGACGATTTATATGATAAAGTTGAAGAGTGTTATGTAGAATATAAATGTAAATTAACAACTGATTTAGCTAAATATAATGTTGAGAAAAATGATCAATATAGTTCTAAAAATAATGAAGCTGAGTCAAAAGGCTCGTTGGTTAAGTTACCAAAAATTACTATTAACCCGTTTTCGGGAAAGTATACTGAGTGGCCCACTTTTAGGGATTTATTCACGTCTTTAGTACATAATAATACATCCTTTGATGATGTACATAAACTTAAGTATTTAAAGGGTTTTTTAACAGGTGAAGCTGAGCAATTAGTCAGGCATATACCTATTACCGAATTAAACTACAGCCAGTGTTGGGCATTATTACAAAAAAGGTATGATAACAAAAAATACCTAACAAATTGTACTTTAAAACGTTTATTTAACCAAAGGCGTATGAATGTAGAATCTGCCAATGGGTTAAAGGACCTATTGGACACAACGTCTGATTGTTTAAATGCATTGAGAAATCTCAATATTAATGTGGCCACCTGGGATATTATTATTATATACATACTTACAGATAAATTAGATCTTGAAACCCGTAAGCAGTGGGAGTTAAATATATCGAGTGACAGTTGCACAGAATTACCTACCTATGAACAATTTTCGAATTTTATAGAGGGTCGATTTAGGGCTTTGGAATGTTTAGACAATAAAAAACCTACATTTCAACACAATCGACCATCACACGCTCAACATTTACACTCACACACTCATCATGCAAACATTCTGTCATCAAAAAATATTCAATGTGAATATTGTGCAGAAAACCATAAACTATGTTTTTGCAAGAAGTTCGCAAAGGAGGAATACAATAAAAGACATGAATTTGTTTTAAATAATAATTTATGTCTAAATTGTTTAGGACGTAATCACTCTGCAAAATATTGTAGAATAGATGTTTCTTGTCGTATTTGTAAAAAGCGGCATCACTCACTTCTTCACCCTAAATTTACACCAGTCGTACACAGTGGGAAAACAGACAAGGCCGTTACTAAAAATGAAAAAAGTGTAACGGCTAGTAGTTCAACCGAAACAACGCCAATCGTATCCTGCCTTTTGACAGGAAAGATCATTAGACAGGTTTTGCTAGCAACAGCTCTAGTGAAAGCTAAGTCTAAATTTGGCGATTTCAAAATTATTAGAGCCTTGCTCGATCAGGGCTCACAAGCATCGTTCGTTACTGAAAACACAGTTCAATTATTAAAGTTAAAAAAGATACCGGTGAAGGGAGTTATTACAGGACTAGGCGGTAATCGGTCTTCAGTGGTGTCGAAGTACATGGTTCTATTAAAATTCAATCACTGTCTGATCCCAGTTTTCACCTTGAAATGAAAGCTTATGTTTTAAATAATATTACTACTTACCTACCTGGTAAAAAGGTTGCCTGTTTACCTTGGGCTGAAATACAAAATGTTCAGTTGGCAGACCCAGAATATTATTTACCGAATAAAATTGACATTCTGCTTGGTGCAGACATTTACTGCCAGATTTTGAAGGAAGGTGTAACGAGAAGTCCTACTGGAACTCCTATTGCTCAATGCACTACCTTAGGGTGGATCATTTCTGGTCTTGTAATGTCTGAAGATTGCGACAACTCACCAGCAGTTACAGTACTGCACTCTCAGATCAAAGAAGATGAAATTCTTAGAAAATTCTGGGAAATAGAATCAGATCAATCAGGTATATCTAAAAGGATACTTACCGAGGAAGAGCTGAAATGTGAGGAGATTTTCGCAGCAACGACGACAAGAACAGCAGAAGGTCGATATGTGGTGAAATTACCGTTTCGTGATGAAGGTCCATCCTGTAAACAAGGCGGTTCACGGGAGATAGCTGTGAAAAGATTGTTAGCCTTAGAGAGAAAAATGAAGGATGAAGAATTTAGAAACAGATATACAAATGTAATTCAGGAATACTTGAATTTGAATCATATGAGGCCAGTAGATAGTAAAGAAGAAGGAGTGTACTTACCACATCACGCGGTTGTAAGAGAGGACAAGGCCGCCACCAAACTTAGGGTAGTCTTTGATGCATCTACTAAAAACAAAAATGGAGTTTCATTAAATGATGTTTTAATGGTCGGCCTTACTTTACAATCCGACTTGCGTCACCTTGTCTTACGCTGGAGATGTCACCCAATAGCAATGGTAGCCGATATCATAAAAATGTACCGACAAGTCCGTGTTACTGATGAAGATGCAGCATATCAGCGAATAGTCTGGAGAAATAATCAGGAAAGTAAAATCCAGGATTTCGAGCTGGTAACGGTAACTTTTGATACGGCGTCTGCTCCATATTTAGCCGTTAAGGTTTTGCAACAGTTAGCGATTGATGACGGAGAGAAGTATGTTCATGCAAGGAATATAATATTAAAAGATTTCTATATGGATGATCTTATGACTGGCTGTGAAACTGTAAAAGAAGGAGTTGAAATATATAAGGAAATGAAGAAATTATTAAAGGGAGGAGGTTTTGAATTACAAAAGTGGAATAGCAATAAAAACGAACTACTTAAAGAGATAAGAGATAAGAGTATTGGTTGGAGCATGATAAATGAAAATAAAGAAAGGGAAGATCTAGAAATAAAGTTAGATTCTACAATAAAATATTGGGACTTACCTAGAGTCGCAGTAATGATGAGTTCCATTTCTCAGTGCAGCTTTCGGTTCTGGTCAAACCTGCAGTAAAAAGACGTATTATTTCAGACATAGCACGGTTATTCGACCCATTGGGCTGGATAGCACCTTGTATTGTAGTAGCGAAATCATTTATACAAAAGCTATGGTTAACGGGTCTAGAATGGGATGCAGAGGTTCCAATGAAATTATTAAAGGAATGGCTGACTTACCGTGAAGAGTTACCACTACTCACGAAAATCCATATTCCTCGATGGTGCGGAACAAAGACAACTGATTCAAGTGTCGAATTGCACGGGTTTTCGGACGCTTCTAATATAGCATATGCAGCAGTCGTGTACATTCGCATAATAGACAGTAAAGGCAACGTTTATGTGTCCCTCTTAGCTGCAAAAACGAGAGTCGCTCCCATAAAAAGGATAAGCATTCCTCGTTTAGAATTATGTGGTGCTGTGCTGCTGACACGCTTGCTCTTAGAAGTCGTAGAAGTTTTAAAAATTCCTCTGTATAATGTACGAGCGTGGACAGATTCAACCGTTGTGTTGGCGTGGTTAACGGGTCATCCTAGCCGTTGGAAGACCTTTGTTGCGAATCGCGTTTCGGAGATCCTAACATCACTAGATTCAAGTCATTGGGCTCACATAAAATCGAGAGACAATCCGACGGATTACGCATCACGAGGCCTTTTACCATCAGAGCTAATCAATTGTAAAACATGGATGTCTGGTCCAAAATTTCTCACAAATAAGACGGTAGTCTATGAGAAACTATTGGAATCAGATATTCATTTAGAAGAAGCCATAACATCTCATGTAACTTCAATTGATGTTTCCATATTAGACCGATATTCTAGTCTCAGTAAGCTACTTAGAGTTGTAGCGTATTGTAGGCGTTTTAAAAGGACTTTAAAAAGATACAAGAATACCGAAGAACATACAAAATATTTGAGAAAGAAAGAATTGGATAAAGCATTAATTTGTTGTATAAGACTGTGTCAAAAACAAGAATTTGCTGAAGAATATGCAGAGATTGAGAAAAGGGCTAATGTGCAGGCAAAGGGTAGTAAAATAAAATCTCTGTCGCCTTACTTAGATAAAAATAAAATTTTAAGAGTTGGTGGTCGTCTTCAAGCATCATCCATGCATGAAGATGCCAAACATCCTATAGTACTGCCACATAATTCTAATTTAACCAGATTAATTATTTCTGATGCACACCATAAGACTTTACACGGTGGTCCTCAATTAATGCTAAATTATTTACGATCCGCTTATTGGATAGTTGGTCTAAAGAGCCTAGTGAGGCAACATGTTCGCAGATGTGTTACATGTATAAGACAAAGGGCCAATACGAAAACCCAACTGATGGGTCAATTACCACCAGTGCGTGCTACTCCATCTAGAGCATTTCTCTATAGTGGGGTCGATTATGCTGGTCCAATAAATCTAAGAGTTTCGAAAGGGCGTGGACACCGTGCATATAAGGGTTATATTTGTCTTTTTGTGTGCATGGCAACTAAAGCCATACATTTGGAGGTGGTCAGCGACATGACTGCCCAAGCATTTATTGCTGCTTTTAGACGGTTCGTATCTAGACGTGGTCACTGCGCGGCATTGAGGAGTGATAACGGTTCGACATTTATTGGTGCAGCTAAAGAACTAAAAGAATTACGTGACACACAGGAAACGGTAGCCAAAAATCTAGAAATAACTGGTACAGAATGGCATTTTATTCCACCCCATGCTCCCAATTTTGGCGGATTATGGGAGGCAGGGGTGCGATCTACAAAACACCATTTAAAAAAGAATTGTAGGAAATTCCACCCTCACATTCGAGGAAATGACCACACTCCTCAATCAGGTAGAGGCATGCTTAAATTCTAGGCCTTTAACGGTTGTAAATACTGGGGATCCAGGAGATCCGGTCCCTTTAACTCCTGGTCATTTTTTAGTCGGGGAACCATTAGTATGTGTAGCTGATGCCAACTATGAAAATGTAAACATTAGTCCCTTGAATAGGTGGCATCTAGTGCAAAGAATGTTGCAGCATTTTTGGCGTAGGTGGTCCCAGGAATATCTTACATCTTATTTACACCGTCATAAATGGACTTTGCAGCATCCTGAGCCCCAAATCGGGGATGTCGTCTTAATAAAGGAAGATGATTTGCCTCCTGCTCACTGGTTGCTAGGTCGAATATTACAAAAACATCCCGGCCCCGATAATATCACTCGAGTGGTCACATTAAAAACTAAAAAATCTGTAATTAAACGGCCAACATCCCGTTTATGTATACTACCTATATCAGATTAATAAGTAAAGACGTAAATGTATGAAATTGTATGTGTATTGTAGTTTCTGTTTGTAACAAATTGAAGATTTTTTTTTTGCGTTATTTATTTTTTGTTTTTATTTAAAATTGTATTAAGCTTATGGTAGTATAGTAATGTGTTGCTTTAGTTATATTAAGACAATTATTATTTCTCATCTCGCCTAATTTTTGTGTATGTAGAATAATAATAGTTTTATGTTTTTCTTTTGTTATTGTTACTTTACTTTAAAATTAAAGGACATATATTTGATAATGTCCTTGGTGGGCGGAATGTTCACGATTTGTATGTAATCAGATCAATGTAAAGTGTTTTAATTTTATTTGTCTGTATCTGTCGCATCCGAAGCTGGAAGCTTCAGGAAGCGGATACTAGGGACAAATATCACACGAGGGTAGCCGAAAAGCTTGACACCATCGATGGCAGGAAAGAATGTGTGGAGAGAATATGGCAGAACCTTAGGGATGGAATGGTAAGTGCAGCGGAAGAAGTATGTGGTACGACAAAAAGAGGTAGTAGTAAAAGAAGAGATGCATGGTGGAATGACGAAGTGAAAGAAGCTGTAAAAAAGAAGAAAAAAGCATGGTTAGACTACTTAGCCTCTAGTAACGATGAGCATATGAGAGAGAAGATGAAAGAAAGATATAAGCTGCAGAAAGTTCATGCGAAAACATTGATTGAGGAAGTACGTGAAAGGTGTAGAATAGAAGCGGACGAGAGGTTGTCGCACAACTTTAGGGAAAACTCCAAACTCTTCTGGAAAGAGGTTGGAAGGTCCCGGAGTGGTGCGACAGCTTTAAGAATGAACAAAGTGCTTTCGAGAACCAATGACGTCCTCTCAGAAAAATCGGACGTCATGCAGCGATGGAGTGAATTTTATAGAGAATTGTATGCGTGTCATGATCTTAGTGAAGGATCCGGGGGTGACGCCGTGACTGGCACGCCAGACACGGACCTCGATGACACTGAGGTCATCAGCATGAAAGAGATTGAACGTGCGATTCGAAGTTTGAAATGTGGTAAGGCTGCGGGACTAGACAGAGTTACTGCTGAAATGGTCAAGTACGGTGGGCCTCGCGTCTGGGACAGCTTTCATCTGCTGTGCAATTTGTGCTGGCGGACGGGAGATGTCCCGGATGATTGGCGATCCGCGGTCATTGTGCCTTTATATAAAGGTAAAGGTTCACATTTTGACTGCGGGAGCTATCGGGCGATCAGCTTGACCAGTTTAGCAAGTAAAGTTTATTCGAAGGTTTTGACACGCAGGATGCAAGAGAAATCGGAAAGATTCTTATGGGAGGCACAATGCGGATTTAGACCTGGAAGAGGATGCACGGATCAAATGTTTTCTCTCCGCATGATCACGGAGAAGCTTCTGAGTGTTAACCAGAGGATTTTCTGTGCTTTTGTGGATCTGGAGAAAGCATTTGATAAGGTTATAAGGAAGAAAATGTGGGAACTGTTGCCGGGATATGGTGTGGATGGTCGATTGTTAAGGGCTGTGCAGTCACTCTACTATGACTGTAAAGCCTGTGTGCGGATAGGGCATGACCTGTCACCCATGTTTAGCGTCCAAGCGGGCGTAAAACAGGGTTGTGTCATGTCTTCCTGGCTGTTCATACTGTATCTCGACAGCTGTTTACAGAAGCTGAAAGATAGCTGTTTGGGTGTGAAATTGGGTGACATAAAAGTTAATTGTCTGCTGTATGCTGATGATGCAGTGCTTATTGCACCATCAGAAGCAGAACTGCAGGCATTAGTCACGTGTATGAAAGAGGAATGTGAAATTAAAGGTCTCCGTTTGAATGCTAATAAAACTAAGGTTCTGGTATTTGAAAAGGACGAAGAGAGAACGAAATGTGAAATATGGGTAAATCAGGAATGTCTAGAACAGGTAAATGAAATTGTATACTTGGGGAGTGCTTTCAGCCGGGATGGAAGATGTGATTTAGATGTGGATAGGCGTGTCGCTGCCGGAAACAAAGTCAATGGTGCCCTGAATGCATTAATAAAAAGGCAAGGCGTGGTGAAGAGTGCACGCCTTGCAATACATAACGCAGTGTTGGTACCGACTTTGTTATATGGCAGCGAAACCTGGGTATGCCAGAAGAAGCATAAAAGCAAGTTGAATGCAGTGGAGATGCGATCTCTTCGTAAAATGTGTGGCGTTACCATAGCCGACCGAAAGCGAAACGAAGAGATTCGCAATATGGCAGGATTGAAAGATGACCTTATCACAAAAATTGATAGGGGCGTACTCCAATGGTTTGGACACGTTGAACGAATGAGTGAAGACCGAATGGTGAAGAAAATATATAGAGCGAAAGTAAATATTAAAAGGTGTCGAGGTAGACCGAGACTAACTTTCGAAGACCATGTGAGCAAATTGCTCGAAGAGGGGAGGGTCAAGAGTACTCGGATACCTAGACGTGCATGTATGAAGAAGTTAATGAACCTGAAAGAAGCGAAAGAGGTATGTAAGGATCGTGACACTTGGCGATCTGTTCTCTCTGGCTACCCCGTTAGGGATTGTGCGTGACGATAAGTAAGTAAGTAATTTTATTTGTGAACAATAGATGTCGCTAGTTGTAGATTTCCTCGCGGTAAGGTTCGAGGTGTATTAACTGCATAAGGCGTTTGTGTGCTTTGTAAAAAAGGGAACGATATCGGAAGAAAGTAATATATATACCTAATCAAGATATCTGTTGGTTTTATTTAAAAGTACCAATAGATATTTAGCCCGCTACGTACGACCGTATTCAGTCCCTAAGTCGTATCGGTCCGGAAAAATCTCTGGTGGTAATTGATTCCACAAGGAAGTTGTGCGAGGAAGAAAACTTCTTTTAAAAACAACAGTCTTTCAACCGTCATAGACAACCGCAACTAACGTTAAACACATAAGGCCACATATGCGTTGTCACCTCTGAGGATTAAGATGGAATGCCTCACAGCACACCTCATGGTAAATGTTTGCTGTGGCCCATAGACATCCACATCTATCCTCGATTACGAATCAAAATGCAGTTGCGTTGTCACCCGTGAGGACTAAGATGGAATGCCTTTTACGCTGGTTAATGGTTGAGCCGACTCATTCGTACTGCTGTTGTAATATTGCTGCAGTATTGTTATTTAGTATTCTCCAAAAAGAAAAAAAACGTATATCAACGTGTAGCTTAGACTCACAACTAATTATTGTTATAAAAGAAAGCTAGTCGTAATGAAGTTATTCTCGTTAGGGACGTCTCCAACTCTATAAAGTCCACCGACTAAATTCATTTATGCGCTTAGTCGCCGAAGTTCGTTTTTGTGTACTTAAATCTTTACAAAGTCCCTTGTTATGGAACAGACTTAAGTATCAGAGCTTAAGTCCAAAGAAAACGAAGCATCGTTAAGGGGCAAAACTTAGCCTTAAGTTTTAAATTAGGGGTTGTGACATTATATTTTTAATATCAAAATATTACAATATATTATATATATATATATATATATATATATATATATATATATATATATATATATATATATGTATCATTATAGCTAGTGCAGCTGGTGATGATGATTGTACACGAAGCTTTAATTTTGATAATACGATAACAATATTGCACAATTATTGTGACTGTGAAATACGTAGTAACGACCTAACAGTCCATCTGATGGTAAGTGGCAGTCCATGGATATCAGCGATCGACTTTAAACAAGTTAAGATGGAATGGCTCAGCCTCTAATTTACCTGACTCTATACTTTAGACTGAAACACAGAGGAGCAAGTACTGTTACCTAGCGGCAGAAATAGATAACGGAGTGGAAGCTTTTCAGACGGTCTCCTCAGTAGGAAATAAGTCCTACCACCAATACATATTTTATGTTTTATCGTTGATATAATGATATAATACGTGGTAGAGCCACGCTGTAGCTATATTGCGGTTGTAACACGGATTGCATTGCACGGTGTCTCACAGAATAACAACAAGCGACAGTAGCCTAAAGGCAGGGCGCGGACCGCGAACTCAAAAAGGTCGTGGGTTCGAATCCACCATTCGACTACTGGCGTGAACCACTCGTAACACAAGCAATTTAAGCTTTCCACGAGTGGTTAAGGGGAATATTAGTAATGTTTGTAGCATTGTTAATATTCTTTTTCTTTAAAAAAAAAACAACGCAAAACAGCAGCGTAATGCTGCTGTGTTTCGTATGGTGAGTGTAGAGAACTGGAGACCCGTTTACTGGAATTGAGGCATTCCATCTTAGTCCTCAGTGGTGACAACACATCTGTCTATGGTTGTTTGTCTATGGGCCACAGCATCCACTTGCCATCAGGTGGACTGTGTGCTCGTTTGTCACCCTTATTTCTATAATAAAGAATATTTCCAATTTTGTATTGAAGACAACTTTCAGAGAAGTCCTCATATCATATTAAGAACACAAGTAACCCAGACGTTAAATACTCTTGTCTAGATTAGGTCATACGAATATTTAACGTCTGGGATACAAGATGTTGAATCTAGATCAAGTCATAAAACAACCTAACAAGTATTGAGACCTGATACAAAATTGTGCGAAATATTTTTTACAATGTGGGAAGCCTTTGTCCAGCTGTGGGTTGTTAAACGACTTATGAAGAGGATAAATACACGTTAAGATATCAATACTAAAGTTCGTGGACACTTTTTTATAATATAAATAATATATTACCAGTTGTACGTGATATAATAATGTATTAGTTTCTCTTTTTTTAAATTAACAACAATTTTTTTACTTTAAGAAATCATTTAAAATAAAAAAGTGATCCTATTAATTGATCCTATTCATCAGACGTTCCTTCCATCAGTGATGTTAAAATCGGATTAATCATAAAAATTGTATTACTTTTTTTACTTTTAATAACCAGGAAACTAGTGAATCCGCGAGCGTCCCACGCTGAATGAAATATTGACGCCCCTTTGACTAACGGCTTGGTCCTAGTCATAAGCGATGTAAATTAATAGTTTGGAGTATCTAAGTATTATGAAATAAAATTATGTCAATACTGACCATCAGTTCATCCGCTTTCTCCTAAGAAAGTAAATTTCCTGTGTTAAGTTGCTAAGACGCTTGGTAAATTAAATGTTACTACCGTAATCAGCTAATCAGTAACACTATATTGAAAGTGGTTGTTCCACCTGTCATGTACAGTAAAATAAAACGACATTTTCCTTCTATTTTATAATTCAGCCAATTTTAAGGCACTCAATGAATATATTTTGTATGCAACAATATCAAAAATAATATGAAGACATTATGTTATTAAACAACCAAAAATATAAATTAATTAATAGTCATATTTTGAATTTGAAGTTAGGAAAAAAATTGTCAGCAGTGTTTCCGCAGTCGCATTACGTTTAAATGTAAAGATATATTACAATAACAAGCTAATTCACCTGTAACTTGGACCACAGAAGAAGGGTTGAGTATACACTGACAGCCGCAGCGTTTGCCTCAGTAATTAAATATTTCAACTGATTAACTACATAAAGGACCCAAGGAAGTGCTTTAAGGTGCTCAAGGGTGGTATTATTTTTAATTTCGTTGTAGCCAGGGACTAAGATTTGGATGTGACGTCGTAAAGGGTTGAAAAAAGATTTAATGGTTGAAGCGAGGGTCGAAATGGATGTTCGGGGGTAGTTATTGCTCCTTAATATAAATCCGTTAATTTATTATGATAGAAATCGTATCAATGAATATTCTTTATTGAATGAGTTTGAAACCTATTCGTTGTCTTAGGCCAGTCGGTCGTAAAATGAAATGAAGGAGGAATGATGATGATGTCCTCCTGACATTTTTTAAAGAAAAGGGTGGCAATCGAGCAAACAGTCTACCTGATGCTAAGTAGATGCTGTGGTCCATAGATATCTACATATATCTTCAATTAAGATTCAAAATACAGACGCATTGACATTCATGAGGACTGAGATGGAATGACCAGATTGAAATTTGTTTTTGTAGTTTGGAATAATATCATACATATTCTGATTCACTTATAGCCACCTTTTAACAAATATATGAAGTAGCATTTAGTATTGTTAACAGCGGTAATATGACTAACAACCTCGGAGCAAATAGAAACTACAAACACAAATACAACTTTGTATTTGCTTCGTGCTAACAACTCACAGATAAGAATGCTTTTCTTTAATATTACTTTAATTTTTAGGTATTAGTATTCAAGCATTATCGTAAAAACTAGTCTGTTTTAAACTTTATTTCATTTTCAAAAGTTTTTCATCTAGTCATAACCAGCATTTTAATTTAGCATTCACCAAAGTACACCCTCAGATCACTCTATGAAATCCGTCAAGAATTAAGGTCTCATCATAACTAACAAAACGAAGCCAAACTTGGCACACCTAGTTCTACTCTTCGAGGAGTTCCAGTAGCAGATACCGAAAGAGAACTTCAGGTCAACCCATAAAATCCAAGACAATCATTATCATCATGATTACAGCCTTTCACAAGTCAACTGCCTGAACAAAGGTATCCCTCAAGGAATGCCACAAGTAGGGTCCTGGCTGCCTGCACCTCTTATAAGGTCGTCACTCCATCTAGTGGAGGACCACCCTGCACTTCGTCTACGGTACGAGACTGCTTGTATTTATTTATAAAACGCTGTAAATTACATCATTCGGACGACTATGAACATGTTTATTTTTAAAAAGGTGTTTTACAACAAAAGCGTCACTACGGCAAGTCTGTCACACGATAGCATAATTATCGTACTTCTTGTATGAGTGAGTTTTAGAGAGATCCGTGTTAGCGTCGAAAGTAAAACTCGCATTGTTCCCGACGAGGACTTCTTTGTTCCGCCGTTTCACGCTTCCCACTCCCGCCTGTTACGTTGAATGCTGTGAAAATGATTCTCCCGCTGAAACTTTAGCCTGAAAACTACTGTTGCGCGTTTAACTGAATAAATTTCACACTGTGGAAAAGTTTAAAGAGGAAATTGAAAGTTTAATTTAACTAAGAGTGATAAATGAATGGTGATGTGGAAAAATTTCCTTTCTATATTTATTCTTGACTAAGAACAACTTTGTTATAAGAATTCAATTCAAATTAATTCAATTCAATTTATTTGCTATTCTTTTTGCATACATTTGGTCTTAATTATAAAAAATAGCTCAAAACAAGAACCTTGCAAGAGTATTGCAAATATTGGCAATTGTTAATATTATTATTATATTTACATTATGGTAATTAATAAAAATTATCAATTAATGTATATTTACAATTAACTTCAAAATGAACGAGATCATACTATATTATTTATTCCTATTTCCTACTCAATCACTAAAAACTCCTGCAACGAGTCATCAACATCATCATTACAGCCCTTCACAAGTCCACTGCTGAACATAGGCCTCCCCCAAGTAATGCCACAAAGCACGGTCTTGAGCGACCTGCATCCATCGACTTCCTGCATGTCTTACCAGGTCGTGACTCCATCTAGTGGGGGGTCGCCATACAGTTCGCCTGTCGGTACGAGTAATAACACTTTTTCTTTTAATATGTACTCGTATTAACTTCCGTTTTGAACTTTTGTAGGCTTTTAATGCTTCTGATACATTCTGGTATTTTATTATATATTTTTATTGAGATTGCATGGACGCCGGGTTTTACGATATGTAATTTTGAAGTAGCTGTGAATAATTTTATTTTTGGTTTTAAAATTTTAGGGCGAAAATATTGAGGGAAACATTCGATATAATTTCTAACCAGTGAGCATATTTCATATATATATAGGCATGTTAATGTCAGGATATTATAATTGATAAAGTAATTTCTACAGCTTGTCATGGAGTCTATATTTACAAGCACGCGAATACATTTTTTCTTAATATGAATTACTTTATCACCGTCTGTGCTGTTATCCCAAAGTACCACACCGTAGCGTAGCCGCGCGTCTGCGTATGCGTAGTAGGCACAGGTTGCTGTTTTTAAGTGTGTGTTTTTTTAAGTTCTGTAACAGCATATGTAAAAGTAGATAACTTTTCACAACTTTCTTAATGTGTTCCCTCTAATTTATATGTGCATCTATATTTATACCCAGGAGATAGTGAGAGTTAAGAGATTAGAAGCATTGAGTTATACAAGACTAGAGGAGCAAACCACATTACCGCGCGTCGAAAAAAGTGTAACCACTATCCAAACGCGACGACGTAGCTTTGAAACTAATAACAATTTTAAGTAAACATATATCTATCTCACTTACACAAGTTGCGAAAACAATATCGTCGTCGTAAGATTAGAAAAAGATAGACACACAAACATGCAATGGCGGGTTGGTGTGGCTTACTATATGAAATTTTACCTAAAATACGCAATAAAAATGAGTTTTTTTTAAGCTGCAGTTAATTGTTTTTATATTAAAAAAGTATATTTTATTTTAAAATCTTTATTACGTCCCCTTAGAAAAAAAGGGATACAAAGCTTATCAGATAAATAGAAGTAAACATAATGATGAAATAAAACGTATTTTTATGGTTCTAATAAATCAAACAATAAAAATAGGTATCTAATAAAATATAATTAATATAAAATGTATACGAAATTATAAATAATATAAAATTATTAATATAAAATAGGTAATAAAATATATTTAAAAGATAATTCAAGAATAAACTAAAATAAGAATAATTAATTATATTGTATGAAAGTTAAAACGTAGTTTTTATTATAATTTCCAAAATATTTAAAATCGGAGGTAACAAATTAACTTACTCCATTAATTATATAGTCTCCCATTAATGTAGGATAATCACAAATGCGGAAAAGTGGCAACATTGAACCTAAATGGCAATATTCGATATTTTATTTAATTTTTTAGTGTTTTAAACGTTAATATGAATATATAAATTAAAACTTACGTATGGAAAGTGATTCCGCTTGATTTATTATGTTTTTGTGACCTTGAAACGCATTCTTTCACTACGCATTTACCCATTTTTTGTTGTGAATCGTTCGGCTTAACTCGGACGGCGTCACCTTGAACACTGAACCGACGTTCGCTGAGTATAAGGCTGTGGCCTTATGTGAAGTGACAACGCTTTGGCGCGGAAATTACTTATCTAGTGTAACATATAAATCAATGATTAGAAGGGAATAATTAGGTGTTGGTAGTTGATATGTAAGGGGCATTTTTGGTATGGTCTAAATTGCAAGAGTTTGATCTTCTTAAAATTGATCTCGAGGTTGTGATCTTGAAGCCAGCAATTTGTTACATTTAAATTACAGGTAGGAGATGGTGTCATTCTGAGCTGTTGAGACAGGGATGAATTAATGAAATATCATCAGTAAAAAGAACACAGAGGATACGAGGGCGGCACTGAAAATTTCGGGAATCAAGGAAGTGACACAACATTACTATTTCAAAATATGTATATTTGTTGCTTTTCGAAGTATTCTCCGCGAAATTTGACACATTTTTCCATACGATGGAACCAATCATTGAAGCAACCATTGCATTCGGAAGTTGGGGTCTCTAAATGGCCGTTTTGTAGGCGTCCACAGCTTCTTCAGGTGATGAAAATCTCTGTCCACGCAATTTATTTATTTTAGGGAAAGTATAGAAATAATTAGGGCTTAGGTTGGGACTGTACGGCGAATGGTCTAATAATTCTATGTTTTCTTGCTCTAAAAACTCTTTTGTTCTGTGTGCGGTGTGAGAACTCGCATTGTCGTGATGGAGGATGATGCGGCGGTCGCAGTTCTCTTTACGGAGTTTAGAAACGACTTATAGCAAACAAATGCTAGCATACCATTCTGCATTAACCGTTCTTTGTCACCCAAGAGGAATAGTCGTAACATGGCCTGTTTTTGAGACAAACGTGGCCACCATTTTTTTGCAACACTCCGTGAACGAACAATTTTTGTTGGCTTTAACTCGTTTTCGAAAACCCAAACTCGTGACTGGTTTTTTGTTTCGGGTTCGTACGCATATATCCACCGCACCAAGTAACGCGAGCCGCTTTTTGCTCTTCAGAGAGCAAATGCGGTATCCATCGGGAAAATAACTTTTTTACACCTCATTGTTCATGCAAGATTATTTGTATTTGACTCATGCCAATTTCTAAAGTTGCCTAAATTTTGCGGTATGTCACATGTCGATCTTCCTCAATCAGCTTACGCACAGCATCAACGTTTTCTTGGGTAACTGCAGTTTTTGGACGACCTCGACGGGGATCATTACTGAGCTTGACACGTCCACGTCGAAATTCAGCAAACCAGCGATAAATTGTGGTTTTGGATGGGGCTTCATCGCCAAATACAGAAATCATCCGGTCAACACACTGTTTTTGTGTTAAACCACTTCGAATGTTATAATAAATCATCGCTCTTGAATTTTCTCGAGTCAATTCCATTTTCTCAACGACTAAACAAGTTTGACAAGACTGAGAATCTTTTTTTAAGTAAATAAATGGTATTCGATTCTTAAAACCAAGGAGTTTTCATTTAAAAAGATTTTAATATGACAGGAACAGTGGAAATATTCCATTCCCGATACTTTTAGTGCAGCCTAGGTATTACATATATTTGGAACATCATTTATATATATTAAAAACAGAAAACATCCCAGCACGCTACTCTGGGATATTGAGTGATTGAAGATTATTTTTTCAGAAAATACAGTCTCAACAAATCCGGTTTGTAGATTACTGTAGTCTATATCTATCTATTTCTATCTATATCTACATATTGGAAGTGATTAACGTAAGATACGAACCATTTTTGGGCCAGATCTCTCCCACCTATATTATTTGGTTTATTTAATAGGATCGAGTAAGAAACCCTATCGTAGGCCTTGTTCATATTTAAAAATGTACCAATAGCGTGTGTTTCTTGCCAATTATCTACAATACTTCACTTATGTATTGATATACTGCGAGTCCTGTAGAGCGACCCTTTCGTCCATCCAACCAACCTATAATGTCCATCATTTAATATGATATATTTTTCACAGAACGTACAGAAACAGATACATGACTATTTCTAATATTTTCAAAACGTTGAGAGAAGTGCTATTGGAGGATGGTTATTGTAATTTTCTGGGTCGTCTTTTTTGTGTAGCGGTTTGAAAGTCTGGGACACTTTCCTGCGATAAAGATTGGTTAATAAGAAACTTAAGTGGTGTGGCAAGTTCATCGGCACATATCTTTATTAGTATTAGTGGTATTTCATAAAGTCCATGGCTTCTTTTATTTTTTAGTCTTTTTATGACATTAAGTACTTCTATTGGGTTAGTTGTACCGGAAAATATAGAGTTATCAATAATAGTGGCGGCAGAGCGAGCTCGTGAGCGGGAGTTGTTTGCGGGAGTCCCCACCGAGGTGAAAAATGTGTTCAAATAGTTTGCAATTGTTATCGAATCTTCAGTAAGCATATTATTTATTTTAAAATTTTAAATTATTTTCAAGTTTCTTTTTCGTTTTATTTGTACGCTCCGCTATGAACGAACAACACAGAATTGGATACGAGGCACTTCATCCTAGTCCTCAGATGTGACAACTCATCTTTTTTTTAAGAATAAGAGTGATAAACGACTACACAATCCACCTGATGGTAAGTGGATGCCGTGACCCTGCGTTGTCACCCTTGAGGACTAAGATGGAATGCCTTGTTTCCAGTAAAAAAGGGTCTCTGGATCTCTACACTTACCACACGAAACACGGCAGCATCAAGCTGCTATTTTACGCTGGTATTCTGTGACAGCGTGGTCCTTCTCCGGTCGAGCCGACCCACTCGTGCTGCAACCATAATATAGCTGCAGCGTGGCTCTACCATGTATATAAAAATTTTTGATCTTAGTCTTAATCAAGGATTAATATACTAATGTTACCATCAGGTGGACTGTGTGCGCGGTTTTTCTCACCTGTTCTACAAAAAAAGTAATAAGTAAAGTTTACTAGTTGGTACTTGTTTTTGACCAGGAGTCAGTCTGGGTAGGTACCAGCCTGTTATATATTTCTACCGTCATATTGCAGTGCGTGCACCGAAGTGCTTCGGCCTGAAGGGTAAGTAAAGCCAGTATAATCACAGGCCATGAAGCTTTAGCGGATGTATGAGGTAGACTTTTCTATTTGAAATTGTCTGCAGTAGCCGCTTACCATCAAGTGGACTTCAAGTTTGTTTGTCAATTCAGTGTTATGTAAAAAATAGTTACAGGCTATACAATACCTTCCGCTGGGCGAAAGCTTATTTACATTACTGAGAGGGTTCTCAAGCAATTAATCCGCCACGCTGCTTGAATATGTGTTTGTGTACTTCTCATGTTACCGAAATATTAAATTCACCGTCGAGCACAGTAAATCTTGAAATGTGTCAGCAGCGATCGAATTTGCGTTGCTCGCATACTATAAAATTGCGGCGAGCGCTTAATAGCCAATGAGCTTCCAAAGCTTCCTAAAATAAGTATGTATAAAGACATCCCGTTAATTCATTGATATTTTAATAATATTAAAAGTTATATAATAAGCTTACCAGAAACGGTTAAAGATAATATATTGAATGTTAATAATGTTCCTAGTATTTTTTTTTAAATTAGGAAACGAATAGCGGTGTCGTAGAATTATATTCTGTTTAATTTAAATGTTCATACTCCAGTGTATTTTCTCAACGAGATCCAGACGCCAGAAGTTTAATTACAGGACTTCTACAACCGTACAAGTACGGCTAGAGATAATTTCTCAGAGCCTATTTCAAGGAGGGGGGTCGGCAATAGAGAAGGGGGTGGGATATTTAATCATGGCGTCCCGCTGTCCGATGAGTCCCTCTTAAATCGTCAAAGTGAATTGGGGTATTAAAATATTTTATGTTCATATAAACAGTGTTTGAGGACCGGTGTCGACGTTTGATGTTATATGTTAAATTATATTATTCTATAAAAATAGATTAACTTAGTTAACAGGAGTTTTTAATACCTGTTTTCATCTGAAATTAACGGATTAGTGGTTAAAATTTAATTTCTTTTTTAATGACTTAAGAGACTTATACTAACTTTAGCGTTATAAAAACTATTTAATACAAGCCTATTTTAATACATTTAATGTTTAATTTTTAAGTTGGGTCCTAATGTTTGCGAGCTGGTGATAAATTTTGCAAAGGTTTTTATATGCACAATTATAATCGTAATAGTTTCTATAGTTTTCGTTGCGCTTGTACATCTTTTTATCTATTAGTGTATTTTTATTAAAAAAGGAATTCAAACAAATTCAATGCGGCAATGTCTAAAAAAGGGGTAAGTAGCCTCTTTTCTTGAAGGTCCCGAAGTTCTATCGGTCCGGACACTTACTAACTATAACGCTATAACTTTACTAAAAAATTACGTACTTTATTATTTGGCGTCGAATTAAATTGCGGTTATTGTGGATATCGTTAATTGTTATGGAGTATTCAAAATGGAGAAATTTTAAAAATATATAAACATAAACATCCACACAAAACAGACACGCTTTTTACAACTGTAGAATTGGGCTTTAAGAACCTCAAGACATGGAGATATTTTAAAATTAACTTAAAAATCAAATCTTTATAAGAACTTTAATATTTTTAATTAATTATCTCATCTTACCTTAGCGATGTGAAGTGTTTTATTTAAAAAAATATGTTTTATAAGTGTCGCACATTATAGTGACTACGAAGATAATGTTATTTCTCAGCTCTTCTCTCGACACAATTTCTAGTGAATGAACTTACCTGAAACAAAAAAGGAAATTAATTTATCTCTTTACTTCAAATAAACGTGTTTGTACTTATATTTAAAACGAAAATGTTTTAATAATTTTATAATTTTAGGTACCGTCTTTCACAATATATGAAAGTATGGTACATAACAATATGTATTTCGTTTAGAAAATTAGACTAACCAACGTGCATACCGCGCTGTTTTAACCGACTCCAGAGAAAGAAATTTCACAGATTGGCAAAGTATCTGTGGACTAAGATAAAATTTAATTTTTTTTTTGAAGAAAATGTGGTAATTCTCACTGTAGGAGTTTCTCCTGTATCGTGGGGATTCTACATACGTTAAATTGCATATGAACCAAATTCAGACTCGAAATCATTATTTATAGGATACATAAAGAATTGTTTCGATCAGAATTCAAGTCCGTGGCCCGCAGTGACCCATCTAAATGTTAATTATGAATCGGTTTATATTATTCAGCGTTCTCATATAAATTTAGAGAAAAATTGCACCTCTAAGGGTAGCAAAATAGCGGATAAAGTTTTGACTGTAACTTAAGATGACATTTAGAATGTGATATTCCTTACTCAAAAAGATAAAAAATATGTTTTAATTAAAAAGTAACAGCCGCATTTCACATCAACTTCACGTTGCATTCAAAGAACCAAAAATAATAAAAAAATCTCATTTTGAAATCGGGTAATTATTCTATGTACTATTTTAGTACGACTTCAAAAAGTGAAATTAGTTTATACCTTTTCGGCTTTTACTTTTAGTAAAAGTATCTTTTTTAGATTATTTCTTGATGTTCCTATCTACCCGAAAGGGTAAATCCGTTAACTTTATTCAATTCAAAGCTTTATTAAAAGTATGTTTATATCCTAAGATAAACTATTCTAATTTATGATTAGTTACTTATGAATTTAAACCTAAAGATATTTTCATCGCAATGCCACATAGTGGCTTAATAGAAAATATTATTTCCTTTGTCCTTTCATCGGATTTCTTCAGAATTTATTATTAAAACTTAACCGACGCTGAAGCGGATTGGAAGGACCAGCTTAATTGTAAGTATTTCAAGCGATTGGATATTAAAAAAGATTCTTAAACTTGCAATTGGATATAAAATGCACTATTCATTATTAATCAGATATGCTTTTTAAGTCCTATTAAAGGGCGGATAAATTTCAGGAATAAATAAAGTTTTGAATTTTTGAATGAATAGAAAATAAGTTTGCAATGAAATTAATAATAATTTTTAAGTAAACACAACTTAATAAAATAAAAATATTAGATTTACAGTGCCTTTAGTGCCTGTTTGAAACTGTTGGATATAGACCCTTTTCAATATGACATAATATGGAAAATTAGTATTCTTACAAAATAAATTTTTATGAACCCTGAAATCTTATTTACCCATGGTAAAAATTAACGAAGCATTTCATCTTCATAAATTGGATAAAACAGTGAAAAGCATCCTTATTAAATTTCATAATTCCCAGAGTTTCACGTCAAAAAAATTAGGGTGTCTTATAATGCAGTCTCATGGGAAAATAATTCGTTACGGGCAATTTGCTCCGTAGAAAATTCAGTTTATTTTGTCATTAATGTCCTCTAAGTGTTGCAAATTTAAGATCCCTTTTAAGAAGTTTAAAGCTTTATAATAAATACCATATACAAAAAAGACTTATTATATATATAAAGTAAATATTATAAGTCTTTTTTTATATGGTTTTTTTTGTCTATTGTGTAAAATATTTTTCTAACACATTTCTCACTCTCTAACGTATAGAGAGTGAGAAATGTGTTAGAAAAATATTTGTATAGTTTTGTGTTCACCATAGATCGCTAACCACCAACAAAAAACATACTTTCTTTGCTCAAATTTCAAGAGACACTGAAACCATACTTACACACATCGGCCCTTAGATACGTGAGCGCGTGTGTTTACAATAAGTTGAGCATGGTTTTCTTTTCATTGTTAGACTGAGGTGATATTTTTAAATAGGCGTGCTTTATACCCCGGAAATATTTTTACTAAAACAAATTGGAACAATATGACGTTTCGTAATGTCTGCTGACAAATCATTGAAAAGTATACTTTAAAAACAGAGCAACAAATGGCAGGATATTGGTTGCAGTGTTTGGAAAGAAATTTATTAAATTTCGTTTAAAATTTTGTTGCTTAATTATTCCAGTTTGTAGACGACAGTTTAATACTCCCTTGTTTCTTACGAAGCAACCGAAAGAAGTTGCCTTATTGAATTAAGCTCAACCATTAGGGGTCTTAAACAGGGAACGAACTTAAATGAATTATTCACTATTAGTATTCAAAAAGTTTTGCCATAAGCATTTTACAATGCTGTTTATAAAATACTTAAAACTTTGTGAGAAATTTATAAGAGTATATTTATTTAATACACATATCGAGAGTGTGTTTTTGGTCCAAAGTAAAATTAAAAAAGGACGCGTTGTAAGACATTATGGGGTGACTTATGATACACTTATTGGTGAAAAATTCCACTCAACTTCAATGCACGAATAGAAAGAGACATCATCATCATCACATTCTGTTGCTCATCGGACTTAAGTGGAATATCTCGTTGGAGTATCAGCGTGGACAACACAATCAACACAGTCAAGAACATGTACATGTTTCTGATATTCCTGACATATACTGCTATATATATCCAGTGCCAACGATTCCGGTAATTACATAATAACATGGCATAAAATACTCACGCCTGTCACCCAGAGGGGTAGGCGGATACTACAGACTCCCATTTAGCACGATCCTGACATACCTCTCTCGCCTCCGCCACATCCATATACCTACGCACTGCTGGTCGGTTAAGGGTACTCTTAATTTGGCCCATTTTTAATATATCACCAAATTGGTTGACAAACTTTCGCCTAAGACGTCCCTTTCCGACTCTTCCCTTCATTTCTGCAACATATATTTACTTTGTCAGTCTTTCCTCATTCGTTGTTTCTACATGACCAATCCACCGAAGCATTCCTTTCTTAATCCTGGTCTCTGCATCATCTTGCAAACCACATTCTTCTTTTATAACAGTTTCTCACCCTGTCATTCAGATTCAGCCCTAACAAATTCCTTAGCGACCGCATTTCTACTGCGTGACCAAACCACGGAAGCATTCCTTTCTTAATCCTGGTCACTGCATCATCTTGCAAACCACATTCTTCTTTTATAACACAGTTTCTCACCCTGTCACTCAGATTCAGCCCAACATACTCCTTAGCGACCGTATTTCTACTGCATTTATTCTACTCTCGTGGTTCTTCTGCTACACCGAACTTTCACTACCATACGTTAAAGTAGGGACTAATACAGCATTGTGAATTGCCATACGTGCCTTTTTTGACACATTCTGACTTTTCACAATTCCGGTCGTTATAGGAACAAAAATCAACTACCATGGTAACTTAGGGACAGATACCATATCTAACCTCTGTAGCTTTCTTAGTTTGATGTTCCTTTTGTAAGTTTTTCTACCGGTTCGAAATGAGGTTTATTTTCCCGGAAAAGATACGGCGAAAGAAACTCTGCTAGTATCTTTTCTAGTAGTTATATAATATATAGAATGAAAGTGAGCATATTCTGTAACGCGCTCAAAAAAAAAAGACCTTAAAAAGAGCTGACGAGTGCATGGCAACCCAAAGTAAAGAGTACCATCTCGCTTTATCGTATGTCATATAAATATCTTTCTTTTTTCTTTGGAGCCACGAAGTGAAACACTTTCTTTTTTGTTACTTTTAATAGGTGAATATGAATTAAAGGGTGTGAAGTTTTTACAGGATATAGCCGTGCTGCAGCTACACTATGGTTGTTTCACGAATGAGTTGGCTCGACCGGGGAGGGGGGGGGGGACATCGCTGTCTCAGAATAACAGCGTAAAATAGCGGCTGATTGCCGTTTCGTATGGTGAGCTTAAAGAACCGGAGACCGTTTTTACAGGAAACGGGGCATTCCATCTTAATCTTTAAGGGGGGTTTTGATTCTTAATCAAGAACGGATATAGGATGTTTACGGGTCACAGCGTCTTCTTACCATCAGACGGACTGTATGCTCGTCTGTCAACCCTTATTCTATAATATATAGTTAGATGATTATAGATTTTTTGAAAAAATATCCTATTGTGACTACACTCCCTTAACACATGCCACTATTAGAACAGGCCTGTGCAACAGGTAGGGCTAGTATTCGAACTAAAGGCGGTTGGACCTACAACTTAGCAGTCGAGAATATTAACCGTTCAGCCCAATGGCCTTTGTCGCTCGATAATACATTAATTAATCCTTTCCCATTTCATACAAGAATGGTTTATTAATACGCAGCATTTAATTAGGAGATGCGTAATGCATTTAGAATATGATTAAAGGAACCCTTTCGTCTGTCTGTCTATCACAATTACCACGCCCTTGCTCATGTGGCGTGCACGGTTAGCCAATTAGCGGTGACGTAGATTTGACATTAAAAATGAGAGTACCTAATATGTCATTGGTACGACTGGTGATGAATATAATCACGATATTTTTTTATAGGATAAGGGTGACAAACGAGCACACAGTCCACCTCTTACTGACATACCCATAGACATCCACATCTATCCTCGATTACGAATCAAAATGCGTAGTCACCCGTGAGGACTAAGATGGATTGCCTCGTTTCCAGTAAAAAGTGTCTCCGGTTCTCTACACTCATCATACGAAGTACAGCAGCGTTAAGCTGCTATTTTATGCGGGTATTCTATAAGAGCGTGGTCCTGCCCCGGTCAAGCCGACCCATTCGTGCTAAAACTATACCAGTAATGTAGCTGCTAATCTACCACGTATAAAAAGAATACGTACGAATATCACTGTAAGAATATCCAGTAGCGTCTTCTTAATAACAACTAAAAAAAAATGCGGTTGCCAAGCATGGCCGCTATGGCAAACACCCCCCAATATATGAGGCCTATGTTAAGCTTTGAACTTCTGATAGGCTTTAATGAATTAATGAATGAATTATTCGTTATATTTTATCTTATAACAGCCTTAGAGGCGGTTTATAAGAATCCATTCCCTTCGATGGTTGACCTTAAGAAATGACATAAATATCTCGATAGATGGTAGTATATTCATCTCTTATAACTAAAATTGCACCCAGCTAAACAGTAGTGGCGATAAATGTGCAGGACTACTAATACTACGATTGATCCTCTTGAGGATAGGCTCATGATTTGCAGTGTACTGTTGCTATCAACGTGTTTAATGGCAACACGCTTCCATAAGGTGATGGCGTAAAAGAGTTAAAAGCATCATTTCATGTGACGAGCCAATTAAGTGAAAACCTTGAGGAACACAGACAGATGGCGATAAGTTCTCAACCTCTATGTTTAGTGCTGGACACATCGCTCAACCGTGATAAAGGTAATCATCACATTTGACTTTTAATAATTCAATTAACTTGCAACTATAAAAGACAGTTCTTTTCAAGCAATTTACTCTGGAAACGACACATCATTGTCGTGGCGTCGACGATGTACATTTTCAATCGCACGTAATCAACATGCATGGGACAAAAAAAAACGGTGCTATGATTGCAAGCATTGAAAGCCTCATCTATGGAGTTTGTTTATAAAAATGCATCTTCTTATGATTTTCATCAAGTTTATACAACAAGCTTGTAAATATATTATTTTCACCATTACATCAGCATGTCCACTACGCCATATCACCCCGGGGGTGTCGTAAGAAACGACAGACGGAAACAAATAGGAGATGAGCAGCAGCGTTTTCCTAATAACGACTAAAAATTTAAAGCTGTAACGCTAATCAGCATGAAACAGTTCAATACTGACGATAGGAGAACTGAAACGACCTAGCTGCAACTGATGGATTCACGGTCAACATAGCACTCATTCCAAAGTGACACTTTGGAATGAGTGCCGTAAAACCGTTTAGTAAGAGTTTAGTTTGTAATTAAACTCTTACTAAACGGTTGGACTGATTTTTAGAATTTTTTGTATGTGTAAGTGGGTCCTTCGTTGGCTAAGATTTACAGTTGAACTCAGTAGATGGTGCTGATGTCGAGCTCCGGAAATCACCTGTGTGAAGCTAGTATTATATACTGATCACTAGTTCGTAAATAAAAATATTGGAAATGCTTGCATGTATAATATTACATGACAACCACTATATCGTAATAAGACGAATTATAATAATTATAATCATCAACAAGTTTTCATATTAATCCGTAAGCAAATATTTAAATAGTAGGATCCTGAAAGCTAAGGAGATAGATCGTAACTGTAAACTTTAAAATTTAATAATAAAGCTTTTGAAAGTAGCAAAATCTCAGTAATTGTTGAAGACAGTTTCTAAGTGAAAGTTTATCTAGGTACAATCAAGTCCCGTTTTTGCAGTATAATTAAGCAGTAATGTAGCCACTGTTGTATACCGGTTAGAAGGTATAAGAGAGTCGTGGTAGTTTAGTGCTAAGTGCTCGTCGAAACAGTACGTGAGCAATCTGGGTTCGAACCCCGAAATTGATAATTATGTAAAACAAAGTGCTGATTTATCACGTAATCGGCGCTCGGAAAACATTGTGAGGGAACTGAGAAAAACAATATTGCGGGGACATTTAAAGTCCGCCCAGACGCATTGGAACTGTACGGTGAACTTATCGTTTCATAACCCTCTTTGAAATGAGAGACGGCTTGTGCCCAGCAGTGGGACGTATATTAGGCTATTACTTTACTTATTTGGATTTATCTAGAAATATAGTTATATGATAGAGATAGATAAAACATGCTATGAGACCTTCCTTTTTATGGTAAAAATGATTCTGAAGTCTTTTTTGCTTGACCTTTATTTTCAACTCACAAACTTAGATTTGTCACTCCAATCCCATAATTAAATTTTTCGTAATATATTTGAGAGGAAAACAGAATGAAAGTGTAACATCTACCTTAATTAAGCATATTCACTAAAATTTAAGCGTGAACGACCCTTATTTGAGACTCGTGTCCCCTGAAGTATGACCGAGGTATCATATTAGGGGGTTAATTATTTGCCATACTTGTGTGTCCACTGGGGATCTTTTAAAGGAACGTCTCGGAGCAGACCCTTTTATCCCTTGCTTGTTTGATTTTGTAAAGCGTAAATATGATGCAATTCGCTTAGATTTTAAAACATTCATGTAAAATAAATCGGATACATGTATACAATAACTCTAAAAATATATATTTTATAACTATTAAAGAAAAGAATTAAGAAATTTTGATTTGACTTGTACTGTGACATTTAATTTGACATTTAATGTGAATTTAATTTATGAACTTGACATTGTGCATTTAATAGTAAATCTTATTTTATATTAATTTAATAATTATTTAGACATTGTACATAACTTGTTATATAATGATTTCAATTTTGATATATGATTTATATTAGACACTTTAGCTCTTGTAATTGGTAATTTTTGCATGGCATGAGCCCAAATATGGCAATCAAACCCATATTGCGCAAATAAATAGTGAATTGAATTGTCGTACGACACTCACGGGTGGATATGGGACAGTATAGATTCGTTTACGTTGTCACTACACAGCTCGGCGCCACTACACAGTTCAATTAGATTCAATCAAAAAGGCTACAGAAGTGTTGCCATCCTTGAGGTCTCCCTATCCGTAGTTATTTGTTGATGCAGTGCTACTTTGTGACAGAAATAAGTAAGAAATTAGAAGCAACATAGATTAACATCTAGGCAGATAAGGCGCTCCTAGTATTTTTCCGTAACATTTCAAAGGTGTTTATCACTATATCCTTGTTATAAAAATTTTACATGTCGATGTATTACGTAAATCTAAATTTCCTAATGTGAAATATATTAAAAACTTTTAAACAGTTGAATGGCCCAAAAGAAATATAGGACATAAACAACCAGTTACTATCGAGCTATCGCAATTTCAGTATTCTTGAGTGCTGTCGAGATATTGTCCGGGGCACTGATCCAGTATTTCTGGTGCCAACTTGGATAGACACTATTTATAAGCACCCGCATTGTGGACGGAAACGATCCGCGGAAACATCATAAAAATGCTAATATATTGGAATGTGTTCAAATCAGAATAAGGAGTTATTTTTAATATACTTAGAGTAGATTCTCGAGGATAAATGTAGATGTCTATGGGCTGCAGCATCCACTTACCATCAGGTGGACGGTGTGCTCGTTTGTCACCCGAATCAATAAAAAAAATTCAGTTACGAATTATGATGTATGATAGGAATAAAATTGGTTACATAACTTACTTATAATTTTCAACTATGTATTCACACTAGTATTTTGAAATTGTCTTCACATTGTTTTTTTTTCATGTATACGTTGTAGAGCCATTCTGCAGCTTTAATGTGGCTGTACCACCAATGGGTCGGCTTGAAGTGGGAAGGACCATGCTCTCATAGAATACCAGCGTAAAATAGCAGCTTTATGCTGATGTATTTCATATAGTAAGTGCAGAGACCCGGAGATCTTTTTTTACCAGAAACGGTCCACATACACTCAGTTATCAGGGGTGACAACGCGTCTGCATTTCGATTTTTAATCAGGGACAGATGTAGATGTCTATGGACGTCAGAAAGACTGTGCGCTAGCTTGTCACCCTTATTTTATAAATATAATATAGTTATTTTTATGATAGATTAATGCTCTAAGCACTATTAGAGGAAAGCTCTTACAGTATGTTAAATTTAATTACAGGCTGTGAGCTTTCGGTCTTGTACCTTAGAGGTAACAACGCGACAACAGTAACCACTTACCAACAAGTGTATTGTTAGTTAGTTTAACACTTTAATTTTGTAAAGCAAAACATTATAAAATATGCGAGAAGGCTTCATCATAGTAGATTATGATGCATACATAAACATACATAAACACTCACGCCTGTCAGCCAGAGGGGTAGGCAGAGACTACAGACTTCCATTTGGCACGATCCTGACACACCTCTCTCGCCTCCTTCACATCCATACACCTACGCATACATGCTCGTCGGTTAAGGGTACTCCTAATTTGGCCCGTTTTTAATAAATCGCCAATTTGGTCGATAAATTTACGCCTAGGACGTCCCTTTCCGACTCTGCCATTCACTTCTCCAACATAAATTTTCTTTGTCAGTCTTTCCTCATCCATTCTTTCCACATGAACAAACCACCGAAGCATTCCTTTCTTAATCCTGGTCACAACATCATCTTGCAAACCACACTCTTCTCTTATTACACAATTTCTTACCCTGTCATTCAGATTCAGCCCTAACATACTCCTCAACGACCGCATTTCTACTGCGTTTATTCTACTCTCGTGCTTCTTCTGCCACACCCAACTTTCACTACCATACGTTAAAGTAGGGACCAACACAGCTTTGTGAATTGCCATACGTGCCTTTTTCGACACATTTTGACTCTCTTTCTCTTTTTCTCTCTTGACAGAGTGTAGGGCCCCATTTACTCTATTTCCCGCATTATGATGCACTACATAATTATTTAATTAATTATTTTTGTTAAACGTTAACACCTACCCAAGCATTTCTCCTGTATCGTGAAGACAGTTTACATATATTTAACAAGGACAAACATCCAGACCCAGAGCAATTATTTTTGGATCATACAAATAATTGTTCCGTGCGGGATTCGAACCCACAGCCCTCAGCGATGCAACTCATTGCTAAGCCATTGCACTACGGAACCGTCGAAACATACATAATATCTTTAGTTGATAGCCTCTGATAGGATTGGTGAGATTAATGAGAATAGATCTGATAGCTTGTTACCCTGATTGAATCAGCCAGGAGGACGTCATCATTATCATTATCAGCCTTTAAAAGTTCACGACTGGACAGGGATCAGTCCTATTATATTTTTGTTTGTTTAAGAGTCAGTTTTCATGTCAGCAGGCAGATTGACTATAGTATTGCCATACGTCTTACACCTTGGATCTGCTGCCCGTTACTGATCTAGATATTTTACGTCTGGCGTTTTTATGTTTGGCATCTATAAATTGCCAAAGAAAATACTTTAGATTTTATTATTATAAATAATTACGCTATAACTATCTAATATGTTCATATAAGTGCGGATTATTAATGGTCAATAAACCCGATAACACAAGATAAATTACCAATTCACTTACAGTAAAGTGTTATTCGGAGAGAGAGCCAAATCCGTTTCCATCTTCCAATCCTGAATAAATATTGTAAATACGTTTAGCACGAGGACTAATGTTTGGTGGATAAACAGGCCCGGGTATGATATCGGGCTATATTAAACCTTTTAAGTGGAAATTGTTAAATAAATCTACTAGAAAACTTTCTCAAAACTACAATAGAAATAAGAGAAAATTTATTTCGAATGTTAGAGATTTAGAAATAAAATCAAAATCCAAAGACAAAATTTTTAAGTGTTTTTTTTTGTCTAGCGTAATATCAGGCTGTCTAGGCTCTGTTATTAGGGTCAGATCACACAAACGCAACGCGACGCGACGCGACGATGCTTAAAAAGGCCAGTGGTTTCGCACCGCGCAGCGCGCTGCCACCGGACGCATCGCCACTTTGCAAAGCGAATCGTGAAATATCTGGTAGTGCGAGGCGAACGACGAACCACCGCTACGCGGCGTAGAGCGACGCTGCGGAGCGTTTTTGAATTATCTCAATAAAATGTGTAACATATATTATATATCACTACCTTAAAAGTGCGCGTCGAGTCGTGTCGCGTCACGTGTTGGTGTGAATTGACCCTTAGGAGTAGGGCATTGTTTGATTAAAATTGGTCGCAAATGTCCACAAAATGCAATAGTCACTTATTAGCAAAAAATAATTAAACGCAGTTGATTGAACCAAGATTTCTGAGTGAGAAACGTTGGAGCGAAACTTCTCAAAGATATTTTGTGATTAAAAGGATTAGTTGGTAGGTTTATTGGCAGATGTGGCTGAATGCCAAGAATTTTGTAGCTGAATACTCTTTCGCAACTTTCTTAAATTGGTTTTATACGTTTATAGACTCTATAGACTCCATCCTTACTAGTGTTAGTGTATAAATAAAACTCGTATCAAAAATAACTGCTAGCTATATTGTAAATTAAATCCAGGCCCAAGCATGTAATTGTAAGACTTCAAGATGCTGTAAGCTCAATCTGCGTAGATCGAACCAAAATTTAATTAATTTTAAAGTGAAGGTAGGCGTGGTAAGCTATGGCATAGGGAAGTTTAACACCTCAGTCTCCTCGTTACCTTGGGTAAACCTGAAACGTTGGAAATTTAAAATATGTGATAAAATCCGTAAAACGTATTATTTAGATTAATTTAAATATGTTGTAGGTCCTCGGTTCAGACGTAATTAACAACAAAATACATACAAAGCTTACATGTGGCAGAAAAGATCATAACACCGATGTCAAAGTGAAGTAACATTACAACCTGTATCCATCAAAGTGCATCACGTCCTCTCATTTTTGCGAAAGTTTTAGGACATGCAAATGTTCGCCGCACGGCCCTAAGGCGTGTTGGTAGACTTCACGTGTTTTCGAATGATTTTCTTTATTCACAGACATGCAAAATTGCGCTTAACAATTTTATTGGTATTGTTATATTTGCAACGAGCATTTAGCTACCGAGCCACAACAGATCAATCATATTTTCTTGGCTCATAGGTGTTAACAAAACATGATTGGAAGTCGCAACCTCTATTTCACGAACAGAACTGTGGTATAATAAACATGCGGAGTACGCTTAACATATTACATATTCATCATCATCATTACAGCCCTTCACAAGTCCACTGCTGAACATAGGCCTCCCCCAAGTAATGCCACAAAGCACGGTCCTAAGCCACCTGCATCCATCGACTTCCTGCATATCTTACCAGGTTGTCACTCCATCTAGTGGGGGGTCGCCCTACACTTCGCCTACCGGTACAAAGCTGCCACTCGAGAACCTTTCTTCCCTATCGGTTATCGGTTCTTCGAGCTATATGGCCGACCCATTGCCACTTCAGCTTACTAATCCGTTGGGCTATGTCGGTCACTCTGGTTTTACTGCGGATATCCTCATTTCTGAGTCTATCACGCAGAGAAACTCCGAGCGTAACCCTCTCCATAGCTCGCTGAGCGACCTTGTGCGTCCTCATACGGCCAGCAGTGAGGACCACGTCTCAGATCCGTAAGTCATCACTGGCAACACGCACTGGTTGTACAATCAAGTTTTCAGAGATTGTGGTATACCTGACGAGAAGATGTGTCGTAATTTCCCGAACGCTGCCCAGCCGAGTCGAATCCGTCGATTGACCTCTCGGTCGAAGTTGGACTTACCTAGTCGGACTATTTGTCCCAGTTAAACATACTCGTCAACAACTTCGAGCATAGTGCTCCCAACAACTACCGGCATAGGTGTGACATGGACATTAAACATGATCTTTGTTTTGTCCATGTTCATCTTAAGACCTATCCGTTGGGAGACACCATTAAGGTCATTGAGCATAGTGCTTAGGTCCTCCAGCGATTCTGCCATAAGGACTATATCGTCGGCAAATCGAAGGTGAGTGATGTACTCGCCATTGATGTTAATACCGTGTCCTTTCCAGTCCAGTAGCTTGAAAACGTTTCGCCTAACATATCGTAACCGTAAATTACTCAAAATAACCTACAAAAGAGATTTAAAGGCGAACGTGTCTTTATAATGACCGTATATGGGCATAAGAGAAACCATCATCTTATTTTTTTATTCCGGCTACACAAGTAACGTATTATAACCGTGGAAGAGCTACGCTGCAACTGTATTACGGTTGCAGCATGAATGGATCACCTCGATCGGGGTGAGATCACACTAAAAGAATACCAGCGTAAAATAGCAGCTATGCTGCTGGTATACGTATGGTAAGTGTAGGAAACCGGGGACCCTTTTTACTGGAAACAAGGCATTACCTTTAGTCCTCAGGGGTGGCAACACCTGTATTTATACCGTCTCTCTATACCCTTTGGGTCAAGAATTACTATTTAGCGGCAGATATAGGTAAGATCTATAATACATATATTCGAAGATCCGACAATCGATGGGAAAAAAGTTCTCGAGTGGCAGCCTCGCACCGGTAGATGAAGTGTGGGGCGATCCACCATTCGATGGACAGACGACCTGATAAGACATGCAAGAAGTCGATGGATGCAGGTGGCTCAGGACCGTGCTTCGTGGCATTCCTTGGGGGAGGCCTATGTTCAGCAGTGGACAGTGGAATGACAATGATGATAAATAAGAGGGTGGTACATACCCAGATGCAGAAAAGGAGTTAAACTGTCGAGTAATATATATTATAACATAGTACTGAGATAACAAACTATACTTTGTGTAGCTTAGGTTAGAGTAAATACAATTTATTGATAAACTTTCATGTTCACAAACCAGGAGGTTGCGAGGGTCGAGCAAATAGACTAAATGATAATAATACGACCCGTTACGAGTTAGGGAGTGCAAACAAACATTCGAACCCAATTAAATGGCTCGCGGGGACTGTGTGCATAGGACCGGGGTATAAGGACACGCAGACGGACCGACGACTTTTATTTGTATGATGTAAGATCCGATTTAACGGTATATTTAATATATTGATATTTCCTGAGTAGGGATGCACCTTGTTTATCGATCATACATAATATGTAATGATTAAATATGTAATATGTAAATAGATTTATAAGTAAAACCATAACCTATGTATGTTATATAGAAGGGCTACTACGCCTCTTGGTTTTATCATAATGTAAAATTTCCATCTCATGGTATAACTTTTGATACGTGGATCTACCACGTATCATGCATTGACAATACGTGGAGAACTACGTAGGAACTATATTAAATGTAGCACGAATGGCTCAGCTCTCACATAATACCAGCGTAAAATAACAGCTTAAGGCTCTACTGTCTCGTGTGGTGTATGTAAAGAACCAGAGACTCTTTTTACTAAATACAAGGCGTTTCATCTTAGTCCTCAGGGGAGGCAATGCATCTGCATTTTGATTTTTAATCGAGAACAAAATGTAGATGCCTATGGCCAACAGCATCCACATATCAGGTGGATTGTGTGCTCCACACACAGTCCATCTGTCCCCTATTCTATAAAAAATAAGAAAAGTAAGTCCAATCTACTTAATAAACTTGTGGCTGGCTGTGGTGTCGAAGTCAAGTGAAGGAAATAAATGGCGAGCGCGCAACAGGGTTTGTCGTGATGTCATGCCTGAATGCTCTCCACGGAGGACTTACATTTAATCTTAAGGAAATACCGCGAATATTTTGTGTGTTCTAACAGCGGAATACCTTATGTATATAGCCTAGATCAAACCAGAATACCAAATAATGTTTGGGAACCTTTTATTCAAACCATGGTAGCCTCAAAATAACTTATATTTTTATCCTACCTTCTAACCAACGATCATGTTCAATTTTCTAATTTATAAAAATCGCAACTTATATTAGAAAACTGTTAACAAAAATTCAGTATGACCATGTCTAGACCTCATACTAATATACAAAAGGTTTTCATGCATGTTTATGGTGGCAAAAACTGTCTATTACTGAATACGGAGGACCACAAACACAGGACGGGCTCGGAATTTATGGCGGAATGTGCTTAAAATAAATATTAGAGACTACCCAATGCTACGAATATTCGACAAGTGGGGAGAATCACTTCCGGTCTCTGTTCCGGCCGTGAAGCTTTTCAGAGCTTGTACGAAAAATTTAGGATGCTTTAAGGAAAATATATATAGAATAAATAGTGTGATAAGTATCAGCGTTGAATTTAGTGTAAATTTTAATAAAAATGCTAATGCAAATGGTCCTGGTAACATATAAAAAAAATTTTATTTTATAGAATAAAGATGATAAACACGCATACAGTCCACCTGGTGAATGTCGTGACCCATAGATATATACATTTCTATCCTCGATTAAAAATCAAAATGCAAATACGTTGTCACCCCTAAGGTCTGAGATGGAATGCCTCGTTTTCACTAACCATATGAAACAGAGCAGCATGAAACTGCTATTTCACACTAGAACTCTGTAAGATAATGGTCCTTCCGCAAACAAGCCGACCCATTCGTGCTATAACCATATATAGCTACAGTTTGGCTCTACCGCGTACTTGAATTACTGTAAAAGGGACACTACATTACAACTCATTATGTAAAGGTAGACTACCGTGTGGTGGCGTTTTAAGAATATCCACTACCCCATATCGTCCTGTGGTGTCGGAGGGGTGACAAAGAGGAACGAACCAGGAGATGAGCAGCAGGGACTTTTACATAACAACTACAAAGCTGCAGTAGTCAACCCGACTGCTAAGTGTGTTAAATATGGCGAATATCAGCCTATGAGGTAATCTATGAAAGAATATAAATGGAATGTAATGTAATGATTTCTTAAATTTACGCGAACACTACACATTGAATAAAACTATTATTTACAGATTTTATCGCGTTTAATTACTTTAATTTACTTTTATTATTATCCCGACGTTTCGGGTGCTTTACAGCACCCATGGTCACGGGGGGGACTGAGATGTTTGATGAGATGTTTCTACTACCATATGTGAGAGGAGTCACGGACAAGATTGGCTACATCTTGAAGCGAGCGTCCATTAAGACATACTACAAGCCGCTGAAGAAGATTAGTCAATTTTTACCATCCATCAAATGTAATATTCCTCTACAAGATGCAGGTGTGTACAAGCTAGATTGTGAATGTGGTCTCTCTTACATAGGTCAAACAAAGAGATCTATAAAAACCCGCGTGAAGGAACATATAGCTGATGTGAAGCACCGATGCTCCGGGAAGTCTGCAGTCTGCGAACATGTTCAAGATCGTTCTCACCATTACATTAGATTTGATAAACCACAAAATCTCGCAAAAGAACACCGATTCCTACCAAGGATGATACGCGAGGCTATTGAAATTAAAAAACATCCAAATTTCAATAGAGAAGATGGTTGGGTGCTACCATCTGCTTGGGATCCTATAATTAACAAAATTAAACCCAAACCCAAGCATACCACTGCAAGACTTCATGATACTATAAGCTCGTTTTGCGTAAATTGGACCAATAATTAATAATAAAAAAAACTGAAGGTAGCTGGACTAACTATGACATTGGGACGTCAAACATCTCAGTCCCCCAACCCCCCCCCCCCCGTGACCATGGGTGCTGTAAAGCACCTGAAACGTCGGGATAATAATAAAAGTAAATTAAAGTAATTAAACGCGATAAAATCCGTAAATAATAGTTTTATTCAACGGAATGTAATGTAAATAAAAAAAATCTTATGAAATGCACCATAAAAAACCTCAACAGGCGATGAAGTATACGTTAGCAAAGGAAAATAGTTTTTAAAAAAAGTCCACTTTCCATGTATAATACTGCATCGGGTCGTGTTAGCGAGCGGGCACCATCGCCGCCGGCTAGCAATATCCTGCACAGCCTCCTGAGTCAACACGCAGAGCGTCCGAGCGACAGAGTAAAAATACCCTGGAGCTTGAATGTGCACATGGTTTTTTCAGTACGTATGACGTATTCGAACTAAAATTTATTTACATTTTGATATTTAGGGATAAGCAGTTTTTTTTAGTATTTCTTGTATATTCGTATAAAGTACAAGTAAAAATATTCCGTAATGAAAAAATAATGTTTAAACTAATCAAAGGTCAGATTAAATAATAAAGTCATAAGAGAAAAGGGAGTTAGAAATTCTCAGAATGTTAATTAAAGTATGCAAGGTTTTGCGCGTTACAGCATTAAATATAATAATTACGATAGTCCAGTTATTTAGAGAAAGTTTTTATTAAATCATTTCTTAAATTAAAATTAATTAGGTACGGTAAGTTAACAAATTTAACAATTAATAATTAATAGTTATTTATTTTTCTTATATAAGAGATAGAATATTTTTAATTATACAAAAGTTATTTGGATAAATCCTATTGAAATACCGTAAAATAGTGTTTCGACTGGTATTAAATCAGAAATGGTTAACGCGACTACAGCGTTTAAACTAACAGCTCAAGATAATTGCAAACGTAGCCCTTTCAAATCGAAAACCTTTGCTTATATTTTACGAAGATAATATTTGTCAAATTGATACAATGTACGCTCTATATGTATTACATTATGCCGTTTTAATGAAGTGGCCACATTGTATTAAAATTAAGCCTACATGGTTTAAGATGTGATTAAAAATTTGTTTTTACACAAAGTCTATAACATTCTAAATTCAAAAATGTTATAGGATACTAAGGTGGGTAATATGGTCACCTTAAGCTTGGTAGTCCTATAAAAATAAAACTTGGAAGAGGACAGAGACAAAAATACATAGTCGTATACTATAACTAATATATTTAGAAAATATTAGCATACAAGCTTTGGCAATAATTACAAACACTTCGAAAAATCTATTTACAAAATTAACTGCACTACACAATGCTAAAATCAACTAACATATTTGCTACAAAATAAAGTCGATAAAGCAGCGCTCTTTTGACCCCAAATTATTTGATTGATAAATGAAGAGCTGCCTTATCACACACCCATCTTTGCAAACAACGCTGTAGTTTTGGCATGATACGAAATTAAATTTATCAAAACAAGTTGAAATATTAACCGGATGACCTGACCCTCACGTACTATAGTTAACTGTGTCCTAATTACTATTTTTACTATTATATTAAAAAATTTAAGAATATTTTATAGGAGTTACTACTTTGAACTATTTTATTTAGTTCAAATAAATTAAAGTATTAGTAAAAAACCTACAGTATTATACATACATTATATTAAAAAACCACACTGTATTATATCGTATCTATTATTCTACGTTCTATTATTTGTTTTTTATGATAAATATAAAATTGTCTTTCTTAAATGAAACGTCAAGCACAAATGCACATTCCAGATATCCCGTTGCGCTCTCGAAAACAAATTTAATAATTTTACACAACTCTAGGCCGCATAATCGAATCTTGTTGCTTGCGATCTTGTTTGAGAAAATTAAAAAAATATGGCTTCCAAAGAAAGCGGCCGAACGTCAACGCAATTTTTGTCTTAATCTGTATTATGAAGAAACCGAGTTGCCTGCGTCGTAATAAAATTTTCGCCTGCAACATCCGAAGTTAAGGGAAAAGGTATTTGAAATTAATTTTCGACATATTTCCCTTCAGTCTGCGAACTTCTTTTGAACGTCTTTGACATAATAACGATAAAAGAAAAAAGAGAGTGTTAATATTCTCCGTAGTCGATACAGGAGCAAACTGTAATTATTTTCTGAGCGTTCGAAAACTGTTTTGAAATATATCCTTATTTTCTTTTCTTTTACTTTTGATATTTTTCTTCGTTACTGATTGAGTTCGTATTTCTGTTAGTATAAAAATGTGTATTTGCTCTGTTTATTTTAACATTTCCTCTTAATATTACTTTGAAAATTAAACTTCCACAGCTGCATATGGGCCTCTGCATAATATCCGACATGGCTTAATCGTATCACTTGGATTGCTTGATTGACGATTCATTTTTAGACGACTCGGACCTTAGGCGACTATTATGGGTATTTTACGTGTAGCGTATATGATATGTTTATACCGTCATCAATCGGAAGCTATTAGTTGTGCTGGCTCTTTACATAGTCGATCTTATGACGATTTTTACTATTCGATCTTCGGGATGAAATGGGGTGATGGATCCCCATTGCAACACGGCAAAATATATAGATGGTGCGGTCCATAGATACCTATATTTTATTCTCGATAAAGAATCAAAAAATGCCTCATTTTCCAGTAAAAAGGGTATCTAATTTACATTCAAAGTTCAAAATACAACATGTGCCGCAGTATTGTCTGGGTGTGTGCTTTTTAAGACACGCTGACCCATTTATCTTACAGCCCTAATACGACTGCAGCTTGACTGATTTGGAAGTGAGGAACATAGACTGAAATTTTAAATTACCATCTATTGAACTAAATTAAACTTCTTTAATGAGATGACATAATACAGCGAAGTTTTCGTGTTCAAAAAGACATTAAAAAGTTTTATCTCCAAAAAAACATAAAATTGCTTAAACAGGAACAAAAAACCTTCGAATTTCCAAGTAATTGTTAAAATTTACAAAGCAGTTACAATCGCAGGCGGTCTGTTACAACAAAGAGTACTAATAAATTCTTTCTTTCTCTCCCTCGTTGAAATTTCAGTTCCTGTCTTTTAATTCCTGTCCCACTTTCCCCTTATTTTATGAAATAAGTTTTTTCTCTAACAAGATTACCTTTTATGAGCAAGAAATTGGCGGATAACGAATTTAGAAACGCGAATGTGCGTTCGCGATTCCGGGAGCAGTTGATGGGATATATTTTTTCCTTTGAGGTGGATTGTTTTAAATTCGACGAGGGCAAGCTACTTAGCGTTTCATGTTTATTTTAACATTCGTGAGAGAGACAAGTAAACAAGATTAAATTATTTTTAGAGGGATAGGAGATTTTTGTGAATTGATAATTAAAATATTTATTTATTCATATATTTCAATAGTAATAATTAAGAATTTAAAATATTTCTTTATAATTTTATTTTTTTAATTTTCTACTTAACTACTTTAAAGAATAAAAAATAAAGTTACAAAATTAATATAACTTTCAATCTCTTATTCAGTAAAGTTTTAAATAATTTTCACCTTAAATACATAGTAAAGTTCTTTATAGATAATAATTTAACAGCATCCTTTAATTCTATAAAGAAAAAGCGATATTTTTGAAATATTACGTATGTAAATATCTTGCTCTAACTGAATATTATTATTATTACCCACAATGTTTCTACGTAAATTAAAATTATAATTTAGTAGTAATGATGCCAATCATTAAAGTAAAAACATAATTATTATCCATCCTACTTTTAAACATAATTACAAGTGCATGTTCTTAGAAAGTAATACTTAAAAATAACATAACAAATGTTAAAATCAATTAAAAATACTAAACAAATAAAATGTTAAACCATTTTCATGAGTTATAAATTAACGACACACTTGAATCAAAAACCATAAAACGGAAAGCATCAAAGGATTTGACAGACAGCGGAACGCATATGCAAATAAGATCGCCCTAAAGTCCTCACCCTTAACCGTTCCATTATAGCTCGTATTCACTAAACTTCACAATTTGCCTAAACTATGAATCTGTCAGCTATAATCCGGTTGATTCCGTGGCGGAGGGATGAAGGGGACGGATTATCATATCAAATGAATATTTTATAAGACGGTACAATTCAATTATATGAGCTGCACGATACAAATGTCTGATCTCCTCGATTGTAATGGAGAGAAATTATTCTCCACAATCTGTCTAATGGGATTTCATTGGTCTTTATATTGCAATAATATTGAACTCTTAAGAAAACTTAAAATATACGCATTGGTCATGAGCTATGAAGATTCTAGACAAAATTATCCTGATGATTCTGATCAGAATACTAGAATAGAGCTAATAAATTATTGCATAGTGTTTTTTATAAGATAAGGGTGACAAATGAGCGCACAGTCCACTTTCATCTATCCTCGAATACGAATCAAAGTGCAGATGCGTTGTCATCCGTAAGGACTAAGATGGAATGCCTTATTTCCTGTAAAAAAGGGTCTCCGGTTCTCCACACTCATCGTACGAAACAAAGCAGCATTAAGCTGCTATTTTACGCTGGTATTCTGTGAGAATATGGTCCTTCCTCGGTCGAGCCGATCCATTCGTGCTAAAACTATACTAATAATACAAATGCAGCATGGCTCTACCACGTAGTAAAATTATAAGAGTATTGTCATCACAGTCAATCAATTTTCAAGTCAATCGGCCGTGTATTAATTAGTGAAAATTACATTAAAAGATTCTGTTACACAGATAGACACAGGCGAAGCTAATAAAATCGTGTTGTTAATAAATATAAACATTTTCTTTATTCGATTCATAATTGACTTCGACAATCACTACTAAGATTGAATCCAATAGTACAATTACTTCCTTACATTATGAGCTAAGGTTTTGTAGAAAGCGCTCCCAATGATGTCAGGAATACCAATAAAAACACTTTTAAAGTATTTAGTCCACAACATTACTCGAATCACTACATGAAAATTTTGACATCGTATTTTTATTTATTTATGTAATAATACTCGTAATACATAAAACGTAAGGATTGAATTATATGAAATGTATTTTATATATTATACAAACCCAAAAGTCCAAAAGTGTAAGATGTGTTAACTATTATTAACTAGATGTATACCTAATCTTATGTATAATACCCTCTTTTCTTAACATTTTTTTTACCTGGTAGAAAACTATGATTGATAACTAACCGCAAGTGCCACTTAACATTTAGCCCACAAAACATATCCTTTCATTCATCAATCGGACACTATGAGATCTGTACAGCAGTTCCCATTGTCGTCTTTTAGAACAAACAGTAACAAATATCTATTAAATGAAATAATGGAAGCTCAACAGCTCGATGATCGTCTTGAATTCTACAAAACACTATATTGCTTAGCCGTTCAATTAATCTCTTAAAAAATATTTAGCCAATTTCTCCTGTACGTAAGTCTAAATAAAAGTAAAATTTTGACATATGTAAATTACATTATATATTAAAGAAAACATCCAGACGCGAATAATTACCCCTTAATAAATTACGACCTGCATCGTAGCGGTATAGCTACGCTGTTAAATATTATCAATATTGATTAAAACTACTTTTAGGGATTTTATCGCGTTTAATTTTAAAAATTAAAATTTATTATGAATTTCAATCAAAATTAAACGCAATAAAATCCAAAGTAGTTTTAATCAATGTGTAGTGTTTGCGTAAATATAAGAAATCATTATATAATCAATATATGTAGTTTGATTCATTTTTTTCCAAGAATACTAGTAACGATATTAACACTACTAATACTTCCGTTAACTACTCTAAGTTTAAAAATGATTGTGGTAAGAGTGATTCACCACAGAAGCCGAATGGTATGGTGGATTTGAATCTATGACTGTTTGAGGTTGCAGTCCGCACCCCATCATTAGGCTAATGTCACTTCCTATCTTCTTTTTTTCCTACCCTTGTCCTAAATTATTTGGGATTGACACAGCATGCTATCTTCTTCCATTCTCTTCTATTAGCCGTCATCTCACTTTTTTCTTACACATATCCCTAATACATAACAATCTACTTCATAGCCAACTTTCTTGTTACACGATTTACTTTTCTTCGCATAATATACCCATACCACGTTAGCCTACCACTTCTCAACTTTTCTGTGACTGGGCTCTCTTGTAGCCTCTGATAAATTCATGTTGTTTCCAATCATTGAATCTTATTTAAAAACCTATATTGAACACGACGTACACGCTTTAACTGCTGTTTGAATCTGTGACCTACGACAAAGTTACATTAACCACGAAAACACAAACTTGCGTCACCATGTAAGGCTTTCGTCGGATCTCTGTTAAGGCCGTAAATCAGGGCTAAAGCGAAGCGAATTCCGCTATATTATGTTTATTCATGAATTGCTTGCCTAGCGAAAGTGAATCCGTGTCGGTTCCAGCCCTTACGAAATTTCGTCGTTTCGCTAATGCGGTTTTTCATTTTCATCTCTTTTCCGGTTGCGTTTTAATTAAATTTGTTTTTTATTTATTTTTTGTTAGTAGGCGACTGTTAATTCTTATTGTGAAAATTAATTATATTAAGAAGAAGTTATGGGCTTTGATCTGATTTCAATATAAACTACACATTTTTAATTCCCACATTCTATCGATTTTAATTAATTCAATCAGTTGTACATAATGTAATGGCGCGTTAAATAAAATCAATTTTTGTATGGAGTCATTATCAGATAATTGATTCTGGCGATATACGAGACGAAAACACACAACATACAACGTGAACTCACACAAAATCATACTTCAAAAAACTGTTGAATCGGACGTATATTAAATTTGGACTTCTGAAAATCTAAATTATTGTACAAACAATGAATTGTGATGCTAAAAGATATATTTTTGTTGGCAACTCCTATCATTAGCTAAATCAAATAATACATAAGAGCTGCTTGATCTGATAATTTATTAAAATCAAACAAACTTAATGTTTTCTAATTCATTATCATCATTATCACCATAACCCCATAACAAAAGTCCGCTGGACACAGTCCTCTCCAATTAAGAATTTGCCTCAGTAGTCACGCTTGACAGGTGTATTAACGATTGCAGTTATTTATTGCGGTGTATTGCCGGTTGAGGCTACCACGCCAGAAATAATCGAAAAAATTGACCAACTTGTTTCGGAAGATGCCCGGCTAAAGAAAAAACAGCTTGCAGCATTAGTTGGAGTATCGAAAACAACCATTTTAAACATTATACATCAACACCTTGGCATGACTATAGTCTGTGCAAGATGGGTTCCGAGAATGCTTTCTGTGCATCAAAAAAACGAGCGCATCGAAAGTTGTCGCGAGTTTTTGCACCGCTATGGAGAGCAAAGGTAGGAAATTATGGCCCGAATTGTAACTAGATAATGAAACTTGGGTTCATCATTATGGACCTGAGTGAAAGCAAGGGTCGATGCAGTTGCATAAAAAAGGCTCACGCCCTCCTTAGAAGTGTAGGGGGTCTCAATCAGCCGGAAAGATCATGGTGACGATCTTTTGGGATACAGAAGGTATCCTTTCGATTAAGTATAAGGGACGTGCTGTTTCCATAACGGGAAAATACTACGACTCTTTACAAGATAAAATAAAAGAAGCTATTAAATAAAAAGGCGAGGAAAGCTTACAAAAGGCGTGCTCCTTTTGCATGACAGTGCGCCCGTGCACTCAAGGCATGTTGCGAAGGCTGCCATTCACCAGTGCGGTTTTGAACAACTGCGCTACCCACCCTATAGCCCAAGCCTGGCCCCAAGCTACTATTCTTTGTTTCCAAAAATGAAGAAAGAACTGCGTGGGAAAAAATTTGGCGATGGTGATGAAGTGAAGTCAGCAATTTCGGCCTATTTTGACGCCCAAGACAAATCTTTTTTCTTTTTTTTGGACGGTATTAATAAGTCATTTGACAGATCTAATAAATGTATGAGTTAAAGGAGAATATACATTGAAAAGGAAAAATAGTTTGCTTCATTTCATTATCCTTTACTGTCATACTACGAATTTTCGACCTCTCCTAATAATTAATAATTTTTATAATCACATTAATTTTTTTGCGTGAATAGTAAACGTGCAACAAAACATCCATTCTACCAATCCGCAAACAATACGTTCCGTCAGAAATGCGAAAATCATTGAGATTCCGAACGCGGTCCGTCCGTTTGTTTTCACTCAACAAAAAACAATATTTTCCCCGGAATGAATATTCATTTGTAGAAACTGTAGCGATTTATTATGTTAAACGAATGCGGCCATGACGGGCAACTCGTCCGTTATTAATCCCGTTGATTGTGTTGCCGCGGTGTGGCCGCAACGATTCTCATCGGTATTTAGATAAAATCACTGACGCGATTAGAACCTACGCACCCAGCGCGTTTGCCATCCTCACCTCAAAAATGTATATTATAAATATGCTTATATAACTATAAAAGTGCGAACCTTTGTTCGAAATTTAAACAATTAAACAAATAAAATCGTTAAGTACATAGGACAAAAATTTAATTTTGTGAAGAGCTTAGATATTCTAGTAATGTAACTCCTATTCCCTTGTTCTAATATGTCATCATGACATGACATGATAATATAATCGTAGTCTGATGGGAAGGCAATTGGAGCTGAGCGGAAAGACTGTGGAAACACCACCAACTATGTGATTCCATGTCGGCCACTGAAAATTCAACTAATAATTGATTTTGGTCTAACTTGAGATCCAAACTCGGGAACATGTTGACCTACAAGGCTGTTATCTGGATAATATGGAGCTTGTTCTTTTAACGACGACATAGAAAATGGGCCACCACCAGGTTGAAACTTGTCCAGTGGAATATTTCACCTTTCCTATCGACGCCCAAATTGTAAACGAGCTGATAAAAAAATCTATTTGCAGTATATTGACTTGTTCCATGGCACAAAGTAAAGAATTTTCAGCAACATAGCTGTTTGGTGCGAAATTTTGGTAGTACGTAGTGCTAAATTATAGTTCAGCTGGTAAGGTTTCAATACTAAGTAGTTGTAAAAACTGTAGGTAAAATTAACAAGAGAAGGTATTATGAAGTGAATTCATATTAATTGTCAGTGTTGCCACATTAATTTTCTACAAAAGCAGAATTTTCACATAAAGAACTTATTAAAATCGCGATTGGATTGATAGAAGTATCTAAAAAGCTCAGTCGCTTCAGTCACTGAGAAAAATATTCAAACAACGTGTTTTGTCATAAACGGAATGTTTTGTGTTTCGAGCAGGACATCACACTTTAAAAAAAGCGGGACGTCCTGTAAACAATGTGATATTTGACTACGAACACCAATATAATAAATAGGTACCAAGAAACTTCATGAGTCATCATAGTAACTAGAGCTAAAAATGTCTTGTAAAATATTCCATACAAAGAAAGCTCTTATAAGGACCTAAAATCGCTTATTACATCCTTTCATTTCGTCGCGTTATATTTAAATCAGTCGGCAATAGGCGCCGCGGCCAAATCCCGTCCTGACCCATTTCCTCTCAATCCGCCTAATGCTCTACGTACTCTCGGTAAAGTTGCAGCTTGAGTTTTAGCGGGAAGGCATTTTATTTCTTCTATCCCTCTCTATCTATAAATAAAAACTCCTTCTTTTATCTTCTCTTTAAAAAAATTAATTGCTGTCTGTTAGTATCACTTAAACTCGAAAACGACTCGAATGAGTTTGATGATTTTTTGTATTCGTTTGAGTGGTCCCTAAAATTATTTATGATAAATCATTATGAGAACTCAGACTAACAAAGAAATAAGTCTACATATCATTTGATGCAAAAACCAAGCTGAAACCAAGCTCAGCTTATTGTAAGTGCTTGCACTCATTGTAAGAACAACATATATATGATTTTTCACATATTAATTATATGTACATATGTATATAAAATAATTTGCACAGTTCTGGTTCCAGCAGTTTTACAAGACACTTTTTTGGGTGTCACTAGAAATTTATGCAGCGCTCCGTTTATCCTTTTTAGTCTGAGTTTATGAAATGAATATTAAATTAGTTGATCGAGCAAGTAGATGAGTTTGTGTATTTAGGGTGCGTATTTAGCAGGGATGGGAGATATGATAAGGATATAGAACGACGAGTGAACGCAGGAAACAGAGTAAATGGGGCCCTGCACTCTATTGTGAAGAGTCAAAATGTGTCAAAAAAGGCACGTATGGCAATTCACAATGCTGTGTTGGTCCCTACTTTAACGTATGGTAGTGAAAGTTGGGTATGGCAGAAGAAGCACGAGAGTAGAATAAATACTTACTTACTTACTTACTTACTTATCGTCACGCACAATCCCTAACGGGGTAGCCAGAGAGAACAGATCGCCAAGTGTCACGATCCTTACATACCTCTTTCGCTTCTTTCAGGTTCATTAACTTCTTCATACATGCACGTCTAGGTATCCGAGTACTCTTGACCCTCCCCTCTTCGAGCAATTTGCTCACATGGTCTTCGAAAGTTAGTCTCGGTCTACCTCGACACCTTTTAATATTTACTTTCGCTCTATATATTTTCTTCACCATTCGGTCTTCACTCATTCGTTCAACGTGCCCAAGCCATTGGAGTACGCCCCTATCAATTTTTGTGATAAGGTCATCTTTCAATCCTGCCATATTGCGAATCTCTTCGTTTCGCTTTCGGTCGGCTATGGTAACGCCACACATTTTACGAAGAGATCGCATCTCCACTGCATTCAACTTGCTTTTATGCTTCTTCTGGCATACCCAGGTTTCGCTGCCATATAACAAAGTCGGTACCAACACTGCGTTATTAATTGCAAGGCGTGCACTCTTCACCACGCCTTGCCTTTTTACTAATGCATTCAGAGCACCATTGACTTTGTTTCCGGCAGCGACACGCCTATCCACATCTAAATCACATCTTCCATCCCGGCTGAAAGCACTTCCCAAGTATACAATTTCATTTACCTGTTCTAGACATTCCTGATTTACCCATATTTCACATTTCGTTCTCTCTTCGTCCTTTTCAAATACCAGAACCTTAGTTTTATTAGCATTCAAACGGAGACCTTTAATTTCACATTCCTCTTTCATACACGTGACTAATGCCTGCAGTTCTGCTTCTGATGGTGCAATAAGCACTGCATCATCAGCATACAGCAGACAATTAACTATTTAATTAGAATAAATGCAGTAGAAATGCGGTCGTTAAGGAGTATGTTAGGGCTGAATCTGAATGACAGGGTGAAAAATTGTGTGATAAGAGAAGAGTGTGGTTTGCAAGATGATGTTGTGACCAGGATTAAGAAAGGAATGCTTCGGTGGTTTGGTCATGTGGAAAGAATGGATGAGGAAAGAGTGACAAAGAAAATTTATGTTGCAGAAGTGAATGGCAGAGTCGGAAAGGGACGTCCTGGGCGAAAATTTATCGACCAAATTGGCGATTTATTGAAAACGGGCCAAATTAGGAGTACCCTTAACCGACGAGCATGCATGCGTAGGTGTATGGATGTGAAGGAGGCGAGAGAGGTGTGTCAGGATCGTGCCAAATGGAAGTCTGTAGTCTCTGCCTACCCCTCTGGGTGACAGGCGTGAGTGTTTATATGTATTAAATTAGAAGATTTTGACATGAAAATATAGGAAACGATTTTATGGGCGTTATTATATAAATCATTCTTGAAGTAAAAACAAGTACTTGTCAGTGCCGCAAATGTGTAGGAAAAATTAATTTAAAATAGACGTAACATTCTTCAGCAGCCCATCAACGCGTGTGACCCATAACATCACCAAGCTGGTTGTAGGCTTGTTATTGGTTGTAGGATTTGTCTTAATTGTATTACTTGACAGGCGGATTAACTGTTACAAAACTTTTGACACTGCTCTTGTTTTTTTTATTTTATTTTATTTTATTTTATTGAATAAGTGTGACAAACGAGCACAAAATCCACCTGATGTTTAGTGGGTACTGTGGTTAATATTTATCCACATCTATCCTCGATTATGAATCAAAATGCAAATGCGTTGTCACCCCTGAGGACTAAGATGGAATGCCTCATTTCCAGCAAAAAGGTTCTGCGATTCTCTACGCTCACCATACGAAACATAGCAGATTAAAGATGCTATTTTATGCTGGTATTCTAAGAGAGCTTGGCATTTTGATGGTCGAGCCGACCTATTCGTACCACAACCGTAAAATAGCTGTAGCGTAGCTTAACACTTTACAGGTCTGGTTATGTTACGCCTGGCGTAAACAACTGCCAGATGGGAGCCACAAGATTTTTGTGCACATCTCACAATTCTAACATTTTGATTGGTCCCTTAAACATATCGCTATAACTGTGACCGAATAGAAAGAAATCTCTCAATTCGCTTCAGTGGCGCAATGCTTTCGTTCGTGTGCCTTCAAAAATAATAACACTTTGCATAAGCATTTTTTCTTCAGCTCTCTTTGAGTAAACATTTTTTAAATCGAATCGCCCAAAAGAATGTAACTTTTTGGACGAGTATGTGTTATTTTTATTTATAAAATATCTAAAAACGTGCTAATTCAACTCTTACTCTAAACTTGCAAGTCTAACTACCGATGTATTGTTAAAATTTACATTGTATTGTATTTTTTAGATTAAGGGTACAAAAATCTGATGGTAAATGGATGCTGTCACCTATAGACATCTCATTTATACTCAATTAAAAATCAAAATGCCTATGCATTGCCTTCTTATACATACCTCAGTGATATCTATGGTTCGCGAAGTTATGTGCTCAGTAAAGAGCGTGATTATTCGTTATAACATGTCATGGTTCGATCACTTTCCATAAGAAATTAGACGTAACTTGAAAATTTTACAACCTAAAATGGAGTAAGTAGCTTCAAACCAAAGAGGTTAATATAGAAAGAAAGAGACATGGATTAAATACTAAGCATTGTGAAAAGAGATTGGTACATATAGACTTTCTGATGGAATTTAAAGAATGTAGTGATAAGTTATATATATATATATATATATATATATATATATATATATATATATATATATATATATATATATATATAAAACATAAATGTATTTTAGATGATATGTATGAAAACATTATTACAATTTTGAAAGAAGCCTGAGCTGAGAGTAATAATGTTAAATTTGGTATAAAAAATATAACAGGATCGAACAAACATGTTGGCAGTGCTTACAGGGAAGTCAGACTTGCGTTTCTAAATTAGGTCAACGGAGAACCATATTATCGTCCAATTTATAATGAGATTCGAAACAAAACTGAAGTGGTGTCAGAATAAAAAAGATAAAATTAAAATGGACATTATTGTATCTCACTACTATTCAAAGAACTTTAAACATTTTTGGAAAATGACGGAGGAACATTCGTGAGCGTGCGCATATTGCCGAATTATTTAAAAAAATTGTTTAAAAGGTGAATCTCCACTGAAAATATTAATATCACAACAAGTAAAAATGTCGATAAATCTGGAAAAGTCTAGAACGGTACCACTTTAGTGGTAAAACGCACATGCGTGTTACCACTAAAGGTTTTAGAACTGGGTTATCTACCAAAACTGCAATTTTACTGAGGCTACTCGGCAGTGCCTTCTTGTGGGCCATGTCACTAAAACAACGATAAACAAAAAAGTTGATTCTGGTAATTTTTTTTATATTTTACTTTGTTTAAAAGGCCTAAAATTTAAATTAGTGATAAAGAACAACGCATGTTATAATAAAATATAGAAAACGTCATAATTATTTGGATTTACGTAAAAGTTTCATATGTTGTCTCATATGAAAAATTATGATTTTTTTTTAATTTCAATAAAGCTGATAGAAATCTTCAAATATTGGTGCAAGAATCACATCAATTACGTTAGGTGTGCGGGATCACTATCCAACCAGCAGGCTGGAGTATAATGTACGACAAGTAGGTCTTACATCGCCAAGTCCCTGCATGTATGAACAAGTTGATTGAGGACTTCAGGAGCATTCAGTTTGGCTGCTCAGTATATTTGTGAGCGATATGCAGAAGCGCACAGTCTTAGGTATCCAATACCATATATTATATTACTCGTAATACAAGAAAAAGTGAATTCATTGTATTTAAAGCCAGGAGGAAAACATACTTGTCCATTCCGAACTTGAAATTAATGGGAACTCCGCTAAAACAGGTTACTCAATTTAAATATCTAGGGCATTGGGTCAATGACTCACTGAGCAATGACTTAGATATAGAAAGAGAACGAAGGGCGTTGGCTGTTAGATGCATCATGCTTACCAGGTTCGCTCGATGCACTCGTTAAGTAAAAATTGCACTTTTTAAGTCATACTGCCAATCATTTTATACCTGCAATCCGTGGGTCAACTACAAGCAGAAGCCATACAGCGCCCTTAGAGTAACAGTTTCAGGGCATTGTCGGGGCTGCCTCGCTTTTGTAGCGCATCGGGGATATTTGCAGAACCACGCACGGATGGTTTTCACGCGATTATACGAAAGCTTATAGCATCGTTGATAACGCGAATACGGTGTAGCACTAATATTCTCCTAGAAACTATTGTAAATTGCTTAGACAGTATTTATGTAAAAAAACTGGATGGAGACAGTTCTGCCAGCAATAAATCATTACTAACCCCAGTTTTTAAGATTTTTTAGTTTTGGTTATTAACACATATGAAATAAACTCAGAAAAAAAAGTTATTATTGCTATAATTGCCACATTTGAGGACTAAAATGGAATGCTTTGTTTCCGGTAGAAAAGTGAAGGTGAAGGTCTCCGGTTCTCTACACTCATCATATGAAACACAGCAGCAATAAGCTGCTATTTTACTCTGGTAATCTGTGAGAACGTGGTCCTTCCCCGCGCGAGCCGACCCATTGGAACTACAACCATAGGTAGGTAATATAGCTGCAGCATTGCTCTACCACTATATAATAATTTAAAATAAGTATTTCATAATGAATTGTAAATTAATTGTAACACGTTATTTAGAAAATAACTAGTAAACCGGTGTAGTTCATAGTAGCTTTAAACAAGCCCAAATTGAATGAATAGTTCTGTGCTGAACTCACTTTGAATTTCACGCCTGAAAGATCTTGTTTATTATAATAACTACCCTGTAATTGTAAGCCCACGATCACAGTGTGTACCAGTTATGCACAGATGATGAGACAGCACCACGCTATACGCTCAGCACTACATGGACGTGGTAGGGTCACGCTGCAGCTATATCATGGTTGTAGCATGAATGGGTCGACTCAACCGGGGAAGGACCACGCTCTCACAGAATACCAGCGTAAAATAGCAGCCTAATGCTGCTGTGCTTCGTATGGTGAGTATAAAAATTCGGTGACCCTTTTCTACTGGAAACGAGGCATTCCATCTTAGTCCTCAGGGGTGACAACGCATCTGCGTTTTGATTCTTAATCAAGGATAAATGTAGATTTCTATGGGCCACAGCATCCAATTAACATCAGGTGGACTGTGTGCTCGTTTGTCACCCTCATTCTATTAAAAAAAACACTGTCTACTCAAGACTTAGGGTGCTCTTAATGGATAGCGTTTAGCGGAGAGATGCGTTTGGCGTGCACCCTCTCTTATATGAAGTCCTGTGTAGAGTTCGAAATAAAAACTTTTTATTGAGTGAGAGTTAATTGTATGCCATGAACACATTAATAACAAAAAATGTATAGATTAAAATCTACAGTTAAATGTTTGCCCGTCGATCAATCTGTACATCCGGGCTTCACAATGGCTAAATTGATTGTGATGAAACTTTACGTACAGATAGAGCAAGGCCATGTGATATAATATTTTATCCGAAAAACTTGGATTTTTTTGATAAATAGGGAAAAATTATAAATATAATGGACCTTAAAAATCTAAACGACGCGTCATTAATAGATTGTACTCAGGTGAATCAAGGGCGCGTCACTAGTTCAATAATAAAGTCGGAAATATTACTGTAAAACGAGCTATTACTTTAACTTACCTTCAAAAGGTATTGATCTGGATAAAAAAGATAAAAGACCCCAGCAAATCCGGACATGTCCAAGGCGATAAACAAACCTATTCCAAGACTACAGAAGGGAAATAATACGCATTTTTTACGAAATCTCCGCACTTTTGCAATCAAAGAAATCGGCTAAAGGAGCATCGATGGCCCCTAAAACTCGTTGCGACTTTCAGACGACTTTTACCGGACCCTTTGTCTCGCCCCGCCCTTGCCCTGGGTGCCCGCGAGAAGGAAATGGCGACAATTTATGACGGGCGCTGACTGCGCCTAATTCTGGAAGGCTCTCATTAAATGAGACTAAACGCGTACCTACATTCACTTATAGGGACAATTTTTTACTCCGTTTTCTCTTCGCTCCGTTATCACGTCGCCCTTTTATTTAAGGTTTTCGCTGTCCCATTTTGGAATTCCTTTGTGACGTTTGTTATGAGGATTCCCTTGCAACAGGACGTGCAACTGACGGTGCGACTCTTGAAAACTTTAGACGTTTTGGCGGCAGGGATAATTAAAAAAAAAACTAAGTTTACAGATGCCTGTAAGCGGTTGTACCACACTAGGGTAGCTGACTTCCTGTAGATGATTTTAGTTTTATATCATTTGATTTATTGTTCCAAGCGGCCGATCTAATGCCACTTAAAAATTTCACACTCACATTCTCTGTGTGAGCGTGGTCCCCAATCCATATTATATGTTCTAGTCAAGTCGATCGACTCGTACTGCAACCGTAATATAGTTACAGCGTTGCACTACCACTTAATTTGGTTTCGTGTGTGATGTAGGAGGCGATGGAGAGGAACGAACCGGTAGATTATGAACCAGCGTCTTTGAGATAACTTAAAGCAACTGTTGCCTATAGCGCATGTACTCCTTATGATGCAATGGGGAAGGCCAACGTTAAGCGGTGGACTTTTGGTAGACTGTGACGGTAAGGGTAGCCGTAACGTATGATGGCGGTGTAAGAATATGCACTACTCTATATCATGCTGTGCATGTCGTAAGAGGTGACAAAGGCAATCTAAGAGGAAATGGGTAGCGGCATCTTCAAAGAAAGACAATCCTCCTGCCAAACGTGACAACTACGCCAAAATCGCCTATATTTAAGACTTTTAATAGGCTGCGTGCTGTGATGGTGGTGATGATATCCTTTTTCTAAGCAATAATGACAAACGAAACGCAAAGTTTATATTTCAAATTAATGGAATAAACAAAAACAAACAAGTTAAGTAGTTTTAATTTGCTGTTTATAGCCCGATAGACGCAGTAAAATGCGTGCCATCGCAGCACGTATCGTCGCCGAACCTCATTTTAGCTCTGTCTATAAAGTTTATACTCGCATGATCGTTTGCTAGATAAATTCGTAAATTAAATTTATTCGTGTGCACACGATTATGTTCTCTATGACTATTGACTTATGGTCTAACATTCGTTCAGTTTTCTGACTTAAATTTCGGGTGTGACTTAAAATTATGTTAGAACAAATGTACTTGGCAATTGATAGGGCTGTCAAAAGTTTTTTTGTAGGAAAATAAAATACTTTGTATTAATGAAAATAATGTAGATGGCTTTTCTGCCAATTAAGACTATTTCCATAAGTAAAACATGTTGTAGAAGCACTAACTAGTGCCTGATATAATGTGTAATGTGATAAGATTGAAGGATTCATAGCACAACCAGACAAACTTACAATTAGTGTTTTGGGTTACATATTGAATCCTGAAATTATAGGTTAGTAGGAAGTCCAGCTGGGTAACTAACACCTCTATTCCTACCAATCAGCAAAACGTGCACTGCTGTGTTCCGGTTTGAAGTCTGGAGAGAGCTACATATAGTATTATAACGCTCTGTGAGCCATCACATCTTAGTTCTCATAGGTGACGATGCATCTGTAATATTTTTGTTAGAAGTTAGTTGAAGATGTCCGTAAACAGCATTGGCCACTTACCATCAGGGTCATTTTACGAAAAGAAATTCAAACATAGATTAAATTGCTAATCCACTCGATCGTGTTGATGTTTCAAATCTTAAAATGCGAAATTGTGATTTTGCTTTATTTATTTTATATCGTTTTGTCAACCCTGTTAATGAGGGGGTCATTGCGCCGTCTACTGAAATAGGTCAGATAGTGGCGACATTTTTCTGTGCCGCAAGATTCGGGAATGTTTTCCGTGCGAATGAGTAATGTGGGAGTTCTGTCGTTGCGTAACAGACTTCAGGGCTGTCGATATTTATCACATGAGTAGGCGTTGGACCATCATTAAGCGTAATGCAGACAAATTTTTCTAGGGGATCCGATAATGTCAATAAAGAAAAACAAACATTTTTGTTAGTCGTCACTCCATATTAACAAGTGTATGAAATTAAACTGAATCTCCTTTATTTTTCGCCGTGAGAGATTAAGATCTCGATTATCCAAGAATATGTGTTTTGTATCAATGCATTTCATCATCATCATCATCATCATCAGTACAGCCCTTCACAAGTCCACTGGTGAACATAGGCCTCCTCCAAAGAATGCCACAATGCACGGTCCTAAGCCACCTGCATCTATCAACTTCCTGCAGGTTTTACAAGGTCGTTACTTCATCTAGAGGAGGGAGAGCCCTACATTACGCCACTCCAGAACCTTTTTTCCCCATCGGTTGTCGGTTCTCCAAGCTATATGGCCGGCCTATTGCCACTTCAGTTTACTAATTCATTGAGCTATGTTTGTCATTCTGGTTCTACTGCGGATATCTTCTTTCTAAGTTTATCACAACACAGCCCTTTCCATAGCTCGCTGAGCAACCTTGAGCGTCCTCATACGGCCAGCAGTGAAGGACCACGTCTCAGTTCCATAAGTCATCACTGGCAACACGCACTGGTTGTACAGTTACGTTTTCAGGTTTTGAGGTATAGTTATGTACCTCAAATATAGACGAGAAGATGTGTCTTAATTTCCCGAACGATTCCCAGCCGAGTTGAATCCGTCGATCGATCTCTCAGACTTACTTACTTACCTAGTCAGACTTTTCGTCCCAGGTAAATATACTCGTCAACAACTTCGAGTTTAGTGCTCCCAACAACTGCCGGCATAGGTGTGACATGGACGTTACACATGATCTTTATTTTGTCCATCTTCATCTTAAGACCTGTTCGTTGGGAGGAAACATTGGGGCCATTGAGTATAGTGCTTAGGTCCTCCAGCGATTCTACCATAAGGCCTATATCATCGGCAAGTCGAAGGTGATGTACTCGCCATTGATGTTAATCCCGTATCATTTCCAGTTCATTAGTTTGAAAAGTCTTCTAATGCAGCGGTGAAGAGTGTCGTGGATATAACGTCACCCTGTCTTACACCTCTCTGCAGTTGGATAGGTTTCGTAGGTACTCTGGTTCTGTACTCGGGTAGCCATCGTAGCCCTACTGTACAAACACTTCAGCACTTCGATAAACCGACAGTCAACTTGGCACCGCTGAAGGAACTGTAGCACCGCCCAAATTTCGGCGGAATCGAAGGCTTTCTCATAGTCCATATACGCCGGGTGAAATGGCAGATTGTACTCTTCGGTCTTCTGTACAATTTGCTGAAGGGCATGTATGTGGTCTATGGTAGAAAAACCTTTTCGGAAACCAGCTTGTTCGGGAGGCTGGAAGTCGTCTAGTCTGCGAGCGAGACGATTCATAATGACTCGAAAACAGCATGTAGACGCGGCTTTGAGGAAAATCGGTCTATAGTTCCTCAAGAAAGCATTGTCACCTTTTTTGGAGAATAAGATCACCGCACTTCAGTTCCACGCCTTCGGAAGAGTTCCACCATGGAGGACGGAATTAAAGAACTTCTAATTCCATCTGTGCCGGACGGGCGAAACTCTCCGGAGTAAATGTTGTCGAAGATACTTCGCGAGTCGCTCACGTCCTACACCTATAGGTTCCGGTGGGTACTTTCACCGCCGTCTTTGTGGGTGCCGCTGAAGTATTGTGGACTGTGGTTCAAATCAAAATGCACGATTAACAAATACAAATAGCAAGGTAGTGGCCAGCGGTTCGACTGATTGATTAGTCGCGAAATTTTATAACTATTGATCACGGTTGTTAAACTACGGTTGATCGCTATTGATTGGTCACTGTATATTTCGACAGATTTCTTTAAATTGTACGGTGGTATCAAAGATCTATTGGTAGTAGCTGGTTTTCTAACACTACTGACTAGCAGCAATTATCAACTAAACTAGTTGATTTTATCACTTGTGTAACTGCGGCTATCAGTTACCACTTTCACTATAATATGTAACTGCGAATATCAGTTACGACCTTTTTCGGCTAGCTAACACTTTCACGATATGTAACTGCGAATATCAGTTACGACCTTTTTCGGCTAGCTAACACTTTCACTATTCACTATATACTGCTACTAGTCACTTCAGCTACCACCGGATACCACTCACTTCACTTCACTGTCACTGGTAGTTCTTCACACTACTGCTGGTACTGGGTCCCGAGCCCCTAAGATAGACTTGGGCAATACTTTGCAGTGAGCCGCTTGCCATTTTCCGTTTGCCTCTTTATTGCATAAACTTTTCACTATACAAATGGCATAAATTGCAATATTTTCTATACAAAACTAATTGATACACTAACATGCTATACATCATAAAATCGGTAGTCTGGTACTTTATTAGTATATCATAAATGTTACTCAAAATATTAACATTGTAAAAAGTTATTAAACGAAATGTCCAAAATTTTCATAATATTTGGGTACATTAATTCTTTGTTTTTTCTATAACTACGAAATGCGTTTAATTATACAAAAATATCCCTACACTTCCTTAATCTATAAGCCATATGCTAATTGAATGTCATATTTATAACTCTTTTAGAACATAAAATTATTTTCCTTATTTTAGTATGAACTATTACGCAGTTAATTAAAAACTTTCCACGATAAGACGCGCTGTGATTGGTCGATTTTTTGGTATATAATAAAAGTTGTTTATATCACTTGTTATCAAAACGACATTCTATACAAATATACTAAGAGTTATAAATATGTTACACAACTATATTAATACATCTTTTCATCCAGTTTTGTTGGTAATTTCATTATTAATACAACAAACAATATTCTTTGTAACTTCGTTTCTTAGCGTTGTTAGGCCGTCGCGAACATCTCTCCCGCCGTGCAGCGTCGCGACGATTTTCTCACAGCGGCGCTGCATCCATTTCGGTGAGCGACGTTGCTTCTACTTCGGCAGCGGCACGAGTTTCCTGGTTGGCCTCTTGATTAGGCCGTTTGCTGTGCGTACCTCCACAGTGCGGATCTGTCCGTCCGCACCGGGGTAAACAGCTTCCACCCTCCCTCGTGGCCAGGTGTTACGTGGTAACTGGCCGTCAGCTATGAGGACTGGATCGCCCAACTGGAGATTGGGACCTCGCCCATGGGCCTCCCGCCGGTTTTGAAGTTCCGGTAAATACTCTCGGACCCAACGCTGCCAGAACATGTCAGCGAGTATCTGGGAGCGTCGCCAGTGTCTTTTGCTATTCATATCCTTTTCATCAAATACTCCAGGTGTCGGTAGTCTCGCAGATCCTCCTAAAAGGAAGTGATTTGGAGTGATGGATTCATCATCGTCGCTGTCTACAGAGATGTGAGTCAATGATCTGCTATTTACTGTGTACTCCACCTCGCAGAGCAGCGTGGCTAATGCTTCCTCATGCGGATGTCTCTCATGATGGACGGTGTATAGTGCCGTCTTCACGCACCGTATAAGACGTTCTCTCTTGGTTGGTGTTTCATGTAGCAAATTGATTGGAAGTCGAGCGAGCTTTAGGTTGAAGCTCAGCTGATCGGTACCCTGTTTCCAGATTAATCCGAGTATCTTTTCCTCGGTTCCTTTGTTTCCCAGATCGACCGACTCAGAAGCTTCATGGTCAGGTTCTAATTCTTTTACAACTTCTGGTGCGTTGGAAACCCATTTTCTTAAGGTGAAGTGCGCGTTTTTGTGTATGTCGCGTACTTCCTTCGATATTCGCTTTGCCTCTTCCAGAGACTGGAAACTATCGAGATAGTCATCCATATAGTGGTTTTGGATGATAGCTTCTACGGCTTCTGGATACTTGTCTTTGTATTTTTTAGCGTTCCAGTTCTTCGCGAATATGGCTGTGCAGGGCGAACTGGCTGCACCGAAAATGATCGACGTCATTCTATATTCCTGTGGAGCTTCATTACGTCGATCCCCTCTCCAGAGATATCTTAAGGCATCTCTGTCTTCGGGTCTAACTTTGACCTGCATGAACATTTCGGCTATGTCCGCGGAGACAGCGATTTTATGGCGGCGAAAACGCATCATGACCCCTGGTAGTGATTGCAGTAGGTCTGGACCCGTGAGCAGGAAGTCGTTCAACGACACCCCCTTTGTTTTGGCTGCGGCATCGTGTACTATTCGAAACTTCTCTGGCTTCATTGGGTTATGGACGTCGAAATAGGGTAGGTACCATGTTCTTCCCGGTGTGCTAGTTTTCGGTGCTATCTCGGCGTATCCTTTTTGTACAAGGGAATTCATTTGTTCATCATACTTCCTTTTTAGATCTTCGTCTCGATCTAATTTTCTTTCAATGGAAACGAGCCGTTTAATTGCTGTTTCATAATTACCAGGCATCTCGATATCCTTTTCCTTCCAGAGAAGCGCTGTTTCTAGGTGCCCGTCTTGTAACTGACGGGTGCCGCTATTTAGTATATCTTCAGCTTTCTTCTCTGGATCGTAGTCTGGTCTTCTCGGATTGATAATGAGAGATTCCAACGCGAAATATTCGCGGAGTTGGTCATCTATAGTTTCCTCGCTCTTGTGCAGCTCATTGGCCGCGTGGACGCGCTGATACGGGGCTTTAGTGTGTGCCCCGTGTAGCACCCATCCTAATTCTGTGAGCGAGGCGATTGGCTGGTGCGGTGGACCTCTACGGATTTGAGTGGCTATCAGAAGTCTCCAATTGTCCTGTCCTATTAGGATCCTTGGGTTGCCGGAGTCATATATTAGCTGCTCCTTTAGGTCTTTCAAGTGTTTGCACTTGGCTATGTCTACTGCACGCACAGTCTGTGGCCCCAAGTTTAGGCTTGCGACCGTGCGTGCTCTGAATGGCACCCTTTTGCTGTGGAGACTCTTCAGCGATACTTTGATTCTTCGAGATTCCGGTGAATCGAGGGTAGTGTTTCCGATAGCGGTGATCTTAAACGGGTCGAACCGCCCTTTAGCTCCAATTTGTTTGGCGATCTCTTCATCCATTAGTGAAACTGTTGACCCATCATCCAGCAGGGCGTGTGTGTTTACAGCTCCCGCCGGTCCAATTACTCGCACTGGAATTATTTTTAAATAGGCTTGATGCTTTGACACACCGAATGAGTTAGCAACAGTTTCTTGAGGTTCTTTTTGTTTGACCTCGGTCTTCTCCTTTGTATTGTTATGGAGAAGTCGATTGTGTGTCGCAGTGCATCCTTCTATTCCACACTTATTGGTTTTGCATTTGTGTGTCTGATTTCTATAACGCAAACAGCGGAAACATAAGTTATTTTTCTTTGCGAGTTCCCATCTTTTGTTGATATCTGCTTCCTTAAATTTTTTACATTCGGATCCGTAGTGACCCTCATTTTCGCACACTCTGCATTTCGGAGACGGCTTAGTAGTAGCCGCGTGTGCTCTATGTACTGTACGATTGCTTTGTGCTTCGTTGATAATTTCTGGAGGCGCAAATGCACTGCAGAAGCGAGCTTGCTCGGTAATAAAATCGCTGAAGCAGCCGAGGTCTGGTCTAGAGTCATATTTTTCAGTGTAGATTCTATACCACTGGGCACGTATAGAGTTTGGCAGTTTGTCGGTGAGGTGTCGTAGCAGCTCTGCGTTGACGAGGTAATGATCTCGCTTTAGGGCTCGAAGAGTGACGACGCTTCCCCTCACTTTACTCGCGAATGTGCAAATGTCTCTGGGCGCTTCTGTACAGCGTGCTAATCCTCGTAACTTCTCGGTTTCTGCTTGCGCAATTGAATCTGGACGCCCAAATTGTAGCTCCAGTTCTCGCATAATCTCATCTGGCTTAGCATGCCCGATGAGTTCTGAACTGACTGTTTCCAAGGCTCTTCCTTGTAGACTTCGTCTTAGTCTAGCTGTGTTTTCAATGTCATTGAAGTAGCCTCGGGTTGTTTCGTAAATGGCACGGAATGAAAGCCACTCGGTATGTGCTCCGCTAAAGCTTGGCAGTGTCATTATAGCTTTCGACGCTGCGAAAGTATGCGACGATAGTGGCGCACTCTCTAATTTTGATTTGTCAGCGAGTGCGGCTATAGCGGATGTGAGCTCCGATATAAATGGACGGAGCCCCCTGTCTTCACTTATGACAGGTTCCTGGTTAGCTTTATTTGGCTTGGGATCCTTTTGTACATCTTCCGGATAGGAATCCTGGTATGTGAGCTCTGATACAATCGGTAGGAGCCCCCTGTCTTCATTAACGGTGGGTTCCTGGCTGAGCTTCTGTGGCATGGGATCCCTTTGTACATCTTCTGGATAGAAATCCTGGTTCGTGAGCTCCTTTTGGGGCTCACTGAGGTCGACAACGTCCGGGGTTGGCTTTGTGACAGTTTTATTAAATGGGGCCTTCCCTCTGGTGGTTGCGCCTTGATTTGATTTTTGTTTGGCTACAGAGTTTTCGAGCCAAGATCGAACGTACTCACTTTTGGAGTGACCATCTTCATCATAGTCGTCTGATTCGTCTGCTTCTTCAGCCATCTGTAAAGAGATCTGCGCAAGTTCTAGTTTGATCTTCAATACTTCTTCACGAGCCTTCAAAATTCTTCTATTGGGCCGAACAGTCTTCTTTGACTTCGTACTGCAATCGGTGTGGCCCCTCGGTGGCTCTTCGGTGTGGGTGTCTTCCCGGGCTGTTGGCGATGATGCACGGCTAAAGTCATCGTTGCCTTCTATATGTTCCCTCTGCTTCGTTGTGCGGGCCGTAGTGGTCGGCGCGGGCAGGGGTATCCCCCCCTCGGGGGGGCAGCATGGCGCCTCAGCGCCCTCTACCGTTGACGGTGAGCGTGGTGGCATCTGGTGGTGGACGGCGGCGTTACTGGCCAACGAACCTCCCTCCAGACCGACGGTCCACGCCTTGGCTTCCCTTCCTTGCGAACGGGTGATCGGCATCTCGAATCTGAAAAATCTGCGGTTTTAATACGGTGGTGACTATTTACCCGGTTCCGAAATACAAACGGATATATCCGGCTCGAAGGACCAACGAATGTGCCGGACGGGCGAAACTCTCCGGAGTAAATGTTGTCGAAGATACTTCGCGAGTCGCTCACGTCCTACACCTATAGGTTCCGGTGGGTACTTTCACCGCCGTCTTTGTGGGTGCCGCTGAAGTATTGTGGACTGTGGTTCAAATCAAAATGCACGATTGACAAATACAAATAGCAAGGTAGTGGCCAGCGGTTCGACTGATTGATTAGTCGCGAAATTTTATAACTATTGATCACGGTTGTTAAACTACGGTTGATCACTATTGATTGGTCACTGTATATTTCGACAGATTTCTTTAAATTGTACGGTGGTATCAAAGATCTATTGGTAGTAGCTGGTTTTCTAACACTACTGACTAGCAGCAATTATCAACTAAACTAGTTGATTTTATCACTTGTGTAACTGCGGCTATCAGTTACCACTTTCACTATAATATGTAACTGCGAATATCAGTTACGACCTTTTTCGGCTAGCTAACACTTTCACGATATGTAACTGCGAATGTCAGTTACGACCTTTTTCGGCTAGCTAACACTTTCACTATTCACTATATACTGCTACTAGTCACTTCAGCTACCACCGGATACCACTCACTTCACTTCACTGTCACTGGTAGTTCTTCACACTACTGCTGGTACTGGGTCCCGAGCCCCTAAGGTAGACTTGGGCAATACTTTGCAGTGAGCCGCTTGCCATTTTCCGTTTGCCTCTTTATTGCATAAACTTTTCACTATACAAATGGCATAAATTGCAATATTTTCTATACAAAACTAATTGATACACTAACATGCTATACATCATAAAATCGGTAGTCTGGTACTTTATTAGTATATCATAAATGTTACTCAAAATATTAACATTGTAAAAAGTTATTAAACGAAATGTCCAAAATTTTCATAATATTTGGGTACATTAATTCTTTGTTTTTTCTATAACTACGAAATGCGTTTAATTATACAAAAACATCCCTACACTTCCTTAATCTATAAGCCATATGCTAATTGAATGTCATATTTATAACTCTTTTAGAACATAAAATTATTTTCCTTATTTTAGTATGAACTATTACGCAGTTAATTAAAAACTTTCCACGATAAGACGCGCTGTGATTGGTCGATTTTTTGGTATATAATAAAAGTTGTTTATATCACTTGTTATCAAAACGACATTCTATACAAATATACTAAGAGTTATAAATATGTTACACAACTATATTAATACATCTTTTCATCCAGTTTTGTTGGTAATTTCATTATTAATACAACAAACAATATTCTTTGTAACTTCGTTTCTTAGCGTTGTTAGACCGTCGCGAACACCATCCTCGCCCGGGGCCTTGCGGTTTTTAAGTTGCTGGAGAGCTATTCTAATTTCACTCATACTGACGGCTAGGATATCATCGGATTAATGTCGGAGACTTGCTCTTGGATCGATATTCATACTTGCATGCGGCTCCAACGAGAACGTGTACAGCTGCCCATAGAATCTCTCAATCTCACTCAAAATCTCACGTGTCCCGGAAAAGATGTTGCCACAATGCATTTATATGTACCCAAATATGTAATCCTGTTTCAGAATGAGGTTCCTTTGATCAAAACAACTGGCGAGAATTCGAATCTTGAATCCGCGCTGTAGTAGTCAGGTAATGTGTAATCTAAATCACACAGTGATTAAAATATTTCTGATGAAATATACCAGTATTTGATCACTCTGATATATAACACGTTAAAGTCGTAGTAGCTTAGAGGCTAAGCGTGCGAGCAACCTTGGTTCGATTCCCAATAAAGAACCAAGGAAATTGATTTAAATTTACTCACGATCTCGCCGGTCGAAACAAAATGCTGAGAGGAAACCTCCATGTTTAAATAATAAAAATATTTTGTAGACATGTGAACTGTGGTGTCAGGAACGCAGTGAAGCTTCGCAGCAAACTAATTGCTCCAAAACCCTCGCAAAAACGAACAGAAGGCCCGAGTACATCAGTATAATTATCTGTAGGACATCAAAATATGCCGTTACAGTAGATATAAAACTTGAGGACCGTAGCATAGAACAAAACGCTTACTAACTATAAGCCTACTGACTTAACAGTAACCTACCAATCACCATACCAGCCATTAATCATCACAGCAGCTAACGCAGCAATAAATACGCTGGTGCTTTATTTGTGTATTTCTAAGTACTCACAAACGAGTACACAGTTCACTAGATGGGAGTAGGTGGATGCTTTGGTCCATCAACATTCACATCTACCCTTAATTAAAAATCAAAATACAAAATACGTCGTCAACCATGAAGACTAGCATGGATTGCCTCATTTACAGCAAAAACGGAACCCTTTCTACATGTCGGTTCTCTATACTCACCAAACAAAACAGCAGTATTAAACCGTAGCACGCTGATATTCTGTAAGTGTGGTCCTAAGTCCTTAGCTGATCGAACCGAACTATTCGTGTTATAAGCAGTTGATGTATCGCAGGATCGAATATAGGTGAACACGTACCTAATAATAAAATCGGCGGTGCTTTAACAGTAACAATCTCATTAAACAGGAACAAATGCCGCAGCAGATAACAATGGAGGAGCGACAGCGCCGCTTGAGATCCAAAAGGATTTACGATTTAATTCGTTTTGTTTGGATGCGTCAAGCGAACGAGAAAAATAAATCTAGAGAAAATACGAATCAATCAATGCACGATTAATTGGCTATTTCGACGTGGGTAGAATAAATAGCTTTCGATTTAATTGAAAAGTTTTGTAGGAAATAGGTAACGTTTAATTTTATTTATACGTGGTATAGTCACGGTGCAGCTATATTACGATTGTAGCATGCATGGCTCGACCGGGAAAGGACCAAGTTCTCATAGAATACCAACGTAAAATAACAGTTTAATGTTGCTGTGTTTCGAATGGTGAGTGTAGAGGACCGGATACCTTTTTAACTGGAAACGAGGCGTTCCATCTTAGTCCTCAGAGGTGACAACGCATCTGCATGTAGATGTCTATGGACAAAAGTATCCACTTACCCTCAGGTGGACTGTGTGCTCGTTTGTCACCTTTATTCTATAAAAGAACTTATAAATTTGAACTATTTTTATGGTAATAAATACTGTATATTCAAATTTAAATTATCTCGATTATTACGATGTATAATTGTAGATTAAAAAAAAAACAAAAAAAAAAAGTAAAAATCAGTTCCTTCGTTAGTGAGATATCGAAGGAGAAAGAGTTTAAATTTTTTTTTTAATTTTTTTCAAATATCCTATAATTTCGTGATTTCGCAACATAATTTGGTGAAAATTTGAGCGCTTTGCATTCGAAATTGGCGGGAAATTCCAGGGATGGCCTGCAGGGCTAACTAATTTTTTTTTAATGTTTCTATATTTAAATTGGTAACTTAAGAAACACATTAGAAGTCGAAAACGGGCACTTGGTTGCAAGCGCATAAAATTTGAAGCAAATAAAATACGTGTTCGTTGCATCCGTGGCTTTATTCATACTATGCCTGGCACTTAACAATGGAAGGACGTGCCAACTGCTTTCCTACAGCTACGTGCGAAAATGTCGTCTACGAAACTGTTTGGTGCTACAAATTGTACGTCGTTATTTATTTATATTTTATTGTCTTTTGCTGGGCAACACTTTTTATTGTCTTTAGTTTTACTAGTAGTTGCTATGAAATTTTTAGTTATTTACTTGTCGCACCAACAAAGAGAATTTTTAAATTTTTGTCAGTCTCTCTGTTTTGACGGGACTTTCACTCGCAGATAGCTGATGTTATAAGGAGCAACTTAGGCTATTTTTATTTTAGAGAAAAAAATTAGGGTTCCGTAAAAAAAAAAACTCATGAAATCTAACCGTAATAAACTACACGCGGGCGAATTCGCGTGAAACAGCTAGTGCTTAATAAGTCAACACAATTACAGGCGTAAACAAGAATGCAATGAGAGGAAAATCAAAATGGCATAATATAAAGAATGATATGACAATAATATCATGGATTGTGAGACGTTATATTTTAGTTCTTAAGGATGACAAAGCATCTGACAAATGACAAATAAACATTGACAAATAAACATTTTAAGTGTTTGTCTGGAGATAACAATAATCAAATTAATCTTAAAAAGGTAAATTAAACTAAATATAAGAAATGAGACATAATGATTTCTTATATTTACGCGAACACTATACATTGATTATATAAAACTATTTTTACGGATTTTATCGCGTTTTATTTATTTTTAAAACCCGACGTTTCGGGTGCTTTCCAGCACCCATGGTCACGGGGGACTGAGGTGACTGACGTCCCGAAGTCAAAGTTAACCCGGAGTACCTTCAGCTTTTTAATTATTGTCTTTGGTCTGATCTATGCAGAATGAACTAACTGTTTTTTGAAGTCTTGCAGTGGTATGCTTGGGTTTAGTTTTAATTTTATTAATTATAGGATCCCAAGCAGGTGGTAGTACCCAGCCTCCTCTATTGAAATTAGGATGTTTTTTTAATTTCAATAGCCTCACGTATCATCCTTGGTAGAAATGAGGTGACCATGGGTGCTGGAAAGCACCCGAAACGTCGGGTATTAAAAATAAATAAAAGGCGATAAAATCCGTAAAAGGAGTTTTAATCAAGATATGAGACACTTAAAAAAGTAGCAAATTCCAATTGCATTTTCTTTAAAATACTGAAGTGACAACAAAATTTACCTGACACCAGCAGCCAAATCGCAGCAAATTTTAAAATGATTATACCATTGAATGGTATAATCATTTTAAAATTTGCTATTGTTTAAGAAACATCTATAACTAAATATTTTTGATCATTTGACAAACTGATCTTTTCAAGTCTAATACTTGTTTATTGCATTATATAATTTATGGTGGCATTGACGACAAAGTTGTCAACGGCATCATAATTCCTCATTATCCTGTGAAATGGAAAATAATGTCCCAAGATTTTACTATAGATATAGAGTTTTATAGATCTTGCCATTCTTAAGGGAATCAGAATGTTAAGAAAGTAAACTATATGTAACTATATGAGTATACATACCGAGTCGCGGGTTCTTGGACATTAAAATCCCAGACAGAGTCAACTATTTATGCATATGGTAAATATTGGTTTAAGGGTCTATTTGTACGTTAAATATTTTTCTGTCTGTGGCGTCGTATGCTAGCTTCTTGCTATCCTACCTTCGATACCTACGCTGAGAATAAGCAGTAGATTTGTTTTGCTCCTTCACTTGCGGTACTGTAACACCTTCTGCATAGTTTATTGTTCCATAGCATACTGACACTGTCTCAATTATAGATACACATAAAAACGCTATTAACAACAACAAAATTGTTGGGCTTTATTAAATTTGTTTTTTTCCTTTGCTTTTCATCAAAATGTGTGCCTGCACTTTTTCTTCTCCCCGTATTGACTGTTAGATAAGGCTACTAGGCTTTAAGCCAACCCATTGAAATACTTTCGGTGAGACAATAAAGGATAAATAAATAAATAAAATTATAAGATGGGAAAATTATTATGATATATATCAAATGTGTTAAAGTTTCTTATATAACCTTTTCAATGATAATATAATATTAAATGGAACGTTTTAATTATAAAGACTCTTTTATCATTAATTACATCTGTATTTATGTATATGAATGTTATTAATTTTTAAATCAATTTATACCTATTTCTCGACGTTTTATTAGTTTGGCATTGTGCATACGTATTGTGTGATTTTCTCGGATCGATACGACTTAGGGACCTTCAAAAAAAGAGCCAACTCTTTTTTTACAGGATAGAGTGACAAACGAGCACACAGTCCACCTGAGTGGTCCACTAAGTGGTTGCTGTGGCCCATAGACATCTACATCTATCCTCGATTACGAATCAAATTGCAGATGCGTTGTCACGTGAGGACTAAGATGGAGTGCCTCGTTTCCAGTAAAAAGGGTCTCCGGTTCTCTACACACACCATACGAAACACAGCAGCATTAAGCTACTATTTTAAGCTGGTATTCTGTAATATGTGGTCCTTCCCTGGTCGAGCCGACCCATTCGTGCTACAACTATACTACTGATATAACTGCAGCATGGCTCTACCACGTAAATCTACACGTTTTTAAAAGACAGGCAACGCATCTGCAATTCCCCTGGTGGTGCAGTTGTTCATGGGCGGCGGTAGTCACTAACAATCAGGTGGTTCTTATATAAAAAAGTACGTATATAGAAATTTTGACAATATAACAATTTCATGTTTATGACTTAGTATTCTAGTTAGAATCATCACAGCTCGTGTTCAGTGCGCGTTTAGTTTTTTTTAAGTCTCATTATTTTTAAAGCCGTTGGAAAAATCACTAGAAAATGTAGAATAATTTTTGAAGAATAAGGTTGAGATATTGTTGCTACACAGATTAAGTAAAATACCTCATACGTTAAATCAAATATTTAAACTTGGCCGGTCGAAACTTGGATGGCGGACTCCCAACTTAAATTGTTGCGCAATCTAAGATCTTGGAGCGAAGTTATGTCAGGAATCTTAGTCGGTTCGGACCACACGGGCGAGATTAGGTACTTATGCGGATATAGGAAATAAGTTTTGCTGTACCGGGATAAGGCTACACTGCTCCTGGCTAATGTTTTACTGTACGAGCAGTTAGTTTCAATTAGTTGCAGTGCAGGATTCGCGATTCTATCTGTTGACGGCTGAACGATCGTTAGTTGCTTTTAATTTACGGCAATTAAAATGCATAATATAGGTTACTAGCCAAGTTTATAAATTTATCTTGTACTGTTTAACTGTATTTGTTTTATTTTATTATTTTTTAAATAAAGGAGTTAATTTTATGAAATTTGTAGACATAACTTTAGTTTATTTCATTTATTTGTTTTTTGTTGTGATTCCTTTTTTGTTACTTTGAGGAATGTGGAAGAAGAAGAATTTGCACGAACAATTTATTTTGCTCTTTATATTAAGTTATTCTGGGACAGTTTTTCCCCAGATTTTCGGTCATAACTAAAAATCATTATCAAATTAAAGGCAAGCGTTATTGAAACAATTATTGAAACAACCACAACACGTACTGAACGATGTTTTTGGCATGCCTTTGACGTACAAAGTCGTTTAATTAAGTGACAAATTTGTACATTGTTGTGTGCTTTAATGGTCTGGTGTCAGAATGAATTTTCTTTCTTTCCTTCCTAATTTCCGCATTTTAAATTATAAAATTATCTTATCAACAAATCAGGGTAAACTAAAATTCTTTTCCATGGTTCCAGATTCCTGAATTAAATACTAAAATGATATCTTATTTTTATTATTTTATATTATATTTATAATATAATATCTTATTTTTATACGAATACTACAAGTATTATATTATAAATTAAATATATAATATAACAATAAGTGAAGCGATTAAATTTGTAAAACATGTAAATTTCTAAAAATAGATTAATAATCAAATAAATAAAACTCGTCAAAAAGTTGTTTGAATTGATGTTGGATAAAAGAGATAAATACAAATAAAACTACATACCAAGAGATCAGAACAACAAGGCTTGAAAACAATTGGATGGTTCTGCGAAGAACAGGCAAGTTTCATAATGGCGATTCAATATGCGCATAAATCTGTCGGCTTTGGCTGAACTTGCCCCATTCAAAGAGGAGGTTATTGGGGGGGGGGGGGGGGGGTAAAGTGACATTAAAGTCAAAACATGTTAAGCCAAAGAAGTGCTCCAGCTTATATAGCTATAGCGTATTATAAGGTATAAAATACGTATCATAATTATTATTATCTGTTAAAAAAGATTTTAAAAAAGTTACGATGTATTTTCGCTTTTTAATTATGGAGCAAACAAGATTTAGTATTATTTTCTTAACTATAGATTCTGAATGGTAGGAAAATAAATTTTGAAATTGGATTTGCCAAAATGGCGGCGGGAAATCAACGATCGGATACAGGCGTGCCATCTATTGTCTTCCGGAAGTGAGCGCGCGCTAGGGCGGGCGGCGGTGTGACCGGAAATGGCACGCATGGTCCGGTGCACTCAGGTGATTTTCAGTTCGGTTATGGCTATCATTTTCATTTTGCAGTCTCTACTCTAAATATACGGCCATTAATGAAGGTAAAGCGTACTAAGCGGAAACTTTGTGATTTTACTATCGTATTCAAATTAGTCGGATATAAGTGGAACTATTATAACAAAGTAAAAACACTGAGAGGGTTGCAGGGCAATAAGTCTATCGCGCCATTCTAATGCGTGTTGGAAGACTTCGCAGGTACTCGCAATATTTTAATTAATTTCTCAAAGCGATCTCAAAGGTCATGGGTTCGAATCCGCCATCCTATTACTACGTGAACTAAGACAAGCATTCTAAACTTACCAGGAGTGGATAAAGAGAATATGAATTATGTTAATAATATTGCTAGTAATTAAAAAAGTACAATATTACCAATACTACTACTAACATAAAATCAAAACCTTCTTTGATTTATCATATTAGCTTCAGAGGGTTACTGCAAAATTGACTGTTGGTTTGAAGTCGGGCGTAATTTTCTCTAAATAATCACCACCTGGCGTGGACATGGAAGATGTGTCCTTACCCACCAATGGACAGGCGGCAACACAAGATATTATATGATCTTTTCGTATTATATACACTTTACTTTAAAACTACAATACAGTATAATTACTTTCTAAAACAACATAAAGATCTATCTATCTTTGTACATACATACATACGTATACTCTAACGTCTGTCACCTAGAGGGGTAAGCAGAGACTACGGTCTTCCATTAGGCATGACACTGAAACACTTCTAAAGCTTCGTTCACGTCCATCTACGTATACGGTCGGTTACGGGTACTGTTAACAAGGCCCATCTTCCGTATGTAGATAATCTTTATTTTTTCTAAAAATTGGCCTCGAAATTCAAGTGTTAAAATCCATGAACGCAAACCAACGCGTCAATGTTTAATACATTTTTTTATTATCGTATCGTACGATATTAAACTTGCTGAAGTAATTAATCGTGGGGCTACGTAAGTTGGGCTATAAAATACTTTCTTCATCAAGTTAATGGAGCGGCGGCTGATTCGCGCCGCGCGCTCGTTACTCGGCGTTTTTCTGCCCCGTCACTGATGTGGTGAGCCATTGTTTCCAAAATAGGTGGTTTTATGAGGGCACATGTTTTGTTAATGGCTAAAGAAATTACATGTTTGGGTTCTAATTACGAAGTTCAATTCTGACTACAGTTGCGTTTTTGTTTAATAAGTTTAATAAAGAATACGACGCATTGTATGTTTTTATAAGTTGCTGTTTCGATATTCTTCATATAATCTATACAAAAAATAAAATTAAGGTGTCTGTTTGTAATTTAAAAATAACAGCTTTTTACTAAACAAGTGTATACGGTACTTATAACAAAAAAAAAAACAAATTAAAAAAAATTGTCTGTCTGTCTGTTTGTTCCGGTTAATCTCCGAAAAGGTTGGACCGATTTTGACGGGACTTTCACTGTGAGATAGTTGATGTTATAAGTAGTAATTTAGGCTACTTTTATTTAAAAAAAGAATTAGAGTCCCGCGCAAAAATTAAAACCCATGAAAACCAATCGTAATAAGTTCCACGCGGGAGAAGTCGCGGGTGACAACTAGTTTTTTAACATATTCTTAATATTATAATGTAATTTGTGCATAAATGAAATAATAAAAATGATAGGAAAGATGAAACGAAGCTTTTTTATTTTTAGCCGACTTCAAAAAGAAGGAGGTTCTCAAGTCGACTGTGTGTTGTTCTTTATGTATTATTCGATAACTTTGTCAAACGATTTTAATTATACTTTTTATTGTAAAGAGTATATTCTTTCATGTTCACTTTTTCAAGTTCACTTGAACTTCAAAATGTTCCTATGTAAATTTGAAATAAAAACTCTACTCCTTAGGGTGGAAAAATGGCATTGCCAAATATAAATTTATACTACTGTATGTAAGTTTACAACGCTTGTGCTAGAAGTGTGGTGTTATGGTTCACTGAAGTACTTGAATGGCGGATTCAAACTCAGGACTTCTAAATTTCGAAGGTTATATACATAGATAAAATAGAATATTTTTTTGTGTCAAAGAAATATTTTTCATTTTATTCTATTGTAATTAGGCTGCTGCAGCTCCAAACCACAGGAACAAAATCGTCAAAACATAAAATCATTATTCGAGCTATACACTCTATGCATATATACTTAATTGGGGCAACCGTAAGCTGCAAGAAATCGCTTCTTATATAAGACAATTCACTGTTAGTGCACAGGCACAATGAAACTCTATGACTCCGCCGTTTAGAAAGAAGCAGAGCGTGATCACCGCGCCATTATCTGCACGCGAGGGTTAATGGTGCAACTTACATCCGCTACGGACGTGTCTTAAGTGGATTGAGTAAAAACGAAGAGTGTTGCATTACATAAAAATAGATAAAAGAAAATCTCTTAAATTGCATTATAAAAATAGTTACAGTTTATAATATTCCACTACTGAGTACAGGCTTTCTCTTATTTCTGAGAATGTTTTATGGGAGTGAAATGTTAGCTGCACCGCCTTTACGCGTATTGTCGGACTTAACATGTCTTCTAAATATAAACACATCAACATATTCTAGGTATACCTTAATCCTAAACTATTTACAACTTTATAGTTTAAAATCTTTTTAGTTTCTAAAAAAGTTTATATAAAGATAGAAACCTCTTTATTCTATTTTCAAAATTTAAAAATGTATAAAAATGAAAAAACAAAAGAAAAACCAAAATAGGGCAATAAAATTGTTAGTAATTCGTTACGTTAAGGAAAATTCAAATTGTTCTACTGTTATTAATTAATGAAAAGGGACTAGATTAATTTTCTTTTTTAATGTAACGTGTCGTCCTTGGAGTAGGGATGAAATGTTACGAGCCGTGAGTATGCTAGAAAATGGTGCTATTCAACGCGTCGTCACACCAGCCAAACGTGATATCAAGGTTGTGGTCACGTTATCGCATTACTGGAGATGTGGCTAAACGGCACACGGGCAGATATCGTGTTACTACGCAGGGACAGGGTACGATTTCTCCAAATGACCGCCAGAAAACAACCCAATATCACAGCGATGCAACTACTACAAAGGCCAAGAGGATCACCAGCTGCTAGTAAGCGACCAAACAATGTGAAAGAGGTTCTATGAAGATGGTCTTCATACTCGAAGACCGCTACGTTTTCCAGCATTGCGACGCGGCAGTCGCGGTCGGGGGCTTTCGAAGGGTCAGGAGCATTAACCATGGAGTGACGGACAATGGTCTTTGGTGCTGTTCACCAATGAGTTCCAGTTTGGCTTTAATCCGGATTCACGAAGAACACGCGTTTGGAGAACTCCAGGGAGAGTTAGCCGTCTACGGCACTCTCAGGAGGTCCAATCATATCAAAGCGGGACAATCATGGTGTGGGCAGGAATTCGTCTTGGCAGACGAACCCAGCTCGTTTGGATCCAAGGCAGCATGACTGCACAAAAATACCACGAAAAAGTAGTAGAGCCTGTTATTGTCTCACATAGAATCCAAATGGGCCAGGAATTCCTACTCATGCACGATAATGTTCCTTTTCATACGGCGCGATTGAGCATGCCTGGGACATGTTGTAACTAAAAGCTTTGAGGGATTTCCCACCAAATTTGACGACGAAACAAAAACTTTACGAACACTTGGAAAGGATATTGGACCTCATATCATAGCAAGACACTGAAAATTTAATTTTAAATATGAACAATTGATGTCGATGTGTAATTAATTTAAGAGGTGGCAACAATCATTATTAATAATTAAATTTTATAAGATTTTTTCAATTTTATCATACTAATTTTCTACGGCGACTAAAAACATTTTTATGAAAAAACAAAAAAGACCTTAAATGATCTTCCATTTACTATATTAGAAAATTCTTCATAATTTTTTAGAAATTCAATGAAATATAAAATATCCCTAGTTATATAGCTTTATAAAGCTTTAAAGATGCACTAAGCAAGACACAGTCCTTGAAAATAAAAGAAGCAATAATTTCAACAATTAGTTAAATCTGTTAAACTATAACTGTGATAGCTAGTCAGGCTACTATGAATATACTAGGAATATCGACGTAATTATATATATATATAACTACATCGATATTCCAATTACCATAAGGTGGACTCTGGACACGCGTGTCACCCTTGAAACCTACCTCGATGAGCTTCAAGACTGAAAATACAAGAAAGGACAGTACACATGAAATTCCAGAACAGGACATTGAAAAAAATTTTTTTTTGCTATTTGAGCCAAGAATATAGAACATTTTCTGTTTGAAAAAAGTCAATAAATTAAAATCCTACGAGCAACATCATTCTTATCATATCCGCAATGCCTCAGTCGGTCTATAAAAATAGGGAGATATAAACAAAAATTGCCCAATAAAGCCCGCGGAACCTCATACGCGGCGCCACCCGCGTGGAAGCGAGATAGACCCGCGATGCCCGAGGATTAATGTTGTAATAATTTCTAAGAGGAAACCGAGTGTGAAAGATAGCTTACAGATCTGTAACAGTCTTGTTGATTTTCATCTTGAAATATTACCTGAAATAGAAATAACAATTTTTATTTTAACAAGTTATCACAGTTTTCAATTTGATTATACATTTTATTATTTTAAAATTTTGCATAGGATAGGGAGCATCTTTCGAGTACCTTAAGGTACTTAAAAGATGCTCCCGCTCTTCCATAGCCATGCAAAACGTTTTAGAAACATGAGATTACACATCTATAGCGCGCGCGCGTGCGTGTGTGTGTGTGTGTGAAATTTTTTTCGGTCTGAAGAGTACAGAGAACCAGTATAATTGCGGGCTGTGAGGCATTCCTTATTTGTTCTGCGAGGTGTTAACGCTTCTGCAGACTTCTTTGTTAGAAGTTGATTGTAGCTGTCTAAGTGCTTCAGTAGTCACTTACCATCAGGTGGACTGTAGTTCGTGAGTCACTCCGGTTTATGTAAGACAAGTCTGGAACTTATAAATAACGAACCAATTAGGTGTCATATAATAATAATGCACCCTTATCTATTTTAAGGGTGGCTAACAAAAAAGTTTCTCTAACTTTCGTACATAATGGATCCTTAACGAGTAAACACCGGCGGCGATTCCTGTTATCTTGCCGGAACAAGCATTAAAAAAAGCAAGAGCGAAAGGGAAATTGGAAGGAAAATCTCAAACATTCGAGGCTCGAGGCAAGTTCAAGCTTGAACTATACTGTCTACAAATATCTAATTCCCATAATATTCGTAACATGTGAAACTTCTTAGATAGGACGTTTTATGAGGTCTCTTTGTTCCCATGGCATCGTTTTTTTTCGACGATTTCGTCAGTTTTCCTCCATCGCGTTTTATCACATTGCCCGAAGCAAAGGCGGAGTTTCCAAAATATCCTCGTAGCGAGTGGTTTTTAGATTTATATTTACGGTAAACACAATAATAAGATAAACTGCTCTGTATAAATTTGTACTCAAAAGTAACTTCATCTAACCTAAATTTTTTAAAAAAAATTCTACTTTGATAACGCATTTGTGATCTTTTAAGTTCGGTGTCGGCTGCTGAAGGCCAGTTACTATCAGATGGACTAATAGCAAAATAAGAAATACAACATGGATGATATATAAACAAGTTTGTTTGTTTGTTCGTCCTCTATGTGTACTGTAATACAAGATAGAAGACAAACCATATGCATTTAAGATGAAACTTTGGCGATTCGTTATGCGCTGCCTGCGATAGTTTTTGACAAAAAAGAGATATTGCACCGCAAGCCGGGAATAGTTGATATTATATAAAATATCGTTTTATACACTCATTGCTATTGGTATAACCAAACGACTGGACGCACTAGTTACAAAAGCGTGCAGTGTTTAGATTCTTGTTTTGGGTGGTACTTAGAGGTTAGTAATAATTATTAAAATACTATATCAGGATTCTTCGAGTTTGCTCTTAATTTGTAGAAATATATTCTAGGTTGAAATAAACCTTAATTTAGGTCCTAATACCCAGTTTATTTTAGGTGGGTTTAGTAAAAATTGGTTAAAATACAGTATACATTCTATTTCAATATATTAGCAATAGCGTAATTTAATAAATCATAAGAAGTAACCTCATTTTGTATCCAAGAAAACCATAAGCCGTCGAGACGCTCAATTACATCAGCTTATGTGAGCTCTTATTTTATTGAAGGCACTTGAAAATCCTTCAGAGTAACGTATCTTCATACAATTACGACTGAAATGTTCCTTTTTGAGTACTTCTTAGACTCGATCTGAGTCGATGACAAAATGTATTTCAATTAAGTTACTTATTGAAATAAATATATTTCAATTTGTAACAGATTTTCTCCAAGTCCTATTTCAAAATTGCTTAATGTTTTCTGTTAATACTAGGTGTGGCGACACCGTCATCCTGTGCCCCGACCCATCACAACTAAACTAGGTATTCGATAGGACATCCACGGAATGATATAGGGTAGTGGATTTTTTTATAGGATAGGATGACTAACGAGAGTACAGTCCACCTGATGGTAAGTGGTTGCTGTGGCCCATAGACATCTATCCTCGATTACGAATCAAAATTCAGATGCGTTGTCATCCGTGAAGGCTTAGAAGGAATGCCTCGTTTCCAGTAAAAAGGGTCTCCAGTTTTCTAAACTCACCATACGAAACACAGCAGCATTAAGCTACTATTTCACGCTGGTATTCTGTGAGAGCGTGGTCCTTCCCCGGTCGAGCCGACCCATTTGTGTTACAACTATACTACTAATATAACTGCACCATGGCTCTACCACGTAATAATGTATTCTCAATTTAATAATTTTAATTCAAATGAAATTGATTCTCTTACGCCGCCACTGCTCGGCGGAAAGAGGCCATATAGTCCAAATGTCCACTGAACATGGGCCTCCCCTTTAGATTGCCTCATTGCGGGTTCTGTCACTTGACAAACGGATTAGCAACCACAGTGTTTTATTATTTTGTGTTGTTATTAGGAAAGAGCTGGTGCCCAGCTCCTGTGTCAACTTCAGTTTTCACTTTCAACTTCACTCTGTCGCCTCCTACGCCACCCACGCGATGTTATAGAAATGAAATGAAATGAAGATTTATTTGCTTTGAAAAAAGGTACATTTAGGTGGTTATTGTAAAATGTAGTTCAGCTATTTCAGCCATCTATGGATAGCATGCAAATACATTTTTTATAATTAAGTTTACTATATTATAATATCGAATTCAACTAAAATATTCATCATAAAGTAGCCATCGTTTGCAAATTACCAATACTAATACCAATACATACAAATTTAAAAATAATTAAAATTGAAAATACAATTAAAAATATATAACTACTGTTGTGTCACATCATGTCAAATTTAGGTGGTCATTCACATTATAAAAAACAATGATCATTTAGCCACCTGTAAAGGGCGCCTTTAAATCTATTAAGGGGTAAGTCTTTTATATTTTGGGGTATTTTATTAAATATGAGCATACACATCCAGTAGCAGTTTTTTTTTAAACCGAGCACTCTTGGGTATAATTTCAGTAGCAAGACTATTGCCATTTCTGGTATTTTGCGTATAAATCTCTTTCGCTTGTCTGAAATAATACATGTTTTGTTTTACAAACTTTGCAATTTCAAAAATGTAGAGTACATAGTAATAGTGGATATTGTTAGACTGCCACTGCACGGTATAGGTGTATGGGCTGCTAAATTTGCTATTAATTTTGCTTTAATAAGGCATATATAGATAGTTAAATTCTTAATTTAAAACCAAGGTCTAATCTTACAATTTGAACACCAATAAAATAAATTTTCAAAGTAAACAGCGGACGATCAATAAACTTAACAGCTTGAATTTATCCGGCTAGATTAGTACATTGTTATCGTGCGACATATGTAGTCGACGTGCTGAGGGAAAAAAAAATTTGATTTGTTCCATTCCACATACATGAGGCGACATATCTAGTTATAGAAAATGTATCCTCCATTTAACTGTCGGCTTTATAACAGTAGATTAAGGACGAAAACTAAAGGATAATGTTTAAGTGGATTGCAAAGCTTCGGGGTTACCGTATATTTTAATTCTGCTTCCGACTGAATAGGGTTAATTTTATGACTACTGTCGGAAAATGTGCGACCAATTGAAATTTAGCGCACCATTCACTTAAATGCTGTTTTTTATTTTAAATATCTTATATTGAAGTTTTCTAGGCTCTTGTCATGAATGCGGCAGAGAGTTGAAATAAAAAAATAAAAAAGATGCGATTTTTAAAGAGGAAATTTTCAACGTGGCTTTTTGTTTAACTGTTTTACCTAACAATTGAAGTACTTTTTAATGATATTATTCTTTGATATTTGTAAATAAGGTATAATGAGTTGGGGTAAGTGACACTCAATTTCTTTCTAAAGAAAATCTTGCCAGGACTCGTTAGATTAGCTACACTAACCTTTAGGTCCTATATATATATATATATATATATATATATATATATATATATATATATATATATATATATATATAACAGTGACATAATATAACACATAGGTACATACCACTGTAAAATTATTAAGGTTTATTAATATTAATGAAAAAATAATATTATTAATAAAATATTACCTTAGGAGCAATCAGAATCGAGAAAAGTCCAAAAAAGAGATATTGTTACACTTTTAACTATATTACACTGTTAACCTTGAAATAAATGTACTTTGACATGGTTTCACTGATGAAATTCACCATGTGCTCATAATAGCAGTTCTTACATTGCTATTTTGTCAGTTTTGGTGTTTTGGTCTGAAAGGTATTGACATCCAGTATAATAACAGCCTGTGAGGAATTACAACTCAGTGTTCAGATGTGGCACAGCATAAACCGTCTTTGTTTTAAGTTGGCTGCATATGTTTATGGCCTGCATTTTGGGTTTCATAAAAAATGAATTTATGAATGTATCTTCCAAAAAATGAATAAAAATGCCAAAATAAGTAACCCATCCAATTACGGTTGTATTTATTTTTCAGGAGAAGAATTTCCTCGTTTAAACGTAAATAATTAAGTTGCTGTTTTTTTCTCGGCTTAAAACAATATTACATATTTTCACCGGTAGTTGGAACTGAGCAGATATTTTTTTAAAGATACAGGCTGGGTACAGTTTTTCACTCATCGCTTCTTGACACGCACTTACGCACACAACTTTTTTTCCTTTGACAGCCGTAAAAGTTCACTGCTGTCACACATATTCACCTACTCGTAAAACCACGTTGTTGATTGAAATCGATATTTTAGATGCATAATATGTATTGTGTACACATAAGTGCGTGTTATTACAATAAGTTGACCATGTTTTTGTTAGTTTTTGCGTTATTTAAAATGTATGTACTGTAATGTATTGTAATGTCCACTCCGTCTTTGTATCCTTGTTGGTCTGAGTTTAGCTACTTTAGGAATAACTACAAAACTAAATTATATTTCTTATATTGGAAATATTCAAAAATGTTTCACTTCCCCCACTGTTACAGCTACCCACTTTACCTATATATATATATATATATATATATATATATATATATATATATATATATATATAATAACATAACTTAAACACTCACGCCTGTCACCCAGAGGGGTAGGCAGAGACTACAGACTTCCATTTGGCACGATCCTGACACACCTCTCTCGCCTCCTTCACATCCATACACCTACGCATGCATGCTCGTCGGTTAAGGGTACTCCTAATTTGGCCCGTTTTCAATAAATCGCCAATTTGGTCGATAAATTTTCGCCTAGGACGTCCCTTTCCGACTCTGCCATTCACTTCTGCAACATAAATTTTCTTTGTCACTCTTTCCTCATCCATTCTTTCCACATGACCAAACCACCGAAGCATTCCTTTCTTAATCCTGGTCACAACATCATCTTGCAAACCACACTCTTCTCTTATCACACAATTTTTCACCCTGTCATTCAGATTCAGCCCTAACATACTCCTTAACAACCGCATTTCTACTGCATTTATTCTACTCTCGTGCTTCTTCTGCCATACCCAACTTTCACTACCATACGTTAAAGTAGGGACCAACACAGCATTGTGAGTTGCCATACGTGCCTTTTTTGACACATTTTGACTCTTCACAATAGAGTGCAGGGCCCCATTTACTCTGTTTCCTGCGTTCACTCGTCGTTCTATATCCTTATCATATCTCCCATCCCTGCTAAATACGCACCCCAAATATACAAACTCATCTACTTGCTCGATCAACTCACCTTCTATTCTTATTTCACATATCGTTTTACTTTCATCTCTTTCAAAAACCATAATTTTCGTCTTACTTGCGTTCACTTTCATACCCCTTTCTTTTAATGATCTGTTCATTAATGTAACCATCATTTGCAACTCAGCCGCCGACGACGCAAGAATAACTTGATCATCGGCGTACAAAAGGCATTTGATGGTTAACTCACCCATTCTTAATCCGCATTCTTCAACTTTCAAATTTTGCAAACAACTGTCCATAAATAGGTTGAACAACCACGGGGAAGCCACACAGCCCTGTCTGACACCTTTATGGATGCCGAACCAGTCCGAGTAGACCCCGTTGATCCTAACACAAGCACTAGAGTCCCTATAAAGAGACTCCAATGCCTGTATCAAGCCAGCGCTCAACCCAAATGAGTTCAGTGTTTGCCATAGCACATTCCTATCCACTCTGTCATAGGCCTTCTCCAAGTCCATGAACGCACAAAAAACCTTTTGGTTTTTGGCCAAAAACTTCTCCGCGATCATGCGCATGGAGAAGACTTGATCTGTACATCCCATTCCCTTTCTAAATCCCGCTTGCACATCCCAAATTTTTCCATCGGTTTCTTTCATGACCCTTTCAATTAGTACCTTGGCATACAGTTTTCCCACGATGCTAAGTATCACGGCTTTGCACCAGTCTCCCGGTACCCGTTTCAGTTCCCAGCATAAATTAAACAAGGTGTGCAGCAGGCCTGCCACCACTTCCTCTCCAGCCCTCAGCATTTCGAGTGAAACTCTATCATATCCGGCAGCCTTACCTGCTTTCATGCTTTTCATTGCTTTCATTATTTCATCTATACTTATCTCGCTACCTCCTTTCTCTTCTTTCGGAGTTCCTATTTCATTCAGTTCATACGTTGTCTCCTCACTCATAAACATGCTTTCAAAATATTCCTTCCATCTCTTTAAACTCAAAACTTCATCATTCAGAATATAGCCATTCTCATCTCTTATAGCATTCATTTTAGGCTGTTTTGAACATATATATATATATATATATATATATATATATATATATATATATATATATATATATATATATATATATAACATTCAATAAAGCTATCTGCTCATTTAATTGAAATAAAGTTTCCAAAAACAATGTTTACTTAGCTGGATCCCGTATCAAATGTATAAATATACTCATAGTAAGGATAGCCGCATTAACTGCTTCGGAATGTGCGCGTATACGTTGGTATCTTTAAACTACATATGGGCAAGGAATCGTGTGGGCACTTTATGTTTTCCCTAATCCCGCTTAAGATAAGTGACGGGGTCTTAAAAGGCGGCTCTTAAAGCTGCTCTGTCTATCTAATGCCCCTACGGGTTTATCCGGGATGGCTTAAGTACATCATGTAATTCACGGAGCAGTGGACATGGAAAGGGCGTGTTGAGGTGATTTTTTTTTCGGGGAAATGGACTAATTGCAATTGAAATAGTCCAAAACGTGAACGACGTAATGTCGACAAGCTTAACATACTGTTTTAATCTATAACCTCAGGCAGTAAAGGTCATTTCTCGCTAACTGGCACTGAAAATGATTTTTTATGCTTACCCGAACACTACATTTTTAAATAAACCTAATTTTTTACGGATTTCAATTTTAAATTCTTGATGTTTCGAGTACTTCACAGCACCCATGGAAATGGGACGAATGAAAACTGGTCTGAAGTCCTTTGGGCTATGACAGGTACCCTAGTACTACGGATATTTATTTATATAATTAAAATAATAACATTCAATATTTACAAAAAGAAAAAGAATCGAAGGACCAAAAGTATAACGGGAAAGTGCCAAAAACATTGGTTGTGTTACCTCGATGAATGGCTATACTTAGACTTTGGATGAACCCAAAGGCTGAGTCAGAAAGTTAAAAGCATTCTTTCCGAATAGTAGTAGGATTGAAGAATTTTAAGGAATAAATAGTTCTCTACTCATGGTAATGAAATATGAAGAAAATTGAAATAAAGGATAAATTTTACCGCAGATGTGAATTTTGTATTACAAAATACTTCTTTTCTGCCTAAGAGACCATATGAGTACCATACTCTTACCTATTTCTGGTTACCTGGTTCCGATCTGAAGGGTGCAGAATGCCAATATAAAGTTATAACTGTGACTGTGAGATATTACTTCTTAGTTCTCAGAGATCACAATGCATCAGATATCGTATAACTTTAATGCGCTACTCCTAGCGAACGATGTTGAGCGTTCGGTATGATGGAACATTCCACGCGCACTCGCTACAGTAAATCGCGTAAGGAATACGCCCAAATTTTAAAATTTTTCTTTATAAAATCAAATTTTTAGTCCTTTGAAAAAAATTAAATTGATCAAAATGTTCATTAATAAATTGCCTATCCATTAGCATCAATCGCAATATAAAATAATGCTTACTTTGTGAGGAGATGCATGTTATCAATAATTATTTCGCATTTCTGTAGTTTAGTTGTAGGAAGATTAATCAAGTATTTACTTCTTTTAAAAAATTGGTATTGGCTATATAATGTAATCAAGATTATGTAGAAGTTTAATAGATTTTTTTAGTTGATATATCTTTTTAATAACAAGTAGATAGCTCCTAAAAACCTCACAAATAACGACTAGCGCGGCATTTTTCTCAAACACGCACTTTAAATATCAAGTTACTAACTAAATAATTCGCGATGAAAATGATTTACACAAAGAAGAAAATATGAATGAAAGGTCTTTATTTGCACTTTATTTGAAAACTACGTAATATACATTACGATAACTTAACTTACACATTAGGCTATTATATAAGGGGAATGCGCTTATATGTAGTGGAAGACTAAGGAGCTGGGAGAGGCTGCGGTCAGGACGCCTTTCTTGAAAGCACTTCATGCAACCAATTAACTAAGATATCCTCCACCTTATGAACCCCTTTAAACAGTATAGGAAACAGCGCATCAGAAGCGAAGGGTGAGGTCTAAATATGCTGGTTAGATCGGTAGACACGACCACTTGAGTCGGCCTTATTTGATACTCAAGAACGTCCGCTTAAAGGAGATCCCCGCGTCAGCTCGAATTATTTGCATCTAGATATCTTTGTGCCATGGTGTTGAGTATCTCCTTGCCAATTATAAGAGACCTTTTCGTTAAATCACTGTTGTGAAAGTTAGGGTTCATTCTGTTTGGTTCGCTGTAATAGATTATTGTCAATAAATAAGCAGTATTGTCTGAGGACGATGTCGGTTCATTTGAGCCGATTTTGGTTAATTAGGTTTGAGAGAACGAAACCTGAGTGAAGATGTGATTAATTAATGATGTTGCGAAAGTGTTTACTTTAGACCCTACTCTATTGTCTTCAGACATTCAAGATTTTAATTGAAGTCATAAAATGCTACATTTTAAATGGATTTCTTTAAAACGTTAGAGTCTTAAAACAGACAACTTAGGGCTTTCTAAATTTAGGGGGCTTTATCGTTGTTGGCACGCTTAGTAAGCGAAGCGATTCTTCCTTCCCGTTACTCCTTTAAGTATAAGTATTTTAGGATTATTTGAAATAATTTATGTCATTCTTCGTCAGGATAATTTTTTACTTAACTAAATTTTATACTCGGAAGAGCCGTGGTAGCCGAAAAGCCGTGATAGCTCAGATGGTTAACACTCGCTGTAAAATATAACAGAACGCGAGTAACCCGGGTTCGGTTAGGTCCTAATGAACGAGGTAAGAACCAACCTTCATAAATAAACGCTGTCGCACAATAATCGACCTCACACTTGAAACAGAAGGAGCAGCTAAGCTAATAACGGGACGGCATGTGTCGAAAGAGGCCTCATGCTCAGACCACAGATGGATCTGCTGCGTACTACAGGTCGATATCCCCGCTATACCAACATGGAGAAATCCCCGCAAGACGGATAAAACAAAATACCTCAATAGGCTGACGTCTTCGCTCGCGGGTGTTGGGGGAACTAATACCATAGCAGATCAATCGCTCCTAGAAGAACAGGTAGCAGCTGTCAATAAAGCCATGATCTAAAGCTACCATGAATCATGTCCAGTAATCACTCCACCAAAACATGCTGAGCAAAAGCAACAGTGGTGGAGTAAAGAACTAGACAGGAAACGTAAGAAGGTAAGAAAAGCCGTAAATAGGGCAATGAATACCTCAAAGGATGAAGACTGGCTTCTATATAAGAAAGCTAAGTCTGAATACAAAAAATGTATCAGGTATCGACGCTCAACACGGTGGCGCAAATTCTGTGGTAGCATAGAAACCTGTGAACAAGCAAATCGGATAAGGAAAATCCTAGCTAAATAGAATACGCCGGGATATATCCCTTTAAAGAAACCCGACGGAAGCTACTCAACTTCGCCGGATGAAACCCAACGCATTCTAATTGATACTCACTTCCCAGGTTGATGTGTAGTTGAAAGGGTGAACCGGCATGAAGATGCACTAACACCAACAAAAAAAAGACTGGGAATTAGCACAAAGAGTGGTGACGATGGACAAAATCCATTGGGCCATTCATAGTTTCCAACTCTATAAGGCAGCAGGACCTGACGGCTTATTCCCGGCACTTTTAGTGTGGGGGGGGGGGGGTAAAGTCCTAATAGAAGACTTGTTGCTATAATGAGAGCATGTCTGGCTCTTAAATATGTTCCTAGGGGATGGAGAGAAGTGAAAGTCACGTTCATACCCAAACCAGGTAAGAACGACTATACATACCCTAAATCCTACAGACCTATTAGCCTCACATCCTTTCTCCTAAAGACGATGGAGAGGATGTGTGAACGGCAGTTGAGAGGGTAGGCGCTAATTAACCAACCACACACGAAAAACAACACGCCTATAGCTTAGGTAAATCAACAGAATCGGCACTTCACCAGGTAATAACAAAGATTGCCATCCAAAACAAAGTTATATGTCTAGGCTCCTTCATAGACATAGGTGCTTTTGACAGAACAAATTTCTCCAGCATAAAAGGTGCCATAAGTAGACATAATGTTGAACCGGCACTGATTGACTGGATAGTAAACATGCTCAGTATACGAATAATAAAGATTGCTGGTGAATCTCAGACAATTCAGATCATGAAAGGATGCCCGCAGGGTGGGGTTCTTTAACCTCTCCTGTGGAATATGGTCATTAATGAACTCATCAGTAAATTAAACGCTAAACATTTCTACACAGTCGGTTATGCAGATGATCTGACAATACTGGTCTCTGGTAAGACAGCAAGCATTGTATGCGACCTGACCCAAGCGGCTCTCCGTATTGTGGAGTGTAACCTAACCGTTAATCCAAATAAAACGGTTATAGTAATGTTCACACAAAAACGAATGCTGAATAACTATCACCTTCCAAGTCTTTTCAGCACAAAACTCCAACTTTCTTCCGAGGTAAAATACCTAGGTCTTACCTTGGATAGTAAACTTAACCGGAACAAACACATAGAAAACAAAATCAGCAAAGCTAGTTTAACTTTCTGGCAATGCAGAAACATGATTGGCAAACGATGGGGTTTAACGCCAAAAATTATACTGTGGCTGTACAAAACTGTAATTCGGCCCATGATCACATACGGCTCTCTGATATGATGGACCAAAATCAATGAAGCCACCACTATACAAAAGCTTCAGCGTTACCAGAGATTAGCTTGTATGGCTGCCACGGGCTGCATAAGGACTACACCAACAGCAGCTTTGGAGTCTATGCTGGAGCTAACACCGCTTCATCTACATATACAACAAGAAGCAACTTTAGCTGCCATTAGACTCAAGACCCTAAATCTTTTAAGTAAGAGTAGAGTCCCCCATACAGATATAATCGATAGAATTTACTCAAAAATTCCTATCTTACAAGCCAAGTATGATAGGATCCCAAAACAATTTGTATTCGATAAGAAGTACAGGATACAATTGAAGGAAACTGACCATCTGGAAGGATTGGGTCCAAGAGAGCTCAAAGTTTTCACGGATGGCTCTAAGACAAATGAAGGTGTGGGCTCTGTGGCTTTCTCTGAAGACCTTAATATCCACATATGCACACCGCTGGGTACCCACAACACAGTTTTCCAGGCCGAATGCATGAGTATCATCCAAGCGGCCATAGCAATAGATGCTAGAAGGTGAAAGACTTCTCCATCAGAATACTGACCGACAGTATGGCGGTACTACAAGCTCTGAGTTGCAATGTGACGAACTCGACACTGATATACGAGTGCCATCAACGATTGAATGAGGTATGTAAGCACAACAATGTGACTCTGCAATGGATCAAGGAACACAGTGGATCTAGAGCCAACGATGCAGCAGATGAACTGGCCAGAAGGGGATCGGCCCTAGCAACTATAGGGCCGGAACCAATAATACCAATCCCCTTTGGCTACGTTCGTTCACTGGTACGTAGATACTTCAATAATTTACACGCTCAGCTTTGGAAAAATTTAGTAGTCTGTAGACAAGCTAGGGAGGCCCTACCTGAAATAAACAATGGTCTAACCAAGGTTCTAATGAGACTGAACAAGCCACAGATCAGGATAGTAACAAGTGCTATCACAGGACATGGCTCTTTTAACAAACATTTGTTCACCATAGGTGTTACTGACAGCCCCCTGTGCAGGGCATGCATGGGAGAGGAAGAAACGGCGGCTCACGTGTTGCTGACATGTCCAGAAGTCGCTTTTTACAGGGCTAAACAACTCGGCACGCCGGGATCGCTCCCCGAAGTTGCTTGCAACATCAAGGGACTGCTGAGCTTCTTCGGGGAGATATCATGGCTCGAATAAGCATATTATTTCTGCTCACACGCAAAATACGCGCTTAGACGTGGAGTTGCGGTAAACAGCCCGTCGTAAACTAAACTAAACTAAACCCGGGTTCGATCCCTGTCAGCACCAATGAAATTGTTAATTGCAATTTCAAGTGCTGGTTTACCAATAATGTGCTCGGTGGTGAAGGAAAACATCGTGAGGAAACCTGCATGTCTGAGGAATAAGAAAAAAATATTTCGAAGACGTGAAGTTCGCCAATACGCATTGGGGCAGCGCGGCGGACACTTTCTTGCCCTAAAACCTTCTCAGAAATGAGGGAAGGCCGGTTCCCAGCAGTGGGACTTATATAGGCTGTAACTTTACTTTACTTTACTTTGAATTTTATACTCGTGATGAATTTGTATTTGAAGTAAAGGCATTTCACCTACTAAATTGCAGGTGGACAAACATTCAGGCCTGGAAAAATTATTTGTTAACCATACAAATACTTGTTCTATGTCTGTGTGGGTATCGAACCAGTGGCTTGTTATTATTAATTTTGTTTACTACTAATATTTGTATAATTATTTACTAATTTGGTTATAATCAATTGTTAAATAGTTAATTCTTCTCGTTGGATCTGAGGGATAAGTTAAACGCCGTCCTACATCAAATTATATTTTACTGTAAACGGTAGTTACAATTTATTCTTTTAGTTATAGGCGATTCTCATGTCGTTTTCATGCTATTACAAATTTGTATTACAAGCTAATGTGATCTTTTAAACCTATAGTAATAATATTTTATTAATTTATTAGTTAAATGTTTGATGCGGTCTGTCATTGTGATTGGCGAAAAGGAAATAAGGCATGGCCATAGCTTGGCATTGGTAAAATAATCCTAATCCTATTTTGGATATTCAAAAATATTTTAAATATTGAGAATATTTCAAATATTCTCAAGAGCATCCGTCACTCTTATTGAGTCTTATGACTGTCTTATGACACTTGACTAAAAACTAGTCAAGTGTCATACCCAGCAGTGGACTGCCGCTTGCTCACGATGATGGTGATGAAGTGTTATAATTCCTAAATAATAACAACTTCATCATCATCAGCCAGTACAATCCAAGTCCAAATGTATATCCTAATGTATATAAAGTACATACCTAATTCGGCTGGACTGTTGGTTCTCAGACGAACATTATCTAAATTAGAAGGTAAAATGGAGTAAGTGCGTGTCTTCTCTCCAATTTGATAAGTACGAAATCAAATAATGAATTTATTTTTATTAAATTGAAGTGTAGAGCGACCCCCCACGAAATGGAATGACAACCTGGTACTCGTAAGACATGCAGGAAATGGATGAATGCTGGTGGCTCAGGATCGTGCTTAGTGACACTCCTTGGGGAGGCCTATGTTCAGAAGTGGACTTTTGAAGGGCTGTACGGATCATGATAATGAAATTGAAGTGACATACTGTAAGTGGTCATTGCATTACGTAAGTAAAAGTCAGTTAGGATTACCCTGAATAACTATTTTGTCACCGAGTAATGCGTGCTCTGCTGTGTTCGAGTATTAAGAATATAGAGAACCTATATATAATATTGTTACGCGCTAAAATCGATACACTAGCGCCATCTAGTGTCAGGAACGAGAGCGAGGGGAGTTTTGCAGTAAATGACATCACGGATCTCTCGACCGACAGCGCCGCCCGAAGAACTAAGTTTCTAGAAAATCTATACTCGATTTCTCGGTACCTTGCGCGTGTTTACTTGAACATTCCGGATGTTTTGCTGATTTGAATAAATAGGTGGCGCAAGATGCGATCGAGACAGAGTTTAACTCGGCGACACAAGCGAAGCTTCGGAGTGGAATTAAGTGGATTAGTGTGTTTAATTATTAGTGTTTTAACTTTAATTTGTGTAAAGTAAATTAAAGTGTTAATTTAGGTAATTTTATCGGCAATTTTTATTGTCACGAACCTCAAGCTCGTAACAATTGGTGTCAGAAGTGGGATAAAATAATGCCGATTTTACCTAAGGAGGAAACGGAGGGTGTCCGTACCCGAAGTCAACGCCAGCAGGAGACGGACCAGAGGAGATTTGGTGGTGCAACGCCGCAGATGTCTGAGGGCCAGCCGCCGGCCACGGAAGCCGGTCCGTCAGCAGCTTCTACGTCTGTGGCACCTGACTTAGGTGCTCTGATGGTGATGCTGCAACAGCTGCGGGGCGGACAGGAGAAACAGGCCCGCCGACAGGAGGAACAGGTCCGTCGGTTGGAAGAGCAGCTGCGGGGCGGACAAGAGGAGCAGGCCCGCCGACAGGAGGAACAGGCCCGTCGGTTGGAAGATCAGCAGGCGGAACAGGCTCGTCGGTCGGAAGAGCAGATGCTCCTCATGAAGGACCTTCACGCTACCTTTGGGAAAGAGATAAGGCAGGTGAAGGATAGGGTTGCTCAACACGACAACCGTCTGTCGGAAGCTGAAACCCGAATCGAAGAACATGAAACCCGAATCAACCATGTGAACCATCGGGTTGACAACGTAATGGCTGACATGAAGAAAACGCTGGACGACCTCAAACTTGGGGATGGAACAACAGCTCCCGTAGTAGCTACAACACCTTCGCTACGTGGATTCAAAGTGCCGCCGTTCGACGGGACCTCTTCCTGGTCGGCCTACAAAATCCAGTTCGAGGCCGTCATGGAGGCGAACGGCTGGAATAAAAGCCAAGCCATGACTGCACTCACCCTAGGCCTGCGCGACCAAGCCTTAACTGTGTTGGAAGCTCTCGGTAAGAAAGTGACCTATGAGCAGCTTCTTGAGGCCTTGGAGGCGAGATATGGTGACGCTCACCTGGAACACGTCTTTCGCGCGCAGCTTAAAGATCGCGTGCAACGCAGCAACCAAAACCTGCAGCAGTGGGCCCTTGAGGTGGAGAAGATGGTTCGTAAAGCATACCAGTCTGTACCTGCGCTCATTGGAGGGAACCTGGTGCAAACATTCATCGACGGCATCCGCGACCTGGAAGTCAGAGCTGCTGTGAGGCTCGGGCACCACGAGACGCTTAAGGACGCCTTGGCCCATGCACTGAAGGTAGAAGCCGTGCGGCAGGATCATCGTCCCCATCGCGTCAGGGAGGTTGCAGCAGCTACAGTTCGCGACCGCAACAAGGGATACAGCCCTAGGTGCTATGGCTGTGGGGAAAAGGGCCATCTTCGATCCAGCTGCCCTAAGCGAACCCTAGAAAGGGAAGGTGAACGATCCCAGGAGGGTATTGAGGCCAACAGCACCGCCCAGCAGCAGCAGGGAAACGAGTGAAAGCCAGAACTGCGGGGCGGGTGCTGGCTGATGTTAAAAGAGCCCCAAGGATCTCGATCTCACAAACCCATGATGGGAACAGTCTAATCATCAAGGGCGAGGTCAACGGAATGCCGTGTAAACTGACCATAGGCACTGGAGCCTCTCGTACGGTTGTTAGTTCCCAACTTATAAGTCAGTTCCTTGGGGACTCCGCATACAACCGAGAACGCATTAATTTGGTAACAGCCACCGGTCAGCGTATACCCGTCCGTGGAGAGAAGGAGATGGAGTTGAAGCTTGGCAACGTGATCTACCTGCATAATGTCATCGTAGCTGATATAATGGACGACTGCATCCTAGGCCTAGACTTTATGAGGAATAATTGTTGTGAGATCGACGTTAAGCAAGGTGTTTTGAAATGTGGACAGGAGGAACTTTTTATGGAAGGTGCGTTACCAGGGAACGTGTACAGCATTAAGAAGATTGTTCTTCCGCCGAGATCGGAAACGATTGTTCCGGTTAGACTTCCCCGAAACGCTGGGCAAGCTCACCGTTGTGTACTTGTGGAAAGGTTAAACAATGACCTTCCATGGAAAATAGCTCGAACCTTGGTCAGGACCACTGACATCTCAGGAGTACGTGTGCTGAACCTTTGCGACCGGGACCAGATTATAGAAAAAGGCACATTAATTGGTACTTGTGAGGAAGTGGATTGGTTACGTCGGTGCCAATATATATCGAGTGGGACCCCCAGCAAGGATGCAGAAACGAGAGTGACCACACTTTTGGAAGACTGTCGCAGTGTTCTGTCCCCGAACGAATTGGTCAAGGCGAAGAAGTTGTTACTCGAGTACGCCGATGTATTCTCATCAAACGATGCTGACATAGGAAAGACTGGTTTAGTTCAACACAAAATAAACACAGGTGAAGAGTTGCCTATCCGTCAGCGGCCAAGACGATTGCCGGTAGCACGTGAAAAGGAAGTGGAAACCATGATTGAAGGAATGGTGAAGGATGGTGTTATTGAACCTTCCTCTAGTCCATGGTGTTCGCCAGTGGTGCTGGTTAAAAAGAAGGATGGCAGCATGCGGTTCTGTGTTGATTACCGCCGTCTGAACGACGTTACAAAGAAGGACAGCTATCCCTTGCCAAGAATTGATGACACGCTGGACATGCTTACAGGAGTAAAATGGTTTAGCACGCTGGATCTAAAAAGTGGCTACTGGCAAGTTGAAATTGACCCTAAGGACAAGGAGAAAACTGCGTTCTCGACGGGAAAGGGTCTGTGGCAATTCAAAGTAATGCCGTTTGGGTTGTGCAATGCTCCAGCAACGTTTGAAAGGCTGATGGAACTTGTACTTACCGGGCTAATTGGCGATGCCTGTCTGGTCTACTTGGATGACATCATCATCGTGGGCCGTACGTTTGAGGAACACCTTCAAAACCTGGAACGCGTGCTTATGAAGATTCAGAGTCCCAACCTCAAGTTGAATCCGAAGAAGTGTTCACTATTCCAACGGCAAGTTAACTTTTTGGGGTTTGTAGTATCGGAAGAAGGTATCCGCACAGATCCAGAGAAAATCGCCGCTGTCAAGGATTGGCCGGTTCCAAAAGACAAGACGCAGGTTGGAGCATTTTTGGGTTTGTGCTCCTATTACCGGCGATTTGTGAAGAACTTTGCAGATATAGCCAAACCTCTGCATAAGCTAACCGAGGAGAAGCGACATTTCTGCTGGGATGAAAGTTGTAATATCGCATTCCAGGAGCTCAAGGACCGTCTGTGCAAAACACCTATTTTGGGATACCCTGATGCAAGCAAAGAATTTATAGTTGACACAGACGCAAGTGATATAGGACTTGGCGGTGTGTTGTCTCAACGGAATGGCGACCAAGAGGTCGTGATAGCGTACTTCAGCAAGTCGTTGTCAAAACCGGAAAGGAACTATTGTGTCACAAGACGCGAATTGCTAGCTGTGGTAAAGTCGTTGCAGCATTTTAGCAAATATCTTCTGGGGCGAAAATTTCACTTACGAACTGACCATGCTGCACTAAAATGGCTATTGCAGTTTAAAAATCCAGAAGGACAAGTTGCGAGGTGGATTGAACTACTGCAGGAATACGACTTTGAGATCGAACATCGCAGCGGAAAATCTCATGGCAACGCAGATGCATTATCACGAAGACCTTGTCCTGAAGATTGCAAACATTGTACTAGGCAAGAGAGTAAGGGAGTGGTATCCGTGAGGATGCTCAGGGCAGACCACCTCAGCAACGAGTGGAAGGACAGCTTACAACGTGCACAGCAGGAAGATCCGGACCTCAAGCCGATCCTGGAATGGATGAAGGCCAGTGCTCCCAAGCCCAAGTGGAGCGACGTCTCAGCGATGAGTTCGACCACTAAAAGCTATTGGGCCCAGTGGGATAGCTTGCTGCTTCAGGATGGAGTTCTGTGCCGTAAATGGGAAAATGTTCGGGGAGACAGCTGTCAGTTACAAATGGTTGTCCCTAAAGCTAAAGTACCGGATGTTCTACAGCTGTACCATAATGATTATTCGGGAGGCCATCTGGGAGTTAAACGAACTCTACTGAAGATCCGAGAACGGTTTTACTGGGTCCACTGTCGAAACGATGTCGAGGACTGGTGTCGCAAATGTACAAGTTGTGCGGCTGTAAAGGGACCTCAGACTCGTAGTAGAGGTGCATTGAAGTTGTACAATGTTGGTGCACCATGGGAGAGAATAGCCATTGACGTGGCGGGGCCGTTTCCGGAGAGTGAAAGCGGTAACAAGTATTTGATGGTTGTGATGGATTACTTCACTAAGTGGCCAGAAGTTTTCGCCATTCCAAATCAAGAAGCTTCAACAGTTGCAGATAAACTAGTTCATGAAGTCTTCTGTCGTTTTGGAGTACCTTTAGAGATTCACAGCGATCAAGGAAGGAATTTTGAGTCTCAAATATTCCAGGAAACTTGCCGAGTTATGGGTACTCATAAAACAAGAACGACTTCTTATCACCCGCAATCTGATGGAATGGTGGAACGATTTAATCAGACATTGGAGAGGTACCTAGCAAAAGTTGTAGACAATCGGCAACGAGATTGGGACAAGCACATACAACCGTTTTTGTTGTCATATCGAAGTTCTGTTCACGAAAGTACAGCAGTGACACCAGCTTTCGCAAACTTTGGAAGAGAATTACGGCTGCCTGCAGACCTGATCACTGGGATACCACCTGATGCCCCACGCAGTATAACCGATTATGCATATGACTTGCGGAACAAAATGAATGACATTTATGAGCACGTCAGACAATCGGGCCAGCAAATGTCTGAGAAAATGAAAACCCGGTATGACCGCAAAATGAACAATAAAGGGTTCAACGAAGGTTCATTAGTGTGGTTGCACAATCCAGTCCGCAGCAAAGGGAAATCTCCTAAGCTTCAAGCTAAATGGGACGGCCCGTACCGGATTGTAACCAGGATCAATGATGTGACCTACCGGATACAGAGAGGCGTAAGAGGGACTCCTAAGATCGTCCATGTGGATCGCTTGGCGCGTTATCATGGGACCGATAATGCTCGGGACGAGCATGTCTTAGGAGGGGGCAGTGTTACGCGCTAAAATCGATACACTAGCGCCATCTAGTGTCAGGAACGAGAGCGAGGGGAGTTTTGCAGTAAATGACATCACGGATCTCTCGACCGACAGCGCCGCCCGAAGAACTAAGTTTCTAGAAAATCTATACTCGATTTCTCGGTACCTTGCGCGTGTTTACTTGAACATTCCGGATGTTTTGCTGATTTGAATAAATAGGTGGCGCAAAATGCGATCGAGACAGAGTTTAACTCGGCGACACAAGCGAAGCTTCGGAGTGGAATTAAGTGGATTAGTGTGTTTAATTATTAGTGTTTTAACTTTAATTTGTGTAAAGTAAATTAAAGTGTTAATTTAGGTAATTTTATCGGCAATTTTTATTGTCACGAACCTCAAGCTCGTAACATTATGTATATATATATATATATATATATATATATATATATATATATATATATATATATATATATATATATATATATATATATATATATATATATATATATATATATATATATATATATATATATATATATATATATATATATATAAATATAAATAGAATTACTGGCTGTAAGGAACTTTGTCTTAGTCCTCAAAGTAGGCAACGCATTTGTAGCTGTCTTTGTTTCAGACAAAGACAGTCAGTTGTAAGTTCATGTCGCAGTAACTACTCACAATCAGGTCTTTCAACAATCAGGTATTTTACACTTAAATAATAAAAAATGTTCTTTAACATAGTATAAACTTAAAATTTAAAGTAAATAATATAAGTTTTAGACGATTTAAACTATACTCACATCTCTCAACTGACGAAGCAATTAGTGAGGCATCCCGCGTAAACAGCTAATTAGTGCTTAGTCCTCTCTCGAACTAACTGCTGAGTTTGAACTTGCCGAGACATTTCAATATCTACATTAGTACATTGCCTTAATAGGTAAAACAGGACTGTTGGTATGCCATTTGTTATTTAAAGCAAAAGCGTATACTTTGCGTGGCTCGAACGAAAATTCGTACAGAACACAAATTAGTTATGCTTAGTTCATATTACAGTTGTGTATAATTTGTTTCTACGTTCTTTGTTACATCTCTGAATAAATAACGAAGTACATTCGTTGAGAAAATACTGTTACGAGCTTGAGGTTCGTGACAATAAAAATTGCCGATAAAATTACCTAAATTAACACTTTTATTTACTTTACACAAATTAAAGTTAAAACACTAATAATTAAACACACTAATTCACTTAATTCCGCTCCGAAGCTTCGCTTGTGTCGCTGAGTTCAACTCTGTGTCGATCGCATCTTGCGCCACCTATATATTTAAATTAGCAAAATATCCGGAATGTTCAAGTAAACACGCGTAAGGTACCGAGAGTTCGAGTATAGATTTTCTAGAAACTTAGTTCTTCGGGTGGCGCTGTCGGTCGAGAGATCGGTGATGTCATTCTCTGCAAAGCTCCCCTCGCTCTCGTTCCTGACACTAGATGGCGCTAGTTGACTTATTCACACAACACTGCCCCCTCCTAAGACATGCTCATCCCGAGCATTATCGGTCCCATAATAACGCGCCAAGCGATCCACATGGACGATCATAGGAGTCCCTCTTGCGCCTTTCTGTATCCGGTAGGTCACATCGTTGATCCTGGTTACAATCCGGTACGGGCCGTCCCATTTAGCTTGAAGCTTAGGAGATTTCCCTTTGCTGCGGACTGGATTGTGCAACCACACTAATGAACCTTCGTTGAACCCTTTATTGTTCATTTTGCGGTCATACCGGGTTTTCATTTTCTCAGACATTTGCTGGCCCGATTGTCTGACGTGCTCATAAATGTCATTCATTTTGTTCCGCAAGTCATATGCATAATCGGTTATACTGCGTGGGGCATCAGGTGGTATCCCAGTGATCAGGTTTGCAGGCAGCCGTAATTCTCTTCCAAAGTTTGCGAAAGCTGGTGTCACTGCTGTACTTTCGTGAACAGAACTTCGATATGACAACAAAAACGGTTGTATGTGCTTGTCCCAATCTCGTTGCCGATTGTCTACAACTTTTGCTAGGTACCTCTCCAATGTCTGATTAAATCGTTCCACCATTCCATCAGATTGCGGGTGATAAGAAGTCGTTCTTGTTTTATGAGTACCCATAACTCGGCAAGTTTCCTGGAATATTTGAGACTCAAAATTCCTTCCTTGATCGCTGTGAATCTCTAAAGGTACTCCAAAACGACAGAAGACTTCATGAACTAGTTTATCTGCAACTGTTGAAGCCTCTTGATTTGGAATGGCGAAGACTTCTGGCCACTTAGTGAAGTAATCCATCACAACCATGAAATACTTGTTACCGCTTTCACTCTCCAGAAACGGCCCCGCCACGTCAATGGCTATTCTCCCCCATGGTGCACCAACATTGTACAACTTCAATGCACCTCTACTACGAGTCTGAGGTCCCTTTAAAGCCGCACAACTTGTACATTTGCGACACCAGTCCTCGACATCGTTTCGACAGTGGACCCAGTAAAACCGTTCTCGGATCTTCAGTAGAGTTCGTTTAACTCCCAGATGGCCTCCTGAATAATCATTATGGTACAGCTGTAGAACATCCGGTACTTTAGCTTTAGGGACGACCATTTGTAAATGACAGCTGTCTCCCCGAACATTTTCCCATTTACGGCACAGAACTCCATCCTGAAGCAGCAAGCCATCCCACTGGGCCCAATAGCTTTTAGTGGTCGAACTCATCGCTGAGACGTCGCTCCACTTGGGCTTGGGAGCACTGGCCTTCATCCATTCCAGGATCGGCTTGATGTCCGGATCTTCCTGCTGTGCACGTTGTAAGCTGTCCTTCCACTCGTTGCTGAGGTGGTCTGCCCGGAGCATCCTCACGGATACCACTTCCTTACTCTCTTGCCTAGTACAATGTTTGCAATCTTCAGGACAAGGTCTTCGTGATAATGCATCTGCGTTGCCATGAGATTTCCCGCTGCGATGTTCGATCTCAAAGTCGTATTCTTGCAGTAGTTCAATCCACCTCGCAACTTGTCCTTCTGGATTTTTAAACTGCAATAGCCATTTTAGTGCAGCATGGTCAGTTTGTAAGTGAAATTTTCGCCCCAGAAGATATTTGCTAAAATGCTGCAACGACTTTACCACAGCTAGCAATTCGCGTCTTGTGACACAATAGTTCCTTTCCGGTTTTGACAACGACTTGCTGAAGTACGCTATCACGACCTCTTGGTCACCATTCCGTTGAGACAACACACCGCCAAGTCCTATATCACTTGCGTCTGTGTCAACTATAAATTCTTTGCTTGCATCAGGGTATCCCAAAATAGGTGTTTTGCACAGACGGTCCTTGAGCTCCTGGAATGCGATATTACAACTTTCATCCCAGCAGAAATGTCGCTTCTCCTCGGTTAGCTTATGCAGAGGTTTGGCTATATCTGCAAAGTTCTTCACAAATCGCCGGTAATAGGAGCACAAACCCAAAAATGCTCCAACCTGAGTCTTGTCTTTTGGAACCGGCCAATCCTTTACAGCTGCAATTTTCTCTGGATCCGTGCGGATACCTTCTTCCGACACTACATACCCCAAAAACTTGACTTGCCGTTTGAACAGTGAACATTTCTTCGGACTCAGCTTGAGATTGGCACTCTGAATCTTCATGAGCACGCGTCTCAGGTTTTCAAGGTGTTCCTCAAATGTACGGCCCACGATGATGATGTCATCCAAGTAGACCAGACAGGCATCGCCAATTAGCCCGGTAAGTACAAGTTCCATCAGCCTTTCAAACGTTGCTGGAGCATTGCACAACCCAAACGGCATTACTTTGAATTGCCACAGACCCTTTCCCGTCGAGAACGCAGTTTTCTCCTTGTACTTAGGGTCAATTTCAACTTGCCAGTAGCAACTTTTTAGATCCAGCGTGCTAAACCATTTTACTCCTGTAAGCATGTCCAACGTGTCATCAATTCTTGGCAAGGGATAGCTGTCCTTCTTTGTAACGTCGTTCAGACGGCGGTAGTCAAAACAAAACCGCATGCTGCCATCCTTCTTCTTTACCAGCACCACGGGTGAACACTATGGACTAGATGAAGGTTCAATAACACCATCCTTCACCATTCCCTCAATCATGGTTTCCACTTCCTTTTCACGTGCTACCGGCAATCTTCTTGGGCGCTGACGGATAGGCAATTCCTCTCCTGTGTTTATTTTGTGTTGAACTAAGCCAGTCTTTCCTATGTCAGCATCGTTTGACGAGAATACATCGGCGTACTTGAGTAACAACTTCTTCGCCTTGACCAATTCGTTCGGGGAGAGAACACTGCGACAGTCTTCCAAAAGTGTGGTCACTCTCGTTTCTGAAACCTTGCTGGGGGTCCCACTCGATATATATTGGCACCGACGTAACCAATCCACTTCCTCACAAGTGCCAACCAGTGTGCCTTTTTCTATAATCTGTTCCCGGTCGCAAAGGTTCAACACACGTATTCTTGAGATGTCAGTGGTTCTGACCAAGGTTCGAGCTACTTTCCATGGAAGGTCATTGTTTACCCTTTCCACAAGTACACAACGGTGAGCTTGCCCAGCGTTTCGGGGAAGACTAACCGGAACAATCGTTTCCGATCTCGGCGGAAGAACAATCTTCTTAATGCTGTACACGTTCCCTGGTAACGCACCTTCCATAAAAAGTTCCTCCTGTCCACATTTCAAAACACCTTGCTTAACGTCGATCTCACAACAATTATTCCTCATAAAGTCTAGGCCTAGGATGCAGTCGTCCATTATATCAGCCACGATGACATTATGCAGGTAGATCACGTTGCCAAGCTTCAACTCCATCTCCTTCTCTCCACGGACGGGTATACGCTGACCGGTGGCTGTTACCAAATTAATGCGTTCTCGGTTGTATGCGGAGTCCCCAAGGAACTGACTTATAAGTTGGGAACTAACAACCGTACGAGAGGCTCCAGTGTCTATGGTCAGTTTACACGGCATTCCGTTGACCTCGCCCTTGATGATTAATCTGTTCCCATCATGGGTTTGTGAGATCGAGATCCTTGGGGCTCTTTTAAAATCAGCCAGCACCCGCCCCGCAGTTCTGGCTTTTACTCGTTTCCCTGCTGCTGCTGGGAGGTGCTGTTGGCCGCACTACCCTCCTGGGATCGTTCACCTTCCCTTCCTAGGGTTCGCTTAGGGCAGCTGGATCGAAGATGGCCCTTTTCTTCACAGCCATAGCACCTAGGGCTGTATCCTTTGTTGCGGTCGCGAACTGTAGCTGCTGCAACCTCCCTGACGCGATGGGAACGATGATCCTGCCGCACGGCTTCCACTTCCAGTGCATGGGCCAAGGCGTCCTTAAGCGTCTCGTGGTGCCCGAGCCTCACAGCAGCTCTGACTTCCAGGTCGCGGATGCCGTCGATGATGTCTGCACCAGGTTCCCTTCAATGAGCGCAGGTACAGACCGGTATGCATTTCGCACCAGCTTCTCCACTTCTAGAGCCCACTGCTGCAGGTTTGCGTTGATGCGCTGCACACGATCTTTAAGCTGCGCACGAAAGACGTGTTCCAGGTGAGCGTCGCCATATCTCGCCTCCAATGCCTCAAGGAGTTGCTCATAAGTCACTTCCTCACCGAGAGCTTCCAGAACTGTCAAGGCCTGGTCGCGCAGGCCTAGTTTGAGAGCAGTCATGGCCTGATTTTTATTCCAGCCGTTCGCCTTCATAACAGCTTCGAACTGAATTTTGTAGGCTGATCAGGAAGAGGTACCGTCGAACGGTGGCACCTTGAACCCACGTAGCGAAGGTGTTGTAGCTACTGCGGGAGCTGTAGCTCCATCTCCAAGTTTGAGTTCGTCCAGTGATTTCTTCATATCGGCCATCACGTTGTCAACCCGATGGTTCACATGGTTGATTCGGGTTTCATGTTCTTCGATTCGGGTTTCAGCTTCCGACAGACGGTTGTCGTGTTGAGCAACCCTATCCTTCACCTGCCTTATCTCTTTCCCAAAGGTAGCGTGAAGGTCCTTCATGAGGAGCATCTGCTCTTCCGACCGACGAGCCTGTTCCGCCTGCTGATCTTCCAACCGACGGGCCTGTTCCTCCTGTCTGCGGGCCTGTTCCTCCTGTCGGCGGGCCTGCTCCTCTTGTCCGCCCCGCAGCTGCTCTTCCAACCGACGGACCTGTTCCTCCTGTCGGCGGGCCTGTTCCTTCTGTCGGCGAGCGTGTTCCTCCTGCTGCTCTTTCAACAGACGGGCCTGTTCCTCCTGCTGCTCTTTCAACAGACGGGCCTGTTCCTCTCGTCCGCGCTGCAGCTGCTCCTGTAGCATGGCCATCAGAGCACCTAAGTCAAGTGCCACAGACGTAGAAGCTGCTGACGGACCGGCTTCCGTGGCCGGCGGCTGGCCCTCAGACATCTGCGGCGTTGCACCACCAAATCTCCTCTGGTCCGTTTCCTGCTGGCGTTGACTTCGGGTACGGACACCCTCCGTTTCCTCCTTGGGTAAAATCGGCATTATTTTATCCCACTTCTGACACCAATTGTTACGAGCTTGAGGTTCGTGACAATAAAAATTGCCGATAAAATTACCTAAATTAACACTTTTATTTACTTTACACAAATTAAAGTTAAAACACTAATAATTAAACACACCAATTCACTTAATTCCGCTCCGAAGCTTCGCTTGTGTCGCTGAGTTCAACTCTGTGTCGATCGCATCTTGCGCCACCTATTTATTTAAATTAGCAAAATATCCGGAATGTTCAAGTAAACACGCGTAAGGTACCGAGAGTTCGAGTATAGATTTTCTAGAAACTTAGTTCTTCGGGTGGTGCTGTCGGTCGAGAGATCGGTGATGTCATTATCTGCAAAGCTCCCCTCGCTCTCGTTCCTGACACTAGATGGCCCTAGTTGACTTATTCACACAATAATACGAAACAAGGCGTCTTGTTAAAAAGTTTTCTTGGCGAAAATTGAGTGTGACATCTTGTATTTATAAAGATCGTTTTTTTGAAACTGAACATATGGAGGCTAGATTTTTTAAATATTTATTTTTAATAATACCTGTTTTCATTACAGGGCTTTTAGTCTTCAGACAATATTATTATAATTGTTACTTAATTTAAACAAAAACAATCTAATCTCAGATTGTAAATAAAAGAAAAGAAACACAATAATCCCTACAGAGCTATCAAATCGACATAAATCATCAACACACATCACACAAGAAATAAAAAAGTATCCTGGGCAAGAACAGAAATGGGTTTTGAATATTATAATTTTTTTATTTACACTTTTGATATGTTTATATCACGAAATAGATTGTTTGTTATTGCTATTTTTAATAATATAATAATAATTAATTTGAATATATTAATTTTTATAAAGCAAATTCCAAAGAAAAATAAAATAAAAGGCAAATAAATAAATAAATAAAAATTAGATAATTTTCAGTAAGGAAGTAAAGTAAAGTAAAGTTACAGCCTATATACGTCCCACAGCTGGGCACAGGCCTCCTTTCATTTCTTAGAGGGTTTTAGGGCAAGGAAGAGTCCGCCATGCAGCTCCTAAAGCGTGTTGGCGAACTTCACATGTCTTCGAAATATTGTTTTTCTTATTCTTCAGACATGCAGATTTCCTCACGATGTTTTCCTTCACCGCCGAGCACGTAGTAAATCAGCACTTAACATTGGAATTAACAATTTCATTGGTGCCGGGGGGGATCGAACCCCGATTACTCGCGTTCTGTTATATTTACAGCGAGCGTTAACCATCTGAGCTACCACGGCTCTGTTAGTAAAGAAGTATGAGTGACTAATGGGCACACTTTTCACATTATGATAGGGCAATGTAATGGTCCATAGACACCTACATCTATCAACGATGAAGCATTAAAATGCGGATGCGTTATTACCCTTAATAACAAATATGAAATGCCTCGTTATCAATTCAGAAGGGTCTCCAGTTCACACGCCTTACGAAACACTATTCTAATCTAAGTATTCTAATCTCTAAAAATGGTATAACTTTCCATACCAAAAAAAAACTTTATCATAGATATATTTCCTACTGTCCGAAAAAATTGCACTGCCACCATGGAACGAACAAAAAAGCAATAAATTCGAGTAGCGGCACAGTCGTATCACACACGCGTTATAAATCAAGGCCGGCGCGAATTAATTCATTTCCTCGGTGGAAGGGTAGAGCGCCAGCCACGACGTGACCACCCTACATTGGCGTGTCTGCTCCATGAATATATGGGCACCTAGTACTTTCTATACGTGTTCATATAAAAATACTTGGCAGGCCGGTTGATAACCGCAGTGATTTATTTTTAAATTGTTATTAGAAAGACTCTGGTTCTGGCTGATCTGGTTTTTTTACTACTGTCACATCTTACGCTACCCTCGGGACGGTATATGGGCTGGTGAATATTGACCGCCACTACGTGGTCTTGGCATCACTGCAATGCTGATTTTAAATAATAAATGCCTAATTATTGATTTTTTTTTCTATTGTCACGAATCAAAAACATCAAATTTTAACAAAATATCACCGCTGAATTTATACTACTTTTTAAAGAAAGAACATTGCGATGAAAAGTGTTTAGAAAAAAATTAAATCATTTCGAGAATTTGTCCGTAAAGTCCGACAATTCACTAAGAGCAGTGCGGCAGACTTTTCCTGTTCCATAACCATTTCAGAAATTAAAGAAAGCTTGTGCCTGGTCATACGATGTACTATATCACTTTATTTCCTTACTTTAATATATATCCATTCTAACTTAATAACTTGAGTCCGTGCCGTGTATTACATTGTATGCAAGCAACCAGAGTTCGATCTCCTTCGGCATGAATGAAAAAATTGTTTAATGTAATTTTGTGGCGCAGAAAGCATTGTGAGGAAACATCCACATTTGCAAAATAAAATATTTCAAGGGAATGTAAATTTCACCAACACGCACTGATGGAATGTCACCGGTGCAGTGGGATTGACTGTTCTATCATACCTTTCTGCCTAGAGATCGTGAGGAGACTGTGCCCAGCAGGAGGGTAATAACTGTAAACATACAATTTTCTTCTTTTTATGTAACTTTTTTGAGTCCTGTATATAAAATAATACTAAACAAAAATAAAATTAAGAAGAATGCACAGCAGAAATTGTTAGAAAAAAAAACATTACTAAGTACGTAGTATTTTTCTAAATCGATTTACACCGAGGGGTAATGTTTAGGAAAATTAGGTCAATAACTTTTTCCAGACCCGCTGTCGTTCATCCGTCTCGCAGAGAGCCAGATTTACGACGACACCAACTTTATAGGCCCTTTTAAACGAGAACAATAAAAAGTTGCGCCGTAAACGACCAAGAAACACACAGATCCTTGGCTACACCTTTTATTGTGGCGCGTATATTATACATAATATGGTGTCTCGGAGGCAAATTTAACCGGGTCGCGAGAAAGCTAGAAAAAATAACAAGGTGGCAACGTTCGAGGTCCTTTTCTTGAGGTGAATAAACAATAATATTCATATTATACTTCTGTATATATTACTAAAACTAAAACTAAATACCAAAAAGTTTGACGAGAATGAATTAAATAATCTTTGTCTATCTAATTTAAACATTGGTTATAATTAATATACTATAATACATTCGACTAATCATAATAATAAATTTTTAATTTATATTTTTAATTTATTTCGACTAATAGACACTCAAGTGTATGTTATGTTACACTTAAATGTCATCTACATTCATGAGATATTTTCAGTCATGAAAGCATTTGGATATAATATTTATACTGTATATAATGTAGCAAGGGTCCCAGAAATGAACCCTGGGAAGTTTCCCGGCCAGAAGCGTGGATCATCTCCGGTCGAACGTGAACGTGTCGTGTAAATAAAGTTTCGATCAAACCATTTTTGAATGCAGTCTTAAAACCAACTTAATAACAAATATACATAAGGTATTCTAAAAACCCGTTATGAGTTATGACATAATAAACAAATCTCAGACTAAGAATCAATCCCGCCTGGAATCGAGATGAATACCGCGATGCAGGAAATGGCTACGTCTGAGAGACGAGACGAGTACCGTTGGAACATTAAGCGTATTATGTAAGAAAAATAAAAATTATATCACAAATTTATAGTGAAATTTGTAGCAAGTATAAAAGTTCTCATGAATACGTTGTATTTATTGGGATAATCTCATTCAATTTAGAGCGGAGAAAGTGACATGATTTTATGAACTGCGAATCCATTACCTATTCCTTGCGTAGATGTCATAAAAGGCGCCACTAGGAATTGCCTAATAAATCTGACTCTGGCTTGCAATAGATGGCGCTATAACCACCCATATTTCTTATTTACTCATATGATTGGCATTTTTAATACTTAGTCCTTATAATTTCAGAGTATAATATCACTATAATATAATATGCCTTACAATTCTAGAGTAGTATGCCAACACTACTCTGGAATTTTTGCCTCAAGACGTAGGAAGAGCGATAAGAAAGCACTGTTTAAAGAATTTAGTATATGTTGTACAATATGAAAGATGATAAAATAATTAGATAATATTTTATTATATGTCATTCTAGTATAAGTATTTTACCAGGTATTTGTTGACTCAACTTCGAGTATTTGCTAGGGCCGAATTTCGTAATTGATTTTAATCTAACTTCCCGAAGAGACTTGAAATTTTAAACACAGCTTATAATCGGATAACAATATAAGAAAATAAAAAAAACAAAAATAATTTTAGAATTTTTAGTCCTATATAAAAACGTGGTATGTTAAAACATTTTGTATATAAAACTGTTAATATTATATGTATTATTATGTTTAACGAGAATATATATACATATATATATATATATATATATATATATATATATATATATATATATATATATATATATATATACATATATATATATATATATATATATATATAAAAATTCTCATGAAACAAATATTTTATATACAGAATGGGTCCCACATATATGCAATAAATGAAACCACACGTAATACTAGTCCGTAGAAGTGTAGAAAAATTAAATATTAAATTAAAACCCGTAAAATAAAAAGTGAAATTTTCAAACAAAATAAATATTAAAAAAAATTCAGTAAAAGTGAACACTCTGTTTAGACAACGTACCTTGACCCCTTGGAAGAGTGACAACGTTGCACGCGGGTGGCACGCCAACAAAAGACACCGCTGTCGATGTGTCGCAATACCAATAGTTTGCACTGCATGGCAACGTCGCTTTTTAATGTTCAAGGATTCAAGTTCATTGAATCATTGACTTAGTGACCCAATTCTATAGAGTGTTCAAATTTCCTTAAAATTAAAACTCTACTTTTTGACCTAATTACTGGACCGATTACGTTCATTTTTTGTTTATCGTCAGCAAAGGCGATAACAAGTATATGGTTTCATTTATTGCATATATGTGGGACCCATTCTGTATATATATATATATATATATATATATATATATATATATATATATATAAAATATTTGTTTGATGATATAAAATATTTGTTTAATGAGAATTTTTAATTTATTTTATGTACACTGTAATACATTACAACTAAGATAAAAAATATCGGCATTCTCTGCCGGTCAACCCGTAGCTAATTATAATATATTAAATTAAACATGATTTTGTTAATATAATATATATATAAGATATGTGATATTTAGTTTATAGTATACGTGTATTTGTACCTGACATAATATTTCATCACACTGGCTGAGTTTACACGACTAACTTCCAAGCGTTTTTCATAGACAATAGACATTATACATGAAACGAAGGGGTTTAGGTGATTCCCTTAAGTTGCTACTACACGGCGCAATTATACGCACAGTCCGCAAAACCACGCAGCATTTAAAACTTATAAATGACAATTTAAGTGTGATTTTTTTTGCTGTCGCTACTGAATGCAACATGTTATCGAACGCTCGGCCCGCCTGGTTGCCATAACTCTTTTAAGCGGTGAGGTGTGATTCGTTCCTTTATTCGGCATCACTCTCTCTCGTTCAATGTTCAGATTTCCCTTTGTACACAAAGAGGTGCGATATTTCTCGTTTTATATCCTCAAAATTTCCTATTTGCCCACGTAGACTATGAAATTAATTGTTTTTATTCCGCAAGATTTCTTTTTACTTTATTTTATTAGAAGTTGTGGTAGCTCAGGGGCTAAGGGCTCGTTGTAAATTTCACAGAAGCCGTCGCTAATTAAATTTTTACTTGCAATTGAGTGTTGTTTCCACGTGCATGGTGGTGAAAGAAGACATCGTATGGAAATAAGTATACCTGAGAAATAACGCGCATTAAGTCGCGCCGCAAACATTTCCTTGCCCTAAAACCCTCTCAGAGATGAGAGAAGACCAGAGCGCAGCAGTGGGATATTGCTGTTACTTTACCTTTATTCAATTAAAAATAACGTGACAGGTTCTCACAGCTCTGGGGGATTGTAAACTCAAAAGTAGACTTTCAGAATCTAATCGACAACCACTACATTGTTAGACGACATCTGATGCCTACTTATTATTTCGCCGGGTCAGTATTTCAACGAATTTTAAAAGATTTTTCTCTACGATCCTCGCGAAAGAAAATATAGCACTATGGTTAAGACTCAGAGAAAAAGAATAAGATGCGGCGAAGATGAGGCGGTTTTAAAAAAATATAAATTTAAGAATTTATAGAGATACTTTTCCATCTAATCCGTCCGGCCTGCCACAATTATTATCTTTCGTATTTTGCCACCCAGCAGAAGTGTATCTCCTGGCTGTGTTCTAGTTTAAATGGTAAAGGAACCGGTACAATTATATGTTGTTAGGTTAGGTTAGGTTAGGTGACTGCCTCGTTGCTCTAGTGGTTGTAGTAGTGCGACTGCTGATCATGAGGTCCTTGGTTCGAATCCAGGGTCGGGCCAATTATTGAGTTTTTCCATCAAGAAATTCTCAGTAGTTGCCCGAAGTCAGGAAGTTGGCGGTGTCTCACCTCCATGCCTCGGAAAGCACGTAAAGCCGTTGGTCCTGCGCCTGATCTCTCTCCGGTCGTGTCGGTTTACCGTCCCATCGGATTATGAGAGTGAGGGAATAGAGAGTGCACCTGTGCTTGCGCATACACTTTCGCACTATAATCCTGTCCTGCGCCGATGGCTAGCTTCCATTGAGGCAGACCGCCGTGGCCAAAATTGGTCTGGTATTATAATTATGTTGTTAGGTATTCCATCAGAATTCTCAGCAATGGCAAGGTATCTGAGGTCTCCCTTGTTTGAAATGTGTTGCAGGGCTGCAGCTGCCTCCTGTCACTAAGTGAAATGTTAACTTATTATTATTATTATTATTCAGTCTGATCTTTTTGAGAAAACACGTAACATTAATTAAACCAACAAAAATTGATAAAATACGTGTTCTTACGTGATTTAAGATAATAATATACTGATGACTATCTAGGCGAAGTCCATCGGTTGCTAGTTTAAAGCACCTATAATGAAAATGAGTACAACTATGAATGAATGAATGCATTTATTCTCTCTTCACAATAGGAATTCTTAGTGCTAAGTTGTGAGAGACTGGTGCCTGATGTAGGTATAAAAAACCTGTACAACCTGTATTACAGGTCACCAGGGCTCCCCCGCGTATAATGCAACGGTCTGAGGAATACAAATCAGAACGGAGATTATAATTAAGTAAACAAAATGAACTGCAGTAATTACAAATTTCACATCAATAAGTGTGTGTGTACTATGAAAAGAGTAGTTGTGCGTGTGAGCTAGTGCAGGCGCGTGCCCGTTTTGTGTGCGTTTGTGTGTGTTGTGTGTGTGTGTGTGTGCGTGTGTCTGTGTGTGTGTGTGTGTTTGTGTGTGTGTGTGTGTGTGTGTGTGTGTGTGTGTGTGTGTGTGTGTTGTGTGTGTGTGTGTGTTTGTGTGTGGGAGTGTGTGTGTGAATGAGTGCGTGTGTGTGATTGTGCGCGTACCTGCTATTGCGTGAGTTAGGACTAGTATATAATTGCATTTTAACCCAAAATAAGGACAAGAAAATATGAAGACTTCAACGACATTACTATATATTATATGGGTGGCTTTAATAGGTTTTCGGTCACTTCATAGTCTAAAGTTTTCAGATATTTGGTAAGAACGTATTTGCAGCTCGATTTAGGTAAGGGATAGAAGTTTGGGATATTGTTCAGTTTATTGTTCATGTATGGTCCTAGGAAACAGAAGAAATTGTGTGAGGTAGCAGAATGAAAGGATTGGGTTTGACATACAGAACCTTCCCTGCGTTTGTCTTTTAGGAGCTCCGGATCGTATTTGCATTGAGAGTGTTTCAATAAAACAGCTTGTACTACGAAAGACTGTCTCATTGTTAGAACGTCCCACTTTCTGTAAAGATCCACTGTAGGAAAGCAGAGCGGGAGACCTGCACTAACTTTTAGGATGGCCCTTTAGGCTCTATCAACCTCTATAAGGTGGGTTTTAGCCGCACCGCCCCATGAACTGATGCAGTAATCTACAAGTGATTGGCATATAGCTTGGTAGACCATCTTGATGATTCGGCAGTCTGCTACGTGCTTAAGAGATTTGAAGATGTAAATGAGCTTGAGTAACCTAGTGACAAGTACCACGATATGTGGCTTGAAAGTCAGGGTTTGGTCTATTATAATTCCGAGGTATTCGTTTTTGTCTGTTCTTTGTATAGCTAACTGCACTAAAAAGTGGTATACTTTACCAACATCTGTCTGTACATTCAATTAAAATGCATGGGACATTACTTACTTTCCTTTCCCATTCAAAGAAACATATCAGACATAACATAACTATCGAAAATAGAAAACGGGACAGCAGGTTCACATGAACTTTGGAAACACTTTAAACTCACTGTTCCGCGTAGCACTAATGCTAGAAACAAGCGTAGATTGTACGTGCATTCGTACGTGATAACTGTCGACAAAATGCATACCTTGTTCGCACTTGCACACTGCGCACATATTTTTAAGCTGTTACTTTAAAGTGATTTTTGGTAATTTAGCTTTTTAATTGTTACAAGGAAACATCCTAATACATAAAAATTAAAATGTTTGCTTGTTCGTATTTTTTGCGCTGCCGTACCGTTTTTTTTATAGAAGTCCACCTGATGGTAAGTGGATGCTGTGGCCCATAGATATCTACATTTATCCTCGATTAAGAATCAATACGCAGATGCGTTATCACCCCTGAGGACTAAGATGGAAAGCCTCGTTTCCGGTAAAAAAGTCTCTCCAGATCTCTACACTCACCATACGAAACACAGCAGTATTAAGATGCTATTTTACGCTGATATTCTGTGAGAGTGTGGTCCTGAGCGTGGTCCTTCCCCAGTCGAGCCGACCCATTCGTGCTACAACCATAATGTAGCTACAGCGTGGCTCTACCACGTAAACCGTTCATCATTCATTGTGGTAAAACTTTGTCAAGTTACTGCTTGCACTTGTGCGAAGGTTATAGGCATAGTTAACTTATATTTCTATGCAACGCGCGTATCGTACCAACAGTTTTTATCAAAGTCCTATATCATTGAATTTCAACTAATAAAACTCTACAAAATTTCTCGAAAAAAAAACAGCTAATAATTTATAAAAAAAATTACTACTTTCGGCTATACCATTACACTTCAACAAGTGGATTTTGAGTTAAGCACTTGTTTATAGAAGTTTAAAAAAGCCATCGATTGAAGTTATCTATGACTACAGATATTGTGCACGGTAAATCCCATGAAAGCTCTATACCGACAATGTAGACTATATCGTAAAGTATCTGAAAACGATATGAAGGGTCAGTTTGGGCAACGAATGGGCCCCTATGATGCACACGCATGCCATCGTTATTGCGAAAGCCTGGACTATGTCCGGTCATAAAAAACACTCTGTCACTGGGATTTTCAGTTAAGTGAAATATAAAAATTTTCACTATTTTATTAACGCTGGCAACAATTTTCGAATTAATTGTTTTTAAAATATGTCGCCTATTTTGTTTTTTTTTTGTTACCAGCATTTATTTGCAATAGAATAGGAATGGTGATTAACTTATACTAAGAATACTACTATACATAAATTAACAATCATTTTTATAAATCTGTGGTTGTCAACCCGCCTGCGAAACGTGGCAACTATGGCAAATATGGGGGTTCTAATGTGGACATCTATGGAGAGGTCTATGTTAAGCTGTGGACTTTAAAAGGTAGTAATGAAAAAAATTATTTTCTCTATGTTTTCCTCTTTCTATTGTTATTTAGTGAAAAGTGTGTGTTTGTGTGTGTGTGTGTGTGTGTGTGTGTGTGTGTGTGAGAGAGAGAGAGAGAGAGAGAGAGAGAGAGCTGTAAGCATTTCTTAAATTGACGTCAATTTTTATGAGTTAGGCCCTTCAAATATTCCACAATTAAGAATAAAAACGCAGATGGGTTGTCACATGTCACCCCTGAGGACTAATATGGAATGCCTCGATTCCAGATACGAGTCTCAGGTTCTCTACGATCACCATACGAAACACAGAAGTATTAAGCTGCTAATTTACGCCGGTGTTCTATGAGAGCGTGGTCCTTCTCGATCGAGCCGACCCATTCGTGCTACAACCATAATATAGCTGCAGCGTGTCTCTACTACGTACGTATAAAGTTTCTTTAGACTTGTAACTGTTGTGTTGGGATGAAAATATTATCCTCCAGACCAGATTTCGGTCACACCCGTCATCTTCCTGACTCCGGACTGCAACTGAGAATTTCTTGACAGAAACACCTAATAACTGATTTTGGCCCGACCTGGGATTCGAACCCGAGAACTCATCATCAGCAATCGCGTTAACCACCACTAGACCAATGAAGCAGAATCATTGATACCTATACAGTAACGTCAAGAAAGTCGACCTTAAAAAGTTGTAACTAAAAATTAAACTTAAAATCAAATAGTTTTTATACATGGTAGAGCCATGCTGCAGTCATATTGGTAGTAGTAGCACGAATGTGTCGGCTCGACCGGGGAAGGACCGCGCTCTCACGGAATACCAGCGTAAAATAGTAGCTTAATGCTGCTGTGTTTCGTATGGTGAGTGTAGAGAACCGGCGACCCTTTTTAATGGAAACGAGGCATTTCATCTTGGTCCTCATGGGTGACAACGCATCTGCATTTTTATTCGTAATCGAGGATGGATGTAGATGTCTATGGGCCACAACAACCACTTACCATCGGGTGGACTGTATGCTCGTTTATCACCCTATCCAATAAAAAAACTTACGGTACCAGAAACAAATATTTCGCTCAATAATTTAGTAGAAAAAAAAATTAAATTATCATTAGTGATGACTTAGAAAACTGCGAAGTTACAGGAGTGGTTTTTACAAAAGTAATACAAGAGGCATAACGCATGTACGCATATTCCATTAACTGTTTGTTTCACCACACTACACTAGCGTCCCATGAGTAATTCGCATGCTACGCAGTCGTATGATGTTTATCAAAATTACTATTAACACGTGAGCCTCACCCGCTGACCCCGAGTTAGTGTTGTGACCCACTTTATGGAATTGAATGGGAAACCAGCTGACTGCGTTAGAGGTTAATAATGTTTAAAGTGCGTGCCAGACCTAACGCTTAATTAGCATTATAGTTTTATAAGTTAATTAAAAAAGGAAGATTACTTGCAAATTTCACTCACGTTCTTACGTACATTACATGCACACAAAAATGTATTTTTTTTGTAACTACGCATGACTATAATAATATAATAATAGAAATAATGATATTAATTAATTTGCAACCATCCGCTAACTGAATACAATGACGTGTCTTACCTGGATTGAAGAGCACCTCCCGCCCTCCCTCAATTGCGTGCATCAATCCCGTCACCACTAATCCCAGCACCACTACTCCCAACACCAATATTCCAGGAAAGACACACCATCGACGATAATACGACACGTGTTTCGCCTCTACACGAGGCATCCTCAGGTGATGTAGACTCTACGGCGGTCGACCGCTAAGCTTAGCGGAGGGCGGAAGGTGCTTTTCAATCCAGGTAAGACACATCATTGTATTTAGTTAGCCGAAGGTTGCAAATTAATTAATATCTTTATTTTAATGGATTTCCGTAAAGTAACGCCCGATTCTATCAATTATTTAATAATAGAAAGTTGGTGAGTAGTGGTGGCCTAAAAGTTATACTGCTACATATCGTCCCGTAGATGTCTTAAGAGAAAGTGAAATAGAAGATGAGCAGGAGCACCCTGATGACAGCTAAAGGTTATAAGTAATTGGGTTGCAGAAACCCGCTAGTTAGGAGTTGCGACAGCACACTGACCACCAGACGGTAACGCAAGTGTATGATGTGGAACATAACATCTACATCTATCCTTAATTAAGAACCAAATTGCAGATGCGTTGCCATCCCTGAGGGCTAAGATCAAATTCTTCGTTTCCAGTGAACAAGGTCTCCGGGTCTCTAGACTACCACACGAAACACAGTAGCGCTAAGCTATTATTCGACGCGTGAGAGCGTGGTCCTTCCCTGGCTGAATTCGTCCTGTAACCATGACAAATATCTGATGAGTTATGATGATGATGATGTATGAGATAAGTAAATGACGATGGTATGCTTAAGGAAATATGGTTGTGTTACTTCATTACGTTCCATATTCCTCTGTTAAGCAAGCATTGTAACGCTAAAAATAATGTAAAGTTACATTTATTCATAAATCTCACTCCTAGACACAAGTCTCCTTTCAATTCTGAGAAGGTTTTAGGGTAAGGATGTGTCCACGGTGCTGCTAGAATGCTTGTTGATGGACATCACATGTATTCAAAATATTTATTCTTAATTTCTTAGATATGCAGGTTTCTTCACTATGTTTTCCCTATAGAATACTATTTGTATATGTATAAATTATGTTCTGTAACTGCCTCGATGGTCTAGTGGTTGTAGTAGTGCGACTGCTAATCATGAGTACGTGGTAAATCAGTACTTGAAATTGCAATTAACAATTTCAATGGTGCAGGTTGCTCGCGTACAATGCAATTCGTATTGAAAGCTGAGCCCTTGGACTACCAAGTTTTCTTTGAGAGCGTGTTCCTTCCCCGGTCGATCAGACCCATTCGTGTACAACCATCATATATTTCATCACAATCACGACCTGTTTTAAAGTATTGGATCATATGATCTCCTCACCCTTTAGTGTTATCTCGAACCAACTCTCAAACAAACAAGACATCATTTTTTTTTAACCCGACGCTCCTGAGCAAGACAATACCCGATAAACGGTTAGATCGTGCGGAAACCCCGCGGGAGTCGGCACTAATCTGTACATAGCTCCCTGATCTCTCGTTCCTGCGCTTCGAAGGTTTCCTCTGTACAAAACGTAATAGGGAAAATTGGCTACACGAGTTGATTACATTGTAATAAATTATAACGGTAAAAGTCTAATCTTTAATCTTACGTCTGAATATTGCTTCTTTCAACAGATTTTATATATTTTTTGTTTCATAATGGATCATTTAAATGAACCAGACGTCTTGTACCTTTGTCCCTGTTCCCCGTCACCGGTCAGGATATTTTATGTCTAAGTAGGATAGTCTAAGAAGCTGATAGTGGGTATAATGTACAGCAGATAGTAATAAGCCAGTGTTTAACTCACCCATCTGATGGTAAGTGGTGAAAACGATGGTAATACGGACTGACTTTTCTTAGTAAAAGCCTATTCACTCTTGTTTTGAAGAGATTAATAATCGTACGGAAAGTCAGACGACAGCAAATTATTCCACTCATTTGCTGCACGTAGTGTGAATAATGGTTTACCTAATAATAATAATGATAATGGTATACCTTTTTGGTTCGCAACGCCGTTGATTAGCTGATTGGCTATTTTATTGGCAAGTGTTTCAAATGTTGAATTATTTTTTCATGGTATTTCTTTAATTTAGAAATATTTTGAAAATAATTAAAATTTCAAATCGCGCAGTTTAGCTACTATAGTATAAATTAAAAATGCTTGAAAGTTCAAAAAAACCTATACGACTGAATATAGAGACTGGACTCGCCTTATTTTCGTATATGCGATCTCCTCGAGTTGAATTGTCACCGGCGCCGCTTTTAGTCACAATTTTATGTAAAAACATATCAAGTGCACGACTGTGAAGAGAAACTATGATGACTTCCAGCTCTTAGGTCCCGGTAATGAGAAACATGTGCCCAGCTGTGGGACGCATACATACTTAGCTTCGTGCAAGGAAAGCTCCAATTTCTCATGTAGTAGGCATGTTGTAGCAGGCTGCAGGCTGTATTATTAGTATAGCTCTAGACTCATTCATGCTGAATGAGTTAGCTCGATCGGGGAAGGACAATGCTCTCAAAGAATACCAGCGTGAAACAGCTCAACGCTGCTGTTTTTCGTATGGTGAGTGTAGAGAACTGGAGACCCGTTTTACTGAAAACGAAGCATTACATTTTATTTCGCACGGGTGACAACGCATCTGTATTTTGAATCGTTGTCGAGCATAGATGTAGATGTCTATGGGCCACAGCAACCACTTACCATCAGGTGCCTTGTGTGCTCGTTTGTCATCCTTATCTTATTAAAAAAAACTGAAAAACCCCAGGAGCTTCGAAACGTAATTACGCCATTATTATCTGCTTTTGTATATAATATTTCGCTATAACTTCCACGTCCCGACCGTTTAGTTAACACAAGCTCCGTTTTTAGCAGTAAATTTGACCTAAAAGCCCATGCTTTGAAACATTCAGTAAGAAAAACGTAAATTTGGAGCCTCCATACCCATGTGTAATGTATGAGGGTACCTTATCTACACCGAGATACGCGCAACGACCTTCGCGACGGACGCTCCAGATTTACGAACGCTGTGTGCTACTTTGACCCCATATCTTTGCCAACGGAGCTATGTTACCGAACCAGTATTTTGTTTGTAGGTACCTATTGTTATTTGGGGAAAGTACTTATTTTGTTAAAGCGGTATATGTTAGCCAACTTAAATAAAGAAACAGCTTTTTTACTTTTCGAAGCCACCCAGTTTTGGATACCTAGGCCACATTGAAATCGGATAGATATACAGATGCTGGGAACTTATTCCACTCTTTTGCTGTACGCATGACGAACACAGAAGCAAATCGTTTAGATCGAAACCGTGGTAAGCAGAGAACGAATTTTTTAACGTATGTGACGCGATAAGTCTATTTTACGTGGTAGCTACAGCGAAATAATGATGATCTCATCTCGCCGGTAACAACTAAAAATATTAAATAAAAAAATGTGGTTGCCAACCCGCCCGCCAAGCGTGGCAACTATGGCAAAATTAGCAGTAGACTTTGATAGGCGTTAATAATTAATAGTAATAATAACTGTAACATTAAATGTTACAGTTATTATTACTCTAGTCTAGTCTAGTCTAGTGTTCTATAAACGAGAAGATCTGAAACTGAAAAAATTCTAGCCGGTCTACATGTCGGTTGTTCTTTGCAGTGTTCACACTTTTCAAACCGAGCCCAGATTTTTTGAAAAATCTTAAGCTGAATGAAATATAGACTAACTTTAAAAGTTAGTCTATATTTCATAAATAAATTTTTTTAAATAAGTAAAAACTTTAAAACAACCGACATGTAGACCGGCTAGAATTTTTTCAGTTTTAGGTCTTCTCGTTTTTAGAACAAGGTTAAAAAAGCTTAGTTTACAGGGAAGAAATAAAGATTTAAAGCTACATTATAAATAATTTACACCGCATACGCATCCGATTTAGCATTCTGCAGCGCTGATATTCTGCCGCAGATTTGTTCAGTATTTGCGTTTCTGTAGCATTACTTTGTTAACAAAACTGAATTTTTCTAATATAATACAAACGATTAATTTATTTAAGATCCGCATTACAGTATCGCCTAGCAGTACCGCTACCCACAGTAGGTGCGTGCACGGAACACAGGAATCATGAGCGGGCCGAACTGCGGTCACGGTTGACGTCCAGTGTCTGCCGTTGCGAATGTGTGTGCAAACGCATGGGATAGCTTGACTAATATTGTAGTTGTTAGAGTTTACACGTCTGTCTGTACGGTGTTGCGGTTGGAGGGTCAGTGTCTAGGTATGTACCGTACATTGGTATAGAATAACTATGTTATTTTAATTGCATAGTTTGAAATAAAGTAAAATTAAAAAAAATATATAAAATAACAATCTACATACGTCCCACCACTGAGCACTTCTTTTTTTATGAAGGACTCAAACATAAGGGATTGCGTGCAAAGTAAAACTGTACCTGAAATCGCAGTTAACAATTGATAAGTGCGGGTGGAAATTGACCACAAAGCAGTCAGAATAGAAAACAAGTTGCTTGTAATTTATTTCTTTATTTATTTATTTATTTAACTTCATATACACATTAGATGTATATAGGCGGACTTGCCTGAGGCATTATCTACCAGTCTACCTTAGAGTAGTGCAGAGATAAAAGAGGTAGGTGTAATAAGAAGTATGTACAATATATATATATATATATATATATATATATATATATATACATACATACACACACATATATATTAAATATAATATTAAACACGGCTAACTACGAACGCTAAGTTGATTCTGCCATTTTATTGACGAGCATTTCTCGCACTTTAGATTTGAACAAAATCCGGTTTTCGGCACTCCTGATTTAGGAAGGAAGAGCGTTCCAAAGAAGAACAGATTGAACAAAGAACGATGATTGTACAAAATTAGTACTAAAAGGGGGGCACTGTAGCAAAAGGTTATTACTAGAACGGAGAACTCTATCATGGTTGGAGCTAAGATATTGAAAATGAGGAGTTAAATAAGATGGAGGATAAGGAGACATCAAGATAGAGTAAAGAGTAGTGAGTGCACGTAGACTACGGCGCTGACGAATGGGTAACCAGTTGAGTTGAGAGCGATAAGTAGACACATGATCATACTTTCGAAGATTAAAAATGAATCGAATGCAGTTATTAAGAAGACGGTCATATTTGTTCAAGAGTTCTGCATTCAGGTCAAAATAACACACATCACCATAGTCAACAATGGGAAAAATTAAGGTCTGCACAATAATCGTCTTGGTCCTGGACGGGAGAAAGTTCTTCAGGCGGTAGAGAGAACGCAAAATACCTGTCACTTTCTGACAAACATTTGCCACTTCAGTTTGCCAGCTCAAGGTGGAGTCAATGTGCAATCCAAGGTCTTTCACGGTATTACTCAGTTTTAAAATAAAACCGTTAAAAATGATCGGTGGTAAAGCTGTGGGATCCAGTTTCTTTATCATCCGTTGGCTACCTATTATTAAAGCCTGACATTTGGATGGGTTAACTTTAAGACCAAACTTGTCAGACCAGTTCTTTATATACTCTAGGTCCCTATTAAGAGATTCAATTGCTGTAGATATACAGTCGACCTTCGCGTGTGAGTACAACTGCAAGTCATCAGCATACAAATGATACGCACACTAAAGATTTGGGGTAATGAGATTTAAAAATATTGAAAATAACAACGGAGATAGAATACCGCCTTGAGGAACACCAGCATGCAAGTCACACCAATTTGATGAGGACTCGTCAATGCGAACTGACTGCTTGCGGCCTCGAATATAAGATGAGAACCACTTGGAAGGATTGATAAAAGGATGTCGTGACTGATGGCATTAAAGGCGTTAGAGAAGTCAACCAAAACCAGTACTGTGACTTTAGTTTCCTCCATGCCTGCCCTAATGTCACCAGTGACTTTGATGAGCGCGGAAACAGTGCTATGACCTGGCCTGAAACCAGACTGTAATGAGCTTAACATGTTATTCGAGAAGATAAAATGTGATAGATGTTTGTGTACACAATTTTGGGAGAGGTATAATGTAAGCTTTACGCCACAGCGACGGAAAAACTCCAGAATCCACAGAGAAGTTAATTATATGGGAAATAGCAGGGAGGAGATGGTCTATAATATTAATAATCATACGGTGACCGATATTGTCACAACCAATAGCATTAGACTTAATGGAGAGTATAACCTTCCTGATCTCATTCGTAGCTATTGGAGAGAAGCGGAAAGGAGCGATATTAGGACGAGGTAAACCCATTAACTGATTAACAGTTTGACACTTGGTTTGGTGATCCAGAGGTGTACGTGAAGAGAAGTGTTGATTGATATCATCCAAACCAATTGTCCTCTGAAACTCGGAATGGAACTTCTTACCAATACCCATGGTTCCAAGGAACTTCCAAATATCTGCGGGGTAAGAGGATATGATATTGTTAAGAATATATCGGCATTTTGCGTTGCGTATCATCTGGTTACACCGATTTCTTGCAGTTTTAAAAATGGACCAATTTTCCTCACACCACTTTTTTCTATATTTCTGAAAGGCTCGTTCTCTACGCCTCATCACAACGCGGATCTCTGTTGTCATCCAAGGTGCTGGCAGCCGCTTTAGCTTTACTTTTTTAATAGGAGGATGCATATTATATAGATTAATTAATATGTTATTAAATGCGCTAATTTTTTCGTCTACCGTTGGAGCGGCTGTCACTGTGTCCTAGTTAATTTTAGAAGCATCCTGACACAACTTCTCTACATCCATACGGCCAAAACTACGCAAGTGCAAGATTTTAGGTGAGGGCTTAGGAGGTTTCAGGATATAGGAAAGGAAAATGAGATCATGATGGGAGAAACCAGACGCATAATGTTGACCATGAGTAGAGACAAAGGTGGGGTTTGAGGTTAGCATTAAATCGAGCCACGTGTCCTCCCCGTCCGCATTGTGGTGAGTGGCTTGTAGAGGTAGAACATGAAGGCGATTTTATAGAATAAAGCAGACCAACCAGCACAGACCACCTCATGGTAAGTGGATGCTGTGGTCCATAGACATCCACATCTATCCTTGATTAAGAATCAAAATTCATATAACGCATCTATCATCCGTCACCCGTGAGTGCTAAGTATAGCATGCCGCGTTTCCAGTAAAAAGGCTCTCCACTTCTCTACACTTACCATAAGAAATACAGAAACACTAAGCTGCCATTTTACGCTGGTATTCTACAGAGCGTTTCATTATAATTTTTAAATTAAACGCGATAAAATCCCTAAAATAAGTTTCTTTCAATGTGTGGTATTCGCCTACATATAAGAAATCAACAAGCTATTTCGGAAGGCACTGACATTAATATTACCCCTTCATTTGAAAATTATATACCGTTATTAAAAATATTGTTATGACCTCTGGAAGCAATATTTTGACGAAAGAGCAATAGAGAAGGGTATATGGTACCGTACGACGCAGCCGTACCCAATGTACTCAACCCGGATAGATAACCGAATATTGTGTAATATGTGTGTTCAACCTGCAATGTTATCGATGATGTTTATCACATTTTGATAGAATGTGCCCAGAACTCCATAGAAAGAAAAAATTGTATTTTTCATTTGTCATCGATCGGCGGTATTAATAGTATTTTTTATTAGACATGTTATCAGATGATGCCAAAAAACTTTATGTGTTAGTAAAAATAGGAGATTAAGTAAATTAATAAGCTTATTTGTTAGTATTTATCCTATTTAAGAATTTTGTTGTACCAGGGCGTCATAATCGCTTCAGCGACAAAGCCCTTTTTCTAAGAATAAAAAAAATAGAGAAAGAGGAAGAAATAAGAAATCATTACATTTTTAATACGGGACCAACATAACCCAGATCAATGTGAGACAAAAGAAACTTTTGTAAGTATGATATTGAAACGATAAAATAATCTTAATATACTATATTTTAAAAACGATTTTCGCTGGTCTGCTTGTGGCATGCGAAGCGACAGTCGCGGGTTCGAGTGTGCTGCAATTACCGTCACAAAGCATCGCTTAGAAACATCACAAAGCTCACTCTAAACGCATTCCGTTGATGCTTTGTTCAAAGTAAAGACGTGCGTGTATCTACAAGTGGCGCCATCTATTTTAATGGCTTGTTTTGTTGCAAACAATCTGCAATGGAATTTCAAACAAGCAGAAAATTATGCAAAAGTATGGATTTCTAGACAGAATGTACAGAAAGGAACTAACAAGGCGTTTTTTATACAAAAGTTATGACTGTTTCATGTGATGAAAAATTGTTCTATTATAGGCATAGGTTCGTGGCGGGAGTGAGAAGGATATTGATATTAATATAACGCTTTTTGGAAAGTTATTTATTAGGGCAGGAGTCAAAATTTTGATGCAGTCGTACTTAAAAACAATAAAACAAAAACAATTTTAAATAAAACGAAAAAGTTACTGCTATTTCATTCCCGAAAGGCCTAATTTTTCGATTAACGTTTTTTTTTGTTTTATTGTGTAGTACATCTCAAAATATTGTAAAGATTAGAGATTGTGTCCAAAATTAGAAAGGTGGAAATCAAAGCCAGCAACAAAACAGATTTAAAAGATAGTAAATTTTTAAAAACACTAATGATATGAAAATTAATATTATTAAAAAAGTATTATTATTAACTTATTTTTCATAACAGATGTACCTAATGTCCACCTGACCTGATACATGCCCGACACCTTTTAATAAAAGAACGTTTGATTCGTTGTGCATATCCAGGATTACTAATTTCTTGAGTAGTGGTCACGATACGCTCACGCAGTTCTTCAAAATTAGCAATCGTATTCTTGTACACAATCTCCTTCAGTTTTATTAAAAAAAAATACTCATCTCGTAGGGCACGATCTCATCTCTCACCACAATTTGTTTGGACTACTATTAAGAGGACACCTTGTATACGGTACTACCTTGAGCGCTAATATGTTCAGGGACGTGGTATTTACTTACATAATGATAACTAGTACTATTCCACTGTTGGATAAAAGCCTAACGAAAGTCTTAAATACCCGGAAATACGTACACATAATATTTATATCACTACCACGAGTGGTTAAAGTTCTAGAGTAGAATCTCAATGCTATTTACTGTACATAGCGGTCACAAAATCTACTAGCAGCGCTTTCCTTATAGACTTCAAAAAGTCAGACGTTAAGAAATTAATGCTATATTATATTCAGATGACTTTTAAAATTCTAAGTGGCGATGGGAAACGTCAGAAATATTTTGTGACTTACGATAGACGGTGAAATAACTATTCCGTTTACACGGCAGTAGACCGGCAACGTGAACCAGCGACGGTGTAACGATCGTCAAATACCAAACGTTACAATTGCAAATTCTACCTGCAATAACAAAGTCTGATGAAGAACAAAAAGTAATATCTACTATTAAGCATTTTTGTGTATTCTAGTATCGTGTATTATGTTAAAGTCAAAAAAATTAGTTCAGCCTTTTTTTTTCATGGAGGGGAACGAGCCGTGGTAGCTCGGGGCTAAGCGCTCTTTTTAGGTTTACTGCAAGCGAGCAACCCGGGCTCGTCCCAGCCGGATTTACCACGTGCTTGACGTTGAAGGAAAACTGCTTATCTGAGAAATAAGAAAAAAAAATATTTCGAAGACATGTGAAGTTCGCCAACAGGCATTGGGGCAGCGCGGCGGACATTTTCTCGCACTGAAATCCTCTAAGAAATGGGTGGAGGCCTGTGCCCAGCGGCGGGACGTATATAGGCTGTTACTTTATTTTACTCTTTTTTCATAAGGGGTACGCAATAAAAATGTGAGTGCGAGAATAAAAAAAATCGTGTAATAAAAATATAACGCAAGTATATAATACCAATATGTAATGGGACATCTCTTTTGCTCAGGAGTTCGTTTGAGTCACCCTCTTAACTAATCCTGCCGACAAACAGCAGTGCTTGTGTTTCGGCCAGGGTAATGAGATCAGTATAATTACAGGTTGTGAAGCATTCTCATCTTAGCTCTTCCTTGAACTTGGCTGCAGGTGTCCAACGTCTGCAGTAGCCATTGACCATGAGGTGGAGTTTAAGTTTGTATTTCACTACTGTTTTTTTAAGAGAAATATACCATTTTAAAAGAACCATCGGTATAATTGGTATTGGTTACATATTAGTATTATTTATAACGTGTATTTTATATTTATTTTCTATATTAATAACAAAATGCGCTAAACGTCATCTAATGTTTAATGCAGTGCAATGAGCAATATCGATACATTTAGTAGAGGTTAAGGTTACAAGCTCATGCACGTTGTGTACATAGGTAAGTTTCGCATTGAAATAATGTTTAAAGCCCTGAAAAGCCCTTATCAAAAGTGCTGGCAAAAGTCTAGCATTCCAGTTGTGGCTTCAAAATAAGCGATAACGCATAAAAATTTACGTCATATTATAGACTATTCAAGCACATATTATTAAAACAAACCGAAATCTAAATCACTCTATCGAAGTTTCCCAACTATCTGGTATATGTATCTATACATATTAGAAAAAATTAATATCGAAACAACTGCCTTCTATTAATCAAACATGAATTGAATAAAAGAAGACATGACATGAATAAAAACGGGCTTTAAAAGCAAATTCCAACATTCCGCATCGTTACTTGCGTAACTATGACTGTGTACATTGTACGTGGATGAGTTATCTAACGGCCATCCGAACAGGGGGTGGCGTGTCGTGGCTCTGACGGCTAACTCGTGTCGTTCGATGTTCTGTGCGGTGAGAACCGCCCAGAAACGCGAGTGTACGGTGTTTACGCGGTGTGAAGTAGGTGTGTAGCGCGCCCGTCTGCGGACTCGCTGTGTCCCATCCGTTGCCCCATCGGTGTTTGTGGCACTAGGTGAGTGTGTGGTGTATATGTGTGACGGGCCGGCGACCTTTGTATCGTCAGAATCTAGCGGAAGCCGGACCGGAGTGGGTGGCTAGTACAATAAGTGCTGTACCAAAACAGATAGCGCCCGGCGAAAGATCTCTCTTTTTCCTTTTACGGCCAAATCTCGACTACAAGTTATTCGATTCGAGTCGGATTGTGTCTTTCTTTGAAAATAATATAATAAAACATAACACCGTTCAGAGCACGGTCTACTGAAGAGTCATTACTGATATAAAGAAAAATTACAATATATTATTTAAGAGTTCCTTCTCTCGGTACAAATTGCTTGAACTTGCCATTTGCCGTAAGCTGTATACAGTACGCATTGTAAAACGCAAGCTTTATGGCCCCATAGCAAATGGCCATTGAAAGGCAGTCGATCGGAATTGTAGCCTCCGGGCGGAGCTTTTACCAACTCGACAGACTGGTGAGCAGTAAGATTGCGAGGCGCCAATCGATTCTGCAACTTTCGCTAGTCCGTCTGCCCAGGATAAGCCGTAGCCTTTTCATCCTCGTTGTGGCGTCTATCTCCAGTGTTTCGGACTGTTTTTGAGAGGATGTTTTTTTGTAAGTGGATATATATCGTTGAGCCTTGTACGACGATTTAGAATTAATAACATCTTACAAAAATTAGGTATTGTTCTTAGCACTACACCGCGGGGAGTAGGAGAGTTTGTTAATTTAAGTTTTTACTTATTTTGTTGGTGATATTGTAGGTAGATAATATTTTGTACATTGAGCTTAGCTCGTAATTAGAAAAAAATAAAATTCTCTTTCATTTAAATATTATTGCGTAAATTATAAACATATAACTTACATTCTTAAAAAAATAAAAATAAATGTCAAATAATACATCATATTAAAACTTGTTCCATAATTTTATCCAATGAATCATTATTTTAAATTTAAAATATGTCATAAATAAATTGTCATAAATCATTTTTCTAGAAGTACGGACCGTATTTTAAAATAATTAACATCGATGTTTCGATCTTGAGAAAATTTGTTATAAATTAACAGAAGCAATATCTTTAATTGTGCTTAATATAATTATTTTACATTTATATACACTTAATATTACGTTGCTTATATAATATTAAGTGTATATATTGGTATATCGATGTGTATATTGGTATTTTAATCGTGTAGGTCTCTTGGTTTTAGTCATGAGTTCGACTCTTCGTTCTGGATGTGCTTTAATTCGTATCATATTTATAACATTAAAACAAATGACTGCAGACAACCGTTAAAAGTTGTCCAAAAGCGTTGAAAGGCATGAAAAAGTTCCAAAATCTATTATGGAGGATAAAAGCTGCGTCTTTATTCATCGCCACTGGAGGCCTTCGCAATAAAATTGGAATCATCGAATTACGTAGGGCCGAGCACGATAAGCCGACTCGTAAATTCGGTGTTCGGCGTTCGGCCCGCTACGCTAGTCCATTGGCCGTTTTGTCCGGGAAATGTCAGCGTTTGTTTTTTAAACGGGTATTGTTTTTCAAATGACTCCGGCACCATTGTATTTTTATGAAATAAGGCTGTTGTCTTTTGTGTCTAACACTTTTGTGTTTCTTCATTTATTTAGAAGCGCATGTTAATAAAATGATCATCTATATATTATATAAAAATTGATGTTGGTATATCCATTTGAAGTTAACAGACTACGTAACCGATTGACCGATCCCTATGAAAGTTTAATATGTGTATTTTTTGATGGAGAAGGTTTTTATAATAACCGCCTTGTTGTGACTCAACTAGATGGCGCCCATCACATCTAATTTCGCCCTGTAAAAAAGTACTATAAACAGACAAAATAACGTTTGTCGTGTTTTGCTAGTATAATAGATTATAAATTAGCGATCTCTCTCTCTCTCTCTTTCTCTCTCTCTCTCTCTCTCTCACGGGTAATATCTAGATTCTACAACAGCGCCAAATACCGGGTCCAACTATGCATATAATCTTCGCGGAATTGCAAGCAATATGTTGACAGTTTTACCGTTATATGATAAACGGTATGGCAGAGTATAAAATACGAACAAACAAATATTAATTTTTATATATTAGATATTGGTATGTCTGTAAGTGATATTATAACTTTTGAACGTCTTGGACAATTCAGGTCATATTCACACACTATATTTCTTTTGTTGAAATGTTGACTCCTAGCAATACTATGATCGAATGGGTTGCGCTTTAGTCAAATTATTAGCAAATTGTATAGACAAAAATGAATCATATACACAAATCGTGTTTGTCTGTCTTTCATCCCGACTACAATCTGAGCGTCTTCAAGACAACACTCACGCCTGTCACCCAGAGGGGTAGGCAGAGACTACGGACTTCCATTTGACACGATCCTGACATACCTCTTTCGCCTCCTTTACATCCATATATCTACGCATACATGCTCGTCGGTTAAGGGTAATTTTAACGTGGCCCATTTTCAAAATATCGCCAATTTGGTCGATAAACTTTTTTCTAGGGCGTCCCTTCCCGACTCTGCCGTTCACATCTGCCATATAAATTTGCTTTGTCACTCTTTCCTCACTCATTAATCATTCAGTGACCAAACCACCGAAGCATTCCTTTCTTAATCCTGGTCACAACATCATCTTGCATACCAAATTTATCTTTTATTACGCAATTTCTCACTCTGTCATTCAGATTCAACCCTAGCATACTCCTTAAAGACCGCATTTCTACAGCATTTATTCTACTTTCGTGCTTCTTCTGCCACACCCAGCTTTCACTACCATACATTAAAGTAGGGACTAACACAGCATTATGAATTACCTTACGTGCCTTTTTTGATACATTCTGGTTCTTCCCAATAGAGTGTAGTGACAAGTCTTTAAGACAGTGCAATTCATCACCTATGGCTTAGGCCATCACCAGGTAGGATTTCAGTTAAGCACTGGTTAACAATAAGTATTAAAATATGCTGGTTTAGGGCCACTAAAGAAAATCACAAAATCGTTACGCTTTTCTTTCAAATTGTACAGTTATAGGATATTGATGAAAATGTCGCTGACGATAATAACCTGGGATGATAGATTCGCTGGCAAAATTGCAAAACTGCTTTGGAATATTACCCGTGGAAACATTCAACATCAAATGCTAAATATTTTAAAAAGCAAGTATTGAGTAAATGGAGGTGGGTAAAATTTACTTAAGGTCCCAACCTCGAAAGCCGCAGTAAATAACTTTCACGGAAGCAGCCTTTGGGAAATTACGCACAGGCTTTTCGCACTCATTGGAGAAAATATATTTGGTACTTCACACGTTTAGCCTTCACCGTCACAGCTAAAAATATATGGAGTTCGCGAAACTTCTTGGTTATAATATTATTAGTTTCATTTGCTTGAGATAATTTTTTATAGGATAGGGTGACAAACGAGCACACAGTCCCATTAATATCTACATTTATCCTCGATTATAAATCAAAATGCAGATGCGTTGTCACCCGTGAGGACTAAGATGGAATGCCTCGTTTCCAGTAAAAAGGGTCTCCGGTTCTCTACACTCACCATACGAAACACAGCAGCATTTAGCTACTATTTTATGCTGGTATTCTGTGAGAGCATGGTCCTTCCCCGGTCGAGCCGACTCATCCGTGTTACAACTATACTACTAATATAACTGCAGCATGGCTCTACTTTATCGTGTCGTGCATGACAAACGAGCACACAATCCACTTGATGGTAAATGGATGCTTGGGCCATAGACATCTACATTTATCCTCGACACTCACCGTGAATAAGATTCGTTTTCATATGTTTTAGCAAATATATGCATAATTTAATTGTTTTGTAATATCTTTTTACCGCCTTCAAGAAGGAAGAGGTATTCAATTCGACTGTATGTTTTTTATGTGTGTTACCTCATAACTTTTCTCCGGACGATTTTTTTTTATTTTGATGATTCTTTTTTTATCTGAAAGCTGGTGCTTCTCTTGTGATTCCATATAAATTTAATAAAGATCTGACCAGGAGTTGCCTGCCTATTTAATAGACTTAGAATAGATTGATTCGTCGGAATGCCGGTTGTACAAAATTTTCAATTTTACCACTTGTTTACGTAATATAAACCTACACTATTATTATGAAAGGGTAAAATTGTGTATGTAAGATTTTGTCATGTGATGGCGATGTACCCTTATTCTATTTAAAAAAGTTAGTCGCATACGATTGCTTGTAACTATGCGGGTGGGTTCGATTTACTTTTATTCCCTTCTCAAAAACAATGTTATCACGAGTTGGCACAGTGGCGCACTGCGCAGTCACGTCAACCAAGCTACGGGCTCCTTATCAGCAGATATTCGATATCAGTAGGGTGCCCAAAAGTTTGAGGATTTTTTGGATTCTTTTTTTTTTATGGAAGAGGGGGCAAACGAGCATGCGGCTCACCTGATGTTAAGTGACTACCGCCGCCCATGATCAACCGCAACACCAGGAGAATTGCGGGTGCGTTGCCGGCCCTTTAGAAAGGAGTAAGCTCTTTTCTTGAAGGTCCCCAGGTCGTATCGGTCCGGAAAAATCGCCGGTGGTAAACTATTCCACAGAGAGGTTGTACGTGGAAGAAAACTCCTTGTGAAACGTACAGTGGTGGACCGCCAAGCATCCAGATGGTGTGGATGGTATCGGGACGTTTGCCGTGTAGTGCGTTCACGAAATTTGGCGGCTGGGATTAATCCGAACAATTCCTTAGAGCACTCCCCGTGATAGATGCGATAAAATACGCAAAGAGATGCTACATCTCTTCGAAGCGCCAGTGAATCGAGCCGATCGGAAAGCACTCGGTCGTCGACGATTCGAGCCGCTCTGCGCTGGATGCGGTCAAGTGGAAGGAGCTGATACTGGGGAGCCCCAGCCCAGAGATGGGAACAGTATTCCGTGTGCGGCCGAACCTGCGCCTTGTAAAGTTGCAGGCGGTGTGCCGGCATGAAATACTGTCCCGCTCTGCTGAGCACGCCAAGCTTTTTAGAGGCCAATTTGGCCTTCCCTTCCAAGTGACCACGAAACTGCACGTCACTCGATATGTCGACGCCGAGGATTCCGATACTGGCTGAGGCAACAAGGGAAGTGCCTTGAAACTGAGGGGATACGACAAAGGGGTTCTTTTTAGCGGTTAACGCGCAAACTTGTGTCTTCTGGGGGTTAAACTGGACTAGATTTAGTCGTCCCCAATCCGAGACTCTGTTCAGCAAAGACTCGACTTCAGACACAAGTTTGTCCCGGCACTCGGAGACGTTTTCCCGAGAAATATTGGCTCGGCCGGTGTAAAGAGCATCACCAGTGCTGTCATCTGCATAGCAATGAATGTTACGGGTATGCAACATATCATTGATATGCAGAAGAAACAGCGTTGGCGATAGCACGCAGCCCTGTGGAACACCAGCATTAATAGGCTTGCAATCGGAGCTTGCACCGTCTACAACGACCTTGATGCTCCGATCTGCAAGAAAGCTGGTGATCCAATCGCACAATTTCTCGGGAAGCCCATAGGAAGGGAGCTTCGAAAGAAGCGCTTTGTGCCAAACCCGATCGAAGGCCTTCGCAATGTCCAAACTAACGGCCAATGCCTCCCCCTTGAACTCTACTGCCTCCGCCCATCTGTGAGTGAGATAGACCAGAAGATCACCAGCTGACCGACCACGGCGAAAACCGTATTGGCGGTCACTAATCAGCTGGTGATCCTCAAGGTACCTCATGAGCTGGCAGTTTACAATGGACTCCATTGTTTTGGAGAACAAGGAGGTGATGGCGATTGGCCGGTAGTTGGACGGGTCTGAGCGGTCGCCTTTTTTAGGGATCGGGTGGACGAAAGCCGTCTTCCATGATTTTGGGACTACGCCTAGGGAGTAGGAGTACCGGAAAAGACGCGTTAAAACCGGTGCCAACTCTGGAGCACACGTCCTCAGCACAATTGGGGGGATTCCGTCAGGCCCACTCGACTTGTGGATGTCCAGGGAGAGGAGTGCTTTGCGAACCGAGCGCTGTGTGAACTGCACTTCCGGCATGAAGCACTCACACCGCGGGATGGTCGGCGGCGTACTCCCACCGTCATCGAGAGTCGAGTTAGACGCAAAGAAAGAGCCTAGAAGATCGGCTTTCTCCTTTGCAGTATGGGCCAGTGAGTCGTCCTCCCTGTGCAGAGATGGAAGAGATGGCTGACAGAAATTCCCCTGGACAGCCTTGGCGATAGACCAGAATGCACGGGTTCCAGAAGGAAGGCGAACTAGTTTCTCGCCAATTCTGCCTATGTGCTCTGACTTTGCCTTGGCAATGACTCTTTTGAAGGACCTAGAGGCGGAATTATACTTCTTTTTTAGAGCGCTGGTGTTTACATCCCGGGACGCTGATGCATCAACCCAGGCTTGGTAGCACTCCTGCTTATAGCATGATGCTATTTTACAGGAGCGACCAAACCATGGCTGAGATTTGCCTCCAATGGGCACCACAGAGGAAGGAATAAAAAGTTCCATACCCTGAAGTACCACATCAGTAACAGAATCCGCAACAACGTTGGGATCATCCGGCGAGAAGCAAACCCGCCCCCAAGGGTAGGATGCAAAGAAAGACCGCATCCCATCCCAATCGGCTGACCTATAGTGCCAAACACGGCGGCAGCCTGCAGAATGCAACCGCGATTTCAGCGTGAGTGGCACAACACTCCGGACCAGACAATGGTCCGAGGAGCCTAAAGGGGCGTCGACGGAAATCTGATATCCGTCCGGGTGAGAGGTCAGCAGAAGGTCCAACAGGGAAGGTGCATGATCCTCCACATCTGGAATCCGCGTAGGCGAAGTAACCAGTTGTGTCAGACCATATGCCAAGGCAAAATCATGAACAGATCTCCCCGCATGATCGGTTAAACGTGAACCAAGCCATTCGGCGTGATGGGCGTTAAAGTCGCCGAGGATCACGATCTCTGCGAAGGGGATCTGCTATAGCAACGAATCTGCAGCCATTTGGACGTGGTCGAAGAGTCGGTCTGTTTCGGCATTACCGCTGTGGGACCTATAGAGGCACCCGTAGACGCGCGGATGGTCGTCGCTGTCTACGCGTAGCCAAAGGATGGACAGGTCCGAACCTTCAAGTCTGCCGAGGCGTCGAGAACAGATGTCCTCTCCGACGTAAACGCAAATTCCAGCCCGAGGCACAAAAGAGTGTTCCAGTTTGTACCCCGGGTAGGAGAGATACGAGACATCAGCCGGAGAGGACACCTGCGTCTCGGTCAGAAAGAGCAGAGCCGGCCTCGCCGTCTCGAGATGGTAGTGGATGGCGTTTAGGTTAGAGTGAAGTCCCCTGATATTGCAGAAATTCACGGACAGCGTGGCAGGGGTCGCCTTGGTCTTGTTGCTCCGTTTGCCCCGAGCAGTTGTAGTCTTGAGCGGAATTTTGCCCCCCCCCCCCCAGAATACGCGGGGCAGCCTGAGCACCCACGCTCAGAAGTTGAGAAACATGGTCGTGGATGCTCAGCGAGGGATTCTCCAGGGGTGCTGGTACCCTCCTGGGGTAGTCTACCATTATATATGGATATTATTATCCTCATCATTACAGCCCTTTATAAGTCCACTGCTGAACATAGTTCCACGCAGAGAATGCCATAGTGTCTCACTTCGCTTATTCAGGGGCCGCCTTATACTTCTCTTGCTAGTAAGAGGCTGTTACTTAAGAATCTTTGTTTCATTGGTTCCAGGTTTTTCAAGCTATATGGTTGGCCTATTGCCACTTTAACTAACTAGTCCGTTAGTCTATGGTGGTTAAAATGAAAGATCGGTGTTCTCGTTATGGACTCGTAGGGCTGCGAGAAATTTTCATTTGTTTCATATTGGTTACAGATTTTTCAAGCTATTTGGGCAACCCATTGCTACTTCAGCTTACTGGTCCGTTGGTATTTGACGGTTAAAGTGAAACATCTGTGAGTATTCTCATTACAGACTAGTAAGACTGCGGGAATTTTTCATGTCCAGTTCAGTTTACTGGTAAACTATTTACTGGTATTGTCCATTCTACAAGGAACATACAAGCCGACTCAATGCTATGTTATCTTGGAGTAGTTATGCTATGTCTGTAATTCTGGTTTTCAATGGATTATTTTAATTCTATCGTAAAGAACAAACCCAAGCACTTAGGTATTTATACTTTCCACATAATTGTTTTAGTCTATGTCGTCATAAGTGATATGCGAGCGAGCAATGTAGCAAAAGGTTAAATTATGTAAGTAATTGAAGGGCACAAAAATCTGTTCAAAGATTGTCTTCATTTGTTAATTTTTATTGATTTCATTTAAAAAATCTTTTAGGTCATATATGGTTCGTACTATGTAAATATCCTGATTTTTTCAAATAAGTAATAGCTAGCTTAGCCCTTAGCAACACACGCATTAAGGTTACGTAGCCGTGAGCACGGAAACTGAAAGCTCTCGTGAAAAGAAGTCATAATTATTTGATGACGCAAATATTAATGGGGCTATTTTCAATTGTGCGTTAATCCTTTGTCAAAGAACTAGATTTTTACTACGTTATGCTTTCAATAAATTTACCACAGTAAATTAAGTTTTAAATAGCTTATTAAATCTACAGCTCGCTCTTTCACGGCTTCGTGTCGCACTGGCTTGGCAATGACTGCAGTGCTAAGGCACAACGGTCGCGAATACGAATACCGCACGGAACAAGTAATTGTATGGCCTGCAAAAAATTGTTCCGGGTCTGGATGTTTTTCCTTGTGAAATTTAAAAATCCTGGTGTAGAGATAACGTGTTTTTTTTTAAAACAAAAGAAAAACAAAAGTTCGAATCCCGTATGGTACTAGTGTTCGTGTTATTGTGTAATTTATATATTCAAAACACCTCTACGATACAGCAGAAAAATTTGTTGCAGTAATATTTTATTTAAAAAAAAATAAAGAAGGAAATTTTCGACAAACAGTGTGGAAAAATATTTATTTGTATTTTTTTAAAATAAAAGTTATCACTCGTATTTTTAAATAAAAGTTATCAACGAGCATAGAGTCCAAAACTCAACAAGACAGTTATTATAAAAACAAATTAATAATCAAAACAAATATGGTTCCCACGACATTTCTGCATCTTACGTTCTGAAAACAAACGAAAGTTAAAAGAGTACAAATATCTCAATTAAGCCAAATTGTGTATTGGCCAATTACCAAAAACATGTTTATTCAAATTTCTGTTAACTCTGCGTTCAAGCAACGATACGAAAAATAACAATGTAATTAGGGAAACCAACGGTACTGAAAATTTTACAATTTCATGCGAAGTCACGTTCGGTGAGAGGATCGCAGTCACTGGAATTTTTGCAAACACCTGCAGAAATGGAGATAATAGCGTCAGAAGTAGAGCTGGCCGGATTAAAAGTTTGTTTGTTTCATCTTTTACCATCCCCTATCATATTTTACCGCTGACTAGGGTTAAAAAGATGTGTCGGGTTAAAAATAAAAATAAAAACTCGTGATACGTCTACTTCGCAGTTTTTATTTTATAGTTGATGTGAGGGTTAAGAAATTTAAATTAACTTTAGTTTAATATTTTATTATGGTCACAAATTGCCGAGTGGTTTGATTGCATTCGCTGTTTGGTGACAGCGAAGAAAATCCATCATCCTATTTAGTTCCGTGGGTATCGTAGGAGACACGTTGGGAAGAGCCAAAAAATCTTATGGTTTCCGATAGATGGCGATATAATCATAAAATTGTTGCGTGCCATAATTTATGTCTGGTACGTAGCGATTGGTAACTCGTGCTATCTAGTATCGAATAGCAGAACTAGGAGAGCTTTCTAGAAAATTTCGTACTAGAATTTTCTACACCTAGTCGGGACTGGTATGTACTCGAACATTCTAGATGTTACAGTAGAAGAAGCCCTATGTAAGGCCAGTAAGGACCGCGACCGAGTCAGTATCGAAATGGCAATACAAGCGAATGTTTAGAAGCGATATAACTGCGAACTAATGTAATATGTGTGATTTGTTATTAGTGTGTTTTAAGTTGTAACTGGTGTTTGGTAATTAAAGTGTCAATTTTGGTAATTAAATCGGCATTTTTTACTGTCACGAATCCCCAAGCTCGTGAATTAAAGTCAGACAAAAATACTTAGTCGGCTTAGGGGCGGCCATGAAAAAGTTCACAAAAATCTTGCCTTTGTAGAGATAACCAAGTCATTAACGTGAGACGTAAAATACATAGATCAACGGCAGCAGCACAGCATCAGAGGTGCAAGACGTCTGGCGCTGTGATCGTGTCCACCTGCCGAGATTAACCATTTCACACACAACGCATTTGTTGGAGAAATCAGAAATGTCTACATTACATTGTTATTTTATGTATATAATTTTTTGTGCGTATGTTTTTTACTAAAATCCTTCTAAACAACTGGATCGACTTTAATGAAGATTTTGTCGATCTTGTGTGCTTCAACTTGGATTTTTTATAGGATAAGGGTGACAAACGAGCACACAGTCCACCTGATGGTAAAAGGATGCTGTGGCCCATAGACATCTACATTTAACCTTGATTACGAATCAAAATGCAGATGCGTTATCACCCTGGAGGACTAAGATGGAATGCCTCGTTTCCAGTAAAAAGGGTCTCCGTTTCTCTGTATACCACCATACGAAACACAGCAGCATTAAGCTACTATTTTACGACGGTACTCTGTGAGAGCGTGATCCTTCCCCGGTCGAGCCGACTCATTCATGCTACAACCATAATATAGTTGCAGCGTAGCTGTACCACGTACACGGATGGTTAAGATTCACAATTGTACCCGGTAGATGGCACTGGTTGTCTAGATCCAGAAATCATCCATGCGAGGCCGGAGCAGATCGCTAGTTATATTATATATACTGATATATAATATAACTAGCGATCTGCCCCGATCTTGAATATATATACTGATACAATGATTTCTTGTATTTACGAGACTAAAATATATTGAATAAAACTAACTATTTTTACGGATTTTATCGCGTTTAATTAAACGCCAGTCTTTGTTGAAAGTTGAATAACTGCGTAATATTCTCCCAAAGCAATATCCAGTATCAGACAATTATAAACTCTAGTGTTCCCAATGGTAAGAAAACATTAGATATACTAGCTTTGCTCTCAATAGTAAAGTTAATAAAAGTCTGAAGACCTACAATAAACTTTGTGGAAGTCGACAACGATAAGCCACAGTAGCCTAATGGCAGGGCGCGGACCGCGAACTCAAAAAGGTCGTGGGTTCGAATCCACCATTCAACTACTGGCGTGAACCACTCGTAACACAAGCAATTTAAGCTTACCACGAGTGGTTAAGGGGAATATTTGTAATGTTTATAGCATTGGTAATATTCTTTAAAAAAAAAAAGAACGATGTAGGTGCATAGTTAAGTATACTTGTGACGGTGCAATTGAGAAAATTTTTAGAGTTTTTAAGAAAGTTTTCTGTTATTATTGCAGATTGAACATTCAGCAGTGATTTAAATCTGCCAGGGCAGACAGATGTTCAAAGGTCGAAGTGAGAAATACATTTGATAAGATATAGTTACAGGTCTATCTTTTATCAAAAACGCCGCATAACTGGCAGTGAGTTACGAATTCAGAATAAAAAAAACACATATATTTTTATATATTTTAGATAAATATATTTTTTACAATATAAAGGCATCAAAAGTCCTGACAATCCACCTGATAGTAAAAGACTACTGCAAAGAATGGACATCAGTAACCAACTCCAAACAAAATAGAAGACTAAGATAAATAACACAGTTCCTGTAAGCTGTAGGCGTGAAACTTTAGCTGGAGCTGCTGCTTGGTGTTAGGAATATGTAAGAGGGAGGTGCCAACCTCGATGGACTTCCAGGCAGGAATATTACCATACTTGCAGAAAACGAAAACGTGATTAACTTGGCATTTAAATTCATCTGAGTTGTATATTATTATACATATTTGTTGTTGGTTATAGTCTTGTAACGTTGTCATAATGTTTATGTTTTGTTTAACTAGGTAAGAGAGCACACGCAAAGTAAATTCCTTCAGTCAGTTCAGTTAGTTTACTGTAATGACTACTTACTGGTCTTTAGTAATTTTTTTTTCAGAGCAAGTTTTTACATTTATAATTTTTTATATTAGATAAATATCTGATCCGGCAGATGAGATTTTGTGATTATCTTTTTTGGCACTAAACCATTTAACGAATAGTAGCAATGAGATGATCCATTGTCTGGAGAAAATAAATATTATATTAATAATAATATTATAATAAATAATTTTATTTCATTTCCAATTACACACGTTTAAGTACAGGAAAAATATGATTACAATTAAATAAAGTAACAATAAGTCTAAGAAAAATAACATGCTATAATAATATTAAAATTATGTGTAGTTTTATAATGTACGAAAGAAAAATTAAAACGTCAAGTTTATAATATTAGCTACCTGTCTGAACTAGGTTGAGTATCTAGACTTAGAATACATACGCCAGTATATTCTGAGTCTATGGGTTTAACAATGTAGGACACTAGACAATTTAAATCATTAAACTATATTATATAATAAATTAAATAACTAAATAACAATTTTTGTTACCTACAATTAATACAAACTGTTTTAGTATTTCTAACTACTTCTTGTCTTCGTAATTTAATTTATACAGATATTCCCTTACAATTACATTACATTTCTTACGACTTACACTATATATATTTAGTGACTTGTTGAGTTTGTTATATAGAAATATAAATAAAAATAATTAAAATCTGTTCACATACATGTTTGGTTTGGGGGTTAACACAAACTAAGTCTATTCTTCTCCTGTCTATGGATTGTTAATTAAATGGAAGTTAAAATAAATACCAATAATAAAAACTTTATTAGCATAATTACATTCCTTTCTTTTACTATAAGTTAAAAATAAGCTATGTGAAAATTTTACAAATTTTAAGTAAGTAGTAAGTTCAGCATGCTGTTTTAATATATGATATTGAATGAACATGACCTCAAACGATTTACAATTTATCGTAATAATATATAAAATTAATCACGGAAAACAAACTAGAGCTTGACTACCATTGCACCTGATCTCAAGTGGTGATGCAGTTTTTGATTTTATGTTGTTTTATTTTTTTAACATAAAAAAAGCAATCTTCCTAAGAGCTGATTCACACTTTTTTTTTGGAAAAGCCTACATTGTTATAGGACGGATTATAGGCCAGTCGTTGGCTACTCAAGGACATACTAACTAACAACACAAACAATCCACTTCTTTCAGATTTTAGAAATGTGTACGAGGATGGAAATGGTGGGTTTCTAAATCAAATTATTTAGACTGTTAGCGTCACGTCTGTAGGTAATAGCCGAGGGGAAGACAGCAGTGCAACGAGCAGCCAATTTAAGCCAAAAATATGGGTATTGATGAAACATGAGAAAGAAGTGAGAGGTGGCTTTTTCATCACCTACACAACCATAAACTCAACATCCATTTAGTCATTTCTTACGACATTCTATGCAAGTAGCACAATAGGCGGACTTTTTGGTTATAAGTCTCACACAAACTTAAGACCACAATGGGACGCTATGAATGTATTTAATATAAAGAAAATTTTCAAACTAATAAATAATATGGTAATATTATACTATGACATAATTAAAACATCAAAATATTATGATGAAATTTTGGACATCCAGCCATTAAATATTTCATCGATAACAGCTTCACATTTAGATCCACTGGAACATATTCGACGTTGTAATTGACAAGTTTGCTAGCGACAGCCTCTGCAGGCTTGATTGAACGTGTTGATAATCTAAACGCTTGTGTTGACACAGACCAGCCACAGCCACAATAATAATTACAAGCGTGTATATATAGTTAGTTACACTTTATGTATGATGTACATTAATTTATAGAAGGTATTAATTAAAGTTAGTAAGAATTACCTCGCACATATCCGCTCAATAAAATAAAACGATGCGTCTTACCTAGTTTGAAGAGCACCTCCCGCCCTCCCTCAATTGCGTGCACTAATCACGTCACTACTAATCCCAACACCACTACTCCCACCACCACTAATAATGTGTAATGCTATGTATTATCGACGATGGTGTGTTTTTTTCTTAGTGTAGTGGTATATTTGCAAAGTAGGATTAGTAGGATTAGTAGGATTAGTAAGGAGTAGTAGGATTTTTGCAAAGTAACGCCTGATTCTATTAATTATAGTATAAGTATACTAAGTAGGTAAAAACTGATATAGATGTACTCGAACAATTTACTTTTATTACTCCAAAGGTCGTGTAGTGGCGGGGTACGAGAATCCCATATCATCCAGAGGGCATTGTTAGAGACGATGGAGGAAATGAAACACGGAGGTGGCTAGTAGCTAGTAGTAGTAGCTAGTAGCGCCTTTTTTATACTCGTAGGATAGGGTGACAAACGAGCACACAGTCAACCTGATGTTAAGTGGTTGCTGTGACCCAAAGACATTTACATCTATCCTCGATCACGAATCAAATTGCAGATGCGTTGTCACCCGTGAGGACTAAGACAGTAGCATTTAGCTGCTATTTCACGCTGGTATTCTGTGAGAGCGTGGCCCTTCCCCGGTCGGGCCGACCCATTCGTGATTCAACTATACTACTAATATAACTGCAGCATGGCTTTACCACGGTGAGAGAGCCTTGCTAATAACAACTTAAAAAAAAATAAAATACTGTGGTTGCAATCATACCTTTTATGAGGAAATCTATGGCGGAAGCCTGGGTTCAGCAGTTAATTGTTGATTGGATGTATGTCTTAAGAAATATAATATACTTCTTTGGCCGTTTCGGTTACTGAAGTTATGTTGCATGATATATTTTAACATATATGTCGATACACAGGATATAAAATTTTATTTACAAAATTATTTTTTACGTAGTTGCTTATATCAAAAATTTACTTTTTAACCGTTGGGTCTGTTTATAGAAAGGTACAGTCTACCTAATGGTACTTAAGTGAGTGCTACATAATATATCCATTATTAATAATCAAAATGTAGATGCGTGGTCATCTTGAGGACTAAGATGAAATGCCTCGCGACCAGTGAATGAAAAGGGTTTCTGTGTAACTACTCTGACCACACAAATCACAGCAGCATTTTGCTGCTATTTCTCGCTTATTTACAGAACGAGCGTAGTCGTTCCCCGTTAGCGCTCACTCATTCGTCTGAAACGCTTTATTTTGACTATATAACGCATACTTCTTTTTCCCATTGAATTCAGATGAAATTCCTAATTAATAACGCATATATATAAAATAATATGGTAAGATACAAGTAGTGGCGAGATGAGTTAAAAAAGTTTATTAATAGCTCGACCATAGCGCCACCTTTCGGGTTCAGATTTTATAATTTATTTTGGCACTAACATATATTAGTATATAGTGAATATGGTTTATTTAAGACTATAAATATAGAATTTGTTAATAACTTGAATACAGCGCCACCTATCGGATCCTAACATAGTTATGGACCGTCGTCTTAACAAAATAAAGTATTTTTTATGATATGAATATGACCTCAAGTAGTCAAGTCGTTCAAAAGTTACTCGGTCACTAACAGACTACTATCGTATGGGTAAATATAAAGACGTATGCCCTAAAATAAAAATATCACAGGATATATAAACATAAATCAATTTCAAAGAGAAGAATCTACTATTAAACAATTTTTGGCTTATTAAAGGTAAAAACACATAAGTCGTCTTTGTCGTTACGGCAGAAAGTAAAACTAAACCAAACACTGAACAATACAGAGCTCTGGCGCTGGTATACAATTATGCGGAACCTTGCCTACGTGTCGGGTAAACAAGGGCTGGAGGTAATGCGTTTATCGCCGACCATCGATGCGTGGTTGGGGGCAAACAACTCGATGTAACAATTAATAATAACGTGTAATGATTATACTGAATGGGAAGGTTCGGAAACACACGCATATTATATACGAGTACGTTCAGATTTGTTACGTAACAATTCCGCTGAGTAATATAGACAATGTAACATAAAATAAATGATATTGACATATATATGTTTTATAAATTAAATTGATAAAAAAGTTGAAGCATTTACGATTATTTCGGTAAAAAGAAAAGGAAGTTTGATAATAAAAAGAATTTGTTTGTGTGACTTGTATGTGATCTGGTCGAAATTCGACCATTTTAGTTGAAATAAAACTATATTTACGGATTTTATCGCGTTTAATCACCTATTTTAACTTAGTTTTTAATTCCCGACGTTTCGGGTGCTTTACAGCACCCATGGTCACGGGAGGGACTCAATATAGCTTTGTTCAAATATAGTTATTTAGTATAGTTTAGTATAGTTATAGTTGTAAATATAGTTTTATTCAATGTGTAGTGTTCGCGTAAATTTAAGAAATCATTAGTTAAAATGTTTTGTATCGAAAAACTTTGTATGTATGATCATTTTAATTTACCTACCTAAATGGTAACATTTTCAACAATATATGATTCTTTTCTGCATTAGTAGCACAGTACGTTTCGAATAGTATAAGTTTTACTCCCTTCCTACTATAGTAAATACTAAACAAATGTACAACAATTGATATTAACGTATTAATAATAACTAAACATTGACTCTTGACAAACGAGAAAATGTTTTATAGATAGAAAACAAAGATTATTTAACGGAAATTAATAAGAAAAACAACCAAAAGGCATACTAGGAAAATTATTATTAAGATGATTCTGGTCGTGACAGCAAAGAATTGGTATAAATCTGTGCCTGAAGAGGCGGTGGACGTTAAAAATAAGTTAGGGGATACGATGAGGCTTTTAGGACTATTTATTATTTCTGTGTTTGGCAGTTACGCCGGAATTTTGGTGAAAACTAAATCAGCAAATTGAGATATCCGTGTAGTTGATTTAATGGTACTATAAATTTAAAAACTCTATCGTTTATCTCTTATACAATAAATGGATTAATAGCGGGTTACCTTAACGTCATAGTTTTGTTCGTCATAGATCCGTACCTGTTATAACTTATTGTGAAAAGAAAACTGTATATATTTTATACCTATCACAGAATGCCAGTGTAAAATAGCGGTTTAAAACTGCTGTGTTTCGCATCGTGATTGTAGAGATCCGGAGACCCTTTTTACTGGAAACGAGGTATTCCATCTTAGTTCTCAGGGGTGACAATGCATCTGCGTTTTATTCTTAATCGATGATAAATGTAGATGTCTATGGGTCACATCCACTTACTTAGGTGGACTTTGTGTTCGTTTGTCACCCTTATTCTATTAAAAAAAACCTGCGCATGTTATTACGTTCACTTTATATATCCTGATATTTCCGTAAGGTAAACAGTTAATGTTACCAGTCAGTTTGTGTATGAAATCGGAATCATTGTGTAGACCAAAATCACCGTGCAAAATCGCTGTGTGCGACAGACGGACAATGCCCATCATCAGCAGTAGGATTTTCAGGATGATATTTAAAAATAATAAAAATTGCGCTTGCAAAGCCGCCTGTCAAGCGTGGCAACTATGGCAAGATTGCCCTAATGAGGAAATCCGATGGGACGTCATTCACTTTTCTTATGGTATATTGAACGAATAAATTGTTGGATAAACAAAAAAAAAAAGAAATACATGGGACAATTACACATAAATGAAAAAAAAATATTTTAAATGTTTTGTCAATTAGATGTTGCTATATAAATATTATATAAGACCTACAAAATCGTCATGAAGTATCAAAATATTCAGTTCACTGCCTTCCAAATATAGAAGGCACAGTCCCGGAGCTTACGCAATTTGCATGTAGATGGTGCCAAAACGGCTGCCTAGGGGCTTCTCACCGTCATAAGGCTAAACTTGGCCAAACTGATTTAAATTTTCACCATAGTCAACAGTGCCGTTTTCACAGCTTTGTAACATATATTAACGAGTAAAATTTTGTTTTAATATTTCTGATGTGAATAAGATGCAATTATTGAATTTAAGAATCAAATACTTTAGAAATATTCCTTTTTTATAAACAAAACAAGAAAATAAAAATGGATTCTTATATTTACTCGAACTCTTCATATTGCATGAAACTAGTTTTTACAAATTTTATCGCGTTTTATTATCCTATTTTATATTCTCTGTCCGATTCAATGGTGTCATCAAAGCAAGAACGAGTGGGCTATTGTAACGCTAAAACTGTGTGATTTACCATAAGTGCTTCAACAATACTTACCACTAGGCTCATAGTCTAGCTAGGCAAGGCTAGGCTTATAATAGGTAAGAGAAAGGTAGTGAAGGAGTGGAGTTTTGATAAGATCTTCCGAGAAGAACATCGGAGCTGTAAAAATAACTTCCTTTGAAAAATGCGTCAGATTACAACTACTATTGCATTGCACTATGCTGACCCGTGACAGGTGTGTGAACGCGGTACCTTGGATAAATATTACTGTTTACCAGTTTCATAACAGTGCATTTAAAAGCTGCACATTGTTTAAAGATATTAAAATTATTAGCCAAGGCAGTGATAGCGCACGCAATTGTGTAAGGAAGGGACGTGCTTTCAAACAAAGTAATACACACGAGTTCTCTTAATAATTTTCACATCAATAATAATGGATCAATAAATGGATTACCGCTAAGTTATACCTGATTATATTCGTATTTTATGTCGAACACTTATTTATTTAGCTTGCACGAATAAAATAAACCTAATTAAATAAAAAATCTATTTGAAATTAAGCTTTTATAGAGGTTGAGATTATTTTTTTGTTTATTATTTTTTTTATATGGTAGCATATTATTATTGTGTTTCTAAAACAAATTTTGTAAATATTTTGTGACCATTAACATTGTAAAATTTATTTAAAATTTATTTAAGTGCTGCTGGGTTTCTTGCTGGTTCTTCCCAGGACAGAGATTTTTTCAAACCAGTGGTAACGTAAAATATTGACTTTCAATAGGAATTACTTGTAATCTATATCGAATAAAAATATTCTGATTATTCTAAATTATTATTATAAAATTATTGCATTATCATGGTAGAGCTATGATGCAGCAATATTATGGTTCTAGCACTAATGGGTCAGCTCGATCGTCGGCTATCACAGGATACCAGCGTAAAATAGCAGCTGAATGCTACTGTGTTTTAAATGGTGAGTGTAAAGAACCTTTTCATTGGATACGAAGCATTCCATCTTCGTTCTCAGGGGTGACAATGCATCTGCATTTTGATACTTAATCGATGATAGATATAGAAGTCTATGGGTCCCAGCATCCAATTACCATCAGGTGGGCTATGCGTTCCCCTATTCTATAAAAAATATCGAAATTTACACGAGTATCACAAATTTCAACTCAATCGGATGTCTTAGGTACTGTGAGCTTACTGTGTCCTGAGGTTTTGCAGTGGTATAATTGGGTTTAGCTTTAATTTTATTAATTACACCTGAAACATCGGGAATTAAAATTAAGTAAATTAAACGCGGTAAAAATAGTTTTATTCAATGTGTAGTGTTTGCGTAAATATAAGAAATAATTAAGTCAAACGTTTTAGTTACGTACAAAGACAAAGAAAGTTGGTTATGTATAATGATTTCTTATATTTACGCGAACACTACATATCGATTAAACATACTTTTATGAATTTTATAGCGTTTATTTTATATGACTTTTAATTCCCGACGTTTCGGGCGCTTTCCAGCACCCTTGGTCACGGGGTACTGAGGTGACTGACGTATATCTTCAGATTTTTTATTACTTAAATTAATTATTTAACGTAAAAGTAGTTTTAATCAAAGTTAGTTATTTTACGCGATAAATGTCGTAAAATCTAGTTCAATTTAAATGTGTAGTGTGCGCGTAAACATAAAAATAATTATAAAGACAAAGCAATTCTCCAGTAAAAATACCTGTTTCATTATTTCCATATCAATAAACGTCAAGTACGGATGCGTTTCTATCAGGGCAGTGCGGTTTTATTTCAAATATTTATTTTGGTCTGCTGGTAATGGCGCATTTATCTTGGCGCCGGTGCCTTTTGGCCGCATTTGACATCCTGCCGCTTCTCCGTTAACTGCGAAAATGCTGAGTTTTATGGAGTCGAGGGAATAACTTGTGAGAGGTGAAATCGGCTGAACGTGAACATATATATTACTTTTTTTAGTATTTATAAAATAAAACAGCAAAAAAACTCTATAAAATGCTATTTGGCTACATACTAAAATTTACATCTGGTATATAATTGTTCGTCCTTGACTGTGTGCAATTCGACAGTTAATAAAAAGCTGTTTTTTTCTTGATTGAAGAATCAGGGCTGACATAAGAACCTTTCTGATAAGTGTTGTAGTTTGAGATTTGAGATGAGAAGACAAACTTTTTTTATAAAATAAAGTTCTAGGACATATAACAAATAGGTAAGGTTTTAGGACAAGGAAATGTCCACCGCGGTGCCCTAACGCATGTTAGAAGACTTCACATGTGCTCGAAATATTTTGTAATTTTTCAGCCATGCAGGTTTATCATGATACTTTCCTTCACCGCTGAGCTAGTGGTACATCGGCACATAAAAATGTAATTAAAGATTTCGTTGTCCTCGACGAAGATCTAACCCGTACTATAAATATAAAGCGAACACGTACTCCCTCAGCTATCACGTTTACAAATAACAGGTACTTAATCTTGAACTACATTTTTTAATAAACACAGGTTGTGTTTATTAAAAATGCAAATCTGTTGGAATTCTATTTACACAAATCGCCACGTTTTCTCACGACCATTTATGCATTAAAATAAAATAAACTCTTAAGGTCCTTGACAGCGTGTTTACTAAGCCAGTAAACAAAAAATTGTGTTTGCGGCGAGAAAGAGAACTATAATTCAACTTAATATCTTGTCGGAGCTACAGTGTTGCGTCGCTAATGGTCGTTTAAGACTGACAAGCGAAAAATGCACCACTGTCGTATAGAAGTGGCTAATGGCACTTTATCTGACACGGGAAACTAGTGTCTGCATGTACACAGGAATTGTAAAAGGATTTTAGATTATAAATCAAACACAAACTCGAAATTTCCAAACATGTACTTTAAGTATCAAAGTGTTTGCCATACGCTTAACTAATCCGATATTGTGACGGTAGATTTTACCGTGTACCACACACTCGTTAGCGAAAAAGTGCTTATTAAAATTTTCATGAAAATTCCCAAAAATTTATGGGAATTTATTTTCCTAAGGACAGATGCGGATGAAAAATTTCAATCCCTTTCTGTGGATACTACAAGCAATGAAACGAAGCGCATCCTGAAGCAGCAGATAACATGAAGATGAAATCCAACCGGACGTCGAGCCGTTCGATGGCAAAATGGGGATGGTGGAACTAAAGAGTTCAGTTAATGTTTTTTTTGAATTTACCCAAACACTACATATTGAATAAAACTATATATACGGATTTTATGACATTTAATTTACTTATTTTAACTTATTTTTAATTCCCGACGTTTCGGGTACTTTACAGCTTACATAAAAACAATACTATATTTATTTTACCTCATGCCCCTCAAGTTTGTAAATGAATGGAGTATCGGCTTACCTGAAACAAGATAAATTTATATTAGGAACGTAAAATAAATTTAAATTTAAAAATAAATCAAAGGAGTCACAGCATTTTCAGTCAGGATAATTAGCTTGTTATTTTGGATTGATAAAAATCTCACTTCCAGACGATATTGTTAACATAGTCGTTTAATTTGTTGTTGGATTTTATACTAGATCTTTATTTATTTTTTATTTATTTATTTAGTTTACCAACAAATGTTACACTAATACATTTGCTTGATTCTAAGACAGTGATATAAACTAGGTGCACATTCAATAATAGGTAAACACTTCATGCTTAGTGCTCACAGCATTTCCTACAAGCTTTTACATAATAGCTAAAAATATACAATACACAATTAAAAAAATTAAATTAATACAAAAAAAATTAGGTACTACAAAGAAATATTAATAGTTTGATAAATTTTGTATCGAAAAACGTTAAAAGAGTCGTGGTAAATATCTACTACATTATTATAAGTATTTAAAAGTCTGCAAAGTCTGGGTATTGGGGTATTAGATCCTAGTACAGTTCTACGAAGGGGCGGCGAAAGAGGAGTAATGTACTTACGAGGATATCTACTTGGGATACGAAAATTATCTCTCTCTCTCTCTCTCTCTATATATATATATATATATATATATATATATATATATATATATATATATATATATACCATTGATACCATGCTAGGCAGCAGGTTGCTCGTTAATTAGGAGGATGCATACAGGATTTTTAGATTTTTAGACCAAACACATTGAATTTCATCAATCTATTATAGACATTTTGTGTGTTCTGGCAACTTGGGCATCCCCTGCAAGCGCTTGCTTCCCCAGTCCCCACCGAGTCATAAGGCCATAATTTTATGAATGTCAATAGAAATGAATCAGTGGTATCGTGCGATGAACAAACGTTATTGTCTGAATTTATGAACGCTGTGGTGTGTGACGGGGCATAAAATCAAAACGATTGTCTATTGATTTTACAACGCTGGGTGACTTTTAAAAAGATACCAGAAATAGTGTTTTTAGTATGTACTGAAGTTAGTAATAAGATTTGAAACGATGTTCTCCTCGCTGTTTTCAATACGAGTAACTTATATAATTCCCGATCATAAGAAGCAATAAGGTAGAAAAAACTTACAGTGCCCTGTTAAAGAGGTTCTTACTAAATTCAAAACGTGTTATTGTTAATAAGCAAATTGTGATAACGTGTCACTAAATAAACCGATTTTCTTTCTTTCTTCCTTTTTTTTAGTCTCCGTTGCGACTGACTGACCGCCATAACCGAAATTTGGTCTGCGGGACGTTATTATGTAACATGCTTAAATTGAAAATATATTTTAAATTTTTCTTTGAAAAAAAGTGTTATAACTCATAACGAATAAATTAACTGAGCTCCAAGTGACAAGGAAACTCGAAGCTATAGAAAATAGTACGTTAAATTTCCTTGCAAGTGCTCTCAACCTTGTAGGTTTTCATTTCGCTACGATGCCACTTTGAAGCAGACCTTTATAATATTAAATTTCGTCTTTGTGCTCAAATATGAAAAATGCGAGATTTTATTTCATATCAAATTTAAGTATATAACTAAGTACGACATTATGTACCGTATATACTGTTAATGGTCTTTTTTCTTCTTCATCATCATAACTAGCTTCTCCTCTCTTATTGTGAGGTGGATATATTATAACCACTACACTTGGCAAGTGGATTAGCATATTTTTTTAGAAGTAAGGACGATAAGCTAATATACAGTCCACCTGACGGTAAGTGGATTCTGTGCCACATATAAGCTTACATCTATCCTCAATTTAGAATCAAAACGCGTTGTCAACCTTGAAGAATAAGATGGAATGCCGCTTTACAAAATGAAGGGTCTCCAGTTCTCTATACTCATCATACGAAACACGAATTTTAAATGAGCGTAATCCTTCCCTGGTCTAGTCGACCCATTTGTTTATTGCAATTCAAAAACTGTGTGTTACAAATTATGTATTATGAACAAAAACAGTAAGTAAACTCCCATCAGGGATGGTGTAATCCAGTGTGGAAAAAAATATTGGCGTAAAAGGGATGATTATGAAGTAAGAAGTAAAAGTAAAGGCTATCGTTTAAAAAAAGACATTTTAAATATTACAAATAATAGACATTAAATTGATTAAGATGATAGTAATTAAATTGTTTTTAACTTTGAGAGGGTAATAGTATGACGGCTGTCACGAATGCACGGATATAAAAAGTGAAGGGCTTTTTAAAGAAGTGTAGAAATAATAAATAAAAGGAATGAATTGGAGTACGGAGAGAAATGTAGACAGCAAACCAGAGGTATTGGTCATGGCATTAGTAAATATACTACCATATAATAGAAAATTACAAAATGCAATTCATTTTTCAAACAAATTCATTTGGTGAATATACCATGCTTTAGTTTAAAACGTTATTATTCCCGTTGAGATATATAAGCGGCGTATTAAGGGCGTGTTCACAATATCAATTTGGCGGACAGTACACGTGTCGATGTTCTCACGGGATTTAAATTATTAATTTATTCACGGGCTGGCGCGATCCCGATCCGAGCGATTATTCGGCCTCGTGCATCATCATAATCGTTGAAGCTCACTCGATTGTTATTCATTTTGCGCATCGATTACCGCGTATATTCGTTTACGTATTTCAAATTGGGAATTGTGAAAACTAGCGGGCTACTCGACCGTTAATATTTAAAATGATATATGGATAGGTTACCGCGGTTAAGGTGTAGCGCAATGATTCCAATTTCATTTCTGAATAGTGGCGAATGATGAAAATGATGTAAACGTGACTCGAATAGCAAATCTGATGGTCTGTACGTGATCAATAGTGAATGAACGAAAATTTTTCATTACCGGAAAATTGCCATGTACAGGTAAATAGATTTCAGACTAACAATCTAACAGTCCACCTGATATTCATTCGCTACTGAAGCCCAGGGTCACTTTTAACCAACATCAAACATAAGGTCAAAGATGTTTGGTAAATTCCAGAGGACTAAGATGAGACGCCTTGTACCGCATTCCAAACCCTTCAAACTAAAATACAGTCGTTTATGAACAGTTGCTTGGCGAAAATTAACGCTAGATAGATAGCTGCATAATAGAGTAGACATTGTCGTCCAATAATTTTAAAATGAAGCCAATAAATAATTATTAACAGACTGAATAAGCTGTAAATGTTCTGTAATTTTAAATGTTTCTGTTTCAATAGTTTGTGGAGTTTACGTCAAGGTTATTTTGTATATTAGATATCTGTTTTTTTATATATTAATGTGCAGTTGAAAGTAAAATACAGCTTGTTTAATATAAAAACATAATTTTTCTATAGGTCACGATCGATTTCGACCACCTAGTGACCACTAGTAATAACATTACTAGTGGTCACTAGGTGGTAATTGGCTTAGGCTATTCGACAACAACGCACATGCGGATATGTTAGTCTGAACTTGGAAAGTCAGTGCTCCAGGGACTAAAAATTCTTTTGCTTCGTAAATTGGATAGTACGGAGTGCTAATTGGGAGAGTGGTCGGCACCTGAGCCGTTCGTCTGTCAAACTCAGTTTAAACAGCGCCCCCGGCTGACACCCGTTGATCAGTCTGAGCGTTCAGTTTTAACCGGATTTAGCTAGTTACATCGTTGGTTAGCTTTGACGTTTTTTGAACTTTTACTTCGCTCTCTAACTCCGTGACTGGCAAATTCGAATTGAAATTTTAATCGAGTTGCTATTGGAATTCTAATTTAGGCATTTTCTACTGTATTCGGCTATGTAGAGGTTGTTTAGATCTAGTTTGAAATACATGTATTTTTTTGATCATTGAGGAAGCATGTACCAATATCAATTTAATCACCAAAAGCCTGTGACAGTCCACCGCTGGATGAAGACTTTGTCAAATTTATGTCCACCTTTTCCCTACTTACCTTATATTTCAGCATATTGATTGGCAAATTCATACCAGAATCCCTCGCATCTAAGACTCAGTCTTCAATCGTGGGTTTAGTTTTAATAGTTAGTAGTAATTGCCCATTTTTAGAAATTATTGACCGCTTATCCGAACTAAAAGATTCAACTTTATCCGAAATCATGGAACAGAAAGGTGTAATGAAAGCTCTTACACACAACTATTATTTACATCTACAAGTTAACGTGTCGAATCTACTTATTAAGAACATAAAAAAACAATGACCTTTCAAATAAATTTGAGTAATGGAATATGGTTAGATAATATCAAGTATAATACTTGATATTATCTAAACATATTCCACTACAATCATCACTTATCATTACGAATATTTATTGAGCAGCTCAACGTGATCTTGAACGTAGTGGCAGCTTAAGAATATCCACTATTCCATTACATCCTGTGGGTGTCGTAAAAGAACTTTCTCTCTTTCTGATAACCGCAGATTAAAACTATTGGTTGCTGCCCCGACCGCAATCTATAAGGAGGTAGACTTTTGAGAGGCTGTAGCGACTTAATTGGACTATTTCATACCTTATATTGATTTAGCCAATTAGAGGTTAACAGCTAATTATCAATCTCAAACCGAATCAGTTAGTTGTACTAAAGATGGAGCTGTTTGTGTTTACGACTTAACTCTCCACCTATCACGAATAAAACATGTGACCCCATTTCGATCCGACGTTAACGCGTATCTATCTCTATCAAGTCCCCGTGAACAGTGTAATTGTGACGGAAAGTCTAATAATTGGACGCAATTAATGACAGGGTAGGAAATATCAATTTACCATCGATGAAAGCTGACTAAGCTTAAGCTTCTGACATGGCTAATTAATGTGTAATATGATAAGGAATAATTTAGTATGTTTGCTAACATAACACTGCTAAGGTAGTTGTGCAAATACACTTTTGAGCAATGGAAATAATCTTATAAAACTGTTTGATAGTTTCATTATACAGGGTTATAGATTAAGTCGACCTAGTTTCTTTAGGAGGTTATAGTTCCCATCATACCGACTGATTCGACTATGAAACACTATACCCCAAACTTAACCGTTTTCGAGGTATTGGATATTTAAGTATTTTTTTTATAAAAATTGCCAATTTTTTGTATATCATACTACTTTTTTGTAATTTGAGCATCTAGTTTAATTCTTTTAGTATTTTTGTATAGTAGATAAGTTGCTTTATTATTTTTAATACCTAGATTTCTGGTAAATAAATAATCTGGGCCGTAGTAGACGATTGATATTTGAAAAAAGAAATAAATTTGTACCAAGTATTTTAGATATTTCTTCCAGGAATATTAAAAAAAAACTATGGCTGTTATGTTGCAGATAAATTTAAAATATCTACGTTTTTTCAGCTATTCAACAAAGTATAACAGTCTATAATAAATATAATAGATATAATTATAGAGTATTATCAGAATTTCTAGAAAAAACTTAGATGAAAGGCTTACAGATAGTAGTAATAAATAACGTTGTTGGGTGTTCAACAAGACATTTTGGTGTTTTTGTGTTTAGTTTATTGGTACCCATTCTTACGTGATTCGTCCGTCCTAGATGCGATACTTAGTGATTTCTATTTCCTACCTGACTTGGCTTGTACTTTGCCCTGCTAGAATCCAAGATCTCGGGCAACAATGTTAGTAGAAGTGATTGGATCCAATCTTAAACGTCGAATTATGGTATTGTCTTGCTCTTCGTCATCATCACTTACACATGGTCTACTCTCTAAGTCGTCGATAAATTCCGTCAAACACACTAACATCTGGCAACTTGATTGTAGTCTTCATACCTGAAGTAATATTAAAATATCCTCTCCTATTTCTTTTCTTATTGGGTAGAAATTGGGGGAATAAAACATCTATTTAATAAAAAAAACTAATCATTAAAATTGTTACAAAGAGCATATATCATAAAGCATATCCTTTTACAACGGTCTACCGTCTAGGCTGCGTCCGTCAGCCTCTAGGCCGATAACCCAGGGTGAGTGGATCATATCGTACCAGTAGTTATATGAATATTATTAAACTCATAAATTTAAAGCATTATATTAAAATACTAGCTGATAACCGCTCTATTCGCTAGGTACACGATAATAACGTAGATATAAAATGTAAAGATCTTTTTTATTATGGGACTATCGTAAAATCCGTTCTAAGTGAGCGTCCAAATTGCGATCAATCATTCAAAAACTATAATACACAAGTAGTTTATGAAATATCCTGACGAGTCAGTGATATTTCGCTTATATAGCGCATATTAAGATATTTCTCAGAAATGATGGGTCTTCTAAATCTGCATTCATCATGAATCTACAGAAATCCAACCTACTCAAAGGGTCTTCGGTTACTATCCATACCGCGGGTATAGGCCCGCATTTTTCTTCTAATTAGGTTTTTAATCTAGTACAATTATTATGGTATTATTAGTCGTCTGAAGGGCATGATATTTAAGTCGTTTTATGCTATCGTTATGTACATTGTCGGATTTTGAGGCAAAGCTTTTCTCTTTTTTATTGAAAATTGATCGGTATCTTTTATTTATCCATTTTTAACTAACAAGTAAGAACCAAAATCATTATTTTTTTTACTGCATTCTGCTGTTTACTTCCACAGCCAAGCACGTGGTATATCAGTACTTGAAATTGCATATTATAAAAATTCATTGGTGCCAGCGGAGCTCGAAGTGAGATTTGCTCGCGTTATATACAATTTTAAGGCAAGCGTTTATCTCCTGAGCTAGCTAGCACAAACTGCATACATGTGTAACATTATATTGAACAATAAATGTACACCACAAAAGAAATAAAAAAGGGAGAATAATGGGAGCTTTTTTCTAATCCCTTGTTATATGGGGCACAAAGGACCCCATAGAGCACTAATTGGGTCCGATAAAAGCTTAAGGGAAAAGTTGCTACGTTTGAGAGCTCGAGAGACTTGGCGTACCACTTTCGACATTTCAAAAAGTTCGTGTAAAGTCAAAGGAGCTTTTGTCATTTTAAGCAGTTTTATAAGCGTAGACTAGATTAAATGTGACTTGGCGCGTCTCTTGCACCAAAATGAAATGCCCTGTTTTCAGTAGAAAGGGTCTCCGGTTCTCTACACTCCATCCATCGATCAGCCATACGAAACACAGCAGCTTTAAGCAGCTATTTAATATATTGGTGAATATAAGAGTACTTCATCTTCTCTAAGGCATCGGTTGTCATTTCTGTCACTCACTTCTGCAGCATAAACTTGCTTTGTCATTCTTTCCTCATTCATTCTTTAATTATAAAAAAACGTTGTTCGTTAATTATTAAAGTTATAGTAGAAAAGTATTGAAATAATACTCGTTTTTACGCAATTTATCGCGTATATTTAACTTTTTAATACCCAACGTTTCGAGAGCTTTACAGCACCAATGGTCACGGGAAGGACTGAGATATTTAACGTCCAGATGTCATAGTTAACCGCGGTTACCTTAGATTAAAATTTAACTTTTGTTCCGATCTACACAGTATGAACTTATGGTATCATGAAGCCTTGCAGTTGTATGCTTGGGTTGGGGTTTAATTTTATTTATTATAGGATCCCAAGCAGATGGTAGCACCCAGCCATCTTCTCTATTGAAATTAGGGTGTTTTTTGATTTCAATAGCCTCGCGAATCATCCTTGGAAGGAATCGGTGTTCTTTAGCGAGGATTTGTGGTCTATCAAATCTGATGTAGTGACGGGGGCGATCCTGTACATGTTCACAGACTGCAGACTTCCCGGAGCGTCGATGAACATGTACAGGATCGCCCCCGTCACTACATCAGATTTGATAGACCACAAATCCTCGCTAAAGAACACCGATTCCTTCCAAGGATGATTCGCGAGGCTATTGAAATCAAAAAACACCCTAATTTCAATAGAGAAGATGGCTGGGTGCTACCATCTGCTTGGGATCCTATAATAAATAAAATTAAATCCCAACCCAAGCATACAACTGCAAGGCTTCATGATACCATAAGTTCATACTGTGTAGATCGGAACAAAAGTTAAATTTTAATCTATGGTAACCGCGGTTAACTATGACATCTGGACGTTAAACATCTCAGTCCTTCCCGTGACCATGGGTGCTGTAAAGCTCTCGAAACGTTGGGTATTAAAAAGTTAAATATACGCGATAAATTCCGTAAAAACGAGTATTATTTCAATGTGTAGTGTTCGCGTAAATATAAGAAATCATTATAGAAGAGTATTGTTCATTAATATAAGTTAAAAGGCGGTTGCTAAGAGAAATAAATCTTGGCTTTGCTCAGCGGAGAATCAAAAGTCGTGGTTTTGCTTTGCGCGGCAAATTGATGTAGAGGCTTGTGTAGAATAATTGCCATCATTAGAGAACAATTAAGGGCAAAAGTATTTTTAATTTGACTCCATTTATTTTATTGAGCTATGTATTCTTTGATTTATACTAACATTGATTTAAATGTACGGTTTAGTAATTAAGTGGCAGTAGGTTTCGGAAAATGCCAGTAGGTATCGATTTAAAGTTAAGAGTTTGGCTGCGGCGTTTTGGGGCCGCGGGCTTGAATCCCACAGAACAAGCGTCTCAGGCACTAGCATAATAATAATTGTTCAGGATCTGGATACCTTTTTTCTGTAAATGATTTCATTTTCTTTAATGTTGAGGTATGAAATATAATTACAGGTCATGAGGCATTCCATCTTGGTCTTCGTAGGTGACAGCGAATCTGTAGTTCATTTAAAGTTTTTGCAGATGCAGATGCCCATGGGCTACTGCAGTACAAAAATTACAAACTCTAGACCGAAATTCGGTCAAGGTGGCCAACCTCAACGGAGACTAGCCACCGGCGCAGGACAGGATTATAATGCCCAAGTGTATGCGCAGGCACAGGAGCACTCTCTATTCCCTCACTCTCATAATCCGATAAGACGGTAAACCGACACGACTGGAGAGAGGTCAGGCGCAGGATCAATGGCTTTACATGCTTTCCGAGGCACGGGGTAGACATCGCCAAGTTCCTGATTTCAGGCAGCCACTGAGAATTTCTTGACGGAGAAACTCAATAATTGATTTTTTGCCCCGACCCGGGATTCGAACCCAGGATCTCATGAACAGTTGCACTACTAAAACCACTAGACCAACGAGGCAGTCAAAGGTTGCTGCAGTAGCCACTTACTATCCGGTGGGCTCTAAGAACGTTTGTCAAATCAATTTCAAAAAGAAAAGCATAAGACAATTGCCTTTTTATTTTTGTTCATTCGTAAAGGTAGACGTATATTGCGAGGTAACTAATTGTCAATAATGGTAGTCTAGACGGGTTAATGTTCGTGGCGCCCCACTAGCACCACCTACCGCTCGGAATCGCGCCGTCTATTTCCATTATTCTTTGACAGGAGCGAGCTGGAAAGTAATGGAGATTTTATCCCATGTCGCACTCGAGTAGGCCTTGAAACTGTTGGTGAGAATTAAGAATAAGAGAAAATACCTTTGTTTTGCTTCAATAAACAAATAAATATTTTATATATTTTTTATATAATATAAAATAAGGATGACAAACGAGCACACATTCCATCTCATGGTAAGTGGACGTTGGGGCCCATAGATATCTACATTTATCCTCGATTAAGTATCAAAACGCTGATGCCCCATTTACCCCCGAGAACTAAAATGAAATGCCTCGTTTCCAGTAAAAAGGGGTCTCCGGATCTCTACACTCACCATACGAAACACGGCAGCATTAAGCTACCTACTATTTTACGCTGGTATTCCGTGAGAGCGTGGTCCTTCTCCGGTCGAGCCGATCCATTCGTGCTACAACTATACTACTAATATAACTGCAGCGTGGCTCTACCACGTATAAATAAAAATATTCGACTTATATTATATATATATATATATATATATATATATATATATATATATATATATATATATATATATATATATATATATATAAAAATTTATGTTTGATTGTTCGTATTTTGTGCGCTGACGTTAGTCCGATTGCGGTAAATCTGTCAACTTATTGCTTAAAGGTTATAGGCATAGTGCAATAATTATTAATTTATAGTAAGTGGCTCGCTTATGGTGATTAATTTATTTGTAAGTTACATATCCTTCAATTTCAATAAGTGTAAACAATAGAACTCTTTCAAATTTAAAACGGTATTTCCAAAATTATTTCTTTCTGCGGCCGCAACGCACCAGATACTATTATATAATAAAGTGTTTAGCTGTACTATTGAATAATATGTTGTGGCCATACATTCAGTTTTGAACTACTTCCGGACGGAATTTTTGTTTTTTGGTTTAAATAATACTAGGTTGGAAGGGGGTAGGCGCCTTTTTCGCCTGCGGAGTTTGTCTGGGTTGATACCCTCTTTCCTGTTTCTGTTGTCAAGCATCAGTTCACCAATTGTTGTGTTTCAGTTTGATAGGGGTGTAAGTACAAACCAAAATGAGGCAGAACTAACTAAATATTAAAACTTAAAATGAATGGACACCGAGAGGTTTACACGACAAACGTCAAATTTGGATGGGACAATAAAAATACGAGACCTGTGAAGTCATCATCATCATCATTACTGCCCTCCACAAGTTCATCGTTGTACATATGTTTCCCCTAAAAGTGTCACAAAACGTGATTCCAAGCCACCTGCGTTCATAGACATCCTGCTTGTATACCAGGTTGATACTGAATCTAGCTGGGATTGCGACACACCCTTTGGTCACGGAATTAACTACTATTTTACGCTGGTATTCTGTGAGAGCGTGGTCCTTCTCCGGTTGAGCCAACCCATTCATTTTTCAACTATAGTGTAGTAAACTATAGTGTTTATACGTGGTAGAACCATGCTGCAGTTATATTAGTACTCGTATAGTTGTAGCACGAATGAGTCGGCTCGACGGGGGAGGGACCACGCTCTCACAGAATACCAGCGTAAAATAGTAGCTTATTAACGCTGCTGTGTTTCGTATGGTGAGTGTACGGAACCGGAGACCCTCTTTACTAGAAACGAGGCATTCCATCTTAGTCCTCACGGGTGACAACGCATCTGCATTTTGATTCGTAGTCGAGGAAAGATGTAGATGTCTATGGGCCACAGCAACCACTTACCATTAGGTAAACTAAACTATAAAAAGTAGATGCACAGTGGCTCTACCACGTTAAAACTCCTATTCCGACTATTAGGCTATTAGTCTTTCGGTAAATAATACTAAAAATCAATAACAATTTGTTTCAAAAATGCATTATAACTTCGTTTAAAATTAAAACCAAATTCGTTCAGTTCTATGAATCTTGACATAAATTATATTTTATGTATGTAATTTATATTCAAATTTGGGGTACTTCTAACTTAAAAAATGGATGATGTATTGTCCAATAATAAATTTTACTTCGGGGTGTGTTTGGCCCAATACTATTCGTATTGTCACGCAAGGCGGTCTATCTGTACGCGCCTTAAAGAAAGAATATTAAGTATTGTCTTAATAAATTATTATTAACAATTAATATTCCACCTAATGGTAATTTGTGATATTGCCGGAGAAGAGGAGAAGATAGAGTGCATGCGTATTTAAATGTGTTCTTACGCATATTTAAATGTTTAATTAAGTAAAGAAAATTATTAGTATGCCTGACTTTAAATAAGCATGCACTCTACTTTCTCCGGCAATACCACCAATTACCATTAGGTGATATTATTATTTTATTAATAATAAGGACAGACATACAAATAATTTTCTTTACTAACAGCACGGCCGTACGACGAAACAAGTTTAAGAAAAAGAAAGTAACATGGTCAGAAACTTTCTAACGCCGCAGTACCTAAGTATATAATATCGAAGAAAAACGATAAAAAGTACAAAAAGGTATTTAATCTAAAAATTGCAACTTTTGTGCACTAAATAAGAGGGCTACAAATTGCACATTAATAAGTGTGCATTTTTAATATAATAATAGTGGACATTTTTTTTTATTTACCGACTTAAAAAAAGTATTCAATTAGCCTTTATGTTTTTTTAATGTGTGTTACTTCAGAAATTTTCTCTGAGAGAACCGATTTTGATGATTCTTTCTTGAACTAAAATCTGGTGTTTCTTGTGTGGTCCCATATAAATTTAACCAAGATCTGACCAATAGTTTTTGAGTCATCTTTAATAATGCCTATTTAATTGACTTCGAATACATTGTTGATATTCTAATTTTAATAATATTGAAGTCGGTTGTACAAAATTTTTAATTTTACCACTTTATTAGTTTTAAATTTAAATCGTACCTGTACATACATTTTGTTTTTCCTAAGTAAACTTTTTCTATTATAAAAAACATATCTAAACTATTTTTGTTTGATATCTTTGTATATAGCTACCGATTATATTATATACTCTTTTATACTTTCTCCTTTCTTTGTATATAAATAGAAAGTATCAAATCGATATTAATTGTTAGGCTAAGAAAGATGACATTTATTTTTATTTAATACATATTATAGTATTGTGTCATGGCATAGTATATTCTTCACTTTTAACGGAGTTCACGGCTTTCCGTACACTGCTAGACCTTGGGATTCTTCTAATGTATCTTGGATACGCCTTACCAGCGACGTTTAGCATGTGAATATTAGAAACAGAAGAAGCGGATGTCTCGCACGTTTCAGGTTGCTCTACGCCGTTACGTATTTATTAGTACAATATGCGACATAAATTTCTACAATGTTACTGAAAACTAATATTACCGTAGAAATTGTAAGGAAAGTATTTTCTACCTTTTTAAAGACAGTTACGATCGACTGTATATCATATCGCGACAGTTATTGCCTTTGGGGGTGAGAACATTCTGGAATCATTACTTTTTGAATTAGAAACTTATCGTGATAATCTTAATGAGATGCCTCCAGTCATTACAATAAGGTGAACGCCATATTTTCATATTCTAAGAGTTTAATGAAACCGAGCTACACGATATTTGGATGTGTTTTACCTTTGTTTTTTTACTTTTATATTAAAACTGTGTTTTTGTTGCCAATGTCATCAATCAAAATAATTAGTTTTATTTTTAATTGCACAACAAAGTAGATTATATACGGTACAGTACGAGATATAAATTTGTATATAGAGATGTTTGTAATGTTACTATAGGCGGTTTTTTTTTATAGAAGCGGAGGCAAACGAGTTGTCGCTCACCTGATGGTAAGTGGCTGCTGCCTATGAACAATTGTTATATCAGGGGAATAGCAAAAAGACTTTCAAAAAGTGAAAGTTCTTCTTGATGGTTATTATGTACTCGTAAGTCATATCGTTTAGAAAAAATTGCCGGAGGTAAACGATTCTACAAAGAAGTCATGCGAGGAAGAAAACTCATAGTAAAACGCTCAGTGGTGGACCGCTAAGCATCCAGAACGCCCTCTTACGTATTTCTGTCGCCAAACAATGATACAATGCTATGTCCCAGTCTGAAGGGTGTGTAGAACCAGCATAATTGCATAATTACAGGCTGTGAGACTACATCTTAGTACTTTGAGGTGATAATTAATATGTGTGCTGCTTCGTTTAAAGTCAGTTGCAGGTGTTCATAGGCCGTAGAAGGCAACCTTAAATAAAATATTACAACACCTGGTTAGTTACTAAGTGAGACCGATTTAAGCATAATTTTTCAAATTGAAAGATCTGTATCAATTTAATGATTAAAGTTTAACGAAACCAAAATATCTGCTGATGACAGGATTTAACCTCCATGCATCAATGCAATTATGAAGTCAGATCACGTGCGTGGATATTACGCTCGCTCGGTTGGCGCGGGCGCGCACGGATAGCCGCCATTTTAATTTGTTACTCGTAAACCTGTGTCTACACGCTCCCTGGAACTGTCACACACAGTTAATAATTTGGTCCGTAAACGGCAAGGCAAGCATTTATTATAAGGATTGAGTGAGTAATTGAATAGAAGTAATTTTACGGATTTTATTGAGTTTAGTTTTAATTTACTTTTAATTATAGATGTATTGAAGTGAAGTCCTTACCATCATGCCAAACGTGTACTTGTTAGGTATCCTCTATTTATGAAATAAAATCTGCGCCAGAAAATTAAGAAATCGCCCATGGTGGCCAGACATAGATAAACATCCAATACGTTGTCCAGAAAGGCTGCGTCGGTGCACTCAAATTTATATTATAATGCGTTTATGTTGTTTGACGGCTCGGTAGCGCACTATGTCTCGGGCTGTGGCGTTACGGGGCTGCCGGTTCGAATCCTACCCGGAACTTAAAATTGTTCCGAGTCTGGATGTTTATTCAAGTGCAATTTATATATATGTATGATGGATACGTGGTGTAGTGGATTAGCAATAAGTTGCAGTGCTGGCGGCTGCTATTTTTATGGCCTACAAATAATTGTCCCCAATCTGGATGTTTGTCCTTGTGCAATTTATGTTTTTAAACTGTCTAAACGATACGGGAGAAAATCATAGTGTTGAGGAAAAAAAATTACGTGGTAGACCAATGCTGTAGCTATATAAGTAGTATAGTTGTAGCACGAATGGGTCGGCTCGACCGGTTAAGGGCCACTTTCTCACAGAATATCAGCGTAAAATAGCAGCTTAATGCCGCTGTGTTTCGCATGGTGACGGCAGATACTCGGAGACCCTTTATACTAGAATAGAGACATTCCATTTTAGTCCTCACGGATGACAATGCGTCTGCATTTTGATTCCTAATCTAGGATAGATTTAGATGTCTATGGGCCATATCAACCACTTACCATCAGGTGGACTGTGCGATCGTTTTTCATCGTTATAAAAACAAATAAAAAAATTCTCTCCACGATACAGCAGCAGTAATAGTGTAAGGCACCCATTTTAGAAAAGAAAGGAAACTGTGTTCATTTCTTTCGTGTTTGTATGAAAAAATGTAGTAACGTTTTTACTTTTGAATTCGCAACAAATTGGTTTCGATAGAATGAAGCGTTACATTCCACGGCCTAATTTCTTTTCATGGATCTATTTACGACGAAGCTCTTACGAAGCAAGGAACATAACGAGCATGTATTGTTTCAGTTTTCAGTAGAATTTGAATACAAAATGGTAAATGACGTTATTTGTTTTGTGAAAAGTAAAAGGTAAAATAAAATGCGCCCCATTGCTAGAAATCCTCTAATTTATGTGTATTTATATATAAATATGTGCGTATATGTATATTGTATTTATATGTGTCATATTTATATAATGTAAGTAGGTAAAATAAGAGTTATATATATATATATATATATATATATATATATATATATATATATATATATATATAATATTTTCCATCTTTCTTAGGGTTGACTGGTAGATAATGCCATAGAGCATTAAGTTTGTAACCCCTAGTTGAAGGCATGTTACAACAAAGGATAAATAAATAAAAGTAAAAGTAAAGTTACAGCCTATATACGTCCCATAGCTGGGCACAGGACTCCCCTCATTTCTGAGAGAGTTTTAGGTCAAGGAAATGTCCGTCGCGCTGCCCCAATGCGTGTTGGCGAACTTCACACGTCTTCGAAACAATTTTTTTCCTTATTCCTCAGACATGCAGGTTTCCTCACGACGTTTCCCTTCACCGCCGAGTACGTGGTAAATCAGCACTTAAAATTACAATTAACAATTTCATTGGTGCCGACGGGGATCGAACCTGGGTTATTCGCGTTCTATTATATTTATAGCGACCGTTAATCATCTGAGCTACCACGGCTCTATAATATAGTTGTAGCACGTATAAATAAATAATTAAATAAAAATTTCTGGGAGAGTTAAGAAGTACTTAGTTTACGCACATCTGGTCTGGCGGTCCACCACTATACGTTACACTAGGAATTTTCTTCCCAGTACAACTTCTCTGTGAAATTGTTTACCATCGGCGATTTTTCCGGACCGATACGATTTAGGGACCTTCAAGGAAAGAGCTTATTCCTTTCTAAAGGGCTGGCAACGCAACTGCAATTCCCCTGGTGTTGCAGTTGATCATGGGCGGCGGTAGTCACTTACCATCAGGTGAGCCGAATGCTCGTTTGCAATCTCTTCTATAAAAAAAAGTTGGCGGAATTTACATATCATCGAAATTTTTAATTGTACACGGTAAGTATGTTTCCTGTTCAGCTCAGGATTCCTTCTGGGTAGACACCACCCCTTTACTAATGAGTAATTTACTGTGTTCCGGCCCGGCTGAATACTGTGTTCCGGCCCGGCTGAATACTGTGCCAGTACTGTACTCAATCGGTAATGTGATTGAGATGCATTCCATCTAATCCTTACTCATCACAACACGTCTTTAGCGTTCTTTGCTGAAAGTTGGTTACATGCAGTTCATAGGTTGCGTAGGCACTTAATCATCAAGTGGACAATTTTATTAGTGGAATCGAAAATAAGTTGCGCATTTACTATAAAACTGACGGGAGGGCTTAGCTATTGAGTTACTACGACTCTTGTTTGTGTAAATTTGCGTAATTTTGTCACGTTTTTACTTGTGTTTTGTAGTTGAAAAGCTTTAATTTTAAAAAAAGTAGAAAAATTATTTATCTCTATCTTTTTAAAAAGATAGCACATATATATATATAATATGATCGTATCTTACGTCTTATAATTTTAATTGAATCAAGAAATGTCTATAATAAATAATAATATGTGGTTACGGTAACAATTCTGTTGTAATAATTAAATAGTACTATATATTATATTATATAATATAGTAATAGGGGCTAAGTGGTCGCTGTAGAAGACACTGTGTCTTTTACAGCTTTTGTCTGTGCGCGAGCAACGCGGGTTCGATTTTAGCCGGCACTAATAAAATTTTTACTTAAAATTTTAAGTGATGATTTAATACGTACCCGGTGTTACAGGAAACATCGCGAGGAAACCTGCAAATCTAAGAAAAAAAATATTTCTAGGACATGCCATGTCATATCCGCCTACACGCATTTGGCCAGCACAGCAGACTTTCCCTTGCCGTAAAACCCTCTCAGAAATAAAAGAAGCCTTGTGTCAAGTAGTGGTACGTATATATGCTTTATTATGTTGTTACTAAGTTCAGGCACAACATTAATCTGACATTTAATCTAGTAGCTTAAATAATTTGCTCCTAAAAGAAAATATACCTTTCCTCTTCAGCGATACAAACAAGTAAAGTCTGACATCTCGAGATTAAGCCTGCGGAATCCCCTAACGATAATAGTCTAGCGCAAAGTTAAAACGTTGTAAACATAGGAAGTGTCTGTCAAGCGAAGGTCTAGAATTACAACCCTCTAGCGACGCAGGCTGTAATCTAGATAATCCTTGGAGGTCTTGTTTAGGCTAGATCGTGACATGCCTAGAGACAGCTCCGTGTTCTCAGGATAGACAGGTCTCGACTTAACTTTAAACAATGTTTGCGTAAATACAAACTTTTAGTATTTCAATCTACCGTTCATATTTCAAATTAATTGTATATTTGTTTAGCTTTATCTTTGAAGGCGTCTTAAGACATTTTGTAAATAAAAAAGCCATTCAAACGTTCGTTCATTAAATGATACTAATTTTACGGATTTTATAGCGATTAATTTTACGACGTTTCGGGTGTTTTATAGCGCTCATCGTCACAGAGGGAACCGAGGGTTTTGACGTCCTTATGTCATAGTTAGCCCGGCTACCTTCAGGTTTTGAATAAGTGTTTAATTTTTAGTCCGATCTACGCATAAAAGTCAAGATTAAAAAAAAAGTTAAAAAAAGACGTGTGGCACTCGGGGACTGCCGCGATAAAGCTATTGCATAGCATTTTGTATCAACTTATGCAATTATAATTATTTATTTATTTTATTTATGCAGTATTTCTTTTTCTTTGATATTAATTCAAGTTACACTTTTTGAGCGTGGTGACCGATAAGAAAACAAATTTTTTTCTTTTATTAAATAAATAAATAATAAATGCACTTTGTTCATTTATATTCAAAACACTTTATACACAAATTTTATAAGTACAGCTATTCACTGTTGTACATAAATACCTATACACCTATATACTTTCTCATAAACAGCTACTTATGTATTCGTCCTATTTCTCTCTCTCATCTCGATTCGTGCGAGCTTCATAGAGTCGTACAATACGTCTAGTTGCACGCACACAAACACCGTGTCGAAGACTGCCGAAAAGAAACGACGTTAGACAATGCACGGCCTTCAAGCCACACCTCCGTGCCCGTCGGAGTGGGGAGCGTGAGGTTTTTTCGTTACGGAATAAATTTCTGGATTCGGTCCCCGCGCTCAAGGCCCGCGATAGAAGCTATGCAATAGCTTAATAAAAAAAAGTTTCATTTCAAGTGTAGTTCGCGTAAATATAAGAAATTTATATTATGCATATGCGTGCTTCTAATGATGCATGGCTCTGGACCATGCTTTGTGGCATTCATTAGGGGAGGCCCATATTCAGCAATGGACTAATTGTTGTAATGATTAATTACGATGCCTCTTATATCATATACAACCGTGTTGTAGAGTAGTAAGAATATCCACTATATTTCATATCGTGGGGTACCCGTGTCGTAAGAGGCGACAGTGCGAAACAAACTAGGTTATTGGCAGCAGCGTCCTTGTAATTACAACTAGAAAAAAACTGCAGTTGCAAATTTACCTGTCAGGTGTGGTAACCATGGCAAACATCCTTTATGTGGTGGTTTACCGTGTAGCAGCGGTGTAAGAATAACTACCATATATCTTCTCCATATCTTCCCGTGGGTGTCGTAAGAGGCCGCAGAGGGAAACGAATCGGTAGATGGCAGTAGCGTCATCGCAATAACAACCATCACCTAATAACAAGAATTGGTTGACCCTCCAGGCCATCCCTGGAGCTTCCAGCTGATTTCAAATGCAAATCGCTCCAAATTCCACCAAACTATGTTGCGAAATCGCGAAGTTACGTAAAAAAAAAACGTTTATTTTCGAATTCTTTCTCCTTCGCTATCTCACGAACGAACGTAAACAATTTTTATTTTCCAAACGGCATACGACGTCATTTTTTGAGTTTAAGAGCTGATTAGTTTTTGAAATCGATCGGTAAAGCCGTTTAAAAGTTATACCAGAAAAACAGTTTTTCAAAATTTTTATTTTTGAGATTTCTCAAAATCTACTCGTCCGAATGAGTTCATATTATCACTAAATCTATTTCACATTCAGATCTTTGGAACACCGCAAACTCCATCTCAATCGATCAAGACGTTCAAAATTTATGAAAGGTTTACATACATACACACACACACACACACACACACATACACACGCATACATACATACATCCATACGGACGTCCACGTGAAATTAGTCAGAATAGCTTCCTGGGATCTCAAAACGTCGAGATCTGATGAAAACTCGATTTTCGAAAATCGGAGTTTAACCAATAACTTTATTTTCGAAAATTTTCAATTTTCTTAGTGGGAAGTTAAAAATAAAATTCGCCGATTACGTACCGGCCTGCCAAGCGTGACAACTATGGCAAGTATCCCTCTTATGGGACAGTTTTCGGGGGACCTACGTTCGGCAATCTTAATAGATAGACTATAACGGCAATGTCATTAAACTCATTTATTAATAAAATTACCATACTGTGCAAATTTTCATTTGGTGTTATCATAGTCGTCGTTAGACCAAACTGTATACATATAGACTGTGTCCGTGGTGCAGGGTGAAGCTGATTGCTTTATTCAGTCCCTTAGGTTTCATAATAGCCTAGTATATTTTAGAACAATATCGTGGCTTCCGGTAGTTAGGACGTGTAGCAAGAACTGAGTCGTAAATTGCCTAACGTTTATTTATTTATTTATTTATTTATATATTTGCATAAAATATGGGCAGATAAGGATGGTACAATTCTTAAAGCACAACATGTTTGCTATGTGATTGTGATAGCATGCAAATTTACATAAATAGCTCATATACAAATGAAATTTTCTAATTATAATACAAAACAATTTGACTAAAACATATAAAATCATAAATAAACAAAGATTATCAATTCATTAAAAAATATATATCATTTACATTTAACAAATAGGTCTTGATGTCATAAAATTGATTTTCATTGAGATAAGTCAATAATTTTTTTTAAAATATATTATTATTATTCGATTTGATTTCATTTGGTATTTTATTATAAATTCGAATACACATGGTTAAACAGCTTTTACTATATTTGTTTGATCGCGGTACATCATCTAATACAAGTCTATTTGCATTTCCTTTTAATCTTATATTCATATCACATGCCTTTGTAAACAGATTATTATGTTTATGTACGAAATTACAAATTTCGTAGATATACAGAGATGGTAGTGGCAATGAAAAAAACATGGAAAGATATCCAAACTATTACCTATTGTTTAGATTTACATTGAGGTAATCAGTCTGCGTGGAAGCGAGGTAGTTTTTTTTATAGGATAGGGTGACAAACGAGCACACGGTCCACCTCATGGTAAGTGGTTGCTGTGGCCCATAGACATCTACATCTATCATCGTTTACAAATCAAATAGCAAATACGTTGTCACCCGTGAGGACTAAGATAGAATGCCTCCTTTCCAGTAAAAAGTGTCTCGTTATGAAAAATCTATTGCTTTGAAATAAATACTTTTAAATGTATTTAATGTATGTTGGCATACTAGATGAAGATTTTTTTTAATTAAAGTGATTGACGTGCCACCCTAGTAGTGATACCATGTAGAATGTGTAAGAATATCCATTACTCCATGTCGTTCCGTGAGTGCACAAATGGAAACAACCTGGGAGTTACGTAGCAACGTTTGTTTAATAATTATAACTATAAAGTAAATGATCTGAGATTATAATGTGCAAGAATTTCAGTCACAGCGGCCAGTCTCAACGGAGACTACCCATCGGCGCAGGACAGGATTATAGTGCCCAAGTGTATGCGCGAGCACAGGTGCACTCTCTATTCCCTCACCCTCATTAACCGATGGGACGGTAAACCGACACTACCGGAGAGAGATCGGGTGCAGGACCATCGGCTTTGTGTGCTTTCCGTGGCACGGGGGTGACACACCACCGACTTCCTGACTCCGGGCAGCTACTGAGAATTTCTTGACGGAAATACTAAATAATTAATTTTTTGGCCCGACCCGGGATTCGAAACCAGGACCTCATGATCAGCAGTCGCACTACTACAATCACTAGACCAACGAGGCAGTCAAAACTGAGATTACCAAACTACTTGCCCAGTGTGAACCTTTTATAATAACAAAAATGGTTAAATTAAAAGTTTTGTATAACCGACTTCAATATAAATAAAATGAAAACATCAATGTAGGCAAAGTAAATTAAATACGCATTATTAAAGATAGCTAAAAACTACTAGTAAGATAAAAAAATCAAATATATGGCAACATATGAAAAGCACTAGCTTTCAAAGAAAAAAAGAATTATCAAAATCGTTTCACCTAGAAAAAAGTTCTGAAGGAACACCATTGACTATATTACTAGCGTATGTAACACATAAAAAGATAGAATCCTTTAAGAAGTCTGTTAAAAAAGGATTTTGTTAATACACTATATGAAATATTGTTTTCAGTCGCTAGTTAGTAGCATAGATATTGTTCAATTGTAGATAAAGCTCCAGTCATTACCTTTATAGTCGATGGCAAGCACAAAAAAGTCTAACGGTTCTGTAAACAGAAACAAACGGTCGTAGTTTACAATTGAAATTTGTTTTTAAGTGGTCGGGGAAGTGTTATTTACTCTGAAGGAATCACGGTGCACTGCAGCCGTGAGGCGAATACTAAGTGGAAGGAATCGACTGGAAGCGGGATCAAAGATGCCGTGAACGTCTGTGAAGTTGTGTAGCTTACCTCGTAATGGAGGGTATTTGCTTAAGTGCAAACATTAAAACAAGAATAGAGTTATGTATGAAAACAAAACTACCTCTTTAAGAATAGACAATGAAACCTCCGACTGCTAAAGCACACTTAGTCTTGTCCATTGCATTCTTAATTAAAGTGAAATGGGCGCCAAAAGCAGATTTTTCACGCTTTATAATCAATCGCAGAAAATCAATTTTTTGTCATTAAAAACTACGAATTCACCTTTTTAATTATTATGAAAGTCAAAGATTTTCCTTTGTAAATTATGATAGCCGAAACACGATTGACACATTTTGACTCGATACAAAAAGATCGCAAAGTTTCCTCAAAACAATTTTAGGTACGTCCATTAAGGGAAAAAGCAGTTTCATTCAAATATAATTAAAACAATTTCAATTAAACATGGTTGAATTATGGGTTTATTTTTCAATAAAAGAGTATATTTCATTTAAAAAATTCAAACAAATATCGTGCAATAAAATTGCGCGCGGGCTATCCAGACAGGAGCATATCACCGCTCCTCACTCATGACTACGATACTATTTGACTTAATTCATCATGCATATTGATAATGAAGTACCCTACTAGTCGTACTTTATGCAGTAGAGCCACGCCGAAGTTATTTTAGTAATATAGTTGTAGCACGAATGGGTCGGGTCAACCTGGTTAGGATCACGCTCTCGCGGAATACCAGCGTAAAATACGCTGCTGTGTTTTGTATGGTGAGTGTAGACAATCGGAGATTATTGGAACCGAGGTATTCCATCTTAGTCCTCACGGGTGACAACGCATCTGCATTTTGATTCGTGATCGAGGATAAGTGTACATATTTACGAATCACAGCAACCACTTACTTTCAGATAGAATGTGAGCTCGTTTGTCAGCCTTAACATATTAAAAAAAATTCAAAAATTCTTTACTGATGTTATGACTTATGACTGTGTAAGAATATCTTCTACCACATATCGTATCACAGGTATTTTTAAGAGTCGAGAGAGAGAAACAAACCAGAAAATGCGGAGTAACGTCTTCTTAACTATAATAATAATAATAATGTCCTCCAGACCGAATTTCGGTCACGGCGGCTTGCCTCAACGGACGCTAGCCATCGGCGCAGGACAGGATTATAGTGCCCAAGTGTATGCGCAAGCACAGGTGCACTCTCTATTCCCTCACTCTCATAATCCGATGGGACGGTAAACCGACACGACCGGAGAGAGATCAGGCGCAGGACCAACGGCTTTACGTGCTTTCCGAGACACGGGGGTGAGACACCGCCAAATTCCTGACCGGGCAACTACTGAGAATTTCTTGACGGAAAAACTCAATAATTAATTATTTGGCCCGACCCGGGATTAAAACCCAGGACCTCATGATCAGCAGTCGCACTACTACAACCACTAGACGAACGAGGCACTTCTTAACTATAACTAAAATAATTCACCCTTTATTATGTAAATATATAATATCAATAAGTCAGACTTACCCACCCTCGAGGGTCTCTGGTTCTCTACACTCATCATAAAAAAATAGGGCACCATTACGACGCTATTTTACGCTGGTATTCCGTAAGAGCGTGGTCCTCCTTCGGTCGAGCCGACCCGCCCGTGCCTACTACAACTATATACTATAGCTGCAACAAGGCAATAAAAATTCCCAAAATGCAGAAATATATAAATGTAAACATATAGAAGGACGTGAAGTACCCCATACAACTATGTGCTCAAGCGACATGGTCTGCCAAACACAATTAGTTTAAAATTCGCTTAACAACGCGGCGCAGGGCCAATTTACAGAGATCGCTTGTTAGTCTGGCCGTCTACACTCTTGCCTACGCTGTCGTGTAACCCTTAAATGTTAAAAGATCCTTTTTATACATTTTTTAAAAAAATTGAATTGGATGTTTCCATGCGTAATTCAAAAAAGGCTGTTCTATCACGAATTGCTGCGTTTATTACTATTATCTTTGGTATCTAAAATAAATTATGTAATAAGCAATTTCAAAACACTACCAAAGACCTAAAGAGAAATTCATGGCGAAGAATGGACGTTCGAACAATGCAATGTTACTTATGAAAAACGTATTACGTGCTTTTTTTGATACTTCTAAAACTACGAGTATTTATCGATTTTAACGGTATTTGTTAACGTTATAAATATAGACATTTGTCAAAATTCGGTGACAAGCATAAGACCTACGGATAATTTAAACGTATTAGTATAAACCAAAATATTACCTTTGCATTACGTTCATCTGCAGTCGCGTAAAATAATGACGAAAACCTACATTTGATTCCTTAAACATTTTTTCTGACATTTATACAACTACGAGTAGGTACACCAATTTAAGATGCGTCTTTAAAACAAAGATCTCAACGTGACTATAAGTACATGAAAAAAGTAATTAGCATATGAGAAGGGAGACGTAAAATGTCAGAAGCCTTGGGATGTTACTTAGCCACTGTTTTTTCCTTTGAGCCCGCGGCTTGCTCTCTACGGTAAAAGAAATGCACTTATTTGACGTACATAGTTCACAATAAAGGCTTGTTTTTGCATTTCATGGATCTACATTGTTAGTACGATATTATTGCGTGACTACTGTAGAGTGATACTTTGATAAACATTGACGTTACTTTTATGGAGTGATCCTGACCCCTGAACCCAGCTTGTGATCGGTTTTACCTAATGCCGAATGCTAATAATAGCATCATCCAAAATTTCTAGGTAAGGCACAAAGCTAGAAGAAAGACTTTTCGTAACGTGGTAGAGCCATGTTTATGGTTGTAGTACGAATGGGTCGTCTTGACCGGGGAAGGACTGCGCTCTCACAGAATACCAGCGTTAAATAGCAGCTTAATGCTTCTGTGCTTCGTATTTTGAGTGTAGGGAACCGGAGACCCTGTTTTCCGGGAACGAGGCGTCTCATCTTAGCCCTCAGGGGTGGCAACGCATCAGCATTTTGATTCTTAATTGAAGATAAATGTAGACGTATACGCGCCACAGCATCCACTTACCATCAGGTGGACTGTGTGTTCGTTTATCACCCTTATTTAAAAAAAAGACTGTGATGGACATAGCTTTAAGCCAGTTTAAGCCCCCTTTAAGCCAGTGAGTATAATAAAGTCCATTTATATTAAAACTAGCGATCCGGCTTCACACGGGTGATTTCTGGGTCTCGACCACAGCGTCACCAATCCAATTCTGAAACTAAACCATTCAGAGACCCAAACTCACACAAAAAATCTTAAAAATTGGTCCAGCCATTTAGTGACAAACACACACACACACAGAAGAATTATAAACATACCTATAAAGATGTTAAGTAAATCCAAATGAATAATAATCACTGATTCCTATATAAAAACAAAATAAATCACATGAAATATTTTACGGAGGGGGTGCAATTTTCAAAAAATACGTAAAAAATGTAAACCTGTTAATACAAACCTCAAGCCAATTAGGGTCCCTCCGATTCAAAGGGTTAATTTTAATGAGCTACAGTCACCTAGTCTGCGACTAACACAATAAGCAAATATTTGGCCAAATTTCTGCAGGTGCCAATTTTGCTAGACACCCCTTTGGTGGGAAGTTGCATAGATTTGCTTGTAAATAAGGAAACGGAAGAGACGTGGAAGGGTCTGGTTATAATGGGTGTGGAATAATGGTGCCTACAGTCAAGCCATTCCATTGTTCCTCGAACAAACGTCGGAAGATTTGTTGATAGATTCGTTAGGACTTACTCGTATTAGCTTGAAATATTATCTCTGTTTACTTTCGTGCACAGATTGAATATGAATATTATATAATATACTCTTAAGGGTTCCGGTATTTGAGGTAGAATTTCTAAAATGTCTAACGTTACATTTAACATAACTCTTGAAACAATATGGAAGCTTAGATTAAATTCCGTTTAATCCGCTATATTTAATGTTTAATAACGAACGAGCTAACGTTAATTACAAATAGGAATTGAAAAAATTTATATTTACAAAAATATTCCCACATTTTAATATACTTACTACGGGTTTCTATAAAAAAATATAAATAAAGGCTGTATATTTTACAGAAGTGGAAAAGCTAGCAAACATACTACCGAATGATGTCGAAACGGACTCGAAAATTTCGACTAGTTCGATATGTGGCTCAGACCCGTACATTTTTCCGTGCTTGGAAGATGGAGGGGGAGGGTAGAGGACTAAATCATCAGTAAAATTTTAATAGCTTCTAGTGGTGACGATTATAAACAGCTGTAATTTTTCTAAGCTTAATGTGTTTTCAACTTTACAAATTTATATCTTAAACCAATAACGCCTAAATACAAGTTTTAACAGCGGTTCCAAATATGTCCGAATAATAAACCAAGGCAAGTCTTAATGAAACCGTATATCTCTCAGTGTGTAATTCAATTATACGGAGCAATCACACTCGCCCACTGAGTATAACAGGTGCATTTTATACTGCCGCCAAAGGAGCCCTAGCGCCATAGTTTATTAGTTGCGTAAGTCATAGGCGACAGCGTTTAAAATACATGTAACAGCAATTATATTGGCCGAAGAGTGGCGGCATAAGAGATTCACCCTATTGCGTCCCCTGCGTGTCGTAAGAAGTGACTATGGAAATTACCAGAATGATCTCCCGATAGATGGCGGAGTGACCCTATCGTATACGACAGACGTATACCAAGAACCAGCGGCCTGCATTAGTGTTAAAGCTGCAAAAAGTCTGCTTACGCTTGTTACTGCTTGTTTTTTTTGGTGGATGCAGAAGTTATTATAGTCAATATTTTATAATAATGGATTTAAATCTGTAATGTAAGTTCAAAAAATTTAATATTCCATAAAACTAATAATATTAAATTAGAAACAGCCAAAATACAATATATGCAAAATAAATGTATTCTATTATATTATATATTTGTTTTACATTATTTCCGACGTTTCGAGTGCTTTACAACATCCATGGTCACGGGGAGAACTGGGGTGTTGACGTCCCAAAGTCATAGTTAACTACGGCTACCTCCAGCTTAAAATTATTAATTTTTGTTTCGGTCTACGCAGTATGAACTTATAGCATCTTGAAGTCTAGCAGTTGTATGCTTGGGTTGGGATTTAATTTTATTAATTATAGGATCACAAGCAGATGATAGTAGCTATCTTCTCTATTGAAATTGGGATGTTTTTTTTATTTTGATAGCTTCGAGAAAATCTAAAAAATAGGACCCATACTTGAAAGGAATCGGTGTTCTTCAGCGAGTATTTGTGGTCTATCAAATCTGATCTGATATGATGACTCCGTAGCGGTGTGTTCGCGTAAATATAAGAAATCACTAAATGTACTAAAGTTTGTAATGTTCCACCATTAATGTACTATAATTAATAGCTTTAACTCTTTGGTATATAATATATATCCCATATATATATATATATATATATATATATATATATATATATATATATATATATATATATATATATATATATATATATATATATGTAGGATAGGGTGACAAACGAGCACACAGTCCACCTGATGGTAAGTGGTTGCTGCGGCCCATAGACATCTACATCTATCCTCGATTACAAATCAAAATGCAGATGCGTTGTCACCCGTGAGGACTAAGATGGAATGCCTCGTTTCCAGTAAAAAGGGTCTCCGGTTCTCAACACTCATCATACGAAATACAGCAGCATTAATCTACTATTTCACGCTGGTATTCTGTGAGAGCGTGGTCCTCCCCCGGTCGAGCCGACCTGTTCGTGCTACAACTATACTACTAATATAACTGCAGCATGGCTCTACCACGTATAAATCATATCTAACAGATGAATCTTGTGCACGTATCAGAGCACAAGATTCATCTGTTCTTTGCATTTAGCTTTTCAGCGTTAATTTGATTAGTACCTACCTACTTATAAAGTGCTCACAGAATCTTAAATGTTTGTGTCTTCAGATTAATCGCTGTAGATTTAAACGACGTAAATTTAAGAAGTTATTGTCTAAAATCTTTAGTATACATTTATTAGTAAGTAACCGCCTTGTAATTATTATATATGTGATACCTATCGACCAAAAATTTATCGCTACCGCTTATAGCATAGGTCTTGAATGAAAATGTCTATAAATCCTGAAACCCTCTAGACTTCACCGCGCCCATTAACACGGGCTCGAGTTAGATTTTATGCCGCCGCCAAGAATAGAGGAAACAAACACGGAATTCGGTAACATGACGCGTATTGGACTTTTCGACGGAGAAATGCATGGCTGGTTTTAGGATATATCAGAAAAAAAAGAGTTTATTAGTAAATAGTTTTTAATTTTCGATGTTCAAACCAGTTAAAACTGGTTTCTACATCTTAGTATGAAACTTTAATATAAATCTATGATATAAGCTCTTCGGTAACGCCATTATAGATCTTTGAAAATAATATTCTTCGACATCTATAATCCTATTCCTTACAAGAAGCGTCGACGATATATGAACTTAACAATAAGGTCGCACAAACATAACCGATTTTTTTTAAAAGAAGTAACAGAAAAGGAACTCTATTTTCGTTGGAATAAAGCAAAGAACACAACAAGAAGATTCCATCATTTCAATGTACCTTTCGTCCCAAAGCAGTAGTTCAGTGAAATTACCGTATCGCCAAAAAACAACACTTACGCGCTCGTATGTTCCTCTCAAGGAACATTGCCGTTGTTGTATGGGACACCTGATGCTGAATTTATTGCGAGGGGCCAATGATACAGGGCCATTGGGATGTCGGGTTGATACCTACCCTCGGTTTCGCACTGCTCTTTTAATTTGCCATAAATAAATGTGCACTCCGAATTTGCATGTTGGATTGATTGAGATATATTATATTGCCTGTATTCTTTTTAAATTAAAAGTATAGTGGATATATGGATGGATGGTTTTGATTTTTTGTTATTTCGCAAAGAGTGATAATATTATGAATTTTTGATCAAAAGCATTCCATCTTTAAAAATACGAAATCTATAAAGCCTTTGTTCTGTAGTAGACTATTATTCGAAAAAGGAAAAAAAAGCACTAAAAAGTATTTTTTGTAAGTTTTGATATAAGTAGTGTAGGGCGACCCCCCAGTAGATGGAGTGACGACATGGTAAGACATGCAGGAAGTCGGTGGATGCAGGTGGCTCAGGACCGTGCTTTGTGGCATTACTTGGGGGAGGCCTATGTTCAGCAGTGGACTTGTGAAGGGCTGTAATGATGATGATGATGATTTGATATAATGCTATGGATTTTCGATTCGATCAACATTGATGTGATCAAGTTTGGTATAATTTAAATACCAAAAATAGTAACGCTGTTATTAATGCAAAGACTTATTTTTAAATCTTATTAAATATCAGTCTTTTATATGTAAATAACGAAAAAATAATTATACATAACGTAAGGTGATTTTTTTAATGTTCATAGTATTTTGATCAAGTAGTAGCGATTTAAGAATATCCAGTATCCCGTATTCCCACGTGTTTCTTACGAAGCGACAAAAGGAAACTCAAACAGGAGATGGGTTATCAGCATCTTCCTAATAACAACTTACAAGAAACTGCGGTTGCTAACCTGCTTACTAAAAAATTGCAAAATTCCCCCATATATAATATAAGGGAGGCCTATGTTCAGCAGTGAACTTTTGTAAACTGTAATGGATGGATAATGATCAACGTATTCTTTGAATAATTATTTTATCCAAATTTTATGAATTTGCTATTAATGAAACTGCAGTAGAGTTTGATGTCAGAAGAAAATTAAAAGGCCTAAAAATATTGTACGAAAATCTTTCTTAAAGGAACTATCCTGTTGTCATACTTGGTGAACGACAAGGCGACTGCGTAAAGAAAATGAACGAAAATCCGGCAGGACAATGCACTATAGAAAATACAATCTTTCAACCGATGCCATCATCAAACGTAAATGGATAGTGTTCATTGTATTGTTGGAAGAAACGCGATTTGTGTGCATTGATAAGGTTATAAGGAAGAAAATGTGGGAACTGTTGCCGGGATATGGTGTGGATGGTCGATTGTTAAGGGCTGTGCAGTCACTCTACTATGACTGTAAAGCCTGTGTGCGGGTAGGGCATGACCTGTCACCCATGTTTAGCGTCCAAGCGGGCGTAAAACAGGGTTGTGTCATGTCTTCCTGGCTGTTCATACTGTATCTCGACAGCTGTTTACAGAAGCTGAAAGATAGCTGTTTGGGTGTGAAATTGGGTGACATAAAAGTTAATTGTCTGCTGTATGCTGATGATGCAGTGCTTATTGCACCATCAGAAGCAGAACTGCAGGCATTAGTCACGTGTATGAAAGAGGAATGTGAAATTAAAGGTCTCCGTTTGAATGCTAATAAAACTAAGGTTCTGGTATTTGAAAAGGACGAAGAGAGAACGAAATGTGAAGTATGGGTAAATCAGGAATGTCTAGAACAGGTAAATGAAATTGTATACTTGGGGAGTGCTTTCAGCCGGGATGGAAGATGTGATTTAGATGTGGATAGGCGTGTCGCTGCCGGAAACAAAGTCAATGGTGCCCTGAATGCATTAATAAAAAGGCAAGGCGTGGTGAAGAGTGCACGCCTTGCAATACATAACGCAGTGTTGGTACCGACTTTGTTATATGGCAGCGAAACCTGGGTATGCCAGAAGAAGCATAAAAGCAAGTTGAATGCAGTGGAGATGCGATCTCTTCGTAAAATGTGTGGCGTTACCATAGCCGACCGAAAGCGAAACGAAGAGATTCGCAATATGGCAGGATTGAAAGATGACCTTATCACAAAAATTGATAGGGGCGTACTCCAATGGTTTGGACACGTTGAACGAATGAGTGAAGACCGAATGGTGAAGAAAATATATAGAGCGAAAGTAAATATTAAAAGGTGTCGAGGTAGACCGAGACTAACTTTCGAAGACCATGTGAGCAAATTGCTCGAAGAGGGGAGGGTCAAGAGTACTCGGATACCTAGACGTGCATGTATGAAGAAGTTAATGAACCTGAAAGAAGCGAAAGAGGTATGTAAGGATCGTGACACTTGGCGATCTGTTCTCTCTGGCTACCCCGTTAGGGATTGTGCGTGACGATAAGTAGAAAAGCTTCTAGAACTGCCCAAAATTTATATGATAACATTGAATTAACAATTTTATTACATAAAGCGGATAGTTTAAATAATTGTTACCTTTAAAATAAATTCTCATAACTTTTATATTTGATTATAGTTATATTTAGTTTTAATATAACCTCATAATAAATAACAACCTAATTAAGTTTTATCACTTCTTCTCTTTACCGTCTTGCCTTACCAATAACCTTCGACTTTAATATTTACCAACTAGATTGTATACTTTTCGTTTATTTTTAATCTCAAAAATAAAAACAAATTAATGGTAAATAAAAAAATACTCTATAATAAAGGTAGGACGAATTATTTTGCACAGAAAATATCCACAACGCAATGAAAAGAATTCATACATAAACATACATAAACACTCACGCCTGTCACCCAGATGGGTAGGCAGAGACTACAGACTTCCATTTGGCACGATCCTGACACACCTCTCTCACCTCCTTCACATCCATATACCTACGCATACATGCTCGTCGGTTAAGGGTACTCCTAATTTGGCCCGTTTTCAATAAATCGCCAATTTGGTCGATAAATTTTCGCCTAGGACGTCCCTTTCCGACTCTGCCATTCACTTCTGCAACATAAATTTTCTTTGTCACTCTTTCCTCATTCATTCTTTCCACATGACCAAACCACCGAAGCATTCCTTTCTTAATCCTGGTCACAACATCATCTTGCAAACCATACTCTCCTCTTATCACACAATTTCTCACCCTGTCATTCAGATTCAGCCCTAACATACTTATAATACATAATGCGGGAAATAGAGTAAATGGGGCTCTGCACTCTATTGTGAAGAGTCAAAATGTGTCGAAAAAGGCAAGTATGATTAACAATGCTGTGTTGGTCCCTACTTTAAAACGTATGAAAAGAATTCGACTAGACGATTATGATATCAGGTTTAGTGAATGCACTGTATATACCTACATAATTAATATTGCAGTTAATATAGAAAATATTTTCTTGGTGATAATTAATATTAATTTAAACTCTCACAAACAACTAACTTTGAAAAAGTTTCAGGAAATATATTAAAGTTTTATATCAAGATACTGTTTGCGTTCTAAAATTTAAAACAATTTTTAATAACAGTAATTTAGTAAATTAGAAAAGATTTAATTATAAAAATAAAATAATCGCTATAAACTTTTCACTTGTGACAACATCTAACACTTACGTGTTTAAATGGTATCGATGGCACGTGGGTACAGAGTCATACTTTGGCCACAAACCGATTAAGTTCAGGCTTACAAAAGACGATAACCCTTAAATGCTAATGGGGTGCTTTCAATCCAAAGAGAACAAAGAACACAATGCGATCCGATCCCTAGCAATAGCTCCATATTGTACTGCATCGTATTTCAGGAGCCCTGATTAAGTTTACGTACTATCGTACCGATCGGTTTCGTGTTAAAAGGCAAAGTTTCTACGGAAGGGTTTATGTTTGAGCTCCAGTATAAAATTATGAACTCTATTTTGCACATGTAATGTTCAAAAACTACAGCGTTGTTTGCATAGATTCGTCAGATCAGTGATACGATAGATAGCTCTTCACCAGTCAATCAAACAATAAAGGGTCAAAAGGGCGCTACTTTATCGATAGTGCTTTAACAGTTGACGTTATAAGAAATATTTTAGTCGATTTTAATATAGTGTGGTGTAGGTAATTATTTTTATGGTAATTTTTCGAAGTGTACCTAACTATTTCCAAAGCTTGTAGCTATTTTTTTCTTATTATATTAGTTATAGTATAAGACTTTGTATTTTTGAACTAAAGGTGATTATATTACTTCATGTATCTTACAAAAGACAACAGTCTAAAATGTACGCACTAAAACAAACGTAAATACGGAAGCATAGGTACACTTATCCTAGCAAAATACCCGTTTTTAGTGTATAGAACAATTTGCAACAGAATACGCATGCAGTAACAGAGATAGTAAAATGTCCATAATACATATAGATTTGAAAACTAATAATTAATAATTATGATCTACAAATTGAAAGACTGATTGGACCCATAGAAGTCATGTAAGGTTACGATCCGGAGAGTGGTATAAGGACATCTTAACTAAACCTAAGTAAAGCTACATAAAAACAAAAAAAAACTACTTTAAATATTACTTAAATAAATAAATGAGAACAGCCATTTTCCGAATACGTAAAATTATTCAGTCGAACTACGTTACCGAATGTCTTTGATCCGCCGCAAACATCAATAGAGTGTAACCGAAAAATATCCGAATTCGTTCATCCCAAAGCGTGGTGTTTAGGGGGTGTTTACTTTCCGGCCTAATATGGTATACAAGCATTTTAACTGTTTGAAGTGGCACGTGAGGCATCATTGATATGGAAATATCGCGCTTTTGTTTACAATGACCGTTTAATTTCACAGGATTAACGGCGTAAAAGGTACGCGACCGTTTTCGGGGTGATAAATAATTTTCGATTGTTGCTAAATTGTTTTTGATGAATATTGGAATTAATTAAGATTTTGCTTAAATACCTCAGTTAGGTGTCCACTTTATAGGCTAGGAAAAACTATTAAAGCAATTTGTTTGTGTATATAATTCTATGTGAATTCGTAATTATTAAATTGCTTAATGAAAAGAAATGTTTTATAGAATAAGGGTGACAAAAGAGGATGAACTGTCGTGTTCCGGTCTGAATAGGGCCAGTATAATCAAATACTGTGAGGCATTCCGTCCTTAGAAGTGACATCACATCTGTAAAATTGTTTTTTGGAAGTTGCTGCAGTAGTCTATAGGCTACAGTAGCCACTTATTATCAGGTGGACTGTGAGTTCGCTGGTCACTTCAGTTTCTTAAAAAAAAAGTTGCAGCTACTTATCATGGTGTCCTCTTGACCGAATATCGGTCACGGCGGCCTGTCTCAACGGAGATTAGCCATCTGCACAGGACAGATTGTACTCGAATGTATGCACGAACACAGGTGAACTCTATATTCCCTCACTCTCATAGTCCGATGGGACGGTAATCAGACGGCTGGAGATTAGACGTAGGACCAACAAATTTACGTGCTTTTTGAGGCACGGGGGTAAAACAGCGCCAACTTTCTGACTTCGGGCGGCTTCTGAGAATTTCTTGACAGGAAAACCCAATAACTGATTTTGGCTAGACCCGGGATTTGAACCCGTGGCCAGCAATCGCGTTTACGCCAACAAGGCAGTCAGAGTAAGAAAATTAAATATTATGTATAAAGTATGATACAACACACGCAATACACCATGCTGCATATTTAATCTGTATTCCAACTCACTGACAAAACATAACACGCGTCCCAAGACGGTAAGTCGTCATTTTATCACAAAGTTTGCTCCTTAATTTCAAAGGGACCAAACCTGCACCTTCAATATTTGAATAGCGGATTTCCCTTTCCCAAATAATTACCCAAATTAGGGGAGAGACTTTTACGCACACGTTAATAAATGATGAGCGGGCGCGCGGAGTTACCTGGCGTTAACTTGGAAGATGGGGAGTTTAGATCTTCTCTAAAATTCATGCTCCGACCGTAGGATAATACATTTTGCTCTATGTGTATGAAATACGCGTTACGAAGGTAAGTATCCAATTAACGTATGTCATTTACGTTCTTACGCCGTTTTAAAATACGTTACCTAAAAGAACGAAAAAACAAAGCTTTTAATCCATGAGTCCATAGGCTATATTCTGAACATAAGCTCCTCCTAAGATTGCCTCAAAGGGGAGATTTTGTTATAAATGTCACGCTTGGCGGGCGGGTTGGCAATCGCAATTTTTTTTATTATTTTGAGTTGGCCAGGAAAACACTGCTGAGCATCCCCTGTTTAATTTTCTCTCTGTCGCCACTTACGACAACTACGGGACGATATGAGGACTTCTTTTTATAGAATAAGGGTGTCAAACGAGCACACAGTCCACCTGATGGTTAGTGGATGCTATGATCCATAGACATCTACATTTATCCCGATTAAGAATCAAAAGGACTAAGATGGAATGCCTACAATAAAAAAAGAGTATCCGAATCTCTACACACACCATTCGAAACACAGCAGTATTAAGCTGCTATTTTACTCTGGTATTCTGTAAGAGTGTGGTCCCTCCCCGGTCGAGCCGACCCACTACAACTATACATAGCTGTAGCGTGGCTCTACCACGTATGAATATTCTTATCACGCCACTGTACCGTCACAAGATTTTAAGAAAAATTTTAAGAACAATCGAGCCATAGGTCACGGGTTCCAACCCTATCAGCAGCTAATTGTGTCTAAACACTAATTGTTAGCCTATGCCCTAAATATATCGGTCATCGATTGAGAATAAAAGCACAGATACGTTTTCACCACTGAGAACAAAGCTGGTATGCCTCATTATCAATACGGACAGTTTGTGGCTCACACCGTATGGTGGATACCATACGAAACCCAACAGCAACTTGCTATTTTACGTTGGTTTTCTGTGCGAGCGTGGTACCTTCCCTGGTCGATCCGACCCACTTGTGTCGCAGTCGTATTACTGTGCCGTGTGACTCTTTCACATTTAATTTAATAAGACTGTTGATATAATCTAACTAAATTAACACTTGAACTGTCCGGTTTTTCGACACAATAGCAAGACTAGCAATGATCTATAATGAATTATATGTCGTACACTAGACAGTGAAAGTGTTAAATGATCTTAAGGATACCTCCTTAAATCAATAAATACACAATCATAAATTCTAGAAAAAAACATTACCACTGAGAATTTGTTGTGATTTTGTTTCTTAGCGATGCTATGATCCGATAGGTGGCTTTGTATTAAAATTATTAAGAAATTCTGTATTAATGGACGAAACTGATTCATTTTCACAACATCTGCAGACTAAATAGATGGCGCTATGGTCGAGTTATTAATACATTTAATATTATAAATGCCCGGAGAGAATTCTGAGTGAAACTCATTGCACCACCGACCGGAAAGGGTAGAATAATGTCTACCGGGCCAGCTAGTTATTTCTACTAAAACTGTATATTAAAACACAGCCCCCGGTCGTATATTTAGTTTCTCCCTCTAGATTTTCAATCGAAAAAACAGTGGAAGGTTTTTTGAGAAAACACAGGTGGCATAACTACGTTTCGGACTAAACACAGGATGGGCGGGTTTTCCCATTTTAATCTGCATACGATAATCGGAGGGAGAGGGGCGACATCTGTCTCGGATCTGCATAAGTTCGAATTTTGCCCAATTTGAGCCTCCGCCGGCCTTTTAAATTATATATTTGTCGGTGACGCTTTATACAGGCTGTTGCGAACTGCTACAGCTTAAAGTTAATTTTAATTACTGATATTCATGCTTAGCTAAAAGATATAAAAACCTACTTCAAAAGTTGTTTTTATCTTTTGTAACAAAAGTTTATTGTCTATTTAAAAATTTTGCGTGTGCTAAGTAATATACCCATAATATAATGTAAATAATATGACAACCTCAAGGTAACAACTAGAATGTCATCGTAATTTAGAGGTTATAGCCTATTTTAACAAATACAATCATTAAAATAGATTGACAATATGCGTAACATAACTACAAAAAAAAACAGTAGAACTTCTACTTTATTGCAAACGGCAAAAAGTAAATTAATAAAATAGGTGTTTATTTTAAGCAGATATTGTTATGTTATAACTATATTGCGGCCTCTGTCGAAATAAAAAGATAATTTTTTTATTAATATATTATAAAATGTAGAAACCGATTAGTTAATAAATTAAGTAATATTAAAATATATGGAAAGTACAAGAGTGCACTCCTCACGTGCTTACTATGAAAATAGTGACGATAATTTTTAGAAGAAATCTGATCAACTTTCACTAATAATTTTTAAATGGTGTTGAATTCAAAAACAAAAATCTGTAGGGATCCCCCTTAGAATATATGGAATCTTATTTAATACTATATATCTCAATCTATTGCATACATTTCCAGTACCTCTACCTCTACCTATACCTCTGTCAGTGAGACGCGCCCAGTCTTTACCTGCTTTTCAGAAACTTGTACACAGTCACTATCTTAATCTTTGAGTTCGTGCCATTTATATACGTAGCATACATTCGTATTTTTTTGTACTTATTTGTTGTTTATTTCTAATAATATTATATAAAATATGGATATTTTTATAAATATTGTTTCTGCATCACCAAACCACACAATTTACTATTTTTTGCGATCCTGTCCATCCAAAGGTTGTCTGGAAGAAATCGCTTTTAGCGATAAGACCGCCCATTGTAACACTATTTCTTTTTCTTCTTCTTTCGTTTATGTATTGATTTGGTGTACAATAAAGAATTATCTATCTATCTATCTACATTTCTATTGAGCGAGAAGACTCACCGACGCACAGACCAACGGACGGTAGTCCATATATTTTTTCAATTACATTTTTTTGTTATGTAATCCAAAGCGAATCAATTAAAAAATTAACTAATTTTACAATTCAATGTCTTTAGTTATTATAATGTTAAGAATAATACGGATTTGATGTCTAGATAAAAGTATAAGAATGATTTTATGTAACGAAATTGAGGTACGGCTAAATATAGAGAGTAGAGCACTGCCTCACGTTGTAAGGCGTGCGATATGTGTTATAAAGGTTGTCTCAGCGACGATTTTAAACTTTGAATATTTATATAAAAAAACAATTGTGTTTATAATATTTTAATTGTAGTAAATTATAGTACATTAGTGCAAATTTTATGTACGGAATATTACACCGTCAAGATGTCTTCCATCACGACGAATGCACTCTTCAAAGCGGACTAACGAATTTGCAGAAACACGCTGCAGAACGTCAATTGATATGGCCCTCACTTCTGTCGTTATTTTAGTCTTCAGCTGCTCTAAATTCATAAGAGGGGTATCAAAAACTCTTGCTTTAAGATAACCCCATAAAAAAAAGTCAGCTGGGGTTAAGTCGGGAGATCTGGGTGGCCACAATATGTCTCCAAAGCGGCTTATGATTTTTCCCGGAAACAACGCTTTTAGTGTGTCCATGGAGACCCTAGCTGTGTGGGCTGTGGCCCCATCTTGCTGAAACCATACACCGGACTCATCAACATCCTCTTCTTGCAGCTGCGGTACAAAAAAGTTATTAATCATGTCGATATACCGCTCGCTCGTCACTGTAACCGTTGCACCTCGATCATTCTCGAAGAAAAATGGCCCGATGATTTTCTTCGCCGATATTGCGCACCATACAGTAACTTTGGGGCTGTGTAATGCCTTCTGATGTTTTTGTTTTGGATTGCTGGGTGACCAGTAACGGCAATTTTGGCGAATGACGTACCCTTCGAGGTGAAAGTGTGACTCATCGCTAAAATAAACATTGGACATCCCATTTTCCTCTGAAAAAATCCCTAACATCTTCTGACAGAAAATTTTTCGCTTCTTATAGTCTTCTGGTTTGATTTTTTGAACTATTTGGATTTTATAGGGATGTAATTTTAAGTCTAAGGCCAAAACTCGTTGAATACTTGAACGATGAAGATTCAAAGAGGCAGCATGTTTTCTAACTGATCGTCGTGGATGCTCCGCGACCGCAGCGGCGACGCGCTCGATGTTTTCAATCGATCGAACAGGTCTAATTCGAGGGCCAATTGAATGTTTCATTAAACATCCTGTCGCTCTGAACTTTTTTACCCACGACTTAATTAACTGAATACTCGGGGCATCACTTAAACGGCGGATTTCATAGCGATTACAAAACTTGCGCTGTGCTTCCCTCAGCGAAAACTCGTTGCAAAAATACGCCTCTACTGCGCACGCGCGGTGCGCGCCAGACCACTGGGACATAGCGACTAAAAAGCCCGCACTAATCACCTACCGAACGCTACCTCTCCCCTCCCGCTAACCCCGCCGGTTGCCGAGAAATTGGTATTTAAAGTTTAAAATCAGCGCTGAGACACCCATTATAAGTACACGTGTTAGCACTCTAAATTTAATGTACAGTGATTATTTTTAAATCATTATTTATTCTAAAATTTCAAGTAACAAAGACTAAAATTTGGTGATATATTTTATATTTTTTTAATAAACACTAGCAAGACATGAATCAGATAACGTAATTAAAATGACTTTAAAATAAAATAAAAACAGTCTGTATAAACACGCCACCCCTATTATTATGAGTTTTCCCGAATTTTCCCTCAGGTTTTCATTAGTTGGGGTGCGTTTTAGTGACTTATGCAAACAAAAGGGAAGGGTGCAAATGGTAACAAGTTGCAAGCTGCAGTTGGGTAGCGGGTTCTGTCGGCTCTCATTGAAATTTGTGTGTGTTCAGTTAAACGTTTATTTTCTTATGAAATTCAATTAAATTTATTTATTTCTTTGACGTAAGAACTAAAAAATTAGAATCTTGTTTGTGGAACATCATTTTTACCACGTTTTTACCGACTACGACGAAGCAAAAAGGAGCATTATAATTTTGACCGGTATGTATGTAAGTTCATCTGTTCCCTTATAACTTCTAAACTATTTATCACAATTTTACAAATGAGGTTTACATCGCATTAAATAGAATATGGCGCCCTCTATAAGACATAAATTCATGAAAGATTTTTTCAATGATACGGTGTTGGGTATCAAATGATAATTAACTCGGTTTCGTCTAAGACTGTTCAGGTCGAATTTAGTAATTGATAATGATTTCTTATATTTACGCGAACACCACACATTGATTAAAACTACTTTTACGGATTTTATCTTCAGCTTTTTTACCAAAAAGCTGAAGGTACTCCGGGTTTAACAATGTCATCGGGACGTCAGTCATCTCAGTCCCCCGTGACCATGGGTGCTGGAAAGCGCCCGAAACGTCGGGAATTAAAAAATAAAAGTAATTAAAAGTAAAATAAACGCGATAAAATCCGTAAAAGTAGTTTTAATCAATTAGTAATTGATTTTAAACTTACTTTCGATGAGCTAGAGACTTGTGAATTATGAACATAGCTCAGAATCGGATGACAATAATGTAAAAAAAGGGCTAAGTATATTAAAAAAAAAATCATAATTTTTAATAATTGCACTTTTTTCCTAATCTACTATCGTTGCTAAATTATTACGTGGGGATGTGCGTTCTGTGTTCCTTCAAATGAAGATGTTATTTATTATAAAGGGTTGAAGAAGGTACCTACCATAACAAATTTTGAAATGCCTATTTAAACTACATGTGTTGCGAGGCGAAACTGGTGAATCCGTTTCAACGTTGAACTCCACTTTCTCTGACTGGTGGCTGAGATTAGCGTTACAAGCGTTTGAGAAACACCAAGAAATTATGCTATGTCCAGTGGCTTAAGGGGGATATTGATAGTATAATTACAAGGGTTCGTAGACAAGTGAGACTATTTGAAATTTGCAATAAATGTCTTTAAATATTAAAAAAAATACAAACATTCGTTAGGACTGCAGCGACGAAATCGAAGGCCGGGAACCGAGGTCAGGAGGTTAATCACGCTATGTACCAGAAAGTAATAATTGACTACGCTTTTCCAATTAACAGTTAATTTCAAGCGATAACAGCAATTATAGCAATTATCTGAATTTTGTATTGTATTGTTATACAATACAACATTTACGAGTTTGCACTGTTGTGCATACTCGTAAATTACCTAACTACTGTATTTTCAAATAAACTAAACAATTTTATAGGTGGTTGGGTTTCTTTTCTTCCTAGAGTCATTCCATCATCGTCCTCAGTAATGACCACGAATCTATAGCCTTCTTTTTTTGAAGTTGACTGAAGATGTCCATTACGTGGTACAGCCATGCTGCAATTATATTAGTAGTATAGTTGTAGCACGAATGGGTCGGCTCGACCGGGGAAGGACCGCGCTGTCACCGAATACTAGTGTAAAATAGCAGCTTATATCTGCTGTGTTTCGTATGGTGAGTGTAGAGAACCGGAGGCCCTTTTCACTGGAAAAGAGGCATTTCATTTAGTCCTCACGGGTGATAACGCATCTACATTTTAATTCGTGACTGAGGATTGATGTGGATATCTATCGGCCACAGCAATCACTTGCCATCAGGTTGTTTGTGTGCTCGTTTGTCACCCTTATCTTTTTTTAAAAAATCACATACAACCAGGTACACTGTAAGTTCTGTTTAACTACTCTATATAAAATATATACCAAAAACAAAAGTATTCATATTATAATGGCACCACTTACTCGTACGTGTAATATAGTTAACTTAAGTATTTATTATCTCTATAGCTGTTCCTTTCTATTGTCATTTAGTGAAAAGAGAGAGAGAGAGAAAGAGAGAGAGAGAGAGAGAGAGAGTGAGAGAAAGAGAGAGAGAAAGAGAGAGAGAAAGAGAGAGATTCAAAGATATATTTAAAAAATATAAATACTTTTCTTGATAATTTTACTTGTGTTCAATGAGTACGGCCGTTAGATTTCAAAAACAATTCGACATAACGGAAACAATATATTAGAAATTAATATTTTTGTTACATTTAATCACACCCTAAAAATGTGTATTCTATTACATGCGGCAAACCCCATTAAATCCATGAAAGGGACAAGTTCAAAGACTTTGCAACTTTGCAACTCGATCATTGGAATTCATCACGAAATAATTAACGCAACAATAACGAAATATGCGCGCCACACAAAGCCGATGTAAATACCTTCGAAAACTCCATAGCCTCGTAATTTACATTAAACAATATTGAAACAGTGATAAACAGGCTGTTTTGAGAAACACCCGTCTGTTTATGGGGGACATGAATATTGCTCGTATTAAAAAGCTGCGTTCTTAAGTTTTAGAGTTACCGTTATATCCTACTAAAAACCACTGCATAGGCCTTCCCAGATTGCCACATGAGTATATTTAATATTTGCCACAGCTGCCACGCTTGGCAAAGAGTTTGGCAACCACAATTATCATTTTATAGTTGTTATTAGAAAGACGCTGCTGCCAATCACCGGATTTGTTTCCCTTTAGACGATTATAGATGAGGCCAGAAAGTTTGCGAGGCCTGCGACACAAAGCGCCATGATATCTTGGTTTTGACAGATAGTGTTTTCCAGAAAAGATCCAGATCTGTGCAGGACAAGATTATATTGCACGATTACGCGTGAATTGAAATAAAAAAGCACTACTGAAAATTTCTTGACAGAAAACCCAATTATTGATGGTGTCCGGACACGGAATTCAAAGCCGGCACATGATGATACATGATACAGTCAAGTGATATTACATACGTGGTGAAGCCACCCTGCAGATATATTATGGTTGTAGCACGAATGGGTCGGCTCGACCGGGAAATGACCACGCTCTCACAGAATACCATCTTCAAATAGTACCTTAATGTAGCTGTGTTCGCATGGTGAGTGTTGAGAACCGAAGACGAATTTTTACTGGAAACGAGGCTTTCCATCTTAGTGCTCGGAAGTGACGACGCATCTGCGTTTTGATTCTTAATCGAGGATAAATGTAGATGTCTATGAGCAACATCATCCACTTACCATCAGGTGGCCTGTGTGCTCGTTTGTCGGTCTTTTTCTAATATCGATACACCTAGAAAAAAGTTCTGAGGTAACTCCATTGACTATATTACTAGCGTAGGTAACACCAAAGGGTAGCACACATAAGAAGATAGAACCCTTTAAGAAGTAAGTCTGTTAAGAAAGGATTTTATTACTACACTATATGTGTATATATATATAAGAGGCTATTTATTCATTCTCTAATGAGAAATGTGCGCGTCTAGCAGTGAATTATAACTGGTTAATAAAGAAGAAACAGAAAAGTAACATTATTATATCTATTACATTTAACTTAACTTTTTATTCCAACATCCGTTTTGTTATCTTAAATCTCGCCATGCCGATTAACTTTTTTATTAAATTTGTTTAGCTCTTTAGCCAAATTCAAAATTTATATTTTTTTATTTAGTTTATATTTATATATAATTATTATATATAATTTTTTATTATTTAGTTTAGGCTTCAAAATCTTCAACAATAAATCTTGCAGATATTAAGACTTTTTAAAAGAAACACCTACAAACATGGCGGGATGAGCCGTAAAATAAGATTCAACCTATTTACTTGTATATGTACCTCAATACTCGAGGTGAACTAAACATTTTCTTTATAATATGTATCAATACATCGCACTAATGGGTTTACTGGTGGCTCCGTAAATATTCTCACAAAATACGATATATCTCTATGGAACAGGAAAATAGAAAAAAGTTTTAAAGCTAAATCACTTTACGAACTGTGCAAAAACTTAAAATCTTTGCTTATAGAAACTAACCAAACTTCTGTTTAGTATTTTTCTATTATGTTTTAACTGAATCGAATAAGAACACCTGGTTGTCTAGACAGTGGACCGCGCGGGACAGTTTTTTCTCTAAAAGTTTTTAAGTGCGCACGTTATTTGTTTCTGAAGACCAAATCCGGATTAAAGCATTGATTTCAACCCAGCGGGATTCTAACAATCGGTTTTTCATTTTCAGTAAATATCTGCAAGAGTTCGCTGTTATGAATTTAGACTAAAATAAACCGAACGAACGTAAAAATTTCATGCATTTAACAAGGCAGTCAAAGGATTAAAACAAACCCTTTTCGAGACAAGAAAAAGGAAAAACAACGTGTTTTAAATAATGGTCATTCCACAGCTACTTTTAATAAATAGATAAATATTGTACTAAGTTATGCCCCAAAATTATTATTAAAAGGTTTCTCATCACAGCCTCTCACAAGTCCACAGCTGAACATAGTTCAGAAAAATGCCACAAAGCACGGTCCTGAGCCACCTGCATCCACCTATTACCGACGTGTCTTACCAGGTCGTCACTGAGAGGGCAACCATACCTCCACCGGAGATTCTTGGCACCTCTTGCCCTGCCGTCACAATGGTGGTCAAAAGTTTTATATATTATTTAAAACTTATATTACGATTATAAGTTTTTTTTACTTCCCTGTTACAAAATATGATATGATTCGGTACTATTACTTGCGGTTTCAACTAAATATCACTATTTTGGTGGAAAACTCAGAAACAAACGTCTGTGACGGATAGATATTGTGATGATGAAGTTTTCCGTTTTACTGAGGTTGGCATGTACCTAACACTCAAAAATCCATATATGAATTTATACGTATCAAATGATGTGTAGAAGGGTGAAATATAATATGTTACTGTTATTTAGCTTTCCTACCGTATTTAAAGAATGTAGTATGTTGAGGCTGTAGTCAGCAAAATAACGCTTGAATTAATTTAATTACCTGAAACAAAAAGATACAAGGTTTTATAAAAACACACTAAAATACGGGTATATGACCTTATAGAATATATATTGCAGATATATCTAATTTATTGATATTAAAAATAATCTGCTAAGATCCGTCTAATAAAATAAAATAAAATAATGTGTTTTATATAAGTTGAAGACTAGGCGGGAGGGCGGCTGGTGCTCTTCAAACTAGGTAAGACATCTAATCTAATTAATTTTCATATCTTTAATATAATAGATTTTCGCAAAGTAATACTTGATATATATTGAAATGCTTAAAGTGAAAGTTGAGATACATATATATGTATATACATATATTATACATACAAATTAATATTAACTATCTCTACTTAAACAAATGAGAAGAGACAATTTCAAACTGCCACACAGGAAGTGGGTTCTACCGATTCGCAAAAGGACAAATGATTCAATGAACGCTAAAGTGGACAATCAATCGCAGAGGGTGGTCGCTATTGTCAGAAAATTGTCCTTAGACAATTCCCTATGATGAGACTTAATGTACTTGCGAGAAAGAGTAGAGTAGTACTTGGTAATAGTCCTGAGTAGGTACGTTATAATAAGATTTTTTTTTAAATAAGATGACAAATTTAATTCACCGACGAGTGGCATAAACAGACACATAAATTATTATCAGGTTCATTATTTATACGTGGTAGAGCCATGCTGCAGTTATATTAGTTGTATAGTTGTAGCACAAATGGGTCGGCTCGACCGGGGAAGAACCACGCTCTCACAGAATACCAGCGTAAATAGTAGCTTAGTGCTGCCGTGTTTTCTATGGTGAGTGTAGATAACTGGACACCGTTTTACTGGAAACGAGGCATTCCACCTTAGTCCTCACGGGTGACAACGCATCTGCATTTAGATTCGTAATCGAGGACAGATGTAGATTTCTATGGGCCACAGCAACCACTTACCATCAGGAGGACTGTGTGCTCGTTTGTCACCCTATCCTATAAAAAAAATTTCTGTATTAAAATACAGATGAACACGATCTCCGGTACACTCGTCATAAGAAACACGGAAACATCATGCTGCTCTTTAAAAATACGTTTCATTGATTATGTACGATTTCCTCCTTTATCACATAGTATGATTTCTTCTGTATCATGGGGTCAGTTAACATACATAAATTGCACAAGAAAACGCATCCAGACTCGGAATAAATAGAGTAGGTCATACAAACAGTTGTTGCGTGCCGTATTCGAATCACAGACGCTCAGCGCGACGGGCAAATGCTTAGCCATTGTACTACGAATGCGTTTAACAATTTTTATGTTCGTATTCTGTACCAGCGTGGTGCTTGCTCAGTCGAGCCGACCAATTCTAGAACCAGCTGTTCTAATTTCTCAGAAATTCCGCCAGTATGGATTGGTATAGATAATTTACAAAGCTAGAAAGACCTGATTATTAAAAAAATCGGATACTGAAAATCATTTTAATAAGTGAACCTTTCGTTGGGTTGGAATCGGCAATCAGTAGTAGGTACAAATAATTGGAGCGCCTGAAAAACAGGAAAGGGGGATTGATTCATGAAATGAAGTCTAAAGAATGTTTCAAAAGTGAATTTTATTGAAGTGAGTATATTTCCTATAATTTTCTTCGCTTCCTAAGACTGGGGTGCCTTCGGTTATTACGTTCGAGTCGTTGTCAGATGCAAATCAAGAGGGGTCCTTCTTTTTCAGGGGTTCTGAAATATGACGGCAATAAACAGCAATACGCTGCGGGCCGCCTGTAGGGAACACCTGACGCACGGTATGGTCACCCTACGACTCCGGGCATGAATTTAAATTTATTTGTTTTTAACATTAATCGCTCCGTTGACGGCGTAAGTAATAAAATTAATACGAGTATTAATAAATAACCATATGATGGCTATTTTATATAATAACTAACCTAAACACAAGAAATATATAGCATGTGCTGAAATCGGTTGTACAAAATTTTTAATTTTACCACTTGCTAACTGAACTGGTTGATAAAATGATTCATGATAAAAAAATTGATATGAAATCGCCTGGTAATTTAAGTAACTGTATGTATGTGGTAGTGAGTATAAAATACAATACGTAAACACAATCGCCTTAAACGGCCCTGGATAAAGGCTTCTCTTTATTGAGTGTAATTAAACAGGTCACGTGACCAATTGTGTTTGTTTTTTGTTTACTTTGTAGTAGTAATTTATTTGCATTACGCATTAAGCTGTGTGTGACGAAATAAATCATTCGTTCATTTAATTGGTCAAAGTATTTGGCTGTTAAGCCGCTAATCCTGGGTTTGATTCAGGTGGAAACCAGCATTAGTAAAAAAATACAAATTGATAGTTCTCGTGTCTGCGTGTGTTGTGATTATCCGCCGAAGTCTGACGCTGTATCAGAGTCTAACGCTTTGCCTTTGAGGATCCAAGGCTCTCAAGGATATTATGTTAAAAACGTCCACAATGTTTATAAAAACATATAACTTGTTCAATCACAACTTATAATCGTGTTTATTGTCACTTGGTGAAACTTCATCTTCATTTTTGTGAATTAATTGAGACATATTCTTATTTCACATATATTTTAATTTATTAACTGTATTACTGTATTCTTATTTCACATATATTTTAATTTATTAACTGTAAAACTAAGAATGAGTTTTGCCTCAGTCGCACTGATTTTGCCGTAAGGCGAGAAGGGCCGGTTTTCTATACAAATAAATAAAACTGCAGTATCTGTTTTGTAATGTCAAAATAACAGCTTTTTACTTAATGCATATGAAAGTATATACGGTACTTAAAACAAAAAAAAAACATAATAGCTGCACCATTTCGACGGGTCTTTCACTGGCAGATAGCTGATGTTGCAGGGAGGAATAGCTTAGGTTATTTTAATTTTAGAAAAGAATTAGGGTTCCGCGTATAAAACCATTAACTATAATCGTAATATAATCCACACGGGTAAACACAACAAAACAGCTAGTTAGTTAATAAATTTTTGTGTAAAGGTGTGGAAGTTTATAACCATTGTGGTTAATCTAAGTCAAAAAAGTTTGTAAAAATTTTAGGTAAAATAAAATAGGTAATATTACGTGCTCTACCAGCTAACTTCAGCCATTTGAATTTTTTTATCCAGTCAACGTTATGATTCATTTGACAGTTAATTGAAATCGCTTCCATACGTTGTAAAAATGGGAATGAGAAAAGTTCGCCTAATTGAAGGTAACTTTTTTAAACATTTTGTAGATAGTGCTGGCGGCGTTTATAAATATCGCTATATGTCGATGATAAATTTTGCAATTACGCGTGCCCCGGGGCATACTTTTATGAAAACCACCGCGGTGCACGTGCCTGGGCCGCCTGTTAAACTTTGAAATAGATCCTTGTTTGGAATCCGTCGGTTGACTTTGAAGTGCATTATGCGTATTATACATTGCACTATTCAAGCCGGTTCTTACTGGTTCATTGCGATCAATAGTTGTTTTGTGTAGCATATACCTACAACTCGCGGCACGAAAGTTTAGCGGTGACCGTTATTGCGCATTATTGCGTATGGTTGGCTGTGCGTATTGTTCGCACACACCGAATGGCTCTCCAGTCGCATTCCGTCCCACGTACCGATACAATATTCCAGCTATTTCCTCCACGTTTTGTTCAGCGCTAGAGTTACGTACCGCGACTTATGCACAGACACAGATATGCCGCGTTTACGTGCTTTCTGAGACACTTACCATCAGGTGTGCTGCAAGTTCGCTTGTCACATCAATTTTATCAAAAAAAAAATGGATGTAAAGCTTTGTCGATTCATCAGTCTCAATATCATCAGCCAGCAACAGTCAATTGCAGGACACCTTTCTATTCTACTCATTGTGAAAAGAATTTGTCATAGCTATCAAGCAAGACAAGCGGATTAACGACCACAATATCCAATACCTTATTACCCTGTGTTCGTTTATTATGTAATTTAAAGGTGGCATACCACGCTGCAGCACGAATGGGTTGGTGCAACCGAGGAAGGACCATGCTCCAGATCCACGAATACCAGCGAAAAATACTTGCTACCATACGAAACACAATAGCATTAAGCTTTTTTACTGGCAACTAGGCACACTATCCTAGTCCTCAAGGTTAAAACGCATCTACATTTTGATTCCTAATCAAGATGTAGGTGTCTAAAGGCCAGAGCATCTACCACTCATCATTAGTAGACTAGACTATGTGCACGTTTTGTCACCCTTATTATATTTATAAAAAATAACATGTATAGCAGTTTAATGCTACTGTGTATCGTATGAGTTGTCAGATGCGTTGTCACCCCTGAGGACTAAGATGGAATGCCTCGTTTCCAGTGAAAAGGGTCTCCGGTTCTCTACACTCACCACACGAAACAAAGCAGCATTAAGCGTTTTAACCCTTATTATATTTACGTTTGTCACCCTTATTATATTTTAACTTACTTACTTACTTACTTATCGTCACGCACAATCCCTAACGGGGTAGCCAGAGAGAACAGATCGCCAAGTGTCACGATCCTTACATACCTCTTTCGCTTCTTTCAGGTTCATTAACTTCTTCATACATGCACGTCTAGGTATCCGAGTACTCTTGACCCTCCCCTCTTCGAGCAATTTGCTCACATGGTCTTCGAAAGTTAGTCTCGGTCTACCTCGACACCTTTTAATATTTACTTTCGCTCTATATATTTTCTTCACCATTCGGTCTTCACTCATTCGTTCAACGTGTCCAAACCATTGGAGTACGCCCCTATCAATTTTTGTGATAAGGTCATCTTTCAATCCTGCCATATTGCGAATCTCTTCGTTTCGCTTTCGGTCGGCTATGGTAACGCCACACATTTTACGAAGAGATCGCATCTCCACTGCATTCAACTTGCTTTTATGCTTCTTCTGGCATACCCAGGTTTCGCTGCCATATAACAAAGTCGGTACCAACACTGCGTTATGTATTGCAAGGCGTGCACTCTTCACCACGCCTTGCCTTTTTATTAATGCATTCAGGGCACCATTGACTTTGTTTCCGGCAGCGACACGCCTATCCACATCTAAATCACATCTTCCATCCCGGCTGAAAGCACTCCCCAAGTATACAATTTCATTTACCTGTTCTAGACATTCCTGATTTACCCATATTTCACATTTCGTTCTCTCTTCGTCCTTTTCAAATATAGTAGTTTAATGCTACTGTGTGTTGTATGGCAAGTGCAAAGAACCGGGAACCGTTTTTGCTGGAAACAAGGTATTCTATCTTAGTTCTAAGAGGTGGCAACGCATCTGAATTTTTATTCTTAATCTAGGATAGATGTAGATATCTATTGGCTACAGCGTCTGCTCATCATCAAGTTGATAGTGTGCTTGTTTGTCATCCTACTTAATAAAAACAGATTTAAATATTCTATGATAAAAATATAAAAATTTATTTTTATGACGAAATATTGAATTAAATTTTTATTTGAACGACTTCCATTTTTAATATTTTTGCTATTTCTGTCGGCGTTCGGAAGTCGGAACTTAAATATTAAGGAAGCGCGCAAATAAAAATATTTTTGAAACTAGTTTTCGTTTAACGTCTTATGCTACGCGTATCGTATCTGAAATGTCAGTTCGTCTATCGTTAAAACTTGCTGGAAACTCTTTAGGAATAGTTGTTATAGGTTGTCCTTTGTTAATATTTGTATAAATCGGAAATATATAACATTGAAAAAACTTATTTTGCGGAACACCTTTCAGCTTTTGTCCTTTTAGATTTTCAAGAACCAGTGGTAAAGGTAAAAAATGACTATCAATAAGAATTACATCATGTAATGTATATTAAATACAAAATGATTCTATTCTGTTTTATTTTATTCTTTAGAATATATACGGGAAAACATAGTCGAATTAATAATCTCCTTTTTTGAATAAATTTTAACTAATAAAGTTTAATAATTTAAATATAGCAAAACTATAGTTTTCTTGATTATAAGAGGAATGTTTTATACTGTGTTTCAAAATAAACACTCAAACTAACATAACGTATACATCATCATCGTCATCATCACGAATTCACTGCTGTACATAGGTCTCCCTCAAAGATGCAACATAGCATGAGATCCTTTTTTGCCCAAACTCGGTTTAAAAGCTGAAAGTAGCCCGGGTTAACTATGATATCGGGACGTAAAACACCTCAGTCATCGTGACAATGGGTGCCATCAACCGAAATGTTGGTAATTAAGAAAACAAGAAAAAAAAAGCAATAAAATCCGTAAAACTAGTTTAGAATCGGAGATCCTCTTCATTGGAAACGAGGCATTCCATCTTAGTGCTTGGGTGACAACGCATTTGCTTAATTGAGGATAGATGTAGATATTTATGGGATATATCATCCTACTATCAAGTGGACTGTGAGCCCATTTGGCATTGCTATTCTTTAAAAAATTCCACTAATTATTTATCTTATGTTAATACCTTGTATATTATATCAGGTTTTATTGTTTTGTGGCTACGTATAAAAATAAATAAATATATTTTTAAATTGTATTCAAGAAATTACACTGATTTTAGTGTAGGTACCTACAGTGAAATTTATTTATTTATTGCTTCAATATGCATATCTCTCAGTTGAGTGGATTATGACGTCGAGATTCAAATAATTCGGATGGTAAAAGTTCCGCGTCTCCGGTTAACCGGGTGCGATTAATTCAGACATTTGCATGACAATTGCATCGGCTCAGACCACGACCCGGAAAGGATCCGGTTGCACCGTAGCTCCGCTTCCATTAACTTCCGGTAAACCACGAAATGTTTAATTTATTTAGTTCCATGTTCCATGGATAATATTTTTTTAACTTAGCGTTAATGTTAATATTAGTTTTAATATTTAATACACTAATATCATTATAATTTAAACACATATCAAACTTTTTTTATTTCTTTCCTTTTAACTTTTTCTAATGACCAATTAATATTTTCAATAATTGTATGAACGTGTATGTGCGTGTGTGCATGCGTGTGTGCGATGTATTGTAAATGCAAACGGGTAGTACGGTTATACGTTTGTAAGATAATTTACTTTATCTGATGATGATAACATGCACTTCAAACCAATTTAATTTGACAAGTGATTGCATAATATTAAACTGTTAAAGTTTTCATTGAACTCGACACATTCTGTAATTGTGAAATAAAAAAGAAATTTTTACAATTACCTAATTGTAAAAATTTCTTTTTGTAAAAACTTAATACGAATTTAGTGTTGATGGTTGACCAAATTGCATAATTGTTCATTGCTTATTCTTTATAACATAATTCTATAATATAAGAATTTTTTTATAGCATTGGGTGACAAACGAGCACACAGTCCACCTGATGATACGTGGATGCTATGGCCCATAGACATTCACATTTATCCTCAACTAAGGATCAAAATGCAAATACGTTGTTACCCCTGAGGACTACGATGGAATGATTCGTTTCCAGTAAAAATGGTCTCAGGTTCTCTATACTCACCATACGAAACACAGCAGCATTACGCTGTTATTTTACGCTTGTATTCTGTGAGAGCGTGGTCCTGCCCTGGTCGAGACAACCCATTCGTTCTACAACTATAATAATATATCTGCAGCGTGGCTCTACCAGGTAAAAAAGAATGATGAACGAGTTGACAATCCACCTGATATAAACTAACTACACGTGTAATCAACTCAAACAAAGAAGGCTACCGATATCAGTCACTTCTGACGATTTACATCAAGGTATACAAGGTATACAGTCGCTAGGTTGTAGAAATAGACAAGAGTATGGTGTTTTCTTTTAAATCAAAATGTGACAAACGAGCTTGTAGTCTAACTGAGTTTAAGGGGCTGCGATAGTCCATGGACATATTTATGTACATATGCGTATACATATTTGCAAAAATGAAGGACTAACATGAGATGTCATTATTCTAAATTTCTTTTCCCATCAGAGTGCAGCAATGAATTCACTGCTACTTTTAAGCAAAAATAGATAGGAGGGTGCTACGAACCCAAACGTACTCCTAAAAAAAATATACGGTTGACTCTACAGGCCATCCCAGCAACTCCCGCTAATAAATAAAAACCGCTTCAAATTTCACCTGTTACGATGTTTTTGAGCTCATTGAGCTTTTTCAAGCTTTTTGGTTTTAATGCGGTTTGCGGGCAATTGACGCAGTTTTTGAGCTTAACAAAACATTTATTACTAAAAAATTGATTTGACGAAAATTTTTCAAATTATTTTGAAAAAACACTTTTTCGAGATTTTTTTCGATGTAATAAAGTTATGAGATGTTTCCATGATTACTTTTGATTATCAAAGCGGGAACTTAAAAAAACAATCTTACTAAAGAGAAAATGGCATCTTATTATCTATGGGCAGTTTAGCTTACAGATAATGTAAGAATTATAGCTACGTAACAACCTATAATTGTTTTTCTTAACGAAATGGCAATAAAAAGCGTTGAATTTAATTTAAACATTTTAAAAGCAAACACATAAACGTCTCATTCCTAGAGTACGAACCCCAGTGAGTCTTGTGTGACAAATTATACTACCCTATGCAGCTACGCGTTCAATACCGCCCGCGGCGATTTCTACACCGGGGTGGAAAGTTAACAGAATCAGTTTGCGGTCGACGCAGTTTTTGTTCGCGATTAAGTACATTGCTGGTGGATAGTCTAACTTGCATTATTTTTGTGTATACAGACATATCGGATAAACCGAGGGATCAGTGTCAATTAATTTGCAACGGTGATATTTTTCGACTAAAATTTTTTGAAGAAATACTACGACTAATGTGATAATTGGCTGAGGATGGTGTGGACAATGATAGGCCAACCTAACCTAACCTATCACTTTTATCACTATTTTCGATTTAAAAACCTTTTTTATACTTCAAATGTGATCCGAGAAGTTCGCTGCTCAATAGAATCTGTCAACCTACTCGGGGATTACAGAATGACGCTCTGTATGTACGATATATGTATAGTAAGCAAAAATTTAAGTTACAGCCTAAATACGTTCCACTGGCTGTGTACAAGCCTCCTCTCAACTCTCGAGAGGATAATGAAGTTGTCACAAAATTTGAAGTTTATTAATTATAACCATCATCTCAGCATTTACAAAGCTGCCTCAGATTCCGTATGGGATGATAACATCTTCCTTCCTCCATCCTTTTTCACCAACCAGCAGTGCAACTGTTGTGTTCCAGTTTGAAGATGGAGAGATGTAGTTGATAAAATTACAGGCTCTGGGCGTTCCATTTTAGGCCTCACAGGTGATAACCCATATATGACCTTTTGTTTGTCAAGTTGGTTGCTGTTTTTCATAGAAGGCGGTAATCTTCAGATGGACTGTTAGCTTTTTTACTTTAATTTAAAAAAAACATCACATATCTACTTCTTCTTCTTTAAAAGCATCACAAACACGTTTTTCAGTCCCGTACGTCGATCAGGGTTCGAATGTCAATACTTTGGAAATTAGGGTCAAACGAAAATATAGTACACGTGAATTTGATGGTATGTGGATGCTGAGGCTCACAGAAATCTATCTTCATAAACGAATTAATTTTTTAGATTTTACGTGGTAGAACCATGCTGTTTCTGTAATTTGACTGTAGCACAAATAGGTCGCCTCGACGGAGGAAGGACCACGTCCTCACATAATACCAGCGTAATTAGCAGCTAATTGTTGCTCCATTTCGTGTAGTGAGTATAGTGAACCTGAGACACTTTTTTATGGAAACGAGGTATTACGTCTTAATCTACAGATGTGACTACGCATCTGCATTTTGATTATTAATTCAGGATAGATATAGATGCCTATGAGCCACAGCATCCATTTACTATCAAGTGAACCCTGTGCTTGTTTATCACCATTATAGAATAAAAGAAGTTGCGTATCCACCTCTGAGGACTAAGATGGAGTGCCTTATGCCTTATTATTACTATTATTATCCAAGCGTGGTCCGTTAATCTGTTTTAAAAGCAGCCAAGAGCGTGTCGGGCCTCGCTCAGTGTCGGGTTCCGTAGTTTCCCGTCCGTCACAATAAGTGTTCCCACTTATGAGTTTAAAGGTACCCATTATGTTCGCGCTCCAGTAGCGCTCCGCGCTCCTGCAACTGCTCCCGGTAGTGGGTACTGTTGTTTCCATCCAAGTTCAAAATGATTTTCATAGAAAGTCCTTATAAAGTTCCACTTTTCAGATTTTTTTCATATTTTCTAAACTTATGGTTCAAAAGTTAGAAGGGGGGGGGGACACATTGTTTTTTACTTTTGGAGCGATTATTTCCGAAATTATTGACATTATCAAAAAATGATTTTAGTAAACCCCTATTCATTTTTAAATACCTTTCCAACAATATATCACACGTTAGCGTTGAAATTAAAAAAAAATCACATCCCACTTTACATATAGGGGGGCAATTTTTATTTTACCACTTTGTCGGCGTGATTGATACACATATTGATACCAAATTTCAGCTTTCTAGTGCTAACGGTCACAGAGATTAAGCGAGGACGGACAGACGGACAGACAGACATGGCGAAACTATAAGGGTTCCTAGTTGACTACGGAACCCTAAAAATAGGTTTAATCATTTGGTATCCAAATTTAAACCAACACGCAATTGCGGTTAGACAATAGTAACAGTGTAGTGTTCGCAGACGTAACTCCGACTAAACTAATTTATCCTCCCGTCTGGTTCTCCACCGCGGCGCTAATTTCATAACGCTTTGCCGCGCTGCTGGCTTTTGGTGTAATTTATATCATAACGTGGGTTTCTGTGTGTGAAAGCTTGATGTTACTATTTCATTTGATGTATGATGCTGAACATCTGCTGTTGGGCGACTGTGAACGGTATGTCCGATTCTCCTTTATTCATGATTTATTTTAATTTACTTAATAATTTTATTGCGATCCCTTAAAAATATACAAAGGGCGGACTTAATGCCTAAAGGCGTTCTCTACCAGAATTTGACACAGGTGAAGCAAATTAAAAACGAATAGGATCTAAAATAAATAGGTATACATTATAATACGTAAGAAAAGAAATTATGATATAATGTTGTAAGCAAATACATATTTATTCGTATATTTACTACTACTGCGTCTTATTTAATGTATCAAGTCCTCCCTATCTAAAAGAACGTTTTAAATTTCTTAGCTCTTGTCACGACTTTTCCTTACGGTCCATAGAAAATCTTTCGCTCCAATGTCCTGTACACTCCTCGCATTTTATGATAAATCTTTCGCTGTTCTTCGAGAAGACTCTAGAACTCCTTACCCCAGTAAATTAAAAGTGCTCAATCATTAAATGTGTTTAGGGATCAGATTAAGGAACACTATTTGTCTCTTTAACTCCTCTCTCTTCCTCTTCTTAGTTATGGTCATTAATCTGCCAAAAGTACATTGTAATTTTAGTACATATAAATTTGTATTTTTTTCTGATTAGTGCAACCTCCCCGTTAATCTTATTTTTATTTTTATTAATTTTCTCTTGTGGGTTGTCTGGAAGAGATTGCTACGTAGCAATAAGACCGCCTTTTTTCTTTCGCTCATTGTTTGTTCATTATTTGTTATATTTATGTTTCGTAGGTGTACAATAAAGAGTATTGTATTGTATTGTATTTACATATATTAAGAATTGTTCATAATCTAAATACATACAAGTACATGTACAAATATTACAAAATTAATACATACGTATAAATACTACTATTGAACAATATTGTGTTTCTAATAGTTCTGCAGTAAATGCTCGCGAACCAAGTTTTTAAAGAAGCTATGATGTGTTTCATTTCGCATTACGATCCGTTTTAATAAATACGAAATGTATGTTAAAATGTTTCTATATTAAATTTCTCTTTTTAAAATCTTATTGTTAAGCTTTTTCTATGTCATCATCATCCCCTCAACGTCTACCACTGGATATGTGTATTTTCCGTTGTATTTAGGATTTACCTCAATTGTCACGCTTAGTAGGTGAATTAACAATCTAAGTAGGTACCAAATGTAAGCTATTTGCCCTTTTGCCTGTCGCCAGTCTGCTGAGTATTTCACGTCTAGCACAAAGGCGATAGATATAACTCTAGATATCGGAGGCTTTAAGGTCTTTTAGTCCTTACCCATATACTTTACGGGACGCGAGTACTGCCATCACACGGTCTGTACGACTACTGTTTTAACTAGCATAATTTGAAAAGAAAAAACTCTTTAAAGTCTGCGCAAAGTAAATTAACCACTATTAAAAATGATCAAAACCACACGGCGAGACACCCCGACGACTAATAACCTACCCAGTGTCGTTTATTAAGGAACCAGTGCACCCGTTGCACTCTTAATAAAGCCATGTCACTCTCGCGGTTTTTGCCGCCATTTTGCCGGCGCCATCTTGGAAGATACCCATGCGATGAGAGATTAACGCTCACAATTGTTCTAGATGTCAAAACTTGACGTTGCGTAAGGTAGTAGGATTTAATTTGTTATTTATACGCCTCCCATTTGGGCACAAGCCTCCTTTCATTTCAGAAAGGGTTTTAGGGCAAGGAAGTGTCCTCCACGTTGCCCCAATGCGTGTTGGCGGATATCTTCGAATTTTATTTTATACTGACGATGTTTTTTTTATTAAACTGAAGTAACAAATTAAATTGCAGTCCACCTGATAATGGTGGCTGCTGCAGTCCTTGGACTCTTGTAAATTCAAGCAAAGAAGGCTCTAGGTGCCTCTGAGGGCTGCCTGTATTTTTGTGGCCGTTTATACCTTTCAGACTGGTGCATAGCAGTATAAGCACGTTTATTAGATAGCACAAATGGCTTGGAGAGTGGAAAAAAGGAGCCCAAACACAAAGGTGTTTACGGAACGTGGTCAACACTTAAAGTTGCAATTTATTATATTAGTTTTGGGCGGGAGAAAGAACCAAGGTTGCTTGCTTGCCTTACTGTCGTAGTTACGTTTACATAAATTCAAAGAACTCCACAAATTTTTTTATAAAATAAAGGTGACAAACGAGCACACGGTCCACGTGAAGGTAAATGGATGCTGTGGCCCATGGCACCAACATCTGTCTTCGATTAAGAATGCAATGCAGATGAGTTGTCACACACACACACACACACACACACACACATACACACACACACACACTCACACACTCACACACTCACACACTCACACACTCACACACTCACAGACTCACACACTCACACACTTACACACACACACACTCATACATTCACACACTCACAGACTCACACACTCACACACTCACACACTCACACACTCACTCACTCACACACTCACACACTCACACACTCCCACACTCACACACTCACACACTCACACACTCAAACACTCACACACTCACACACTCACACACACACACACTCACACACACGCACGCACACACGCACACACACACACGCACACACACACGCACACTCACACGCGCACACACACGCACACACACACGCACACACACACGCACACACACACACACACGCACACACACACACACGCACGCACACACGCACACGCACACACGCACGCACACACGCACGCACGCACGCACGCACGCACGCACGCACGCACGCACGCAAGCACGCACGGACGCACGCACGCACGCACGCACGCACGCACGCACGCACACGCACACGCACACGCACACGCACACGCACACGCACACGCACACGCACACGCACACGCACACGCACACGCACACGCACACGCACACGCACACGCACACGCACACGCGCGCGCACACACACACATACACACACACACACACACACACACACACACACACACACACACACACACACACACACATACACACACACACACACACACACACACATACACACACACACATATACACACACACACACACACACACACATTTTTTTAACAAATGACACTACAAATTGGTATGCAAAATGGAACGTTTCTTTAATTGGGGAAACGTACTTTGTTCAAAAAGATTCGTTAACCGATAAAACTGAAACACCGATAGCCATTTCAATTCGCTGATGTGCATTGGACCACGGCTAAGTAATCGTTACTTTCAATAGAAATTTCTGCAGAAATTTTTAGAATATAAGCGAACAAACAAAGCACATACATCGTCAATAGTCAAATAAAAGAAATCCCCCGAACTTAAGACCGTCCATTTTGAAAAAAGCGAGCACTCCAATATATCAAGTGGTCCTCGCAAATGAAATAGCTACGGGGACAATTTCTCAGACCTGACAGACCTCTCAGAGGGACACTTGAAAGAATCCGCCATGGCCCTCCTTGTCGTAATCTTGGCGATTATTAAAATCATATATCTCTGAAGGAAGTTGGGGAGGAATGCACCCTGATTTCTTGAGGGTAGCGTGAAGGGTGCATTGTAATACGTCTGGTTTCGGATTGTTTTATTTGCGTACAAGTTTAGACGGATTCAGGAAATGGGAAGTAGTCATTTACTGCATTTTGTTCTTTTTTAATTTGGTTTATTAATAAACACAATATTTATTTGTTTATTGGTTTGGCGGTGAAGGAAAACATCGCGAGGAAACGCGTGCGTTTGAGAAATAATTATAAACATTTGAAATCAATAAATATTGTCAGCAAACATGTTCCAGTGGCAGTCCGGCAGTTTGTTCTTACCCGTGAAAGCGTTTTAGTGAAATCCCATAGATAATATCTATGTATAAGAGAATGGAGGCCTGTTGCCATCTGTGGAACGTAATGTCCTCCAGACCGAATTTCGGTCATGGCGGCCTGCCTCAACGGAGTCTAGCCATCGGCGCAGGACAGGATTATAGTGCCCAAGTGTATGCGCAAGCACAGGTGCACTCTCTATTCCCTCACTCTCATAATCCGATGGGACGGTAAACCGACATGTCAATAAGTTACAGTATGAATGCGAATGTCGGTCAGCCGGCGAACTAATTCTAGAACCATATTCATTTCGAACAAAATTTATGAAATATTCTTTTACGAGCCAAGCCATAAGGTTATGGAATGAACTCCCACTCCAAATTCGACGTGCGCAAACTTTGGAAAGTTTCAAAAGTGACGTTAAGAACCATTACCTAACACTTTGTGGTTATTTATAACCAATTCTAGCAACAGATAGTTATTCTGTGTTTTTCTTTTCCTCTTTGTTTTGTATTTATTTATTTATTATCTATGTATATATATGTATGTGTATATATTTGTATTTATTATTTTTTATGTATTGTTGTGATATTTTAACAAAATATAGTTTAGTTTGTTCAGATATTAGAATGTAAGTGCAACATAAAACGCACTACCTCCTACTGTTCTTAATTCCAGTTTCTCCTTAGCCCAAAGGTTGTCTGGAAGAGATCGCTCTTTAGCGATAAGACCGCCTTATTGTACATACGTATATATTAAGTTTTCTCTGTAATGTATTTATTCGTTGTATATGTGTGGTGTACAATAAAGTATATACTACTACTACTACTACATGTAGCCCAAGTCAATTAGTCATATTATATTTTATTATTAATTCCTTAACAATAAATTCTAGCACATGTTCCATATAGAGTTTGAAAAATTTTGTATTCACAAAAAAAGTGCCATTGTGTTAAGTATAAATTTTCGTAGCTTAAATTCTTTCTTTTTTAGCGTAAACTGAGTTCAAATAATTTATATAATCACATACTATATGTTTATATTTATTTAACTTGACTTAATAAAACATAAGTATTTCTTCAAAGTCACTATCGCAATAGAACATAATACTTTTCAGTAGAATGTCACGTAAAGGCCCGGCGCGGCATCTCACAATATTATTCTTACCGCTCATTCCTTTCATTTCTTGTCTCATTCTTGCCTCTCATTATCATTCACTCTGTCATTCGTTCATTCAAGAGATAAGCGAGCGTCCGTGATGAGCGTCGGCGGCGCCATTGAGATGTTTACGTTTAATTTTCCTTTCACTTGATGTTTCCGTCATTTTCTTTTTTTTTTAATGCAAATATAGATATGATATGTATAAATTTATTAATTTCACTTAATAATATAATTAGTAATATTTATATTAGTAATATTTATTTATATCACTTAAACACGAAATAATTTAGGAACAATATTTTATAAATTAATGTTTAGTAGTTTAGTAATTATGGATTGTGTAGATCTAGCTAAATCAAAGAAAATAAGAGTACTTTGTTATATTAATGCTTTTAATACAATCTATCTTTCTTCTTTTTTTTTTCAAAGATTTAATCAATAAAACCCATAAGCTATATTTACGTATTTATGGAATATTCTTTTAAAGTTACATTAGTATTTTTTCCTATGTCGTGGTGATGTATACATAGACAATTAACACGCACCCAAGCGTACAGACACTTGTTACACTTTTACTTTTTACTTTACTTACACTTACACTTGTTCCGTACAGGATTCGAATTGCCTTCACAAGTTGTCAAAATTGTTAGTTGTTAAAATACAATTGTGTTTTTCTTTATTCATTAAGGAAAAACACAATCCATATTATAGCGAGGCCTGATATAGAGGATTATCTTCAGACTTAACCTCGCAGCAATCTATCGTAGACATAGTATGATTAAAGGAGATATAAAAACTAAGACACACATTCGCGTTCAATGTGAAACGAGAGAAAATCCGAAATAATCTCCGTCACCTTAACCGAGCCGGCAAGTTCTTTCCTAAGTCTAAAGGCATCGAATCCGCTGCCCTCTGATAATGTAGTTGCGACCAACCAGAGCCAGATTAAAACGGCTCTAGCTTTATTGGTTTAAGCTTTTCCACTTTCGCGTTGCTAAAAAAATTCGCTGTAGATGACTTGAAATTTTCTGCAAACATATTAAAATGACAACAAAGAAAGGGTTTAAAGTGTATGACTCCAAAAAGATGGAGCTATGTTTAGCTAACAGTAACCTATACATGTCTAAAAACATACATACTACATTTTTTTATAGAATGAGGGTGACAAACGAGTACACAGTCCACCTGATGGTAAGTGGATGCTGTTTATCCTCGATTAAAAATCAAAATGTAGTTGCGTTGTCACCCATGAGGACTAAGATGGAACGACACGTTTGCAGAAAAAAAGGATTTCCGGATCTCTACACTCAACATACGAAACACAGCAGTATTAAGCTACTTTTTTACACTGGTATTCTATGAGATCGTGGTCCTTCTCCGGTCGGGCCGACCCATTCGTGCTACAACCATAGTATAGCTGCAGCGTGACTTTACCATATATATATACGTTAGTGAATAGACTTTTCAAAACATCTTACAAGTAATTTTTGTACCGTAACCATAGAAAAATAATTTAATTTCATGACTGATCGATCCTTTTTATAAGAAAAATATATATTTAAGAAAAATTCATTTGATCATTATTACGAGTACTTGAAAGTATGTACAAGGAATACAGAGGTCTGGACCAGTAGGGCAAAATTTTCATACTTTCACTTTGTGTAAGAAAGAAAAGTCATCTTGCTGAGTGACAGGCGCGCTTCAAGAGGCACTTGCAATCTCGCTCGTGATGAGAACCCGAGTATTATGCGAGCTTGGTACTTTGTAACTGTGCTCCTACATCTCTAAGATATGTATCATACCGTATATGTAACAAACCGCTCACCCATTGTTTAGAGTCCTCTGAAAATAAAAGATATTTTTGTAAGGCTGCCAAGTCGAGAACTTAGCCTAGATAAGTTTAGCAACTTTTTACGAGTTTGTTTGTGTTCATCTTATATATTCTTAGGACATTCGTATATTTGGTAGATGTATAACTTAATCCTTTTATCAGTTTGTAACTTATTCGAAGGTTTAAAATCTGATGAGGTTAATTGGCGATTGAACGGGCCATGGTAAAACTTAGCGAGACGGCTAGAGAAAACTTAAGTGGCCTTGGAGTACAAGTAATTCGACAAATTTTTGCGCAGAAGCAACTGGAAACAATTGCACTATCTTTCCAAGAATACTATTATAATAAAAATAAGGTAGTGACCACGATGAGATGGTGAGGATTGAGGAAAAGGGTGAACAAATGAATGAAAGAATTGCTTCAGTGAAAATTAAGCAAAAATAAGTTAAAAAACGTCAAATAGATCGCCCAATTAGTAAATATTGCTTTATGAACTGCCACATGCTATTGATGCAAGGTTGTACACGAAAAGCAACTAATTTTAATACACGATTAGGTAAACGATTTATTGTAAGAGGTTATGCTCTTATTTCTGTGAAGATTGTGGAGTAGCAGGAAACGCGTCGCCCAGGTTAATGGATGCCAGTCGGCGGCAACATTTGAATAAAAATATAATTGTTTGGCATGGTTATATCCTGCATATACCAGTTTGCCATCAGTATATTCATCATAAGCATAATTCAAGGGACAGGCACAACGTCTCCCGTACTATGCTGCGTGCCGTTGATAGATCTGACAACACTGTCGCACTCCTAGCAATCAGAAAGGATGAACAGTTATTTTTAATTGGATAACGGTGACAAACGAGCACAACGAAACGCACCCGCAATTCTCCTAGTGTTGCGGTTGATCATGGGCGACGGTAGTCACTTAACATCAGGTGAGCCGCATGCTCGTTTGCCCCTTCTTCTATTAAAAAAAAAATACGAGCACACAAACCACCTGACGGTAAGTAGTGGTCGGGCCCATAGACATCTACATCTATCCTCGATTACGAATCAAAATTCAAAATGCAGATGCGCTGTGACCGTGAGGACTAAAATGGAATGCATCGTTTCCAGTGAAAGGGGTCTCCTGTTCTCTGAACAGCATCGTTAAGCTACTATTTTACGCTGGTATTCTGTGAGAGCGTGTTCCTTCCCCGGTCGAGCCAACCTATTCGTGCTACAACTATACTACTAATATAGCTTATAATTATTTATGCACTGTATGTATTATATTATATTTACGAGTATCAAACAGCCCAAAGCTTAGTCCTTGTGTTACGGAGTCACCATTTACATTGCAACACAAAAAAAATTCCGAAATTTTAAATCGTAGTTTCATTCGTCGGTCGAAGGTCAACCTGTTATGCAGTATAAATAAAACGGTATTCCTGGATCGATCGGCAGTATAATAAACAGGGTAGGTCGGGCGCGGGGCGCTCGCTGAATACGAATGAACCGGAGCCAACTTATATATCAGTCTGCAGTTCACTTTCGTACGACCTTCTCCGGAGATCAGGTGGCACAGCGCATTTCCCGTATACTCGTTTAACCTTAGACAAAATAAATTACACGCTGGAGGTTTACAATTTAGGAAAAAACGATTCGAGAGCAACCTGTGGACTTGTTTTATAATATTTATAATGGTGTTTCTGTTAACTACTAAATAAAATTTTTAATTCAATTAAAATATTAATAAAGTTTAAATTAAGTTGTGATTTCTTATAGTTAGAAACTACTTTTACCGACCGAAGGTACTAAAACCTTTAACTTTATTAACACTATACCGTGTTTACTAACTAATTACTAAATATGTAAAAGTCCGGGATAAGCTGAGTTCGAAGTGCACTAGCATTAGTAAATCTTTTAATAGCAATTTTAGAACTATTAATTATTTAGGCAACATGTACTAGAACAGACCCCGCGAACGAAATCTGTACGGCAACGCCGGTCGTGTGGTCATAGGCAGAGAGTACATTTTTATGCATTACTAAGTAAATTTGAAAAAAAAATAGGATGAAGATGCTTAGAAATTATTTTGTTTAATTAATCACACACATTACATAAATAAAAAACAATAAAATATCTATTGTTACTAGACACTATTAGCAATTAATTGAAAAAAAAAACTGAGTTTTATTTTTAAAAAATACCTCAGAAATTCAATTAAAAAAGGAGCAGACTTCGTCTTAAATAAGTAAATGCAATTTATACTGTATCTCACGACAATGTGAGAAGGAAAGCTGTCGGTTTTCGAGTCTGATTGTAATGTATGATTTTCCGCGTATAGAAGCAGCTTCGAAGGCGAGCCTCCATTTTAGTTGTTACATTTACTACATTATAATATCTTCTAGGGTAGTTCACAAGCCCTAGTAATTAAACTTACCCAAATAATGCTCGTAATGTTTTGGATCTGAAATGTATGTTGCGAATTACTTCTGAACATTTTCAAGAAAGTACCTCCTGGAGGAAATTTTTCCCTTGCGGGTTGAACTTTTAAAAAGAAAAACAGCAATCAAAATGGCGGCCTGCTGTTTATATATTTATACAGAAATCCGTTTAAATTTAAATTGTAAGTGTATATTGTATGCAAATGTGGTTCACCCCTGTAGGTTGCAACGCTGGGGGTTCCTTATCGCGTATTTATCCCATTTATGCTTGTGTACTATGTTGTTTATAAGGTGCGTAAGGACTTCGCGACTTGGAAAAACATATATTCGTAGTTTGACGTTGTAGTAGGGCAGTGGCTAAATATTTGTCTGTGGTAAAAAAACTTGTTTCCAAACAACAAATATTTACAGGTTGCAGAGTAAGGATAAACACGGCAAATGCGTACTGAAATAAACGATAAAGAAACATCCGTTGGTGACGTAACAGCGTAATTGATTGCCACTCGAAGAAAGGTTAAATATGAAAGCTCCATCAGATGCTACTTTTCTCTCCCGACTAATTGCGAGCCCCACACGAGCAAACAAGACAAATGGAAGCGCTGGTGCTACTCCCGACAAACATATTATTGGTGCTGGAAAAATTCAATACGAGTTTTAAATTGTCCCGATAGAGCTCAATTTGAAATAATAGAAAGTTGAAAGCCAGCAAATTGAGAATTGCGACAAAGATGAGGTGGAGTTATTCACCGTTTTATTTTCATTGTCAAGTCTGCGACTATGTTTACATTGTACAGTTTAATTATTTCCTTTTAATGGTGATAGTTTATTTTAGAGACAAAAAAACCTTATTACCGTTAAAGAAGCGGAAAATTATATACTTAGTAAGTATTACTTACTTTGAAAGGATAATATAAGAGGTGCATGTTAAAACAATATTTAAAATAACTTAAAGCGAAACAAAAGCGGTCTGGAAATTGTAGAACCAGTATTTTGTTTTTAAAAATGGAATTTTAAAAACAAAATACTATTATGCGGCTCTTAAAGATAAACGAAGCAATTTTAACATCCGACATTTATGAGAAAACATCTGATAAACAGGACTCCGAGATGTTTCCTCCAGAACACTAAAATACGTACGACGCAACAACAATAAGTAATATTTTCACGTATAACTACATATAGTTAAAAGTTATAAACGATTCTCCACTTAAATTAACAGATACCGATAGTAGTAGATGTTCCTAAAATTAATATACCGAATGCATATGGCCAAACAGTTTATTCTAAACATATGCAAGAACAAAGCGATTGGGAATACTACAATAAATCTTATCGTCTATGGCTTCAAATAAATTACCCATTATTAGTTCACATTATACAACACGTGTTTAACATTGATTGCTAGTTATAATGTACATATAAATAGCTTTGTGTTATCAGTACTTAAGCGCGTTCTTTTACAATAATTGTATGGTTTGTATTATACTGATAAATATATTATAGTTTCAATGGGCTTAACTTAAAAATAGATGTTTTGGTAACAGTTTAGTTCTATTTTCGATTGCAGTTGTAGTGTCTTATAATTCTTGTTGTTTATGGTTATATCTTTGTATGAGGGTATATTAGGAAAAGTTTTGAAAAATAATGGATACAATGTGAAGGCACTGTAAGGGAATCCATCACTCAATATCGTCCCATGGGTGTCGTAAGAGGCGACTACGTGGGATGACGGGAATATCTCAAAGTCTCCGATAGATGGTATTATAACTCTATTGTTTATGAAAAATTCCACGGCTGGCACTGCGGTCTAGGGCACAACAATATTTAAATAATAGTTGGACTTAAAATACTTAGACCAATAACAGAGGATAAAGTGATGCGAAGTCTGGAACTGCTATCGTAAATTCGCTGGCCAAGCGCAGTGATCATGGAAAAGTAGTATATTACTTACAAAAAAAATCTAGAAGAACAACCGTGTCGTGGTGATGTAGGAGTATCCCCTATCCCATATCGTCCCATAGTTGTCGTACAAGGCGACAGAGGAATAGGGACCAGAAGATAGACAGTAGCGTCTTCCTAGTAGGCATAAATAAGCAGTAATAAAAACTGCGATTGCCAACTTGCCTGCCAAGCGTGGCAGCTATAGCAAGTATCCCCCTTAGAGGGTATTTTGTGGGGCTTATATTCAGCAGCAGGACTATGATAAGCCATAATAAATGAATACACGAATCCAGAAGAGGCCACTTTTAGAGTAGGGAAGAGATTCAAGTCAAGGTTTACGTGGTAGAGCCATGCTGCAGTTTTATGGTTGTAACACAAATGGATCGGCTCGACCGAAGAGGGACAATGCTCTCACACAATACTAGCGTAAAATGGCAGCTTAATGCTGCTGTGTTTGTGTAGAGAATCAGAGACCTTTTATACTGGAAACGAGGCATTCCATTTTTATGGCATTGGGTGACAAGCGTGCACACAGTCCACCTGATGGTAAGTGGGTGCTGTGTGACATCCACATTTACCCTCAATTAAGGATCAAAATGCTGATGCGTTGTCATCCCTGAGGACTAAGATGGAATGCCTCGATTCCAGTAAAAAGGGTCTTCGATTCTTTACACTCACCATACGAAAGACAGCAGCACTAAGCTGCTATTTTACGCTGTTGTTATATGTATTATATTATGGAGTGACAACGCATCTGCTTTTTGATTCTTAATCTAGGATAGATGAAGATGCCTATGGGTCAAAGGTCGTTTAAAGGACTTTATGCTCGTTTGTTACCCTTATTCTATACAAAAAAGGTTAATGGCATAGGTGGAAAATCATAATCTATATTTAATTAGCAAGAAATTGAATGGTAAATAAATTTTAAGAAAATAGCAGTAGAATTTAAGGCAAAATATCGTTATACGTCTTATTGCTTTGGACCTGGAATCCAGGTAAGACAACGGTGTGCATATTCCGTTGTCAAGCAACGAAAGGCAAGAGCGAATTCCATGCATATCTTACTACGTACCTTTGAAATGCAGTCACATTAGTTAATTAGCACCTGTAGTTTATAAACCCGTTAGTGTGTAATGTTTCTCTTAAAACTGAAAGGAATTCATTTGTTCATATCTCCCCACACGTGGCATGGAACACTAAAGTGCTTACTATCGAGAAAAGGTACTTACAATATGTCAGAGACATAAAAATCAGTACAAATAAATAAAATTTAAGGTTTTCTTTACTTAAGTAAGTAAGTAAGTAAGTAAGTATCTGTCTGTTTGTTCCAGCTAATCTCCGAAAGGACTGGACCAAATTTTACAGGAATTTCACTGGCAGATTGCTGATGTTATAAAGAGTAAGGTACTACTCGTACTTTTATTTTAAAATGAATTAGGATTGCGCGTAAAAAGTTAAATCCCATGATATGAAATCCAATACCAAAACCGTATCCATACACAAATAAATATCTTACCACAGTCAAATGACTTAAATGATAATATGCATTTGTACTCGTACATAAACAGATATTTTTAGAAACCAAGTTATCTTATTATATTATGAGTGAGTATACTGTGTGTGTTTATGTCGGTTCGTTATGGTGCTTTTGACTTCGAATTCCAAATTCAAATCTATTATAAAATTAACTTTTTAAAGTTATGTCAGTGGTTTTAAAACATGAAATATTAGTTTTTTTCGCGTGTTTAATGTTTCTAAGACTCCCTGATCGTTGAAAAACGAAAATTAAATGCAGATATCAAAATCAAAGACTATAAACAATGTACTGTTATCGCTTTGATTCGCGATATTTCAAATTATTAAAAAAATTACAAAGGAAAAATTTGTGATGAAAAACGCCTTAAAAATCATCGATCGAACAATTCAATTTTAAAATTGGCAAAAGTTCATCGCGTAAACACCCGATACCTAAAAAGTAAAGTAAAGTTACAGCCTATATACGTCCCACTGCTAGTCATAACCGACTACGAAAAATTTAACCAACCACGGACTAAATCTGAAAAATCTTTAACAACGCCTAAATAAGGCTTCCAGGACCGGCCCATAGTAGTGGGCCGCGAGGATAATCCGGGTAATGGTGGCACACCCCGAGGCCCGAGACCTGCAGGACCTAAGCAGTTCTCGCAGATGACAACACTGAGCTGCTAGGCACAGGCCTCCCCTCATTTCTGAGAGAGTTTAGGGCAAGGAAGCCACCCTACCGCGCCGCCCCAGTGCGTATTGGGGAACTTCACATGTCTTCGAAAATCTTTTTTTTTTCCTTATTCCTCACACATGCAGGTTTCCTCACAATATTTTCCTTCACCGCCGAGCACGTGGTAAATCAGCACTTAAAATTGCAATTAACAATTTCGGTGATGCCGGCGGGGATCGAACCCGGGTTACTCGCGTTCTGTTATATTTAAAGCGAGCGTTAACCATCTGAGCTACCACGGCATTATTTGTTTATCATTCAAATGACCCCGACCTATGAAAGGAATCGAAAATGCACCTCCAGCTTCGAATGTAGGACATTACTACATCGGTTTGTAATAAAATATATATTGGCCATTGTATAATATGAAGGTAGGTAACTAGAATTGTATTCCATACAAAAAGTGACAAAAAAGATGACACCTACGTTGTTTTTTCTTGGCGCTATTTCGCATGATCCTAAAAATTTTATTTGCCATCATTAACATTCATCATCAGAGCTAACCGAATCTATTGACTTCTTGCATGTCTTACCAGGGCGTCAATGATCTAGTGGGTACTTCGCTTGCCGATACAAATCTGCCATATACGTATAAGTGAAATACTACTGACTGACTGACCGACTCATCGCGATATCTCTAAAACTATGTACACCGATTGACTTGAAAAGTATAGTTCCTCATTGCGTAATGCAGACGCTCACTTAAAATGGATTTGACAAATACTGAAATGGATTTCTTAAAATATAGTTCAATTAATAAGCCATAGTAATAATATTATGTATTTCTGTACAAATATAAGCTCCAATCGGGACTTTAACCCATGAGCCCAGGACCTACATTAAAGCACTGAACAAATTCAAATTTTAGACTCAAACGGGTATTTTCGTCTTTTACTCTGAAACATTATATTTCTCTCGCTGAAATGTGACTAAAAAATTCCGACTTATTAAATATTTGTTTCGAGTGTCGCCGGTCATTTTGTGCTCCACGCTATTGTATGACAAGGCGGTGTTAAATTTCGTCGTAATAATCTGAAGTGGGGGGAACCGCGTGTCCTCAGTGTCGGTTTACAAATAAAACAGACAATTACAGGACGCAGCCGGGAGGGTCGCCGTCGTTACGGGCTCGTATCGAATGGCATAGACTTAATTTTATCGGTTGCTCGTTAAATACGGGAATACTTAAATTTTTACACAGGGAGCGTGCGCTGGTGAGGTTCAGTACACGTGTATCCTTTATATGTATATTGTGTAGTACACGCGTATCTAACTGCCCCGTTGGCTTAGTGATCGTAACCGCAAATGTAGATCATGACGTCCCGCGTTCGAATCCTGGGTCAAACGAAAATCAGTTATTTAATTTTTCTGTCAAGAAATAGTACCTACCAGCACAGAGTAAGGAAGTTGGTGATGTTTCAAACTCGGGCCTCGGAAAGCACGAACAGCCGTTGGTCCTGCACATGATTTCTCTCCTGTCGTGTCGGATTGGTGTCCCATCGGACTATGCGAGTTAAGGAATAGAGTGCACCTGTGCTTGCGCATACACTCGAGCACTTTAATCCTGCCCTGCGCAGATGGCTAATCTGGCCGCCGTGACCGAAATTTGGTCTGGAGGATATTTATTATGTAAAAGTAAAGTAAAGTTACAGCCTATATACGTCCCACTGCTGGGCACAGGCCTCCTCTCATTCCTGAGAGGGTTTAGGGCAAGGAATAGTCCGCCGCGCTGCCTCAATGCGTCTTGGCGAACTTCACATGTCTACGAAATATTATTATGTAATTATGAAGAAAATGTGTAAGTAAATGGAATGCCTCATAGCCTGTGAAGAAGAAGCCATGAAGAAAATATGTAAGTAAATGGAATGCCTCATAGCCTGTTATTTCTTATACCGCGTTTCTACATCCTTCACAGCAGTTACTGCTGTCTGGCGGTAGAGCTAGGTAAGAGGATGTATTTATTTTTATAGAATAAGGGTGACAAACGAGCACATAGTCTACCTGAAGGTAAGTGGATGCTGTGGCCCATAGACATCTAATTTTAACCTAGATTAAAAATCAAAATGCAGATGCGTTGACACCCCTGACGACTAAGATGGATTGCCTCGATTCCAGTAAAACGGATCTCCGGTTCTCTATGCTCACCATACGAAACACAGCATCATCAAGCTGCTATTTTACGCTGGTATTTAGTGAGAGTGCGGTCCTTCCCCGGTCGAGCCAACCCTTTCGCGCTACAACCATACCTATAGCTGCAGCGTGGCTCTACCACGTATATCCTACCCAGACCGACCCCCAGGCAAAAAAGAAGTTAGTAGGACATCCAATGTAACACGTTGTAACCTTTATGGTTAATTTATTAAAGTTTCAAGTAAATAAAAAAAATAATATTACTTCATTATAACTTACGACTTCTTGTACATACGCGAACACTAACACATTGAATAAAACATTTTGTTTAATATAGGATAGGGTGACAAACGAGCACACAGTTCACCTGATGGTAATTGGTGCTGTGACTCATAGACATCTTCTATAACCTCAATTACGAATCGAAATTCGGATGTGTTGTCACCTGTGACGACTAAAGATGGAATGCCTCGTTTCCAGTAAAAATGGTCTCATGGATTTTATCAGGTTCAATACCTATTAATTTCTTAAAATACGTTATAAAATTAGTTTAAATCAATTCGAAAGCTATAAATATAAAACCAAAATTGATCTTTGTTTGTCATGATAGCCTGGCTTTATTTATCATTAGAGTTGAGCCAGATATAAACGTAATATAACCATAAATCGCCAAACGAAAATCAAAGAGACCCAGTTATTGTCCTCTCTTTCAAAAATGTTGACGTGACGTATCCGTCTTTGTTAAGAATGAATTGTTTAAAAAATCAGGAAAGATATTGGTTTTCTATACTTTTGTAGATATTAAATTTCGTCATCCCCTTTAAAGGGTGTAAAGAGGCGGTGGAGGGAGGTGTTACAAAAATATCGGATATCTTATTATTTTGCGTCGAGTGCTTTTGACGAGCGGGTCCATTTCTTCTATTGAAATGTGTTTTAAGAGTGACAGTTACTGACGTGTACATTTTAATTGGTGTAAAAATCTTTTTTATGTTTAAACGTTAAAATAATCATGCTTTTTATTTACCCCAAGCAACAAAATTTTAAAGTTTTTAGAAGTTTTCTTTGATAAATATAGTTTGTGAGGTTAATATGCTCACTTTCTAATAACTCAAAAACTACAGCCTTATTTGAATAGAAGGCGATACGATACGACAGCTCTTCATCAGTCAATCAAATAATAAAGAGTCAAAAGGACGCAGTTTTATCGACGCCATTTGAGCAGTTGATATAATAATAAACATATTGGTCGATTTTAGTATGGCGTAATGTAGTTAGTTTTTATTAAGTTGATTTTCGGAATGTTCCTAATTATTGCCAAAGCTTATTTGCTATTTTTTTAATATGTTAGTTATACGAGGGTGGATTGAAAAGTACTCGGCCTAACACAGATCCATTCAATTCTAAAAATCAAATCTACCCACATTATTTAGTTCAGTTTAGACTAGTTCATTGTGTGAAGTTCGAAACGTGTGCGATAATTAGTTGTGATTTTATAAATTTATTAACAAAGTAATCGGACGTAATTTCCGCGAATGGAGCAAATCGAGCAGCGTGCCGTCATTTAAGTACCTCCATAAGAAGGGGCTATCATCAAAAGCCATCCATGATGACATGGTCAGTACATTAGGCGACTGTGCTCTGCCATATTCATTCGTCAAAAAATGGATAGCAGAATTTAAGCGTGGTAGAGAGAGTGTGAAAAATGAACCCCGCTCTGGAAGGCCTTCGACGTCAACTACTGACGAAAATATTAAAAAAGTACTTGATTTAATAATAGGAGACCGCAGATTAAAAATTAGAGAGATAGCCGAGATTATAGGCATCTCTTATGAACGAACTCAAAACATCATTGTCAACGAGTTGGGTTTCCACAAGGTGTCTGCGAGGTGGGTTCCGCGACTGCTTTCAGTTGAACAAAAAAGGACGCGATTGACTATTTCACGCGACTGTTTGGAGTTATTTGAAGCCGATGCAGATGATTTTTTGAATCGTTTTGTTACTATGGACGAAACATGGGTTCATTACTGTACACCGGAAACAAAACAACAATCAAAACATTGGAGAAAGCCCTAAAAAGGCTAAGTCGATTTTGTCGGCAAATAAGGTGATGGCTTCAGTATTCTGGGACTCGAAAGGTGTGATTATGATTGATTATCTTGAAAGGGGTTAGACTATAAACTCTGATTACTACTGCACCTTACTACGTCGTTTACGAGAGGAAATAAAAGAAAAACGCCGAGGAATGCTCAGAAGAAAAGTCCTGTTTCATCAAGATAACGCCCGTGTTCAAACGTCAGTACAGTCAATGGCTGAAATTCACAACTGTGGCTTTGAACTGTTACCGCATCCGCCGTATTCACCTGATCTGGCACCATCAGACTTCTTTCTGTTCCCTAACCTAAAAAAGCACTTGGGAGGTCAAAGTTTTCGACAAACGACGAGGTCAAAGCAGCTGTAGACGCATATTTTGACTCTAAGGAAGAATCATTTTTTTTCAACGGTCTAAATGCTTGGAAGGGGAGGTGGCAAAAGTGTATTGAACTTGATGGTGATTATGTAGAAAAATAAAAATATAACTGATTTAGTATGTGTTTATTTTCTTGGTTAGGCCGAGTACTTTTCAATCCACCCTCGTAGTATACGACTTTGTGTTTTTGTATCTATCCTTCTCCTAGTTTAGGTTTTATAGGACGGCAAAGCTTAAGGTTAAGACCATATTACCCTCGTGTACCTTTTAAAAAATTATCATTTATACCTCACCGGCACGGAAACTTGGCCAAGCGGTTATCTCGCGATAGCAAAAGCTTTAAGTGTTTCTGATGAATGTTTGTTATGCAAGTATGTCAAAAAATGTTTACCCTCAAGTTCAAGAGGGTAATTCATTATGTTTAAGTGCACCATGACGAATTCTTTAATTTTTAGTTGAATCGGGTCATTTGAGCGACTAAGTTCACATTTTAAATTTGTGTGTTGTGAAAAGTTTACTGTAAGGTTATTCAATTATTGTGATCTTGTGTCTTAATTAAATAACTAAAGGTGCTTTAAAGCCAATAAAAATGCCATTAACACCAGCACAAGTTGCACAAGCAATAGCATTAATTGACCAAGGGCTGACACAGCGTGAAGTTGCTATTGTGCTTAACGTACCACGGTCCTCAATGCAGTATTCACTGAAACGATATCCGGAGACAGGCCGCTACACCCGCAGGCCAGGCAGTGGGGGCGTAAGGTGCACATCGGCCCGGGACGATCGTTTTATTGTTATGGAGATTTTGAGAAACCGCTACCTGACCGCTGTTGAGATACGCCAGCAGCTCCAAATCGCAGGAGGCGTTAATGTTAGTGAGCGTACGGTGAGAAGACGAATGGAGGAAGTGAATTTAAAAGCTCGTAGACCAGCACGAGGTCCAGAACTTCTCAGACAGCACCGAGTAGCCCGACTTCAGTTCGCAAGAGAACATGTCAATTGGACCCACGAGCAATGGGCTAGAGTGTTGTTCACAGATGAGTGTCGAATAGCTTTACGTGCTCCAGACGGTCGAGAACGAGTGTGGAGAAAAAGAGGAGAGAGGTTTCTACCCATTACCACCACCCAAACTGTGAGTTTCAATGGAGGCTCAATAATGGTATGGGGAGGTGTAAGTTCCGACGCACGTACAGAGTTGGTCATCATCGATAATCGGCTTACAGCTACTCGATACATCGAGGAAGTTCTTCAGGAGCACGTAATGCCTTATTCGGGATTCATTGGACACGACCAATTCCTCCTCATGCACGATAATGCACGCCCGCACGTCGCACATTGTGTAGAGGAATATCTGGAAGAGGTTGGAATACAAAAATTACAGTGGCCAGCTCGTAGCCCGGACTTAAATCCAATTGATCATGTATGGGGTATGCTCAAAAGAAAGATATAGTCCAGCTCCAAACCGCCACAAACTCTAAATGAGCTCCGAAATGCAGCGCTGGCCGCTTGGGACAGCATACCGCAAGTTGATGTCAGAAACATCATTCAAAGCATGCCAGATCGAATGCAAGCGGTTATCAGGGCTAGAGAAGGAAACACCCGATATTAAAACTGATAGACAATAAAGAAACAGACTTAATTTTTAACTTTGTAGTGTTTTTAAAGTGACAATGGAAAGATGTTAATTTTAGTGAAAACATGTTATCTTGAAAAGAAAAATTTCGGTGAAGTAAACATTAAATTTCTATGTTCTAAAACCATTAAAGACACTTATTGAATGCATCTACCCTTAATTTACTGTTAAAAAAACGTTTCAGTGCAAATAATCAGCAAATTCACGAGTGGCCAAGTTTCCGTGCCGGTGAGTGTATAATGACATTGTAATTGTAATATAAAATTGATTTCTAGTTGTTTTAGACATAGGAATGGATTAATTAGTCTGCCGCGACGCTCTAGTACGCGTTCTCGGAATTGACATGTCTTCGAAATTATATTTCTCTAACATGCGGGTTTCCTCAAGATGTAATCCTTCACCAGCGACCACGTTACCAGAATCTTCATTTATTCTACCACATTTATTTTCTATTTCATCATAATCATTTTCCATCCTACTCGACTCGCAAAAGCCTGTATCCTGTACTCTCAAATCCTGACACATGAAACACATTCTATGACATAACAACAAACGATATCCATCCCCGAAGCGTTTCAACCCGCATCTCGCGACTTTTACCGCCGACCGTTTATTATTTATAAGTTTTACGAGCGAGGGGGACCACGTAAATAGACAGCCGTGGATTAGGTCGGGTATCTCGCAGCGCTAGGCAAGTTCACGGTTAAAGATATCACGGAAATTGCTTCTCTATTTTTATAGAATAATGTAATATAATTTCAAATGTATGTGTTAGTTATATAAATATCGAACTTGTGTGAAAATTGTTTGAAAGTCCTTATTTAAATTGTGTTATTATAAGCAGCTGTAAAACAGACACTTTGACTCTTTGATGCCGGAATAAATAAATAAAAAAGGTTTTTACAACATACGATCTTATGATCATGCGGGAATAAGCCGTTGATAACTCGTTCAGACCTCACGGAAGCGCGGTTACAAGTTCGAATTTCGCACGATCAACGATTTGTATGACCTAATAAACGTTCCGATTCTGGATGTTTGTCTAAATCTAAAACCTTGCTTCCTCGATATCGGAGAAATTCGGGAGAGGTCCATGTCTAGCAGAGGACTTTCAGGGGCTAATGAAGAAAAAAAGAAGAACATTCTTTAAAAAGAAGATGACGAAATAAGGTAACTGAACAGCGAGTCCTCCTTAATAAAAAATCCTCCTTCATAAAAATATCCTACAGATCAAATTTCGGTCCTGAAAAACCTGACAAGTGATTTTGGCCCAACGAAGAATCCGAACCCGGGATCGTATGGTCAATAGTCACGCTTGCACCCACTGGGTCTACAAGGCAGGCCTCCCTACAGTAGGACAGGACATATATGTCCTTTCATACTGTAGCAGCAACTGACCGAGAGCTGACACAGATGTAAATATGTAGAAAGCAAAGAGAATATTTTAAATCAAATCACTACGTTTAGTAGAAAGTTTCGTTTAGAATATAACTCAAACCATAACTATATAGAAAACTATCTATTTGTAGGTATCAATACAAAAATTAAATGTTGTTTTAGAAATATTTCATACGAATATTACTTAAGTATTTGTATGGCCTCCAAATATTCCTTTTGGGACTGGATGTTTGTCCTTGTGAAATTTATATAATGTAAACAACCTTCACGAGGACATCCTATTTATTATAGTGTTAACAATATTTAGAGAAAAAAAACAATGTAAAAATTAAAAAATCAACATACTTAAATAGTGCAACGCAAACCAAAAGAGAAGACATGGCTATATTTTGATTTAGTAGAAATAGAACGTCGGCGCCGTTTTATCTAATTTGTACTCCGTTTAATTTAACAAATACGCGATATCAGAGCCAAGAATCGATTCACGTTGGGGCATTATGAATATTGATGGTGCGACGTGAAATGTTTACCGACTCGTGCCGACGCCGACCCGCTTGAAACTCGATATGGAATCGATAGTTCGAGATTGCTTGTATCGGTGAAATAACCTAGTATAATGGTCAGCTAAACGGTTGTAGATTAAATCTAATATGTTTTGTAACTATCAAATTTCAATAGCAATCTTAAGTTTTTAACGATTTTTAAATGTTAAAATTTATATAAATATTATTACTATAAATATATTAAAAATAAATTTTTTTTTAATGGAATATAAGTACCTATAGCTTACTAAATTTTTCTTAAGGATCAGTAAGCTTTTTTATTTATGTGGTAGAGCCATACTGCTGTTATATTATGGTCGGCTCGACCGAGGAAGGACCAAAATATAATAAAATAGCAGCTCAATGCTGTTGTGTTTCATGTGGAGAGTGTAGAGAACCAGAAACCATTTATTACTGGAAACGAGGAATCAATCTTAGTCCTCGGGAGTGACTACGCATATTATGTAGATGTAGGTAGATTTCTATGGACTACAGCATCCACTTGCCATCAGCTGGACTGTATACTCGTTTATCACCTTTATTCTAAAAGTTAAAGTAGTAATGGGCTGGCGGTATGGCGCGAAAAGCCCACAACCGATGAGGAAGAAAGTGGCAGCCTTATACCGGTAAATGAAGAATAGGACGACCTGGTAAGACATGCAGGAAGTCAATGGATGGCTCAGGAGCATATATAATGGCATCCCTATAGGGAGGCCATAATGATGGCCAAGATGGACAGAGGTAACCATGATGACGGTGATAATTTTTTCTTTAAAATGCTACGTTACGATTTTTGATTTGACATTTATCAAATTCCTAATAATATCGGGGACGACCCTGAACATGTTCACAAACTGTGTACACTAGACACAACATGTCAAATTTATAACAAAAGATTATTTTCTAGCTAAATACCATCAATAGTGTTGTATGAAATAGAAACAAATAATATCCAACAAATAACTATACTACGTGCATACAAATAAGCTGGCGTAACCGCCCTTCATGCAATGCATTGGGGACTCGAACCCAAACCTACCGCACGCTGGGATATACGTGAGGGGAGTGCCGATTACGCATTTGTCACGAGTGATAAAGCATCCGACGGTGTTTTAATTTAGAAGAAGGCTATCCTTCAAGATCTTTGGAGTTAAGACAAGAAATTTATTTAATATGAGACAAGATTTAGTCAAGGAACTTAATATTTTATTACAAAAGTCAACACAACTCAGTACAACTTCCCATGTTGTAATAGGCACAGCAGTATCTTTCAGATAAAACTCCTACTATTGGTAGAGTGGCAATAGTACAGTAGGCAGTAGGTTTGGAAAATTGTACACCTTTTTTATATAGGACGAGGGTGACAAACGTGCACACAATCCACCTGATCTATCCTCGATTACGAATCAAAATGCAGATGCGTTTTCACCCATGAGGACTGAGATGGAATGCCTCTTTTCCAGTAAAAAGGGTCTCCGGTTCTCTACACTCACCGTACGTAACATAGCTATATTACGCTAGTATTCTGTGAGAGCGTGGTCCTTCCCCGGTCGAGCCGACTCATTCGTGCCTACAACTATACTACTAATATAGCTGCAGCATGGCTCTACCATATCTGAAACCTTCTGGATAGGTACCTTAATATTACCTATTTCTGCCACAAAATAGCAGTGCAAGCACTGCTGCTTCGGTCCGAAGAGTGCAAAGAAGCAATATAAGCAGCATGAGCCAGTTGTGAGGCATTCCATCGTAGTCCTCAGAGAAGACAACCCAACTGTAACCTTCTTTGTATGAGGTTGACTGCAAGTATTTACGGACTGCAGGAGCTGATCAAGTGGACTGCAAGTTCGTTGAACACTTCAGTTTAAAAAAAACTCAATGATAATATTAATACTGCGATTGCCAAACCTCCCGCTTAACGAAGCAGCTATGGCAATCTATAGCAGCCTACGTTCAATAATGGAGTTTTGAAAGACTGTAATGAATAAAATGGTCTGTCCAAGTTAAAACAAAATTTAAAGCTGAAGAATTTCAAATATCCATTATTAAATTTTAATAAAACCAATATTTACACAAAAACTGTTTATAAAACAAAAAATGACGAACACTGTGGTTTTAAAATACAACGCGTATTTGTTTAATAAAAATTCTACCGAATCGCCATCGATAAATAAATACGAAAACTCCATTGATAAAAAGTATATTTTGCGCTTTGAAAAATGTCCGGTATCTAAAACCGTGCGATCGACGAATCCAAAGCCTGCTACGTTCACCGCAGAACGCTCCAAAAACAGACGCACTGCTAGTGTTTTTTCTACCGAAATAATCGCTTTATTGCGCCCTCGGAAATATTTTGACGAATTGAATTTATCCGCCTTTAGTTCGAGAGTCCGATGAAAATGCTCCGCGAACAGATGCCACGTTTCCCATGGCAGCTTGTGATTGACACCGGATACCGTCGTTCACGGGTCTACGGTTTCGTTATTCCAGGATAATGATATTGTCTTTAGTAACTCTTTTTTATCAATATTATTTTATACTAAGTCACGTCAGTTTAGTGATGGATTTAAGATGGTTGTTTTATATATACGAAGTGACAGTAGCCTAATGGCAAAGTGCGGACCGCAAACTCAAAAAGGTCGTGGGTTCGAATCCGCCATTGGACTACTGGCGTGAACCACTCGTAGCACAAGCAATTTAAGCTTACCACGAGTGGTTAAGGGGAATATTAGTAATGTTTATAGCATTGTTAATATTCTTTTTAAAAAAAAGAAATAAATATATAATCGTCGGTGGTGGTGGATGGTGATAATTTCTGAATGAATTGATCGATTGAGGTCACATTCACACAAAATTTGTGTCGAGACGATGGTTCGTAACTATACCAAGATCCAATAGGTGCCGTAGTAGTTGTAAGCATCATTATTATCATTACAGCCTTTCACAAGTCGCAAACCCGAGCCCTCCTACATCCAGCATCAGCTTTCGCATTACACACCAGATCATCACTCGATTAATTAGGTACCACCTTACACTGACCTTGTGATTGATATTGATCTTTGATGGGTTAGGGTCACGTTGCAGCTATATTATGATATTATGATTGTAGCACGAGTGGCTCGGCTCGACCGGGTCAGGACCAAGCTCCCACAGAATGTCAGCGTAAAATAGCAGCTTAATGCTGCTGCATTTCGCATGCATGCATGCGAAATGCAGGGTAAAGAACTGGACCCTCTTTACTGGTAACGACACATTCTTTCTCGATTTTCAGATGTGGCAGTGCATCTTCATCTTGATTCTTGGTAGAGGATAGATGTACATATCTTTGGACCACAGCATCCACTTGCCGCCAGGTGGAATACGGGTAACAAACGAGCACATAGGTCGTTAGTTTCCATTATTCTTTAGAAAAGTATGAAGGGAAACTCTTACAACACCAAAGGTATGAAAGAGTGTGCAATGACATCTCAATAACTGAGTAACCAAGCGTTTGGTGGCCATGGGCTTAAAATAACGCAGGTAACGGGTTTGTATGGCCTACAAATAAATGTGATGTTTGTTCATACCGTACAATTTATTTATGTAAATCATTCATACCTATTATACTAATACAATTTATACTGTAGCGAGGTACATTAAAGGCAGGAGATGAAATTCAATAAAAAAAAACAATTACAATTCCGCCGGGACCTCTGCAAATTGGGTCGATTGCATAACGATCGTTGGGCCGTAAATCTCGAAGTTGAAACTGGGCAAAGTTACGGCCCATCGACCAATCGGAAGGGCGCTTATCGCCATCCAACGACATCGGCCCGTTTGCACGGAATCGAACCCAACTTTGTTAATTACCAAGCGAGGCAACGGGTGCTATCGCGGCAGATCATGCCGAATTTAAAATACCTGTCGTTTATCGAAAATCGGAATTTTCCCTTCCTCATACTACTTTGTTTGTAATACTTATACCGTTTTGTAATAACATACGTAAATTTAAATTATTGTAAGTTTCTTCTAATTTTATAAATATATATTATTACTATTTTATAATTTTTTTTCTTTTAAAAACGTTACCTCTACATTAGGAGTTTCTTCTATAATGTGGAGGCGGTTAGATACAAAAATATGATAAGAATGACACACATCCAGGACATTCAAACACTTGTTCTGAGTGAGATTTAAACCTCCAGCTCGCAGCTATACAACTAAATTCTTAGTCAATGCGACAGGGAGCCGTCAAAGTTGTAATAAATTGATAAAGAGAACCTTTTTTTAAAGTATTAATATGGCAATTATCAAGTAGTTATAAATTAGGGTACTTTTGATTACGACTCAGCGGGATACTTTAATAATTTTTATAATCGATAAATGACCGTTGAATAAGAAAAGGTAAGAAATTTGCACAAACTTCTTTAAAGATAAATTATAGATTTTTGCAATTTGAAACCAGAACGTGTAATTAGTATATTTACAGTGAGGAAAAGGCAAGCATTAGTTCCATGAAAAGCCAGTTTATTCTACTTTTAAACGATATTCTTTATATAGACAAGATAAATAAAATTAGCTTGACATAAATACAAAGAAACAAATTCGATTTAAGAATGGAAAAATAAACGTAGTCCTCGTAAATTAACCGCGGAAAGCTACAATGTAATGACTCGATCATTAAAGTCAATTGTAAATAGTGATTTTATGGTCGCATTAAATTAAATCGAGCCACAACATTCGATTATCGACACCGTATCGGTACGACATCGATACGTGAATTCGATATCGCACCGCCTTCATTATTTCACTCAGGAGTCACGTTACTGATACTGCTTACATGAAGTAATTACCTGAGCGGACGTTTTATTGATGTTCGTATAAGTACTGTTTAAGAAGCATTGGATATTATGAAGGATTTCTATGAAATTCAAATATTTTACGATGTGAAAAATATGAAAATATGTGGAATTAGATCATTAAAGTTATATTGATGGTAATATATCGTTTTTTTTTCAAAGAAGCGTGGTGACAAACTGGCATACAAATCACACGACGGTAAGAGCATAATACTATAGTGTATAGACAGTCCAGTCAATAAATCTGCATACGTTTGTCTTTGACAAAATTGCGTTATGACGCAGATGTATTTTACCCCTGAGGGCTTGCAAACAAGAAACGCCAGTCAAATCTCCAGATGTCATCAATATTAGAAATATTACATATTATGTTGGTATTTTACGATGATATTCTGTGTTAACGTTGTCCTACAGTTGTAATAAAGCTTCAATGTTTTTGGCCTCAACCAAGGCGACAACTTCCAATTTATGAGACCGGAACTAGATATGGTGAATATTGATAGAATCAGGCGTTACTTTACGGAAATCCATTATAATAAAAATATTAATTACCTCGTAACCTTCCGCTAACTAAATACAATGATGTATATATCTATATATGTATATATCTATACACGTGTCGTATTATCGTCGATGGTGTGTCTTACCTGGAATAGTGGTGTTGGAAGTAGTGGTGCCGGGAGTAGTGGTGTTGGGAGTAATGGTGCTGGGACTAGTGGTGACGGAGTTAGTGCATGCAATTGAGGGAGGGCGGGAGGTGCTCTTCAATCCAGGTAATACACATCATTGTATTTGGTTAGCGGAAGGTTGCGAGGTAATTAATATTTTTATTATTATGGAGAATATTATAATATCCGTACCGTTACCTCACATACTGTTAAAGTCCACTGCTGAACATAGGCCTCCCCCATATATTGCTTCATAGGGGAGATATTTGCCATAGTTGCCACGCTTAGCAAGCGGGTTACCAACCGCAGTTTTTTTTTATTCGTTATTACGAAGACGTTGCTGCTCATCTCCTGATTTGTTTTCCTCTGTTATCATTTACACCCGTGGGACATCCTCGGGAAGAGATGAAGTAGTTGATATTCTAACACCGCCACTACATGGTATATATTACTTTGTATATACTAAGCGCACCATGTGAGAATAGGAAAGTGTTACCTTTTTTATAGATTATAAGGTGACAATGGGCACACAGTCCACCTGATGGTTAGTGGATGCCATGAGTACTCTCTACACTCAATATACGTAACACAACAGCAATATGTAGCTGTTTTATGAAATGGTATTCTGTGAGAGTGTGGTCCTTCCCACTCGAGCCAACCCATGCACGATGCAACCACAATACAGCTCCAGCGTGGCTCTAACACGTAAAAGCTTCACTTTCGATACGTCAATTGTAATGAAAACATCTGACACATTGCCATTTTAAGATATTTTTTTTAAGAATGTAATTGGCAACAATATAAAAAATGCAATTTAATGGGGATAAATATTTATGGACGCCTTGTATTACGGCGTGTAGGTATGAAAACGCGACATCGTTTGATATAACTTTTACACGGTTTCATTATAGAATCGCTACAAGGTAAACGTTTCTTTATCATTTTTAAATTGAGAAAGGTGTTAAGATTTTCGTTTTTGCCTCCCACGACACTCGAATGTGTAAAACTACAGAGAACCTTCCTCTGGCGGGATGTGCTTTACTAACTAGGGTAAACACATCATTTTTTATGTAGATCTTAATTAATTCTCAACATCTTTAAAATAATAGATTTCCGCATAATACTGAAATTAAACGCCTGATTCTATTAAATTGGTATGTTCATTTTCCAATCATTTTGCAAAAAATTATATTATTTACCTACAGAGGTTCAAAAAAGTTAGAAAGTATTGTAAATAGATACTTTCAATAATGGTACGAATTTGGCAGAAGTGCTTTGAGGAATTGTCTGAATTAATGTCAGCTCCTAACATCGTTATTTCGATAGTTGGTCAACCAAGGAATTCCTGCACACCTCAATGTGAAATTTACAGCGGTTTTTCCGAACTGATACGACTTAGAAATCTTCAAGAGCTTGTTCCTTTCCGCCGAAAACGTACTTGCAAATCTTCTGATGTTGCAGATGTTCATGGGTGACGGTGATCAATTTCCATCAGGCGAGACGTGAAATGTTGGGTGTCATCTCCGATGCTCTACTGTAGTTTATTGTCTTTAGTTGACTGTAAGTGCACTTTGTCCGCGTGATTTGAAGTTTATTTCAGATAAGTAGGTATTTTACTTTGTTTCGTATTTTCCTAAAAATAGTAAATTTCGTAAATGAAAATACAACAGCGTGGCATATTTACCGTGTTAATTACCCCTACGTGCATGAGATCACGCGTTTCTCTGCTATGCAACTGTTTTTTTTTTGAATAAATTTTAGGACACAGGGGTCTTTGTTTTAAATATGATATTATGGGTGCGTTTGGCAGAAAAAAGCGCTAGCAAGCGCTTGTAAGCAAAATGGCGATCGTAAGCGGTAAGCGCTGTCAAATGGTAAGTAGCTATTTTCCTCTAGGACACGAAGTTAGTTTTAGCCTAGGAACCCAACCTATTTTAAATATATCTTTGTAAAGTATTCATATTAAAAACTTACCAATCATGAATTTTAATAACATGTATATGTTTATTCATGTCATTATAATACTTACAACTAATATTGCACAAAACAACTTATAAACAATACTTTAAAACAAACAAATTAAATAAGCAAAATGGCGGATTGTGTCAGCGCTACTGCAGTTAGCAAACGTGACCTGGCCGAAAACTGTTTAGTTTCGCCATTTTGCTTACAAGCGCTTGCTAGCGCCTTTTTCTGCCAAACGCACCCTATATGTCGAAACTGGGCTGGCTGGTTAATGTGTAAATTCGAAAAAAGAACGCTACCTGGCGATCTCTCGCTGCGCCGCATGCAGCTTGCCTGCGAGCCGCGCCGCGTCCGCCTCGGCACCGCGCGCCCGCGCCTCCCAGTCGCCGCGCGCGCGCCGCTCGCGCTCCGCATCGCTGCGCGCCGCTCCCTCACGCTGCAACGAACTTGCCTTATTACATACTACTCACTAAATATTACACACCTCAAACATATTTTATACATGAATTATCATTACTGCTGAATATAGGCCTCCCTCATAGATAGGATAGAGTCTCATGGGGGAATATCCGCAATAGCTGCCACGCATGGCAATCAAGTTGGAACCGCAGTTTTTTATTTTTAGTCGTTACGCTGCTGCCCCTGTATAAATTTGGTTCCCTCTGTCGCCTCTGGCGGTACTCAATTAGTGATATGGGGTACTGGATACTCTTACACCGATACCACAGGGTTAACATTTACATATTGCTCACAAAAAATTTTACAATATTTACTCGTAATGAATTGATGTCAAGTTGGAAACCCATTATTAACCCTTCGCAAAGAAAATTGAAAATTTTCGAAAATCGGGAAGTTATTGTTTTTACCCGGTTTTTCGAAAATTGAGTTTTCATCAAATCTTGACGTTTTAAGTTCACAGGAAGCCACCCTGGCAATTTTTCGATGGTATCTGTATGTCTGTATGTATGTGTGTGTGTAAACAACTTTTCAATGGCTTGACCGATTGAAATGAGCTAAGCAGACTTCGAAAGTGTTTCATCAAAGTTAGATTTCCTATCAATTTTAACTAATTCGGACTAATAGATTTTGAGAAAACTCAAAAATAAAATTTTGAAAAACTGTTTTTTTTTTAAAAACTTTTAAATGGCTTAATCGATCGATTCCAAAAACTAATCAACTTGTAACCTTGAAAGACTTCGTCGATCGCCGCTGGTTCGGTCAAAATCGGTTATTCGTTCGTGAGATATCGTAAACGAAAAATTTTGAAAAAATAGATTTTTTTAAATTACTCCGATATTTCATATTCAACGTCATAATTTGGTGAAATATGAAGCGAAGTTCCAGGGATGGCCTGCAGGGTCAACCAATTTTTTTGTATAAAACAAGGGTGACAACAAGCACGCAGTCCATATGATGGATAGTGTATGCTATGGCACATAGATATATAAATCTCTTATCTTTTTTTATAATATAGGGTGACAAACGAGCACACAGTCCACCTGATGGTAAATGGTTCCTGTGGCCCATAGACATTTACATCTATCCTCGATTACGAATCAAAAATGCAAATGCGATTTCACCTCGTTTTCAGTAAAAAGGGTCTCCGGTTCTCCACACTCATCATTCGAAACACAGCAGCATTAAGCTACTATTTTAAGCTGGTATTCTGTGAGAGCGTGATCCTTCTCCGGTCGAGCCGACCCATTCGTTCCCGTTGGTTCTCTTCTAACTAACTAACGTCCTGCAGACCGAACTGCGGTCACTGCATCCAGTCTCTGAGAGTCTAAGAAAGTCTCTCAGAGACTAAGTCATCTGCCCACGACAGGAGTATTGAATGACCGACCAATTGTATGCGCAAACACAGGACAACATGATCCGAAGTCGCGCCTATAACCAGTAAACCAATGAAGCAGTCGCTTCTCGACACTCACTATACGAACAATATCACAACAGCATTATTTTGCTATTTTACGTTTTTATTCTGTGAGAGCATAACACTATTACTACGGTCAAGCTGAACTGTTCATGCTGCAGCTAGCTTGACAATGTGGCTCTACCCAGTAAAAAACCTCAAACCCATTATATTCTATTATTAATATAGTTCTTTCATTCAGAGAAAAGAATGCGAAGAGAATGACAACCGACAAAACTTCAATTTCCTTCAAACAATAAGCTTCACAAAACTGCCGCTTGTAAAGAAATATTATTTCTTGTAGTATCTCATTGTTCGTTATTAAAGTACACTGATGAAACGACAGAAACAGCAGACGTCCTGTCAACCTTTCGGAAATAGGCAACAGTTTCAATTTCCTTGTTCTGATAAAATTTTATCGAGTATTCCACGAACCAAACTATCGCTTTTAAACTTCGCGTCGGATTTAAACTCAATTTACTCAAGCATATTTGATATCACGCATCGTTCGTTACAGATCCGTCTGTAACATGTGTTGCGAGATTTTAAACTGGGCGAACAGGACGATGTACTGGACGGTTATTTAATAGAATAAGGGTAAAGAAAAGGGTAAGGGTAACAAACGAGTACACAGTCCATCTGATGGTAAGTGGTTTCTGTGGCCCATACACATTTATCCTCGATTAAGAATCAAAACGCAGATGCGTTGTCACCCCTGAGGACTAGGACGGAATGCCTCGTTTCCAATAAAAAAGGTTGTCGGGATCTCTACACTCACCATACGAAACACAGCAGGATTATGCTGCTATATTCAACGTAAAGGAACGTAATCATATTGTTCTTTTATTTTCTATTATCGATATGATGCATGTATCATATTAATAAATATTATATGACTATCAGGTATAGAGTACATTATTTAGGTTATTTGTAGTATTATTTATTTCATTTATACGTTTGTTATGTATATCTTTATGTTTATAATCACTTACACATATTTTCATATTTTAGTGCACCTCCTTTTATCTGCTTAGCTCGTGGTTGACTAGTAGAGAATGCCTAAAGGCACTAAGTCCACCAATTGTACACTTTATGTGCAAGAAGGATTTTTAAATAAATAAATAAATATAAAAACTATCACACTAAATTTTATAGTTAGCGACCAACCCGAGTTCGATCCTTGCCGGCACTAATTAAATTGTGAAATTAAATTTAACACTTAAAATTTAATTTCAAAATTTAATTGTTTACCACGTGTTAGTCAGTGGAGGAAAACATCATGAAGAAACAAGACTGTCTGGGGAATAAAAGTATTTTGAAGGCATCATTTGATGTCGGCCAACACGCACTGCAGCGTCGCGACGGACATATTGCTCCATAACCTTCTCAGAAATGATAGGAGAGTATAGAGAAAAATATAGTGCCATACTGCCCTCTTGGACGTATATCACTATATTTTGATTCAGTAATTGTGACAAACGACCACAAAGTTCACCTGATGGTAAGTGGATGATGTGGCCCATAGACATCTACATTCATCCTCATTTAAGAATCAAAATACGGATGCGTTGTCACTCTTAAGGGTTAAGATGGAATGCCTCGTATTCAGTAAAAAAGGTCTTCGGTTCTCTGCACTCACCATATGAAAGACATCAGCTATAGGCTGCTATTTTACGCCAGTATTATATGCAAGCATGGTCCTTTCCCAGCCGAGCTGACCTAATAATTCTACAACCATAATATAGCTCTGCCTACGTAATTTAATTACTAAAGTAACTATTTTACAATTCTTAAAATAACATATTAATCACTTTAATATATTTGTAGCTTTCAGGATAAGGAAGTCCATAGTCTCTATTCCTCTGGGTGACAAGCGTGAGTGTTTACAGTTTTAAAACAGACTGTGAAACCTGCTCCCCGTAGTACAACAATGAAAAGCGGACATTGCATTTCAACAAACTCTCTGGAACTGTCAGCTGAGGATAAAGAAGATCTTATTGCCTGTTTTATTATGTATTAAGCAAAAAAAAAACTACATTTAAATCTGATGATAAATGCTTGCGACAGATGCCCTTTCCACGTGTTACCTGCAGTTTTTGCAGGTTTAGCAAAAGATTTGCTGTGATTTAAATCACTAACTTCTAGCGTTAATTTTCTTTATGTATTATACAGTATGGAAGTTTGGAGTTTTAGATATTTGGACAGCCTCGTGGTGTAGTGGTTGTAAGAGTGATCAGCAAATCGTGTGGCCTTGGGTTGGACCAAAATCAGTTATTGAGTTTTATTGTCAAGAAAATCTCAGCAGCAGCCAGGAGTTTGGAGATCGGCAGTGTTTCACCCTAGTGCCTCAGAAAGCACATAAACTCATTGCTCTTTCGCCTAATTTTGAGCTCTTTCTTTCTCTTTCTCTACACTATCGTTTACGTGTACGTTTGTGTGTGATACAGCCATGTTGCTATATATAATGGGTCGGCCCAACCGTGGAAGTATCACGCTCACACATGATACCAGCGTAAAGTAGCAGCTCAAGCTGTGTTCCGTATGGTAAGTGCAAAGAACCGAAGGCCTTTTTTACTGAATACGAAGCTTTCCATCTTAATCCTCAGGGGTGATAACGCATCTGCAATCTAAATCTTAACCGAGGGTAAATGTAGATGTCTACGGCTCGTAGACATCTGTTTATTTCACTTGCCACTTGCCATCAGGTGGGCTGCGTGTTCGCTTGTCATATTTATTCAATACATAAAAAAATATCGTGAACAATAGTTTAGAGAGTAAATTTTACAGTATTATTACGATTGTGACATTGCAATTGCATAAAACGATTATTTATTTCACAATGAAATCGCTTAAGCTTATATTTTGTACTATATTCCTAAGTTCCTGTACCTAGCATGAAGTTTGATGAAGTTTTAATTGAAAATTAGTCTTGGCCGTATCTTGCCGCCTCCAGTCCATTCGGTCCCGGTAGACCGGCAAACGAAGTGGATTTCGGACTTACTTAAAACTCAGGACAATTAGGTGTTACCAGCAACACGGTCGCCATGAAATTGGCTATAAATTATATTAGCTAAAAATAATTTTGCAACGTTCATTCTTTGCTTATTTTTGGTAAAATCAAAATTTATAAATTATGAATGGATCCTACTGCAACATGGTATTGTGAAATAGTAATATTGATCTACTTTTCGAATCTAATTTATCGAATATTTATTAGTATGGACAAATAAATAAATAAAGTTGTAGTGTCTGTGTGTAATGCCAAAATAACAGTTTTTTTTTACTTAATGTATATGAAAGTATATACACGGTATGTATACGGGAGTAGGTAGCACGGTAGTATGTATACGGTACTTATAACAAAAGAGCAATTTTTAAATATTTTGTCTGTCTGTTTGTCAGATAGCAGATGTTATAAGGCTACATAGGCTACATTTATTTTAGAAAAAGAATTATGGCACCGCGAAGAAAAATGAAAACCTATGAATTTTAATCGTAATCATTTCGACGCGGATGTAATAACGTGGAACAGTTAGTAAATAATATAACAAAAAGGAGTTTTGGCGGGAATGTGACCAATGGCTGATTGTTGCTCCTGTTTTATCGTTTGAATACGTGGTAAATGATTTAAAGATGATTTTGATCCGTATACATGATGCGATTTTGTGTATTAAATGTCTACGCATGTAAATTATTAGTGAAAACGATGTGAGTCCTCCGATGGTGATGAGAGCCTCAAGCTATTTTATGGCTATGTGTCTACTTAGCTATGTGTCTACTTAGTCACCATGAGATACTGTAAGTATCAACTATCTACTGGCTCAAGCTGCCATCAAAATTTAAAAATTTCGCAATGTGACGTACTGTGAAAAAGTTCTTGAACAGATTATTTTAAAGGATACAACAATACCGTGGGGTCCACGTCCAAAGAAATTTCTAAAGGAACTGTATCCACGACTGGTCGTCGCTGCTGGTGATAAGAGGGCTGGTTCTTTCCTCGCTCAAAGGCTAAGTATAGCTATTCAGCGAGGAAACGCAGCCAGCGTTCTTGGCACTATACCACGGGGAGCAGGTCTTTTTGACGATTTAAATTTTTAGTTTTAGGTTTTCTATATTATAGTTTCTTCTTTTATATTGTATATATAATTAGTTTAAATCGTAAATATTGAATTAAAAATAGTTTATATTTATATTATGTAATATTATATTAAATAAGCAAATATAATCTATCCCATATATTTTAAAGGATAATTTCATAATTACTTGACATAGGAAAAAGTGCGGTCCATTACCAAAGAAAGAAAGACTGACAAAAATTATGCACAAATCAATCGACCGTAAAATAATTTTTAACATTATTTAAAAAGAAATATTGTGTCTATAAGTCTATTGTACAACACTTAAAAGGAAAGTCGCCTAATTTAAGACAGGATACAAACTAGCGACAATCAGATATTACATTGGAGTCGGATGGTTAGGCGAAGTACACAACATTTCAAAACAATTCTCGTTTGTAGCCTAATTCGTTAAATTATTTACTAAATAAACCCTAAATTTATTTCTAATCAGAAGTTACATTTGTTCGAATACAAGTTGTTGCTATGTTGTAGCGGAAAAATAATAATTAAAAATATAATTTATTACCTATTTTCTTCCTTGGATGTCTTAACAGGCGACCTTGAAAAAGACCATAATGACTTAATTGCCTTAAATATATAGTGACACGCCACCGTGTATATTTTGGATGTAAAATATCAATAAATATAATTTTACGGTTTTTATTGCGCTTAATTTTAACATTTTTAAATTCCGATGTTTTGGGCGCATTACAACACCCATGGACTGAGATGTTTGACGTCCTGATATTAACGAAGTCTATCTTCAATCTTTAAATATTAACACTTAGTAAAATGTACGCAATATGAGCTTACAGTGGAAGCCTTGCAGTAGGATGCTTGGGCTTGGATTAAATTATATTAATTATGATATCCTAAGCAGTTGGTAGCACCTAGCCATCTTCTCTATTGAAATTAGTTTATTTTTAATTCGAATAGCCTCGCGGTTCGTTCTTGGTAGGAATACTTCTTGGTAGGAATCTCCATATTAGTCCTTAGGGGTGACAACACGAATGCATCGAAGATAAATGTAGATGTCTATAGGCTACATATCCACTTACTATCAGGTGGAGTATGTGCTTGTTTGTTAACCTTATTCTACAGAAAAATATTTTTTTAGGTATTTATAAATATAATTACTGTTACCGCTACCGTTAAAGTATATTAAGTTCATTGCTAAAGACAGGCCTTCCTTATAGATTGCGGTTATAGGAAGACATTCCTGCCCATCTCTTGATTTGTTTCCCTCCGACGCCTCTTACGACACCCACGGGATGGTATGCGGTGGTGAATATAGTTACACCGCCACTACACGGTAATTATTTACATAATTAGCATACATCAGTATGTCCACAGCTTTACACGTACGAGAATAATCCCAGGACGTGGCGCGCGGTCGTCTCCTCAGGTCGAACTATTTTGAGCCGTACTCGGAAATTAGTTTCGTAAATAGGAATGTTACTCGCACATACACTAAACAAACACTTAAGCGTGCGCTGAATGTCAAGATTTGTCACGGTTTTTACGGCTTGTAAGGAGGCAAGGAATACTTCCCCTTCAATTTACACTCATTGCCTGTACACGTCGGTGATTAAAAGATAATAAAAATGAAAAAAAAAATATTTGACACAAATAATGAACGCAACGTAGATATATTTTTATAACTTCACTAATATATGCGTTTAACTTCCTTATATTTTTAAATGTGACAGAAAAGTTACAATTCAGCTGATGGTAAATGGTTACTGACATTAACTTTAAACAAAGAAAGCGTCGCCATAGACCAGGAGATATATCAGACTTAAACAATTACAGGCCAATCTCACTAGCCATTGTATTGGCTAAGGTGCTGAACAGTCTATTAAACAGGAAATTGAGAAGGCATATTAATTTATACTCAATTCGGGTTCAGATCTGGACTATCCACAGAAAGTGCAATTTTATGTCTTAAACAGACTGCAAGGAACACAGATAGAAAAACGCCGGTGTATGCCTATTTTTTTAGATCTGTAAAAAGCTTTTAATCTAGTCTCTTATGATATCTTATGGCGAAAGTTAAAGGAGGAGACTGATTTACCCCAGGAGATTATCTCCGTATTTAAATTTTGGTATAGTAACCAAATAAATTATGTTGTGTGGGGTATCAGCTTTTCTGAGGGTTATAGGCTGGTATGTGGGGCTCAACAAGGAGGGTTGAGCTCGACTACGCTTTTCTACTTATACGTAAACCAGTTGATTGTGGAGTTCAGCAGCACTAAGGTCGGTTGTTATATAGACGGAGTTTGCAAAAAGACATGGTGCTGCTGAGCCCCGCAATAGGTGCACTCAGAAGGCTGTTAGAATCTGTGAATCCTACGCAAAGACCCATGGGCTCAAGTACAATATATCGAAGAACAAGCTTATGGTTTTTAATTCAGGCATTAAAAGGCAGCTTACCATGCCTACTGTTAAGCTCTGTGATAGTCCTTTGAACAGACTCGTCAAAAAGTACCTGGGCCACTGGGTAACAGAGGACTTAGAGGAGCACTTAGATATAGAAAGGGAACGCAGGGCGTTGCCTGTTCGTTGTAATATGCTGACCTGGCTGTACGAGCGATGTTTAATTTGTTAAGTAAAAAAAATTAAATACTAACATTAGTTTTAGGTATATATTATTGTTCTACTAACATATAGATGGATATATACCATACCCATTGTAATTACGGTGGCTCTCCATAATTTTCATACCGGGACACGGCACTGCTGGAATTACTGCTTGATGGTTGAAATAAGGGTCTTACCATCTACTAGCATTGCCTCGTTTCGCTATTATATTGCCCGTCATAGGTAACGCTTGAGAGCCAGTTTTTCAGTCGGAATTAAGTTGACCTAACGTATATTTAAATAAAAAATTTAGATATAATAGATAGAAAATAGTTGAGTTGCTTTTCGAAAATCTATAAAAGTAAAAGAAAAAAGATAGATATTAGATGGAGAGAGGAAGACAGAACTATAAATTTATATTACATAATGCCACAGGTTTGTAGGGCACCGCTCGTGGTGCTGTAATAAATATGATAAATAATTTTTACTGCAACTTCGCTTTGTATTTAAAAATTAAAACTTGTTTTATTTTATTTCACTTATGCAAGAAGATCGGAAGAGGAACCTCTTCCAGAGTAATTTTTTACTTACTATATGCCAGTGCTTAGCTAAAATCCCACCTAGTGATAAGTCGCCAAAAAGCCCTATATGAAAAAGCTTACCTCTCTCAGCGTAACAAAAGTCTAGTTACTCTTGCCTTGAGTAAATGGACTTTTGTTGTCGAAATTGTAGCCAAACGAAAAGACAGATGCTGTTAAATTATTTCACTCCCTTGCCCATAATAATAATAATAATAATAATATTTTATTTGCATAAAACATGGTATATAATAGATTTTACAGAACGTTTCCGATCAGCATGTTTTGCTATGGTTATTCATAGCATGCAATTTTTTTTTTACATTAATATTTTTGGCTACAAAAATCCTTGATACTATAGAAATTACAATTATTTAGGCACTGATACAGTTTTAATTTAAATGATCTTGTATTTAATATTTTTAAATAATTAGGTATCTTATTATATAAGTGAACACACATAAATAAACAACTTTTATTATATTTTCTTATTCTAGGATTATCGTTTAGTACAAGTCTATATGGATCTCGACGATTGCGGGGATTTACATCATCTATCGTTGTAAACAAAGTTTTGTGCTTGTGTACAAACATGCATACTTCATAGATATAAAGTGATGGTAGTGGTAATAAGCCAAGTTTTTTAAACACTGGTTGACACGATTCATTTGGTTTTTGCCCACATATAGCTCTAATGCATTTTTTTTGCGCGACAAATGCTTTGTTTTGATCAGTGCTGTTGCCCCACATTATAAGACCATACCGTAGTATTTATTTATTTATTTATTTATTTATTTATTTAAGAAATTTATGAATACAAAGATGAATAGTTTTAGTGTAAACATAAACTCATTAGAGTTTTTCCGTACACCATTGCTGTCGACACATTATTCTAATTAATACTTTATAATAAATTACATTACCAAAGTTACATTAATATTATTACCAACTTAAATTAGGTGCATTAAATGTTATGTTTCTAATTGACAAAACTATTTATGGGTACAAAAATACAAAATAGTCTTAGGCGATGAGCGTAAAATCACATGGTGAACTTATTACATTCTGTGAATAATCGTGACACAGGAACATATATTTTTATAAATTTATAATAAGATATGTTGGTAAAGTAAACCAATAATATAGAACGAGAAGTTGTTTAAAGTGTTACGAGTATTTAGTAAGAGTTAATTGTATATAAAAAATTTTTAGTTTATATTTTATGTTTTTACGTGTAATGACGTCTTTCAAAGATCTAGGTAACTGATTGATTAGATTAGGTATAACATAGTTTAATGTTCTTTTTCCGTATAAGTTATTATATCTAGGTAATTGCAGTTTTAGATGATCAGTTCTGCGTGTGGAGTATAATAACTTATCTACCTTTTTAAAATTTTCAGTAAAGTAATTTTCGGTTAGTAATGTTAGTTCAACTTTGTCGTGAATAGGTATAATTTTACAAAATGCAAATAGTTTTCGATAATCATCTTTAAAATTAATTTTGAGATTATTAGGGACTATTTGTTTTAAAATGCGCAGCTGAAGTGAGTAAATTCGATCTAGATATGTTTTGTAGGTTCTACCATAGCTTGACAAGCCATATTGTATAACAGATTCAGCTAAGGATTTATAGAGCATTAAAGAGGTTTTGTAAGGTATTTTTTGTTTGATTAATGTAAATTTCGCTAATATTCCTCTTAATATATCACAAACACGATTTACATGCTCTTTCCAGTTTAACCGATCGTCAATTATTAGACCAAGATAGGTGTGCTTATTTACAATTTCTATGGCATCGCAATTACAGGGTGTCGAATTGTTAGTATTTTGTATGTGAAGGCAGTGATGTGTGTGCGCTATTAGTTTAGGTATAAAAGAACTTCTGTTGTGGCTTGTACTTATATACATAAGTTTAGTTTTGGCAGCATTGAGTACTAAACCGACGTCGTGTGACCACTTCGTCAGTGTGTCAAATTCTTTTTGAAGTTTCATTAGTACCTCCTGTATACTACGCCCAGCAGCTACTAAACAGGTATCATCTGCAAACTGATAGATCTCACACTGTTTAATTAAATTAGAAAGATTGTTTACGTAGGTGAGAAAGTGTAAAGGTCCAAGAACTGAGCCCTGTGCTGTGCCTTCAGTTACCTGGACAGGGAAACTAAGAGCATCACCAACTTTTACTCGATAAGATCTTTCATGGAGATAATTTTCACACCACGCTAGTAATTTTCCTCTAATTCCGCTATCATTTAAGCTTTCAATTAATTTGTTGTGTCTTAGCGTGTCAAAAGCTTTGCTATAATCAATGAAAACGACTAAAATGTGCTCTTTAGAGTCAATATGCGTGTACAAACTGTCTGTGAATGCAGAAAGTAGTTGTGAGGTATTCTTTTGAGGTTGGAAACCATATTGTTTGCTAGTTAATATATTATTACTTTCATAATACCTATGGATTTGTGCGCTTATATATTTTTCGACTATTTTGTCTATGGTAGGTAATATCGTTATTGGTCTATAATTCTCATACTCAGTCCTACTACCTTTTTTGTATATTGGTCGAACGATTCCATTTTTTAATAGGGGAGGATATTTGCCCGTAATAACGCTTGCATTTATTAATTTAGCAATAACTGTTTTGATTTTTCCGCACAGTAGCTTTATATCAATGGCTCTTATCCTGTCTGCCCCAGGGGCTTTGTTACTGCTTATTGATTTAATTATATTTTCCACAGCTTTAGAATCGGCAGGGATAAATCGCATGGTTACATTTGCAGTAGATTCATAGATTGCTTTGTCAAGCAATAATTCCGAACATTGCGGAATTATTTGTTTCACACTATTGTTGAATGTATTAGCAAATGTGTTCGCAATGTCTTTACTAGTGCAGCCATTATTACCAAAATAATTATGAAGTGCATCATCAATTGAAGACTTAATCTTGCCCGTCAGCCTATTTAAAATCTCCCAAAGATTTTTAGAGCTTTGTTTATTTGAAATAATATCAGATTTTGTATTTTTATTTTTAGATTTGTTAATTAGCTTATTTGCGTAGTTTCTAGCCTTATTATATTGTAGTTTATTTACTGAATTACTAGTGTTTTTTATCCATTTTAAAAATAACTCGTCCCTATACTCACATGCTCTAATAATTTTCTTATTTATCCAGTTATTATTTCTTGTATTATTTGTTTTAATTTTTACAGTGTAAGCCGAATTTCTATAACAATCCATGAAGTTTGTGTATAAAGAATTGTACATATTAATTGGGCATGTCATATTGCACGTAGACTCCCAATCAATTTTTTCTAATAATGTAAATAGCTTTTGGTTATTAATGCAAGTTTTATATTTTGAGACAGGCTGTGTACGTGCTCCAAGACAAGCCAGTATTATAGTCCGATGATCGGCTAGTGTTGTTCCAACTGCTGCAGTGTATAGGTCTTGTGTGCGGGATCGAGCGTAAATATGATCTATACATGATTTACTTAGTTTTTTATTACATAATTCGATCCTAGTATGTGCTGTAATCCCACATAGAAGGCCCAAACTGTGCAGCATATTATTGTATTTATGAGTTATAGGGTTTTCCGATTTCAGGTTTATGTTAATGTCTCCTAGTAAGTATAAGTCAATAGATTTTGAGCATTTTTTGATAGTATTTTGGAGTTCGTCGATAAAGTGAATTTTGCTACAACTCGGGGGACGGTAAATTGCACAAATGTTCGCAGTATAATTAAAATGAGTGGTGATATTTAGTAAAATGTTTTCAAAATGTGTAGTTTTTGTTGTTATTATGTTACATTTATGTTTGTTACTTACGTATATGATGATACCACCACCCTTTCTTGTCTTTCTTAGGGCTGTGAACATTTGGTAACCATTTATATGATACAAGCAACTAATACTATCCGTTATGTTAGCCTCCGTTAGAATAATGACGTCTATGTTTTTATTAGCAGTAAGTATACATTGTTCGAGCGTGGATAAGTTTTTTAAGATTGACCTTATGTTAATATGGATACATAGTAAGTTTATATGCATATTAGGAATATTACACAGGAAATTATTTATGTTTAAACAATCTAACAGTTCATTAATATCGTCTTGTACGATGTCCATTGTAATAACTATAATTTTTGTTTAAATAAATGAGTAATAACTATATATTATTAGGGCTTAATAGATGGCTTGTAATTATTAATAGTTAAAGCTTGTACGTCCTTCATTGTTCTTAAGGTATGAATTTTTGATTTCTCATCCTTTCGTGCCTTTACAAATCCCTTTTTAAACCATACATACTTGAAGTTTTGGTTGATTTTTAGCTCCTGTTTAGCTTCCCATAGTATAGCCTTGTTAGTTTTTGTCATGGCCTCTCGTATGTATAAAACATTATTATTGTTTCTCTCGGAGGGGCATATGTCACCTACCGTGGTTTTGATAGTTTTCGCTGCGGTCATCCATTTTTCTCGGGCTTCTTCGTCCTGCAACTCTACTTCAATATTGAATGGTTGGTCTTTTCTTCCAGGTAATCTCCGAGAACTTTTGATTGCTTCGAGGGGCTGTTTGAGCTTCAAAGCAACATTTTCCACTAATTTATTGACCACTTCTGAGCTTTGATAAGGAACGTTGGCTATTTCTATATATTTTATGAGCTTTTCTTGTTCAATTTCTTGCAAACGTTGTTCAAGGGCACCGACACGGGTTTCTAGATTAATATTCTTGTTAGTTAGCTCCAAATTCTTCCGTTCAAGGGCTAGTAGAGATTCTACATATGCATGGTAGGACATGACAGCGGTTTTTATGTTTGTTATGTTTTTTATTTGTTTAAGCGCATACACGAATTTATTTATTTTGATAGAGACATCGCTTACATGTAGTTTCCAATTTATATCGTCATCTATAGTTAAACCTAAAAATTTCGTATGACTAGCTGCTTTTATTTTAGGAATGTTAAGTTTAATATTATGTTTATTATTAGTGCATTTATTAAATTGTATATATAAAGACTTGTCTAAATTAATTTTTAAATTATGTATGTCAACCCAGTTAATTAAAGTATCTATTGTATTATTTATGTCAGCTTCGTGGTCACTCAAGTTATTTTTTTTTTATTGGAAGTCACGATTATTGAAATGTCATCAGCAAATAGAATACATTTATGCTTCATAATATTAACAATGTCATTTAAGTACAACAAAAACAGAATTGGACCGAGAACACTTCCCTGTGGAACACCATATTTCTTGTTTCGGTATTCGGACGAGTATGGAATTATGTCCCCATTTACATCGGCTTTAGTAATAATAACACATTGTTTTCTATTATAAAGATATGATGTTATCCAGTGAAGGGTTGCTCCTCTAATTCCAATCTTTTCCAATTTCTGTAACAATAAGTCATGTGAAACTAGGTCAAAGGCTGATAGGTCAAAAAATAGTCCCGTTGTGAAATTATTATTATTGATATTTGATACTATTATTTTTATGAGTGAAAATATCGCCAAAGTTGTAGATTTATCTTTCTGAAAGCCGTACTGTTCGTTTGATATAATGTGATATTTATTACAAAATTCAATAAGTCTTTTATACATGCATTTTTCATATATTTTTGATATTACGGATATTAGGGTTATTGGTCGATAATTATTAATATCATCTTTCTCGCCTTTTTTAAACAGCGGCTTAACTATTGATAGTTTCAATGTATCTGGAAAGATTCCACACGAAAATGAAAAATTTATTAAATATGTCAAGATTTCAATTAATTCAATTATACATTTTCTTATTATTTTTGTGTTTATGTCATCGTGGCCTTCAGAGCTAGTGTTGTTCAATAGCATTATTTCCCTTCTTTTCAGACATAGGTCTAAGAAACATAGAGTTGACATTCGCGCTGTTAATGGTTACATTTTTCGCTTTAGTGTGTGTTGTTGATTCACGGGTCAAATCAATAAAATGATTGTTAAAAGCAGAAGCTATAATATATATATATATATATATATATATATATATATATATATATATATATATATATATATATATATATATATATATATATATATAATATCTACAGGATTCGTAAGAACTTTATTATTAGCTATAATTTTTTCTATATTTTTCTTGTCATATAGGTTAGATATTTCTTTTTTGATAATGGTCCATGTTGCTTTACATTTGTTATTATTTTTATTTATAAACTTAATATTAGCATTCTTTTTTAAATTAAATACACATTTTAAGAGCTTAGAACATGATAGGTAACGTAGTCTGTTAGCCTTACTTTTATTTTTATAATATTTAAATCTTAACATTCGTTTTTCTTTACAACTTACTTTGAGTCCTTTGCTTATCCAATTTTGTTTTTTATTTTGTAAATTTATTTTAATTCGTTGTTTTGGAAAACAGAGATAGTAGAAAAGGCAGAATAATTCATGAAATCGGCTGAATGCTGTGTTAGCATCATTTTCCATGTATGCCTCAGACCATGACAAATTCTTCAGGCATTCTTTAAACTTCCTGATGTTATCTAAGTTATAGTCTCTCTTGTAAACATAATATATAACATGTTTTTGTGGCTTACCTTTTATAGGAAAGCTTAACAATTGTGCTGTATCATGATCGGAAAGATACAGTGGTAGCAATGTTGCAGTCGCATTTTTAATGTTACTTAATATATGATCAATACAAGATGACCTACGTGTAGGAACATTGAAATGTATTTTCAAATTATAATTGTAGGACAAATCTTGTAAATAGCTTGTGATTTTGCCTTTTTTTAGTGTGTTTATATTAAAGTCTCCAGCTATAACCATATGTACTTTCGATTTGTATTTTACAGTTAGGTCATGCAAAAGTGTGTTTAACTTAAATAAGAACTGTGCTGGGTCGTATTGGGGGGTTCTGTAGAGACAAATAGTAATTAATTTAATATGTATGATTTCTATGCCGCATGCCTCGAACGTATTCTGGGTAGCATAATTTTTTATGAATGATAATTCATTGAACAATATACCCTTTTTAACTAAAATACATGTTCCACCTCTTTGTTTTTCTCTACAGAAGTTGGCGGCCATGTCATACCCACATATTCTTACATTACTCTCAAAACCTTTTTTTATGAAAGTTTCGGAAAGACATATTACATCCGGATCATTATTTTTTGCTCTTAACTCCTCTATAGTTACGTCTATTAAATCTTGCTTTGACAAAATACTAGCAATGTTTTGGTGAAGAATACTAAAATGATGAGTATTAATTAAATTTTTATGGTCGAAAAAATTTATCGTTCTTTTTTATTACTGGAAAATAATATGGCATGGTCCCTTTCTTACAAATTACAGGAGGTTTTGAGTGTTCGTCAATTTTTTTTTTAAAGTAGAAGGGAATTGTTCCTTTTTTTGGTTTATTTATGGTTTTACATAATTTAAAACTTGGCTTATTACTCGCTATTCTTTTACTAATTTCACTAGGATTTAAATATTTTTCTGCGTAGTCACTATAGTCAATAGCATAATTTATTGATTTACAAATGTCGAAACGATTTGAATATTTTTTACAATCTACAAATTTACAATTTTTACGTTTTTCGCAAATATTTTTGATACTATAGTTTAAATTATTAACATTTATGTACCTATTTTTAATAACATTAAGTACAATTATTGTATTTTTACTAAAAGTATCTATTATAGCATAGGACGAAAAATAACGAAAAAAAAAAGAAAAATAGAAAAAAGGACGAAAAAAATTCAATAATTTTCAATAAAACATTCTCCCATATACAAAATGCCGGGAAATGGTTTCCTATCCAGATAAGCTGACGCGTAACGAATGTAACATCGCTCTCAATTCTTCGCACCTGTCATGTTGTCAGCTGTCAAGTTGACATAAGTGACAAGGGAGTACGCGACACGCCCTTGAGTCCACCAGGGAAAATATTTGTGCTTAGTGCCATCGATTAGCTATGAAGAATAAGCATTGCCGGTAGAATATATATATATATATATATATATATATATATATATATATATATATATATATATATATATATAAAAGGTACACATCAAAATAACTTAAGCTTTTTCTATAATATAATATTGAGGGTGAAAAATGATGTTATTTTAGTTAATATTAAGTAGCTCCGGCAGTACATAGGCGCCAGCAAGCAACTCCAAACAAAGAAGGTTAAAGATGCGTGTCACCCCAAAGTATCAAGATTAAGGGCCTCACAGACTTTAACTATACTAGTTCCTTTATCCCTTATACCGAAAGGTAACAGTAGATGCACTATTGTTCATTGCTTAACGGCAGAAAGGTAATAATAATCAATACAGACCGATTCTCAGGTCGTCATCATTAAATAGAGCCCTTTACAAATCCACTGTTGAATATAGCCCCACAAAGTCAAATAAAACTCAAGAACTATAAGAGGATCTTTATTTTGTAAAATTCATGAGTGCTAAGTTATGTACAGCATTTAATAACTTAAAAGTGTTCAGCGTAAATTTTTAACGCAACCCTTTGTGAAACTTTTCGACGAAATTTTAATTTCAAACTTTAGGTCAGTTATTGCGAACATGCAAATATTAAAGTACCGACCCTACACAATGTCGATCCTGAACGTCGTTGCTTTCAACGGACACAAGTAATTTCGAACTCATTTCTGAACCAGTGATCAATCAAAGGCCAGAGTCCGAAGTACCGCTAGGAAATGGACGCGTAAATTTCCAAGTACAAATTAAAGTACGGAATATATTAGAAATTATTATTATTATAGGTTTTTATAATATATTATTATATATATATATATATATATATAATTATTATAGGTTTGCTGGAAGAGAACTCTTATTAGGGTTAAGCTCGCCTTTGTACATTTATTTAAATATTTAATAATTGTTACCAACTTATTGTGTGTACAATAAAGAATAAAGAATAAAGAAATTAATGAACTTTTTACAAAAAAAATGTAATCGCGTTTACGTACAAACGATTTAATTTTTAATTCAAAGTAAATGCAGACTTCAAAAAACTAAAAAGTTTAAAATAATTTCTTCATAATAGCTCCTGAAGTTGGTGCTTAGAATCCGAATTCAGAAGCATTAAGACTTAAAAATATAACAACCTAACGAACCTATATTACCAGATTTTAAAGCGTTTAAGTTTGTTAATTTTTGATGTTTCAGGTGCTTTATAGGCACACACGTCACACACACTCACACACACGGTCACGGGGGAGATTGAGGTGTTCGATGTAATTATGTCATAGTTAACTTGGTTACCTTCAGTTTTTAAATTTTTTTTTGTTGTTTGTCACAAGTTCAAGATAACTACTAGGACGTCGTCTTTATAGTTACATTATAAACAATAGTGAAAATTTTCCTAAAATTTTCATGATATTAAGATTCATTAAAATCAATGAACATATATAAAATTACGCATCGAATATACTTCTCGATTTTGGACTTGGTTAAAAAAGGAGCAAATTGAGATAAGACACCTTTAAATACCTACAATTCTTTGCGATTTCTTATTTTTTGACATACTTAATTAGGAGTAAAGAAATATAGCTCCTTTTTTAACAGGTTTCGTTCTGAAAATTATGCCAAAAATTGCTATTTTTTTCATCATCATTGCATCAATAACATGCAACCTAAATTTTGAAAGCCTTAAATTAAAAAGAATAGCTGTATAGAAAATAATCCTATAACCTAATGTATCTCATACCCCAAATATGATGTTGACTGCCTCGGTGGTCCAGTACTTGTAAGCATGATTGGTGATCGTGCGGTCCCGTGTTTTAATCTCAAGTCGGGTCAAAATCAATCATTGGGTTTTACTGACAAGAAATTCCCTGTAACACCCGAACACACTACACTCAAAAGACAAAATAGATTGGTGGATTTTTCATGTCGCCCCCACACAGGTGACAAAATAAACTAATATCCGTAATAAGCCCTAACATAACGTTAGATCGAATACAAACAAGGATATATTAAAACGTTAAAAATATCTTTGGGATGTCAGCGAGCTGAAACCGGCTCAAAGCGGGCCCGACGTTGATTGATTGCCTCATATTGTTGTGAAAAAAAAAGATAAATCTCTATTTTAATAAACAAACCGATACATCAGTTTTAAAATAACAGTTTAGTGCCTTAAAGGTTAATTTACAACTTATTTCTTGCAAGCGGTTAAAGACACTATTATTATAAAAGGTGATGCTTACGGAATAATCTTCCAACAAGAACGAAGCAAATTAATTATTTAATATTCTATAAGTAGAAAGCCTATATTCAGGAGATGTCTTATGACGGGCTGCAATGATGATAAAGGTAAAATGGTATTGTGATAATAATTTCAGCTTGCTATTTTATCTCGTGTTGACCGACCGACACTTAGACCAATAAAGAATTGGTATCCTGGTACCTATCGGAACGAGGCTGCCACCCGAGAACCTTTTTTGTCTATCCATTCTTCTAGCTCCAGGATCTTCTCGTCAGTCCGCATATATATATATATATATATATATATATATATATATATATATATATATATATATATATATATATATATATATATATAGATATATGAAATGAAAGATTTTTATTCAATATTGATTACTGTATAATACTTATTGACCTTAATTTTTTATTTACCACTGGTTCGCAAAAACCTCTGTCCTGGGAAGATACACAGCGGGACTTTTTTTTTTAAATATATGTCAATTTACAATGAATTTATTTTGTACAATTTTGTATGAACTTTATATATATATATATATATATATATATATATATATATATATCACTGGGACTGAGGTGACCACCACCATGCTAGTTCTATAAAAATTCATACAAAAATTGTACAAAATAAATTCATTGTAAATTGACATATGTTTTTTAAAAAAAAAGTCCCGCTGTGTATCTTCCCAGGACAGAGGTTTTTGCGAACCATACATATCATAACATCTATATGTGCCGTATCGAGTGCTATGTACACACAGTAATAATAAGTTACGATTTCTGTGACTCTGCAGCATCCTCAATGATATAGCTTGATGCAAAAATTAATTTTTTGTGTGTAGCACTAGCGTTAACAAAATAAATCATTAAATTAATAATTATTTGAGCTATTATTGATGTTTATTTTGTGTTGTAAAAAGGTCACCTACCAAATTTTCTCAGGGAACACAACACCCTTCCTAATTCGTCGCCAAACATCCCTTATTGACAACTTCCCTGTACTTAGGTACTATCAGAGTTTGCTTAGGCGTTAGGTATTAAAATGAGGGTGCAAAGGGTGCTTTGTACAGGGGGCGAGTACACAAATAAATAGTGTATACAAATATTTGTCGAATATTGCAAATCAACCCCGTCTGGTTGAATCCGCAGTATGTTGTTCAATGAGTGGATATATTCTATTTCAACGCTTATTTGAATGATAACTAACTAAAATTACAGAAACAAATTATTATACCAATAAACAGAACAGAATTCTTGAGAATTTTATCATTTTTAATTTACATGGTTCTGTAACAGCTAATCCGTCTATTTTAACGTGATAGAGCCCCGTTTGAGCCATTTATGTTTTTAATAGAATATGGACGATAAACGAGTATACAGTTCATCTGATGGTAAGTGAAGCTGTGGCATATAGACATTTACATCTACCCTCGATTAAAAATTAAAAATCGTTTCCAGTAAAAAGGATCTCCGGTTCTCTACACTCCCCATACGTAACAGAGCGGCATTAAGTTCTTAATCGAGGCTAGATGTAGGTATCCATAAACCTCAGAACTCACTCGGATTACACATAGTTGGACTGTGAGCCTGTTTGTGAACCTTATTTTATAAAAAAGTGGTTCAGCAGTAGAGTTTTACAAACTGATGTAATTAATCAATGTTGAAAGGAAGAATAACAGTTATAATTATTATTTTATTGAAAGTAGTTTATTTGTGCAAAAAATCTATTTAATGTGCACAATATTTACGTGTTAGAGCCATGTTGCAGTTATATTAGTAGTATAGTTGTAGCACGAATGGGTCGGCTCGACCGGGGAAGGATAACGCTCTTACAGAATACCAGCGTCAAATTGTAGCTTAATGCTGCTGTGTTTCGTATGGTGAGTGTAGAGAACCGGAGACCCTTTTTACTGGAAATGAGGTATTCCATCTTAGTCCTCACGGGTGACAACGCATCTGTATTTTGTTATTTATTTTGTAGTCAAGGATAGATGTAGATGTCTATGGGACACAGCAACCACTAACCATCAGATGAACTGTGGGCTCGTTTGTCATCCTATCCTATAAAAAAAAACAATACTTTATCTTCAAAGCGAAGGACCGTCATCACCAAAAAAGTAATTATACCTTTGTATCTGCGTACAATATAATCTTCACGAAGCCCGTGATGACGTCACTGCCAAAACAATGACTGGCGATTGGTCGGAACCATGCCACGTGACGTGCACGCGCCAGCTCTTTTGCCGGCAAATTAGGTGCAGTGCAGGGGAGCTTAGCTCCGTTTATTGAGTTCAGTGTTGGGATAAAAATCATTTACATATTTTTCATTCTGACTGTACTTACCAAATTGCGTTTGACGAAGCAATTTTGAGTGATTTTCGTAACAACTATTGAGATACATTACGTTATGGACAGTTGACTAAAGAAGTATATTATTTTCCATAGTGTATTCTTTTATTCACCACCAGACAAATTCGCGCAGTGTCTGCATAAATTTGAGATTCTTAAACTGGTTATAATTTCATATGTTTTAAATGTTTAAGGACTTAAACTTAACGATTATAGTTAAAATTAAAGATACTATATAATATCTAATATTAGAGCGAAAAACGTTGCTATTGCGGTCCATGAACGCCTGCAGTAAACTTTAGACAAAGAAGGCTTCAAATTTCTTTGTCACCTCTGAGGACTAAGCTGGAACTTACCGCTTATATCTGGTTCTCTTTCTCCTTCGGACCGGAGCATAGCGGTACAAGTACCTACTGCTATATGGCGGGAGCCCAAGCACTGATTTTTGGCGGCAGAAATAGTTATGAGTTTGGTACCTATTCAGACGTACGGTACAAAAGAAGGCCACCAGTAAACTATTATAGTAATCCAAGTTCTTCTTATTATTGTAAATTAATCGTTGCTAATAAGATAATTAATAGAATCAGGCGTTACTTTGCGGAAATCCATTATACTAAAGATATTAAGAGTTACTTTGCAACACCCGCTCAATAAAATAAAATGATATGTCTTACCGAGTTTGAAGAGCACCTCCCGCCCTCCCTCAATTGCGTGCACTAATTCCGTCACCACTAATCCCCAGCACCACTACTCCCAACACCACTATTCTAGGAAAGACACACCATCGACGATAATACGACACGTGTCGTGTGATGCCTTTACACGAGGCTTTGCGGTCAGCCACCGTAGGGTCTATATCACATGAAGATGTCTCGTGTAGAGGCCAAATGCGTGCAGTAGTATCGTCAACGGTGTGTCTTTCCTGGAGTAGTGGTGTTAGTAGTAGTGTTGTTGGGAGTAGTGGTGTTGGGAATAGTGGTGTTGGGAGTAGTGGTGCTGGGCTGAGTGGTGATACGATTAGTGCACGCAATTGAAGGGGGGCTCATATGCTCTTCAAACTAGGTAAGACACATCATTTTATTTTATTGAGCGGATGATTGCAAAGTAATTATTGGTATCTTTCGTTGCTAATAAGTCAATTTATTCGGATGGTAACTAAATCTCAACCTGTATTTAAGATAATATGTGATTATGAGTCTGTTACACGTTCGATTAGTAACGGCCATTATAAGATAAAAACTAACATTCAATAAAAAATCAATAAAACATATACACAATAGGGATACTAAAACGCCAGCTGCAAAATCAATACGATCTCCAATTAAATCTCCGCCCAGCTATAATCCTGCCTACCCCAAAAAAGTGATTCATCTATTACACCCTCCGCAAGTAAAATCATAATGATATAATAAAGCTTTCGCAGATTCCCTACTAAGGATTATTGGTATAAATAATTCAATAAACAATTACGTATGTCATGCACCGGGATTGAACTTGTGTTTCGTAATCTGCTTACTTTAATCTAATATAAGATGCCTTATGCCAACGGACAGCACTTTACGCTATAAGTGGGTAAGATTTAAAAGCTGTAGGAGATTTAACTAAAGGTATCTTAAATCTTTTTTAACTTTCTTTCAAAAATCCAAATTAAACCACTGAGAAAAACATAAAATTTTTAATTATGATAAAAATAAAATAATGGTTTGAACATTACCTACGTGTTTTAATATTTCTTTTAATTTAACTTTACGTCCTAAGTAGGTTTAATAATAATAATATTTATTGTTTCTCACATAACTTATACAAACAAATCATACTGAAGCTCTGTAGCCCGTGGTAGTTGAAAACTGTGATGAACTGAAACGTTCCCCGTTTCAGTGACACATATTTGTAATGTGACAAGCTAGCAAATAGTATAAAGTTAAGTAGAATAATATCAAAAATAACTTTTGGTTATGAAGCCGTAGGAGGAATATACAGAATGAAAGTACAAACTTTTTATTTAATATCGATTATAAATAATACGGATTGAACGTCATTTTTATGTTTAATTTATCATTGGTTTAAAAATACCTCTGTACTGGTAAGAACCAGCAAGAAACCCAGTGCGGCTTTTATTTTACTCATATATACATATCATAACTTAACAGATTCCGTGTCGCACAAGGTAGGTTATTACTGTAATTTTTTCCGTACTCGCAAGTATTTAATAAATCGTCCTAAAATTATTTGCACAGCTCACATATCAGTGAGCACCACTCGACTGAAATGCATTTGCTAATCAATTTCAACGGGAGATGCGTTCAACGTGAATTGGATCTACTGTCACGGTGATATTAAAACGCCATGACTATGAAGATATAAAAGCCGTATGAAAATCTGAAAGAAAAATTACGGAAATCATTTGTAGAATTTTGGATTCTGTAAATAAATGTTTTTCGGAGATCATCACCTTAATGCAATTAATAGCTTCATCAGACGGCCTTCTAGACAAAGAAGAAGCTCTATCACGTTGTACTTAGATTTTTTATATAACAATAAAGCTATGAAGAAAGTAGATCGTTATAGATACAGTTTGTAAAATATATAAAAGATTAAGTATTTATTTTGGACGAGTTAATTGCCATACTCCTGCTTATTATTAAAAGTACGATATAGATAAATAAAAAATTATAATATTAAACTCAAATTAAAATATAAGATTAACTATAGTATAATAAATCATTAACTCATTTTTTTAAGTAAGGTAACTTCAATCTCTAACACTTAAAAACCACTAACACTAGTTCGCCACGATTAAAGCTAGGACTATCTACAGGAGAGAAGCGACGAACAAAACTGTAAGTAGTTATTTTTAAATATCATTTAAGTTATATTACGGATTAATAAGCCGAAATAGCAATGGACGTGCTATATAGCTCGAAGAACCAATAACCGATGTGGAATATAGGTTCTAAAGCGGTAGCCCCGTATCGGTAGGCGAAGTGTAGGGCTGTCCCCTCTATATGGAGTGACGACCTGGTAAGACAGCATGCAGGAAGTCGATATGGATGCATGTGGCTCAGAACCGTGCTCTCCCTTAGGGGAGGCCTATGTTCAGCAGTGGACTTGTATAAGGCTGTAATGATGATGATGATGATGATATAAATAATTCCATCAAGTATGTAGATAAATCGTAATATACAATGAGGAGTGAGTTATTTGATCAAAATTTCTTATTAATCAATTTCCTCAGAGGCAAGAACCTAAGTAATTCGTGTAACCAAATTCCAAATTATACGGACGAGCGGACTAACCGCACGCAGAGAGAGGCTTTACTCCTACATTGGATCAACGAAGGACCAATTATCGTTAAATTAGAGCCAGGGTTTGGACAGGAACCTTTGATCACATTAATCAATCAGATTTATATTCTAAATATTTTTAGATAACTTGTTATATACTCGTACATTTTATTGTAATACAAGCTGGCTCAGCAGACATTGTTCTACCCTTTCCGGTAGGCTGCACGATGAGTTTCGCTGCGCAATCATTCTGTACTTTTTACAGAGTAACTATCATTTGTTTTAAATATTTGAATCTTTACCTTTCTGAGGATAAGCTTTTATTAGCTACGCCTGTCACCCACACGGGTACCAAAAGGACCCGATTGAGGATAGTGCCAAATGACTACCATTTATATATTTATACCAACAGAGTTCTAAAACACCTTCTCGCCACCTTCTGATCCATATATCTACGCATATGTGCTCGTCTGTTGAGGGTATTTTTAAAATGGCCCATCTTCAATATATCGCCAATTCGATCGATTACCTTTAGTCTAAGTGTCCCTTGCTGACACTGCAACTCACATCTGCAGCACAAATTTCAAACGTTCAACTTTATATATGGAGACACGTCTTTTAAGACCATACCCGGTGTATCTAAGAATCGTGACCTCAACTTCGAACGCCTAGTGTAACGATTACGACAAAGCTTCCTAACTATGTAAAGATATAGGAAGATAAAATCTAATGGTGATGACTGATTCATCATCAAACGGGACCACCTTATCTATTTAAAGATGTTTCGAAAACAATTACGTACAAAGTTGTTTAAAACCAGCATCAAAATCCTTTACTAAATTCACGATTTTAACTTAAAACTATTTATGTACATTAAGAAAAAATATAAAAAATAGATAAACATAATATTAAACCCAACTGATTTATTTGTTGTAAATTAAAATAAAATCAAAGTATTTGCTATACTACATTGTAAAATTATTAAAAATAAAAACGATAGCATTTTTCCCTTCATTGTTAAAACTTTTTAGTTCCTAAAGTAGGTATATTTTATTCATAAATAAGGAACTTACTATACGAATAAAATCCTTCTCTTACAACTTGAATACCCACAGTGTTAGTGGTAAAAACACCGGGGAAAAAATACTGTTTACCGAGATCAAGTTGCAAGTCCAGAGGGCTATAATCCAAGAAGCCAGTACAGATCGTACAAAAATATTTACTTTTATAGGAAATGTTCTATGAAAAAAATTCTACTTATCTCGTCTTTTTATTGTTATTATATTTCTTCATATCATTTTTATATAATAAGATAACAAATAAGCACATAAGTCAACTGTTTGGTAAGTGAATGCTGTGTCCCATAGATAACTACATCTATCTTCCATATAGAATCAAAATACAGATGAGTTGTCACTCCTAAGGACTAAGATTAAATGCCTCGTTTAAGTAAAAAGGAAAAGGGTCTCCGGTTCTCTACACTTATCTTATGAAAGCTGCTATTTCACGATGGTATTTTGTAAGAGCGTGGCTCTTCCCCGGTCTAGGCGACGCATCCGTGCTTTGTAACTGTGATCAGATCGGGTCACTGGTTTTAAGATTGCCTTACTTTCAGGCCGTCTTATTTTTTACACACTTTATATTAGCTTGAACTGTACGAAGCATAAAATAGCAGTTTGATGCTGCTCTGTTTTGTATGGTGGAATTCTATCTAACGGTGAAAACGCAACCGTATTTTGATTCTTAATCGAGGTTAATATAGTTGTAGTACGAATGGGTCGGCTCGGCCGGGGAAAGACCACGCTCTTACAGAATACCAGCGTGAAATAGCAGCATAATGCTGCTGTGTTTCGTATGGTGAGTGTAGAGAACCGGAGACCCTTTTTACTGGAAATGAGGCATTCCATCTTAGTCCTCACGGGTGACAACGCATCTGCTTTTGATTTGTAATCGAGGATAGATGTAGATGTCTATGGGCCACAGCATCCACTTACTATCAGGTAGACTGTGTGCTCGTTTGTCATTTTAATTCTATTAATAAAAATGTATGTATGAATGAATGTAATATAATTGTATAATTCAGTTTTAACACCACTTCCAGACGTCTGGATAACCTGTATAATCTGATTACAATAATTTATTAACTGTGACGTAGTATTCTCACCAAGGTTATTATTATAGTTTTCGATCAATACGTGATGCTTAAGTTTTCATTAACTCTATTACTATTCAACTTAGTTAGAATGTAATAAAGAAAAAGATGAATAAAAATGAATTTATAGAGATGAAATAAATCCGATCAGTCATAAGTAATATATATTGGAAGCTGTGTTTTCTTATAAATGTTGACTACGATAGGGTATTTTATAATAAAGACTAAGGTTAAGCACCAATATGTTTCTATATAAGATTATTGTTTTTGGTCTAGTTGTTCACCATTTTACATACCTCATATGAAGGATATCTAGCTATAGTAGCCACTTTTAAAAGGCGAGATGGCAATAGCATTTTTATATATTTAGTCGTAAAAGTATTCTCTTCTGTAAGTGGGTGAAAACTTTACTAAAAAAATTTATAATGAATTCTCATATTTACGCGAACACTACATATTAAATGAAACTAATTTTACGGATCTTTTCGCGTTTAGTTTTAACTTTTTAATTGCCGATGTTGGGTGCTTTATCCGTTAGCCCGTATAACCTTCAGTTTTAGAATATTAATGTTTGGTCCGGTTTACGCAGAAAGTTAACAGGTTCAAGATCATCCTCACCATTACATTAGTTATGATAGATCACAAGTCACCCACATACCATTTTTTCATACATACAGGGCAAGGTGAAGCTAATAAAACAATGTTAAAATAGTCTACATGACATTAAATAACTTTTCAAAAGTTTTGATAAAGTAAAACGCTGGACTCTGGTGAAACCCATTGCACAGTCATCACAGTTGCATAATGCAATTCTCGTGTTTGCTCCTATAAAGTTTCGTTTTATAGCGTACTTCTACTATAGATGCAAATGCGACTCTTCTACTTCAGATGTTTGAGCCAAATGTAAATAGTTTTAAAACCGCACACGATTCTGTGAAACTGGAACAAATTCGTACATCCATTTCTAACAATAGCTTACGAGATTTCATAAAGTTACACTCGTAGTGAACTTACAAAGCATAATTTTAAAAATAGTATCGAAAATTAGCTCTACTTCATCTATTGCGTCTTCCATCTCTCTCTACCACTATATCTCTCTCTTTCTCTCAATAAATGTACAAATGTAATCGGATTTACACATGTACAAACGATTTAACTTTTAATTCAAAGTAAATAGCGACTAAAAATTATATAATAATCAGCATAACTGTTTCGAAAGTCGATGCTAAGATACAGTGCATAGAAGAATCAGGGCCCCGTTTGTTTGATATTGGCTTTTACTTTTTATTTAAAGTCAAAGTTTTCGACACTTTTGAGTTGACGAATGAGTTGAGTAACAAACATCTAGGAAGTCATCTTTATCACATTAAAACCTATGTAACCTACGTTTTGATCCTAACGGGTGATTTTTTCTATAAATTAAGGGGAAATATAATGTCAAATGGCTTAGCAAGATCCTTCGTTATGCCGAAAATATTGCAGCATTAATTTTGAAATAAATATATGGTAAAGTTGAGGATTAATGTTAGTGATTATGTTAGACGAAAACACGATTTCGTAAAATTTTCTCGATAGAAAAAAAATCCAAAGTTACCTCCAAAATAAACAATAAACCGCAGTTATTCATAAAATACTTTAAATAAGATCATGAAACTTTGCATACTAACTGAACTAACTATAAAGCAGTGCTTATGTTATTTACTTTTTTTAAAATACCATTATTTTCACTGTAAAAAGAAATTACCTAAACTATCGGCGTCTTGAGATTGAATTCTGTCGCCCTGTTAGTATCGCTTAGGCTTTTGAAGGGAGAAGTTGTGTCGCTTACGATCAGAATATACATACATTACGCAACAGTACGACGTAAAATTAAAATGGGAAATAACCGTGATAAAAATAAGAAGCGGCTGGCTTGGCGTTAAGAAACAGGCATAAATATGATAAACCTAATGAAATAAGTGTCTAACGATCTTTCTACTTACAGTATTAGTGATTACAAACATATCGGTACATAGCATACGACGCGCGGGGAAGTGGGGGCGAAATTAGAATTTGAGCTGACTTACTCTATCCTCTTAATATAGGTTGAAATATAATAAAATAGTGGAAATGTAAAAATGAATAGGTAAATATAAAATAAAAATGTATGATAATATGTATGATAAATTAAAAAAAAATTGAATTGATTTACAAATGACGAAGATATCGCGTATTTAATATACATACAAAAACACCACTGAGAATCCTCCAAAAGCATTTCATGATGGCTATGCTGACGCTACATAATCCCGCGTTCGGGAGTGGCTAAAACAAGGGATGTTGAGATTTACAGAGACGAACCACGGTCCGATGGCTGTTTTTAACGAGAGACCCGATCGCAGAGACAGAGCCTTTCAGTTTAGGTAAACTAATTGATGATTTGTATGAAAGCGGGCATAAAAGCACTGGCTTGGATATTGAAAAGGGTGGCTTCCTTGTGATTAAAAAAAAATTAATAACAGATAGAACTTCTTTTTAACACTATTCCTCTATCGTAATTGTTCACGATCTAAAATTTAATTTTACAAATAATCGTTCAAATTTAATGTTGTCACTATTTAATTTTAAACTTGAGTGCCCTGGTTTGTTTTTAAAGTTTTGTAAAATAATGTATACACTATACTCATACACAAAAGCACGTCACAGTCCACACTTTAAAATGGACCTATAGATCGCCTGTTATATTGATTATGATATTTGCCAAAACTGCGTTTGGATATCGGGTTTTATTTCTTTTTATAGGAGAGGGGACAAAAGAGCATACAGCTCACCTGATGGTATGTGATTACCGTCGCCCATGAACACTGTAACACCAGGGAAATTGCAGACGCGTTGCCGGCTTTTTAAAAAGGAGAAGGCTATTTTCTTGAAGGTCCCTAAGTCGTATCGGTACGGAAAATCTCTGATGGTAGTTGATTCCACAAGGAAGTTGTGGACAAAGTGGTGGATTGTTTGGCAACCGTTGTTTCGGTTTCCCTCGGTCGCCTCTTACGACACCGATGGTTTGTTGATATGGGGTAGTGGATCCTCATACACCACCACTACAAGTCACAAGGTATTTAAATATTTTGTTTTTAATTATAAATACTATTCTAGTTGCAAGAGATGAGGCAAGAGATACCCAGACGGAGTATCATTGTAATAAAAAAACAAGCGGTTAAAATTATTTTAGTGATGGTGTAAGAATATCCACTACCTTATATCATCTCGTGGGTATCGTAAGTGGCAACAGAGGGTAACAAATTAGGATATGGGAAGCAGCGTCCTTCTAATATATTTATACGTGGTAGAGCCTTACTGCGACTATATCAAGGTTGTAGCATGCATGGGTCGGCTCGACCGCGGAAGGACCACGCTCTCACAGTATACCAGCGTAAAATAGCAGCTTAATGCTGCTGTGTTTCGTATGGTGAGTGTAGAGAACCGGAGACCGTGGACTCGAGGCATTCCATCTTAGTCCTCAAGGGTTACAATGCATCTGCGTTTGGCTCCTTAATCCAGCTTAAATGTAGATGTCTTGGGGCCACAGCATCCACTTACCATTAGGCAGACTGTGTGCTCTTTTGTCCTTATTCTATAAAAAAACAACTAAAAATTAAAACTGCGTTTACGGACTCGCTTGCCAAGCGTGGCCACTATGTGAAATTTCCTCCCTATACAGGAGGCCTATGTTCAGAAGTAGATTTTAATAGGCTGTAACAGTGATGCACAACCTTATTTCAGATTAATCAAGTGATGGCATGAGGGAATAAATCTAATACATCTCAAATCGTGGATTAAGAGGACACAACATAACTAAAAGTTTGTACAAAGACCCTAATTATTTCGTAATTAAATGATAACATGTCCTCCATGAGCAAATCAATGAGGGCGACCTAAGTGCATGTTTTTACCAGTTCAAAACATAAAACGGTCCCTGCTTCTATGTAGATATTGCAAAACGATCTGATTTATCAACGACAACTTCCAATTTATTGCTATCGAAATTTATCAGCGCATTGGTATCGAAAAAAAGGAATCCCCCACAACAACCCTTTCATCTTACGCAGCGTGCCGATGAAAATGAATATAAATCTCAGAGACTGCGGTGATCGGTTGCAACGAAAGCCCATAAAACTGTCGTCAATATATCTATATAATGCACGGCATGATGGACAGATAATTTGTTTGTGTTTGGTTTGATATCGCGACATTTTTTGAGATGTTTCTGGTGGTGTGTAGTTTGTAAAGTTTGACTTCAGTGCGGTGAAAATATAAGGAAAATGTAAAGTTAATATTTTTTAATTTTAATTTAAATTAGAACGAAAAAGAGTTACTTAACATTGTTACCATGTTCGTTTTTTACAGGATTTAAGGATGATAAACGAGCTCACAGTCCACTCGATGGTAAGTAGATGTTATGGCCCATAGACTTCTACACCTTTCCTCGATTGAGAACCAAAATTCGCATGCGGATGCGTGCCCCTGAGGACTAAGATGGAATGCCTCCTCTGCTGTTCCTTAGAAATATTAAAAGCAAAATAAGTGCTTAAGAACACTGAAAGTACGTCTTCAATGTTCAATAATAAGTTCTTTTTCAAGTTTCACAAAACTAAGGAGCTATTAAAAGAAAATATAACGTTATTTTCTCGGAGAGCATAAAAAGTGCGAAGTAAGCAAGTTCAAACGAAATGGAAGTAAAATAAGGCGCTGGAAGTCGCGGAACAAAACTAAAAGTAAACTAGCTATTTGGCAACTCGAACACGTCTTACTCTTAAGATGGTTTTTGTTTACCATTATAAAAATATTCCATTGTTCAAATGCTTTGTTACGTTGAATGAAATTAATATTAATACTTTGTTTTCAGATGCGTAAATGTAAATCGCGGTATTGCAAAATGGGTCAGCGATTTAAAAGATTTGGACTAACATGGAGATAATCGTACAAAGATAGGAGTACTGAATATAAATCATCATCATCATAATAGCGCTTCATATGTCCACTTCTAATCATAGGGCTGCACAAGAAATACCACCAAGCGCAGTCTTAAGCCACTTGCATCCATCTACTTCATATATCTTTATAGGTCGTCACTCCAACTATTAGGGAAATTCTACACTTCGCATAAAATATAGACAAGTTTAGATACAACCTTATACTTTAGAAGTTTGCCAGTGTATAACAGACAAGCTTTGTTCTTTAATCAAACAATAAAATTTTAAATCTAAACGGTATACATCTAGAAAAGGAAAAAAAACTAATTATACAAGAATAACAAGTACATCGTAAAATTAAAAAAAGGAACAACAGCATTCTTGATTTGAGGAGAAAAATGTTGCAAAAGCTTTTTAAAATTGGTTTTTCTAAAGAAGTTTGTATTTTTGAGAAAAGAATTTTGAAAGAAAGAAAAACAATCGACTAATCATGTGATTAATTTGATAATTGACAAGTAAACATTTGGAACCGACAGTTGTCAAGTATTGATTTTCTCAGATTTCAGATATTGTAGCGCAAGGAAAAAGATATCAGAGATATGCACAAATTAGATATCAACCCAAAAATATATTTGTAAAATACATTAATTCCAATAAAGTAGATTAAGAGTGAGGTCATGATTTTTATTAAAAATATTGAATAATTTTCAGAATCTACTAAAAATTCAGCTATAATCATACACCATAACACGACAAAATCAGAATTTAATTGTTCTTTATTGTGATTATCAGTTTATACAAAATGTTATTTATTGTCTATTTTACACACCTCTTAATCGTTTTGATCCGAAATCATAGATAAATCTCAAAATGCCTGAAGTTTGAAATTTGTATTTTGGCTTTTAGTTAAACCGCAAGAATCGTCAATTGCGCCAGCTGTATTTAAAAATATTTTTGTGCACACCGCTTGTCGCTTATGAATTTCGTCAGTAGAAATGGGACCCCACAGAAACAGGGGTGGATTTGCGGAATTAAATAAAAAACACACCTTACTGGACATCGAAATGGCGTCAAGCTTCTTTTTTTTTTGTTGTTTTTGTAACTTTATTATTGCAAGATTGTATTGTTATTGTGACCGTAAGGGGAAGTGGAGTGACACTTGAGTTGTTTATTTGATTAAAATGAGAGTAAAATACCTAAATAGGAAAACTTTATTTAATTTTGAAGAAAATCAACTTATGAAAGTCAGCATTTACCATTATTTTGGAAATAAATGGGTCGACCATCGAAATAGCGTCAAGCTTCTTTTTTTGTTGTTTTTGTAACTTTATTATTGCAAGATTGTATTGTTATTGTGACCGCAAGGGGAAGTGGAGTGATACTTGAGTTGTTTATTTGATTAAAATGAGAGTAAAATACCTAAATAGGAAAACTTTATTTAATTTTTAAGAAAATCAACTTATGAAAGTCAGCATTTGCTATTATTTTGGAAATTAATGGGTGGACTCCAAAGTCAATATTTTTATTGAATTATTATAAGTTACATAAGTGTAATATGGTCTCTCTAAGCTCTGCCATCCTATAGAACCAAAACTAGGAAAAAATGCATACAAAAAATACAAAGTCGTATACAATAACTAATATATCAATAAAAAAATGACAAACAAACTTTGGCAATAATTAGAAACACTTCGAAAAATCAACTTAATAAAAACTAACTACATTACGCCATGCTAAATTCGACTAAAATATTTACTATAATATCAACTGTTAAAATAGCTTCGATAAAACAGCGTCCTTTTTAACCTTTATTATTTGATTGACTGATGAAGAGCTATCGAATCATATAGCTTTCTATGTAAACAAGGCTGTAGTTTTTGAGTTATAAGAAAGTGACTATATGAACCTGATTACCATATTACCCTCCCGTACTATATATAGCCCATGTATTAAATATGTTGAGTCAAACATTTGCATCATGATTCTTAATTTGTGTTTAGCAATAAAGGCTATAGGCGTTGTCTTTATGTGTGTCTAGATAAAAATAGTGTAACACTTATTAATTTTGTATAGAATTACTTTTTGTTCTCTTGCCACGTGGTAGCATAAGGTCTATACGCTCTTATTGAATTTCATCATAATCGATATAGCATGACATGGCAGCAGCACGAACTGATCAGCTCGACTTAGGAAAGACCACCTACGTACAGAATACATGCCTCAAATAGCAGCACGATGCTGCTATGTTTCGTATGGTGAGTGGTTCGAATTCACGACCCTTTTTACTAGTATCGAGGCATATATTTTATCACTCAGGGGTGACTACTTATGCGCATTTGAGGGTAAATGTACGTATATAAAAACAATGCATCCATTTACTATCAGATGGGATGTGTTAAATTTTTTCACTTTTCTATAAAACCCGATATAACAAGTTGAGATGAATAAAACCTATACCTAAAACATTGAATACGTCAATAGCCGGACTATATAAGTACCTAATATGACTTGATATAAATTACTGTATTTCGTTTGTTGCTGAATTGAAGCTTTATATAACTTTGGGCTATGACTGCCAATGCCAAGTAATTACAAAAGTTTCCCATCAATTACACTTCGACTCGATTTGTATGCCCTCCACACTTTTGAAGTAAAATTAACTATAATTTCTATGTCGATTTATTTTAACTTAGTGCCAAGTAAATATCCGAATGAAAATAAGTACACACATTCCTTTTTACGCTTTCTAGAATATATTATAATGGATTTCTACCAATTAACAACTTAATAAAACTACTTTTACGAATTTTATCGCGTTCAATTTGGTTTATTTTAATTCCCGGCGTTTCGGGTGCTTTTCAGCACCCATGGTTAGAGGGGACTCAGTCACCTCAGTCTAGAGTCTGGAGAGCTGGAAAGCACCCGAAACGTCGATAATTAAAATAAACTTAATTAAACGTGATAAAATCCATAAAGTAGTTTTATTCAATGTTCGCGTAAGTATAAGAAATCATTAAATAACAACTTTTTCTTATAGTTAAATTATAGCGGACTAAGAAAATCCGTCACCTAGTTTCGTTATTTGGTTGCCGTAAGAGGCGTCTGTGGGAAAGGTCGGAAGCTTTTAGATGGATTGTACGCTCGGTTTTCACGCTTATTTATACGAAAAATACGAATTGTAAATATAACAGAGGAATTTGTAGACAAACCATATATTACCTTATAGTGGCGGTGTAAGAATATCAACTATCACATATCATCACGGTGGAGGTCGCAGAAGGTGACAGAGGGAAACTAATCAGGAGATGTGCAGCAGTGTCTTCCTAATAACGACTAAAAATAAAAAACTGCGGTTGCGAACCCGCGTACCAAGCGTGGCAAATATGGAAAATACCCCTATTAGGTAATCTAAGAGGGAGCCCTATGTTCATCAGAGGACTTATAGGCTGTAACAATAGCGGTATAGATAAACTAAATCTCATTTCGCATCGCAATTTCTAGAGCCAATTGAAATAGAATGTACGACGCGGTTATAAACGTAACACAATAAATCAATATTTGCAACGCCGAGGCCACCCTTTCCGTTTGTCCCGATGCAATTCATCGACCTATACATGATGCATGAAGTGCAACGGTCGCTCGGTCAATACCAAGATTTTTAATCGTCAATCGGGGTTCAATGAACTAAATGTGCTAAGTGCTGAAAGGTAATGGTTTTCGGGAAGTCTACAGTCAATAGATATCCTAAGGATCACACAAGTGAGTACATCAGATAAGACATACGAAAAATCGTTGCAAAAAAAAACACTGATTCCTTCCGAGGATGAATCATGAGACATTAAAATTAAAAAAAAAATACATCCAAATTTTAATAGAAAAGATAACTAGGTATTCAAATCATCGCAGCATCCTATAATTCCTAAACGTGGTATCAAATTCCAAAATTCACCCGGAAAGACTTCAAAACGTCCTAAGCTTGTTCTGCGTATAGGTAGTATAGACATGGCCAAAATTATATTTCAAAACTAACTTGGTCTAATTATTGACATCGAGGCGTTGAACACCTCATTCAACCCGACAGTGCTTTGAAACACGCAAAGCACTCAAAACTTTGGGAAATGCAAATAAAAGAGGCGTGGAAAAGCATACAATTAGTATTAACGTTTATTCGAAATAAAATTAGTTTTCTTTTGCACAGAATAACAGTGACGAATAAGCACACAGTCCAACAGATGGTAAGTGAATGCTGTGAACCATTAGACATACACTTTTACCCTCGATTAAGAATAAAAATGCAGATGCGTTGTCACCACCTGAGGACTAAGCTGGAATGCCTCGTTTACAGTAAAAAGGGTCTCCGGTTCTCTACACTGACCGTACAAAATAGCAGCATCAAGCTGCTATTTAATGCTGGTATTCTACGAGAGCGTGGAGTGTGGAGCCTACCTACCCCGGTCAAGCCGACCTATTCGTACTACAAACACGCGGTCAAACACGTACAAACACGTGCTACTTACTTACTGGTATTAAAAAGTCTTGGCTTTAACCCGATAATTATAGAGACCGTTTTCAAATACGTCGTTAATAAATTAAATTAATCAATATTTCTGATCTTACTAACATTTGTTCATTTATACAACGGTCCCTACTAATTGGCTGGTGTGTCAACGACATGTGAAGCAATAGGATAATGCAATTAAATGCATTTGACGTGTGTAATCTGCAGGCGACGTCCCTGATAGTCCGTGACATTTTATTGGACGTGGAGTGCTTTGATCTCGCCGCGCTGTGACTACTTTTACCAATTAGATGTGGCATCCGACACGAGTGAAGCTTATGATTGTCAAAACCTCGCGTAATGGACAATATTTATTCATTTTTTTATTGCATTCCTTAAATCAAAAGAATACAAAAGGCGGAAATTATGCCTTGAGACATTATCTACCCGTCACTCCATGGATTGGTGAGAATTTGACGTAGGTTTAGTAATATAGAACAATAAACAAAATAGAAATGATAATTATCTACGTATCTAATATATGTAAACATTTTACTAATAAATGAACTAGGGTCGATGCGGATGCAAAGGAAAAACCTTTTGCTAGCATCATAAATGGGGCGGAGTAAAAGTCTAAAGTCATAACTATCTTTATTTCAACAAAAGATTCAACCAAATGGTGTGACATTGTGCAGATGTAAATTAATCAGCTCATCTAATCAATTCGCTAATTTATTGGAGCGCAGCTAGTAAAAGAAAAAAAAATTAAATTCAGGTTGTTTACAAACTTTGTCTGCGGTTGAGCTACAAATATTGCCGAAAAAATTATGTAAATTTGCCCACGGGTTACGGAGGAGATAGATTTCAAAGAATCGTTTTCTTGCGCTATGGGAGCGCTCCCATTGTACAAATATACCTATATACGAATATATACATACATCATCATCATCATCATTACAGCCCTTTACAAGTCCACTGCTGAACATAGGCCTCCCCCAAGGTATGCCACAAAGCACGGTCCTGAGCCACCTGCATCCATCGACTTCCTGCATGTCTTACCAGGTCGTCACTCCATCTAGTGGGGGGTCGCCCTACACTCCTCTACCGGTACGAGGCTGCCACTCGAGAACCTTTTTTCCCCAACGGTTGTCGGTTCTTCGAGCTATATGGCCGGCCCATTGCCACTTCAGCTTACTAATCCGTTGGGCTATGTCGGTCACTCTGATTCTACTGCGGATATCCTCATTTCTAAGTTTATCATGCAGAGAAACTCCGAGCATAGCCCTCTCCATAGCTCGCTGAGCGACTTTGAGCGTCCTCATACGGCCAGCAGTGAAGGACCACGTCTCAGTTCCATATGTCATCACTGGCAACACGCACTGGTTGTACAACTTAGTTTTCAGGTTTTGAGGTATATCTGACGAGAATATGCGTTGTAATTTCCCGAACGCTGCCCAGCCGAGTTGAATCCGTCGATTGACCTCTCGGTCGAAGTTGGACTTACCTAGCCGGACTATTTGTCCCAGGTAAACGTACTCTTCAACAACTTCGAGCTTAGTGCTCCCAACAACTACCGGCATAGGTGTGACATGGACATTAAAGATGATCTTTGTTTTGTCCATGTTCATCTTAAGACCTATCCGTTGGGAGGCACTATTGAGGTCATTGAGCATAGTGCTTAAGTCCTCCAGCGATTCTGCCATAAGTACTATATCGTCGGCAAATCGAAGGTGAGTGATGTACTCGCCATTGATGTTAATACCGTATCCTTTCCAGTCCAGTAGCTTGAAAACGTCTTGCAATGCAGCGGTGAAGAGTTTCGGGGAAATAACGTCACCCTGTCTTACACCTCTCTGCAGTTGGATAGGTTTCGTACTCTGGTTCTGTACTCGGATAGCCATCGTAGCCCTACTGTATAAACACTTCAGCACTTCGATATACCGACAGTCAACTTGGCACCAATATACATACAATATAATTTTTTTTATATTTATTTGAAATACTAGTGGTAGTAGAAGTTTTATAAGTTATTTGAAAATAGAAAATACTGCATAATATAGAACCTTTTCAGCGAATGCTGCGACAGTTTTTGAGTTGTTTTTCGTCAAATAAATTTTAATTGTTTATTAATAAATAGGATGTGGTTGATTCTAATAAGCTTTTTAATTACAACCAAAAGATTTTGTATCTTATTATATCTTATATAAAATTTTAACATTATTAAAACTTTATTATATTTGGCGGTATCTTAAAATAAAACCACGACTTCCTTAAAAAAAAAAACAACATATTGTGGGTCCATATAAAACGGTTATCGAAATAAAACTTTTTAAATCGATTCGGGTACAGAAGCTAGGGTGGCAAGTAATCGCTGAATGATAAATCTAGTATTAGAGCGGATATTGAATCTTCCCGCGCTCGTGCCGGAAGTAGTCGCGGCTACTCCTTCGGTACGATTGGATGTCGGGCTTCGCGGCGCCGCATTGCATCTTGTTATGTTATAATTGCAGCAAAATGGTTCGACACACATAACATATGTAAATTTATGTCAATGTTTGTGTGTGCAATTAAAATCCTCTCTCAACGTTCTTCATTTGTTTTCTTTATATTCTAAGCCAGTGTTTGACTTCTTCTTACCTGATGGTATTGGTGATGCAGCCGTAGATGGTAAAACGCACTGAATTAGCTTGACAAATAACATCATTATAATATTATGTACTACAATCTAGCAATGAATAAATTTGAATTTGACATAAACCTGTTCAATCCATCCTTAAAGGCATACATTTTAATCACATGGAAAGGCAGATGCTGGTAACATATTCCACTCCTTTACTGCACGCACAGCTAACGTTAACATCAGACGTCGACAGGCTGCAGCTTTCCAAATCTGTGCACCAACTTTCCGGATTGACGAAGAAGATGAAAATGATATATTAAAGCTCAGGGACTAGATACTTGCCTTATATTTCATGATACACGAACAATCCGAGCGCAAACACCGCTGAAAACTCTGAATTGTTATTGTAGTTTTAAGTGGTGTTTTACTACGTGTTCCGCCATAAAGGAAAATATCTTGAGGATACCTATACGTCAGGTAAACACACACTTAGAATATATGTCGTCAACTTGTAAAGTCCACAAATTAAATTGGAGCAGCTCGGCGAACTAAAACCTCCTTAGAAATTAGAGGAGATCTGTGCCCAGAAGCGGTACGCATAGAGGCTGTTACTTTAGAGTCTAAAGTAACAGCCTCTATGCGTACCGCTCATCAACATTAATCTAAAGTTTAGACTAATGTTATACTATAATTATATACTATGCTGTAATTTGTTTGTAATTTTTATCTTACATAATCTTATATAAAGGTATAAGTATATGTGTATCTGTAATAATTAATTTAAGTGCACCTGCCACTACTTCTCACCAAACCCAAGCGTTGACAGTTAGAGAATGCCACTAACGGGCATTAAGTCCACCTTATTTTATGTGATGATGTTGCAATAAAGAATTAATAAATAAATAATAGAGTAATTAGTACTAATTACTTTATGTATATTCTTTCGTGGTAATTGATAAAATACTTGCAAATAATTTAATTAAGAATGAAGTTAAAACGTTATTTTTGATGATGACAATGATGACATTATGTGATTACAATAAGTTTTTTTATAGCATATGGGTGACATACACAGTCCATCTGTTGGTAAGTGGTTGCTGTGGCCCATATACATCTACATCTGTCTTCGTTTGCGTATCAAAATGCAGACGCGGTGTTAGCCGTGAAGACTAAAATGTAATGCCTCTTTTCCAGTAAAAAGGGTCTCCGGTTTTCTACATTCACCATACGAAACACGGCAGCATTAAGCTGCTATTTTATGCTGGTATTCTGTGAGAGCGTGGTCCTTCCCCACCCATTGAGATATTAATATTATAAACGGAGACCATTCTGTCCGCGATTTTTAATAACTCTGTGAAACTAACAGTACTCTATATAAAATATATTCCAAATGATAAAGAAATAACATAAAATATTAACATTTTAATCGTCTTCAGACTTTGTATTATAGCGCGGGGATGAGTGATCATGATGAATGACCCAATGATAATATGATCAATGATCTGACACCCCCGATGACGTACTAATTTCACAAAGTGCACGATTTCAATGATGAATGATTGTGCAAGCTGTGTTGCGCGTGATAGGTTTTGCGTTAGGGCGATAATTTCGTCACTGGGATTGGATTAGGGGCGTGTGCAAAATCAAATTTTATATAAAACACTTTCTTAGAAGTCGCAATAGGGCAGCTAAAATAGTTACCGCTCGGGCCATCGTACAATAAGGGTCTGCTACCCTTAGGCAATTAGCTAGAGAATCACTGCAGCAGAGCTGATGTCTCTACTTATCTGGCTACTTCATATCCCAGGAACGTAATATAATTTTTATGTTACTTAAAATATTCCGAATTACTTATTGAAGTAAAAACTTCTTTAGCGGCGTGGTACACTTTTTAATGACATGTATTGCATGTATTGTTGTGTTTATATATACTTAATAAGAGTAGGTACGTATTGTGTTATATTTTCTATATCTAGTACCATATTGTTTCTAAAGCTTTTGCACTTTATGTTCTAGGTGTATATGAAAATATTATTTTCTAATCGACCTGGAGTAAAAAAGTAAGTTTGTTCGGAGTAATTCCAGCCGCACAGTTTCACCATCGCACGTCGTGACAAAACTCGCGATAGCATCCATACCATCTGGATGGCTGGCGGTCCTCCACTAAGCGATTTAAAAGAAGTTTTCTTCCTCGCACAACTTTTTTGTGGAATCAACTACCACCAGAGATTTTTCTGGATCGATATAACTTAGGGACCTTCAAGAAAAGGGCCTATTCCTTTTCAAAAGGCCAGCAATGCATCTGCAATCCCCCTGGTGTTGCAGCTGTTCATGGGCGGCGGTAATGACTTACTATCAGGTGAGCCTTATACTCGTTTGCCCCCTCTCCTATAAAAAATTATTATCATAATATCTAATTAACAAACTATTATAGTAATTTTTATTTATTTTACTTTCAGATGCAACAAAAGCATAACTATCTACAGTTGTTGTCTCTGGCATCTGTCGCCATTTTTACCATTACAGCTTCACGCGATTAGCTTGTATAACAGGAGCGTCCCAGAGATGGCAACTAACTGAGTTATGGCGCCTGTAATGGTTTTGCGAGGGATAACACCGCCTTTTGCGATACAGTAATGTTTTGACATTCTCGTTTTAAGTGCTGTTATAATTCTGCCGCAGTTGAAAGGCATCCACGCGAATTAAGTTAATCGTAGTAACGAACGCAAGAGATATTTGACTGTTGGTACTGTTTGATATTAGGTATGTTGTAAAATGATTTTTTTTTAAATTGAAGTGTCAAATAAAGTTGCAATTCACTTGAAAAGTAATTTTCTACTGCAGTCTAAGTCAAAGTTTAAATAAAGAATTGTTAATTAATAAAATTAAAAAATAAAGAAATGCTCTAAGAAAGAATTTTATGAGAAAGATGCAAACCCTCACAGCCTGTATTTAAATTGGCTCTTTATAGCCTTCAGACGGGAAAACAGAAGCAAGCACTGTTATTAGTTAGCAGATATAGGTAAAAGGCAGAGTAGTCCTACCAATTAATAAAAGTGAAATGGAAAAAGGTCTGTCCCATAAACATATTTAAGATCGATGAAGTTAAAAAAAAATTTGTATGTAAGGATGACAAACAAGTATACAGTTCAACTGATGTGAATAGATAATGTGGCTCCTCCTAATGTGACCTACGTCTATCCTTAAATAAGAATCAAAATGCAGATTTTGTCGTTACCTAATCGTAAATTACGTGGTAGAGTTACGCTGCAGCTACATTGGTATCGTTGTAGCACGAATGGGTAGCTCGACCGGGGCAGGACCACGCCTTCACAAAATACCAGCGTAATTATGATGTGTTTCGTATGATGAGTGTAGGGAACCGGAGACCCTTTTTACTGGAATCGAGGCGCTCTATCTTAGTCCTCAGGGGTGATAGCGCATTTGCGTTTTGATCCTTAATTGGCGTAAATGTCTATGTACCACAGCATCCACTTACCATCAGGTGGACTGTGTACTCATTTGTCACCCAATGCTAAAAACGAACTCAAAAAGGTCGTGGGTTCGAATCCGCCATTCGACTACTGGCGTGAACCACTCGTAGCACAAGCAATTTAAGCTTACCACGAGTGGTGAAGGGGAATATTAATAATGTTTATAGCATTGATAATATGCTTTTCTCTAAATACATGCTAAAAAAAAACCCCGAAAACAGACAAAAAGCTTCGTGGTCAATAAAATGGTGATACTCATTTAGTAGCTTATTGCTCTGTATTCATACGAAATACAGATCATTACGCTACTATTCCATGCCGGTTACAGATAAAGATCACAATTACAAAATTGCCGTGCAGAATATCCACTACCCCATATCGTCTCGTGGGTGCGTGAGAGGCGACAGAGGGAAGCCGAAACATGTGGTCACTGGTGTGGAAAACTGCGGTTGACAACCCGCACACCAAGCGTGTCAACTATGGCAAAGTCCCCCTATGTGGCAGTTTATGGGGGAGGCCTATGTACTTGGACCTTTATAGGTTGTAATACATGAATGAAAGGTGACCAACAAGCACAGTTCCATCTGATGGTATGTAGTTGCTATGGCCCATAGACATCTACATCTATCGTCGATTACGAATCAAAATGCAGTTGCGTTGTCACCCGTGAGGACTAAGATGGAATGCCTCGTTTCCAGTAAAAAGGGTCTCCGGTTCTTTACACTCACCATACGAAACACAGCAGCATTAAGCTACTATTTAACGCTGGTATTCTGTGAGAGCGTGGTCCTTCTCCGGTTGAGCCGACCCATTCGTGCTACAACTTTATTACTAATATAACTGCAGCTTGCCTCTACCACGTATGAATCTATAATGAAATACCATAAAAGTAAAGTTACAGCCTATATACGTCCCACTGCTGGGCTCAGGCCTCCCCTCATTTCTGAGAGGGTTTAGAGCAAGGAAGTGTCCGCCGCGCTGCCCAAATGCGTGTTGACGAACTTCACATGTCTTCGAAATATTTTTTTTCTTATTCCTCAGACATGCAGGTTTCCTCACGATGTTTTCCTTCACCGCCGAGCACGTGGTAAATCAGCACTTAAAATTGCAATTAACAATTTCATTGTTGGCGGCGGGGATCGAACCCGGGTTACTCGCGTTCTGTTATATTTACAGCGAGCGTTAACCACTGAGCTACCACGACTCTTTAATAACATGGAAATACCATAACAACATAATAAATATATAATGGAATACGTTCTATAATGGAATACTACTTTACCAAACCTAACATACGAGATACAGCTGCATTAAGCTGCTATTTTACGTTGGTAATATGTGAGAACGTGGTCCTTCTCCGGTTGAGCCGAACCATTCATGTTTCAGCTTATAGCTACTTACTTAATTAATGAGCTACATATTTTATTTTTATTAAACCTGTTTTCATTTCGTTCATGTTCATATATTACGTACATGAAAACCCCTTTTTTATTCATGCGCCTGTCAACAAGAGGGCTGTCGGCATTAAGGGTGGTTTGACTTTATGAGTAATCACGATCGATTGTACTCACATATATGTAAATATTGCTGGAAGATTTATATAAAAGCGTGGGTTTGCAGACTTTTTATATCTTTACTTTGGACATGTAAATACGAAAAAAGTATTTTATTTAAAACTTGGATTTAAATACGACGTGATAACCATTGGTTTTTGTAGTTATACTCTCGATGGTTTCTTGATTAGATTGTTGAAATCTATATTTATAATATAATAAATACTAAAATATCTCAAAATGTATTTTGCTTCCTGAATCCAAAAACAAACCTTTCAATATATATTATTAATGGTAACAAGACAGCATTATACAGTCCTACCTTCCTAAAGAATATATCCCAAGCTTCGCCACAACCTCCACATACATATATCAACACGAGACGGCGACGAGGTAAAAAAATACTTTTCACGACAAATAACTTTGATTTACAAGCTGTTTTGTGGCACAAATAACTCCCTTTTTAATGGCGTATGTAGCAGCGGAAATTCGTGCAATAAACTTGGGATTTATGTCTTAAGATAAATTTTGAAATCGTTAATATATATTATGAAATGTTCGTGAGGAATATAATTGGTTAAAATAACATGAAAGCATAATTGATGAAGTATTTTTCCCATTCACGTATATGTGAATATCTTAAGTGGTGACGAAGGCAAACAAGCCACGAGATAAGCAGATTCAGACTTCCCAATAACAACTATAAAGAAGCAACTGCAGTTGCCGAGCCGCAAGTATATTTGCCATAGTTGCCTATCCTATCCACCTTATGAGGCAATTTATGGCGGAAAACTATATTCAGAAGTGGGCTTTTCATAGGTTGTAACGGTATCAGTACTAGGTCAAGATTAATCTACTACTGGACAAGAGTGGGGGAGATTTTCACTTCTTTTTGTTTGGATGTCCTTTTTTTAAGACCCTGAGAAACTTGCGAGACAAAAAGAGGTAAAGATTACGGCCGTTTTACTTGCTACAAGTAGTTCTTGTTACACTGGTCACAACAGTATTTTGAAGAAGGAAGCTGGCGAGTCAGGAGCCTGGCTCGTCGGCTCATAGTACTGCGGTTTTGTGATGATTCACCAATTAACTTAAAGGCCGAGCCGAGAAAGGTAAAGCTCGACTGTAGATTCCATATAAAGAAAGGATGGAGATGTAAAGAATGTTATTGTACAAAATATTTTCCGTAGCCTTTGCAAACGGCGAAGAGATAAACACTGTGGGATTTTAGCCGATAGAAGTTCAGTATAACCTGCTGCCAGACAAGTATCCCCCGTATGAAAATGGGTGGCAAAAAAACCAGTGGCAGATTTATAACCCAGAATCGTTATTTATATTTGGTAGAACTACTTTTTCTTCAACTGGTATAAGGCTACTTCTGGACATGAGCACCTCATGTTGCAATGAGGATTTGCCATGATGTTACTGCCACACTGTTGCTGAATTATAGCGACAGCGCGAATGGGTCAGCTCGACCGTGGGGGACCGCACTCACAGAGTACCTACATAAAACAGTAGCGTAACGTTTACCGCGTTTCGTGTGGGGAGTATGCACTCTTTTATTTATTAGTATCATATTTTATAAGACATTTGCGACCCGTGTTCGATCACCGCTGGCACCAATGAAATTATACGTGGTAGAGCCATGCTGCAGTTGTACTAGTAGTATAGTTGTAGCACTGATGGGTTGGTTCGACCGGGGTAGGACCACTCTCTCACAGAATACCACGATAAAATGCTGCTGCGTTTCTTATGGCGAGTGTAGAGAACCGGCCACCCTTTTTACTTTTTACTGGAAACGAGGCATTCCATCTTAGCCCTCACTGGTGACAACGCATCTGCATTTTGATTAGAGATAGATGTAGATGTCTATGGGCCACAGCAACCACTTATTCTCCTGTCTCGTGTGCTCGTTTGTCACCCTATGCTATAAAAATTTCAGTGCTGGACTTGCATGAGGTACAAAATGTTTCAAGAACACGTTAAGTTTCCCATCGCGAACTGAAGCACCGTGACGAACTTATTAATACATAAATCTCTTTGAAATGAGAGGAGGCCAGTGCCCATCAGTGGAACATGTAACTTAAATTTTAATAATGATGTTGGTTTTTATTATTATAGAGGCTGAGCTGCCCTAGGACCAAAATAACAAATTTATCAATATGAGTGGGCTCATAATAACAGTCCACGGTTGGGCATAATCCGATTGTTCATCGCAATGCTGTCACCAGTCTAGATAATTAACATATATAATAACAAATTCACATATAATAAGCTGGATGCATATTACATTTCAAGCTAAGCTTTTAAACGGTACGAAAAATTACATTTAAGGCAAGTACAGGTTATGCAAAGCATGCGGTTTGGAAAAATTTAAGAAAAATATACTAACATGATTAACACCGGAGACTCTGGTCTTGTTCAATTTAGATAGGTTGGTGCCCATCCGTAGCCATTAATGACAGTCCTCGTCAACAACTTTCGTTTGAATTTGATACTTCATACGTTACACATTGCGCTTTTAAAATATGCACAGAATCGTACAAACGTTTGATCAAATAATTGGCACAAATTTGGGGGAAAAAGCGTCGTGGTTATCACTATCACAGTATTGTCGATTTTATTATACATGAACACAGTTTCTTAAATAATAGTTTTTAACAGCCACTTTGTCACAGTCAATTATCGGAGTGCTGTGAAATTTTACTTAATATATTAATTAATGCCACATAAATAAATCAAATATCAATATAAAATAAAAATAAAATAAGATATAAAACAAATTTGGAAAAATCGATATGGTCCGTTAATATGTAAATTATTACAAGTTACGTAAAATACACTAAAAACCCGCGCAAATTTTAAAAGGTTTTTAAGAAGCCACGGATGTAATCCATTTAGCACACTTTACGAAATGCTCCTAAAAAGGGCAAAGCAGACGATCTTGCCTCATTCAGGTCCGAAACGCCTATACTAAGGTTGCGACTTTATTGTAAAACGACCTAAGTGACGAAACTTTATATAGCTTCAACAGCAAGTAAATGTATCAAAATATGGCGATATTTTATGTTGTTAGAAGCAAATATTATTTGAAGCAGTCTTTATTATATTCTTTATGCGAATTCCAAACTCAACTTGCTATAACAACTTTGGTGAGCTCATATATAACACCTATTACATAAATAGTAATATAGATGTGTTTCTTACATTTTAACCGACTTTAAAAGAGAGGGTTATGTGTGTTACCTCAGTACTTTTTACTGGGTGAACCAATTTTTATTTGAAAGCAGGCGCTCTTAATTTGATCTCTTATAAATTTTATCAATATCTGATTTGTACTTTTTGAGTTGTCCTTAATAATGCGTATTAAATTGACTTCGACTACACTGTTGTTCTCATTTTATTTATAATAAAATCGGTTGTACAAAATTTTTAATTATGCCACTTGTCAAAAGTGTAAAACGACGCTACAGTTGTACTGAGAAAACTATAGTATCTTCATTATTATTTCTACATTTTTAAACCTTAATTGAAGTGAAAATCAAAAGTGGAAAATATCATAACTTCGAAAACTCCAGTTTTCTAACAAGAAACACGTTTCAATTGCACTGAACAATTACTATATCTAAATCAGATATAGTATATTTGTACATCTCTACACTGCTTCATTATAGCAACGAATAGAATTCCGACTTAGTGTACTACAATGACCTAACCGATAGATTGTAATTACGCCGATGTCCATAACAAAAGCTTTTTTTATCAATTAAATTATTACTCAAAAAACCTTTTTTTATTTATTAGCTTTCGATTATACAAAGCTTTAAGTATTAGTCAATAACAAAACATACCCATATACAATGCAAAATTTTAAATCTTAAGAACGTTTGATATAATGTCTCAAACAATAGGAAGTTTCATGTTTACATTTAGGTTAGTAGTCAGCTGCTCTCATATCTAATGCATTTGTTATGAAATTACTTTAATATTGTTTAAAAAATCACATGTGTGTATGACACAACTTTCCGCCATTCGTTGTGTAATGTAGACTCAGTCCAACGCGTGGGGGAACTTGAACGTGATTCAAAGCGAACGTATCAATGGATGCATTTGACTTTTAGATCGCGAGTTTAAATCAATTATTTTTGATAATAATTATAATCTTAAATTTCGAAATAAAACCAACACATTCACGACGATAATATCTTTAATAGAATTAAAGTTTGCTTATGCATGTATTTTTTTAATTCATAATTGTTTTCTAAGTATTTTTAAGTTCAAAACATTCTTAAATTATTCCATTCTAACCCTTTTTAACTTAATGATTCTTTTTATTTTTAAAACGTTAGTATAGAAATAGTTTAGTTTTTATCATCATTAACATCTTAAGCATGTAGGTACTGAAGAAGAATTTGCCCTTATCAGCTTTCTTTTTTGGTAGAAGATTACAACGTTGGAGTCTTCAAGGCTAGGCGCTTTACCATCGTTGGCTGCCACACTATTATTCATCATGTGGCAAAGTAGTTTCCAAACATCCAAAACTTGTTATATCTAAAATTATTATATATAGGTATTATATATATTTTGTTTATTTTTAATTTCATACCAATTTAATGGAAATGTAGATAATAACGACAAACTACATAGAGTGCACATGATTTTCTAATTTTCTCACATGTGCACATGATTTAATAATTATCACTTCGTTTCTTAGAGTATTCGTTTATATGAATTACTCTGATTTTCTCTACAAGAGCCCAGAATAGCATTCGCTTTATCCAATGCCTCGCCATCCGATCAAAGGTGCGAAATCACCATAAACGGCGCGAATAAAACATGAACTCTATTCAAATCCGCGTCAAATTGACCTTATCTTTATAAACAATGTACAAACATGAATTACAATTGTAATTAGCATCTCTATCGCGTAATCTATAGGGTGAGTGAGTAAAACCAGTGACTCATGGCGCAGGACTGCAGTTTGTGTTGTGACTTTAATAGCTATTTTGCGTTTGGTGCTGGGTGAGGGCTTGTATGCAAGAGTAGTTGTAGCTTTACAAAAGCCTTATATCCACCTACATTGTAATCCGATGGAAAGAGAGATGCTGGAAAATTATATAAAATAGGAATATCAAATAATAATATAATTATTATAATACTTATATTTTATAATAATCCTTATAAAATCAGCAATTCTATAAAAAAACAAATTCTATTAAACCACTAATAAATATCTAATCAGATAAGTTATCTTTTATTCATCGAAACGGGCCGATGAATCTCATGACTAGAAATGAATTAGTTTGCACTGGTCGATTTGCACTATCGATTTTTTTATATTTTCATTCTGTAACTTACTATCTTGTATCTGCAGATGGCAATAGATCGATATAATATAGGGTAGTTTTAAATGCGTCAAACGAAGGGTTGCGGACCCCAACGGAACAGATAGCTGTTCTGATACTGAGATTGGTTTGGGCCTATATAACTTATTTGAATTTCAACTCATTTTTTTCAATTTTGAAATTTATTTTAAAATTTTTATCGAACATAACTGATATTACTTCAATTAATTTGTAATTTAAAACTTAATTCATATTACTTCTGTATTAATTTGTAATTTAAAATACCATAGTTCTAGATTCTGGTTAAATTCTAAGAAGCTAAGAAACCAATACTTGTAGTATCTTATTTTAAAATATAGTATTCTAGCTAAATATCTAAATTATTTCTTTATTCTAATTATTAAAAATGAATCAATAAACTTCCATATGAAAGTAACTTTGTAAAATTCAATCATCGTGTATTAATTACAACTAATATTTGGTCTGGTTCAACCGTTCGACCGGGAGCTTTTATTATACTATAAATGAACTTGATTATCATTTCAACTCATGCGGGACTTCATTCGTATGGGTGGCAGCTACGAAGTTAATTACAAATAATAGACAACCACATCCATAATTAAATAAAAATAAAAAATCAAATAAACAAAAGAAATATGAAAACAATGTTATATATCACCTTGAAAAACTGATACAAAATAATTTTTATTCCTTCTTATAGGTCCTTGGTAAGAAAACACTACGATATTTTTGTTTATCAAAATATATATAATTGTCGGTCTAAGAACAGAGGAAAAGTCCAAGCACGACCACTTAACATGCAATAAGTTCATCAATTTACAGTCTTAAAGATCACTTATTACGCGATATAAAGCTTTATTTTATTACGAAATTCGAGTGTCCGAATCGAGCCGGCTTTATTTCAGCGACATAACGCTACGTGCGTCCACGCTCCCCGGCGGTCGACCTCTCACTGCCGTTTTCCGTCCGGGTGTACTCACCCTTATTTTCGGTACACGGAGGGCGCTTCGTATTTGGCCTCTTTGTTGTATCCCTAAGAGAGGTAAATTATTACGGGTTTGCGATAACATAATAGAACGATGCACTAAATAATCGTATGGGTAAAGATTTTTTACTGACCGTTATATTGAATTTTCCACTTTTACATATGTTTCTACTTTCAACAATCGTTAAGTTGCAAAAACTTTGACTAGCTTTTTTATAATCTACTGCCCTCCCTAATTATGTGACTTTCAGGATTTGCCGCTGGGTGAGAGAAGAGCCAAGAGAGTTGGTGAGGGAGCCAACTTGTGCCTCCATCATCACTACGCTGCAGTTTTACTGACTTAAGGGAGAATATACCTGAGTAGGCATTAATGTTTTGCTGAATATTATTCAGAGATTTTTTTGTATTAAGAGAGGTAAACGAGCACTCCGTCCAAACAATGATAAATTAATGATGTAGACCATAGACACTTATACATATTTCCTAAATGATAATCCACTGCCCTTTTCCGTGGGTGTCGTAAGAAAAAGAGAAAAAAATAAAACACGAGATAGGTGGCAGCATCTTCCTGATAACAATAGGAATTGATAAAAATCTGAGATAGCGAACCAACTATAGGCAAATCTCCGCTAACCATGCTGCTCAACTGCAAAATTTTTTGTTCATTGTGTTCTGTGCACCAATGATTTGTGACAGTATATTGTAATTATTTATTTCTTTGAGTTCGACTGCTTCGAATGAAATTACCGACACCTGTCGATCATTCAGAAAATTGTCCGTAAAACAGAAGGGTGAATCGCAGGCAGCCGAAGGAGGCTTTTGGGGAATAACTCCTCCCCTGTGTACATTTTATTCACTTCAGTAATTTTCTGTCATAGTTACGTCTGTTATATAAGCTAAGTATATTTATAGTGCACAGGTACACTCGTATAGTACAGGATTTGCATGTCCCACTGCTGGGAACAGGCCTCCTCTAACTTTTGAGAGCATTAAGAAGCAATTATTCTGCCACGCTCCAATAAGAGTTGTTTTTTTATATCATAAAGGTGACAATCGAGCTCACAGTCCACGAGATGGTAAGTGGATGCTGTGGCCCATAGATATTTACATTTATCTTCGAATTACATCTCTCTACATTATTAAGAAGCGAAATGCAGTAGCATTGCCACCCTTGAGGACTAAGATGGAATGCCTCGTTTCTAGTGAAAATACTCTTCTCTACAATCGCCATATGAAACATAGCAGCATTAAGGTGCTATTTTACGCTGGTATTCTATGAGAGCGTGGTCCTATCCTGGTCGAGTTGATCCATTCATGCTACAACCATATATAGCTGCAGCATGGGTCGACTGACTGCGTTTTTAAGTAAAAATTCTTTGAACAAGCTTTTACTTCACCGCCGAGCACGTGGTAAATCAGCACTTAAAATTGCAATTAACAATTTCATTGGTGCCAGCGGGGATCGAACCCGGGTTACTCGCGTTCTGTTATATCTACAGCGAGCGATAACCATCTGAGCTACCTCGGCTCATCAAGTGCTCGGCGTTGAAGGAAAACATCGTGAGTGAGTGTAAGAAAAAAAATATTTCGAAGACATGTGAAGTTCGCCAACACGCATTAGGGCAGCGCGGCGTACACTTCCTCGCCCTAAAACCCTCTCAGGGAGGACTTTAAACTTTTACTATTTTAAAGTTAATTTTTTGACACTTTTAAGTGAACTAAAGAATACAACAATCTCGATAAATAACGTTTCCATAGTTGCATTAAAAATTTCATCCCCTATGATTTTTTTACTATTCTAAGCCAGCTCTTAACTACACTCCCACTTGATGTTAAGTGGTACTGTAACCTAAGATGGTGAAGCGCAATGTCTTAACAAAAGCCCATTCGCTCTTGCCTAGTAGACACCCACATTGTAATTGGATGGAAAGACATATGCTGGCAACTTATACCACTCCGAACGACGAACGATGTAGCAAACCGTTTCGTTCGAATGCGTGGTAAGTCAACAATGAAAGAGACTAGCCAAACATCTGGTTGTCGGATGATGGACGGGAGCAGAAGGAATTAAATTAATGCAATTCCTGCGCACATTAGACAATCGTAGAGTTGAGATGAAATATATCTGAAATTAATAAAAAAGCATCATCAAAATCGTGTTAATTTTATACGTGGTAGAGCCATGCTGCAGTTATATTAGTAGTATAGTTGTAACACGAATGGGTGTGTTCGACCGGGGAAGGACCATACTCTCACAGAATACCAGCTTCAAATAGTAGCTTAATGCTGCTGTGTTTCGTATGGCGAGTGTAGAGAACCGGAGACCCTTTTTTACTGGAAACGAGACATTCCATCTTAGTGCTCCAGGGGTGCTAACGCATCTGCATTTTGATACGAAAACAAGGATAAATGTAGATGTCTAAGGGCCAGAACATCCACTTACCAACAGGTGAATTGTGCTACGTCACCTTTATTCTAAAAAAAAAATAAAGTCATGGTAGTGTGAGAGAGATAAACATATAGATAGATGGTTACTTGTTATGTAGGATAGATTTCATCAAATCATCTTCCCTCGGAATTTCTGAGAAAAGAATCATTATTGCTTGTCATTCCTACCTATTTGTGTTATAAAAAATAAACCGGCCAAGAGCGTGACGGGCCACGTTCGGTGTAGGGTTCCGTAGTTTCCCGTCCGTCACAATTTGTATTCCCACTTATGAGTTTAGGTGGGTATCCATTATGTTCGCGCTCCAGCAGCGCTCCGCGCTCCTGCAACTGCTCCCGGTAGTGGGTACGTGCGCGAACATGGAGCGTGCAACATTGCACGCTCCGCGGCAGGCGCTCCGACTTTCCATCCAAGTTCAAAATGATTTTCCTAGAAAGTCCTTATAAAGTTCTACTTTTCAGATTTTTTTCATATTTTGTAAACTTATGGTTCAAAAGTTAGAGGGGGGGTGACACATTGTTTTTTAATTTTGGAGCGATTATTTCCGAAATTATTGACATTATCAAAAAATGATTCTAGTAAACCCCTATTCATTTTTAAATACCTTTCCTACAATATATCACACGTTAGGGTTGAAATTAAAAAAAAATCACTTCCCACTTTACATATATATACCCTAATAAAACATTTTTTTCCAATTTTTATTGTACCTTTTTTGTCGGCGTGATTGATACACATATTGGTACCAAATTTCAGCTTTCTAGTGCTACCGGTCACAGAGATAAAGCGAGGATGGACAGACGGACAGACAGACATGGCGAAACTATAAGGGTTCCTAGTTGACTACGGAACCCTAATAAAAATGGAAAGTGTTGCGCAGAAATGATCCAACCCACAAAGTAAACTAAACTAATGAACTAGAAGCTCTATTTCATTTTATTTTGAAATATGGCAAGACTGAAAAATAACAAGTAATCACAAAATCTACATTCAATATATTGTCAAACATAAGGGATCGTGATGGGCAGCAGCTTCTTTTTGCTAATAACTAAAAATAATAAAAAATTGCGGTTGCCAACCCGCTTGCCAAGCGTGGCAACTATGGCAATATCCCCCATGAGGTAATCTATGAGGGAGACGTATGTTCAGCAGTGAACTTAGTTATAGCATAGACTCATAGGTAAAGAGCCTACACAGCAGCGACCCCGATACATTGCAGCGGCACGAGGCGCAACTCAGCAGAACGTGGGCATTGACGTCAACGGATGAAATCGGAGCTCTGCAATATTACTTTACCTTATTTTAATGTAATAATTAAAAGTCAATCTAGATCTAGCATCGATCTGATTCACTTCTTTTTTAGTTGTAATAATTATATTGTAATTTTTATATTATAATAAAGTATTTTATATTAGTTTCGGCTTTTTTTGGGTCCTTCGGCTGCAGTTAACGTAATTGGCGCAGTCGGTAGGATACTCAAAAGTTAGTTAGACTATCGTAGCTTTCAAGCTTTAACCGAGTATCCGAATCTACTACGGATCAACTGCAAGCCAAGAGGATACATCAAGACATCGATCCCGAGAAAACCGAGATGAAATCTATGTAAGTACACCAGAATTTTATCTAGTGTTGCTTCCTCTTTCCTAGTGTAAATCTTTCCCGTCAAAAATTTTCATCCAAGGAAATCATCCCTCTGCGAACCTACATCGCGTAGGCAGCCACGTAGACAAAGTTTAGACTATAATAGAGATTTAGGTTGTTATTTAGAGTTAGATATAATTACCGAGGAACCAAAAATGGCCCACGACCCTGACACTATTTTCAAGGTTTTACGCCCAGTGCCAGAGTTCGACGGTAACCCTAATGTACTGACTAGATTTATAAATTTATGTGACCAAATATGTGCGGCATACCTAAGTAATGAGCCTGGCAGTGAACTATCAAACTTATGTCTGCTTAACGGGATATTAAATAAGATAACTGGACCCGCCGCGACCACTTTAAATTCAAATGGTATTCCTGAAAGCTGGCATGGCATACGCACAGCCTTAATCAATAACTTTTCTGACCAACGAAACGAAACGGCACTCTACAATGACCTCTCGTTAGCTACTCAGGGAAACAGCTCACCCCAAGAATTTTATGCACGATGTCAGACATTATTCAGCACTATCATGACGTATGTTACGCTTCATGAAACCTTGCCTACTACAATAGAAGCCAAACGTGTACTGTATAAAAATTTAACAAAGCAAGCTTTCGTACGCGGTTTAAAGGAGCCACTTGGCTCACGAATACGTTGCATGCGTCCTGATACAGTTGAAAAAGCCTTGGAGTTTGTACAGGAAGAACTGAATGTCATGTACCTACAACAACGCGGTGAATCTTTCGCTGAGAGGAAACCTCAAGCAACTAAGCCTCTCCAACCTAGTCATATGACCTTACCTTTGCAAAAACCATTCTGTTTTCCTGCACCGATGCCAATGCCCAATTTACAGCAACCTCAACATGTACCACAGCAACATGCCTTTAGGCCTAACGTGCCACCACAGTTTAACATGCCTACGCGAACTCAACAAATGTTCCGTGCTTTGCCACCTAATTACACACCCCATAGTAATATGTTTAGATTACCAAATAGGAATCAACCCCATGACTCAGGTCCTATGAGTGGCGTTAGCCATTACGTACCTAAACCAATGCCTCCAACAGGTCTGACTGGTCACGATTGGCGTAGATACGGTAACCCACCGCCTTCAAATTAGTTCAAAAGTAGGGAAATGAATTTTAACGAATGTGCGGATTACAATAGTTACTATTATCCCGAATACCAACCAACTAAGGTCCACACAGTATGCGGGCGTGAAGACATTACTACATTACAGGGCAGCTACTTAGCCACAATACCAATCAATTGCTTCCTGCGAACACAAGAATTCACCATCACTTCACCATCACAATATTAATGATCAAGTAGAAGGCCATCCCCTGAAACTAATGAAAATACCAATGGATATAAGCGCAAAAGATACCCCAGCAGTACCACGAATCAGCCTTAATACTATCAACCTGAAAGGACTCCACGCAGCCCAGGACCAACTCATGATGCAACCACCACTTCATCTGCGAGAGATGCACCCCCTAACCTTATATCATACTACTATTCCCTTTTACGCCGTGTTATCAAGCCTAGTAGTATTCGCTACCATAATCTCAGTTCGTTACTACTACAAGACTAGGAAGCAAGAACAGACCCAGGATAACACCCAACATAGCTATGAAAACCCCGAAGGAACAAAAGTCGAAAAGACATTACCAGCAACTTTTTCTCTCAAAGTTCTAAAATAGTTGCTGATCTGAGGGTGGAGGAGTTATAGCATAGACTCATAGGTAAAGAGCCTACACAGCAGCGACCCCGATACATTGCAGCGGCACGAGGCGCAACTCAGCAGAACGTGGGCATTGACGTCAACGGATGCAATCGGAGCTCTGCAATATTACTTTACCTTATTTTAATGTAATAATTATAAGTCAATCTAGATCTAGCATCGATCTGATTCACTTCTTTTTTAGTTGTAATAATTATATTGTAATTTTTATATTATAATAAAGTATTTTATATTAGTTTCGGTTTTTTTTTGGGTCCTTCGGCTGCAGTTAACGTAATTACTTTAATAGGCTGTAAGGTGGAAGGATTATAATGATAAACATAACATAACAGGACCTCTGCCATCTCTGTCAATATGTATTTATCTTTCAAATCTGAATAACTTTAGGTTTTTGTGAGTTGGATAATTTATGCAAAACATAGTCCAAATGTAACTGATTTTCCACGTTATAAGTTTTTACTAAAATGTACTTCACTATTTAAAAATGGTGTTACTGTGGGCCATAAATTGCCTTACATTAATCTGCCACAGTTGCCACGCTTGGCAGGTAGATTGGCACAAACAGTTTTTTTTATTACTACTGAGTTGTTACATAAGAGTTGGGCAGCAGCATCTTTCTGAAATGAGCCCGCCCATCATCTTTTCGGTTACCCTCTGTTGCCTCTCACGACATCTCTGGGATGATATGGGATAGTGGATTCTCTTATACCGCCCCTACACGGCTAGATTTATAACTAACTTACCATCAGGTGAACCATTTGCAAATTTGTCATTCTAATTACCTGGAAAAAGATATGAAAAATGATCATTAGTCACTTAAAAAGATACTTTATATAGGTTAAGGAGAGATCACATAGGCATTACATCTGCCGACATTGTAATTATTATATTATATGAATTTCATGAATGAGCGACGGGCGGATAATTAGGGCGCAACAGCTGTGGACAAAACGCGCACCGAAATAGACTGGACGAGGCGTGGGACCACCGCGGAGTACACGATGCGACGGAGATCCTGGTACTTCTACGATTGCGTAAACCTGGTTAGGGATTGATTGTTTTATCTAAATCTAAGGGGATTCGGTTACAGTGACACCTTGTCTAAAGCTAATGAGTGCAATAAACAACTAACTTCTGGGTACGGATGTCTATACACATTGTCTCATTTATGAAAGGTTTTTAAAACAGGTTACTTTTTATTAATTACTCAAACAAACAGGTTATGTCATGATATTTTCTTAAGTTATAAATCAAAATTTTAAATTTCATCTAATAATTTCATTGATGCCGGCGGTGACGTGAATGTACTATGAAGTTGAAATGAAGAAGGTGATGTACTTTGAAGTTATGGTGCAAACGGTTATCCTCTACACTATCGATATATATGTTTTTTTTCGTTATTTAAACAAAGTCATTTGTTCAGCAAAAGAGTAGAACAAATTACAGGCAATGTTACTTTAAAGCTAGTGTTAGGCTTTGGTATGTCATGTTATTTCACTTTAACATCTGTGGCCGCAACACCACTTGTTCGTACTATCGGTTGACATAGTACTCAAGCACTGGCTTGCAATAGTTACAAAAGTCAATCGATACAACGCAATGCAAATGCAATTTCGATGTAAATTTTATTTATTTATTTATTAATAAAAATACAAAGTTTGGTTTTTAATATATATATATTTCCACAAAAGTGCTTACACAGTTTATCTGCAGGAACATTTGAGTCTCATTTACCTGATATTATTAATGTTAAGCTCTACTAAGACTTGCCAATAAGTATTTCTTTAATTTGTTTTTAAATATGTTTTTACTGGTTCACGTCGAATATCCTCAGGCAAACTATTGAGAAAGTACGGTAGTCGTTTATTTAAAGTTCTATCCTCGAAGTAATTATATATTTTAGGTACTACCAATTTAGCTGCAGATATCGATATTGAATATCTTTATTTAAATTTAAGAGTCGAGTAATTCTCATTTCATTTTTAATGAGTTGTACTATCAAGTTAATCATTACTAAGAAATTAATAACCCAGCTCTCTAGTAGTCTAACTACAATAATATCAAAATATAGGAATATTTCACATAATATGTTGTACAATCAAATATGAAAACATTTAGAAACAGCATGGTAGTGAACACTTCATTTTCAGGGGTTATTATAAAACATATACTTACTCGCTAACTTATTAACTTTAATAATGTTATAGTGTATTACATCTCAAACTATAAATATTTTTTCGATGGTCCGAGCAATATTTTCATGTTATACACTCTCCTTTTCCGAAACGTTTTTTACAACTTGTAGTATGCCGTATTTTATGCCAAATCAAATATACTAGCTCCTTTAAAAAAATGTCAAGAGCAGAAAATATAGCAACATTATATCAACCCGTCTGTCAAATGCAATGTCATTTTATTATATGAATAGCGACTCTATACTCTTATTTGTGCATAACCAATTTAGGTTACTATTAGTAAAATAAGGTTAAGAACGTTGTGTTTTAAACCTAATTGTATATAATAATGTATATTTAATGTAATGTAATATATAAAAAAATATTAAAAGCATAAAATTGTTTGAAATTAAAAATGCCACATCTCTAATGAATGGAGAGACAATTTTCTGGGTTTTAGTCATTATTTGAGACAAAATTACATATTCATTACTGGATATGAAAGTAGTTCAAGCTTATGATTTAAAAAATTGTAGAACACCACACGGTCCAAACAAAACACATGTTTCCAGACAGCTTACAATTCTGAAAAAAAATCGTGTAAAAAACCAGGTACCACACCAATAAATAATACAGAAAGAAATACTTTACTATGGCACACACAAATTCATGTACTTTAAATTGAATATATTAATTTAGGACAATAACAAAATTTAATAAATTTTATAAAGCTTCGAGAGTAAATGTAATAACAAAACTTTGTTGCCGACTGTACATTCACATTAGAGAGGTCGGCGAGTAAACACGTGTAGTCACAATGTGGTAAGCCGTGTCTGTATTTTTTTTTCATGGTCCTTCCTGCTTGATGGCAAATGGGCTATAAAGACGTATTTAGTAATAGATGCGGCGGAAATTTGTTATCTTCTTAAACGAGGTTGTGGGAGGGGGATGGCTTTAATAGGGTTTGGTTTTTCAGCTATAAGAATTAATAACATACTAGCGCTGCCTTAAGAATCAAAATAGAATATTAAAGTGAGTAATTAAAAGGAGATTTATTCGAAGGATTCTTATTTTGTAACTAATAATTATAATTTAATCTGAAACGCATAATCGCGTTATAACAGTAAGTTAAGTTAAAAAATGTTTCAAATGAAAAGATAACAGTTTTTCTGTGTGGAAGGACTACCTATGTGCCTAGAAATCCATTTGGGTGGTATCTGCTATACCATTCTCGTATATATATATATATATATATATATATATATATATATATATATATATACAATATGTAACGTAATTAACGCACACCCTCAGACACCCCAATTAGTATATTATGTTATAGTCATAATACATACATTGAATTTTGTGGTCACAGTACAAATCCAAGAACGCAAAGACTTTAACGTGCTTGATATAAAGTTCATTTTTCTTTATTTTTATTGAATGACAGAATTAGTAATAATACAAATAAAACTGCACTCGTAAAAGTCTTATTGCCGTAAGTTAAGGTCCATTTCGTTTTGTTTTGACTGTACAGATTTAGTGTGACTGTAATGTACATACTTTTAATTATTTTTGGGATAAAAAATTACCTATATTAAAAATGATAGGAATCGATTCTGTAAACGATTCTGAACAAACTACCTTCTCAAAGTGCGATAATTATGTTATATGTTGTATATATATATATATATATATATATATATATATATATATATAGTGAGTGTTTATATATGTATATATATACATAATATATAAGCACTCACGCCTGTCACCCAGAAGTTTAAACAGAGACTATAAGACTTCATTTTGAACGAACACAAACCTTTCGCCTAGGGCGTCCCTTACCAACTCTGCCGTTCACTTCTGCAACATAAATTTGCTTTGTCACCCTTTCGCCACTCATTCTTTATACATGACCAAACCACCGAAGCGTTCCTATCTTAATCCACGTTGCAACATCATCTTGCATAGCACACTGTTCTCTTATTACACAATTTCTCACCCTGTCACTCAGATTCAGCCCTGACATACCCCTTAACGACCGCATTTCTACTGCGTTTATTCTACTCTAGTGCTTCTTCTGCCATACCCAGCTTTCACTACCATACGTTAAAATAAGGTCTAACACAGCTTTGTGAATTGCCATACACATTTAGCACATGCCTTTTTTGACATATTCAGACTTTCCACAATGGAGTGTTGAGCCCCATTTACTCTATTTCCTGCATTCACTCGTCGTTCGATATAATTATCACATCTCCCACCCCTGCTAAATACGCATGCCAAACATACAAACTTATCTACTTGCTCGACCAACTCCTCTTCTATTCTTATTTTACATATCTTTTTACTTTCTTCTCTTTCAAAAACTATAACTTATTTATTTCTGCTGCTAAACAACAATGCCTGTACTACTGTGTTCCGGTTCGAAGGGTCTGACAACTCGATAAAACAACAATGTGGTTTGAGCGGTTTGGCCGCCATCAAAAACGGCCAATACACTCATACATCGTAAACCAAAACAACTAAGTGATGCGTATATTTAGGGACGTTCGTATGTGCAAATTTGTGTGTGTGTGTGTGTGTGTGTGTGTGTGTGCGTGTGCGTGCGCGCGCGCGTGCGTGTGCGTGTGCGCGTGCGCGGGCGTGTGCGTGTGCGTGTGCGTGTGCGCGTGCGTGTGCGCATGCACGTGCGTGTGCGTGTGGTGTGCGTGTGCGTGTGCGTGTGCGTGTGCGTGTGCGTGTGCGTGTGCGTGTGCGTGTGCGTGTGCGTGTGCGTGTGCGTGTGCGTGTGCGTGTGCGTGTGCGTGTGCGTGTGCGTGTGCGTGTGCGTGTGAGTGCGCGTGCGCGTGCGGGTGCGCGTGAGCGTGCGCGTGCGCGTGCGCGTGCGTTTGCGTGTGCATTTGCGTGTGCGTGTGCGTGTGCGTTTGCGTGTGCGTGTGCGTGTGCGTGTGCGTGTGCGTGTGCGTGTGCGTGTGCGTATGCGTGTGCGTGTGTGTGCGTGTGTGTGTGTGCGTGTGTGTGTGCGTGTGTGCGTGCGTGTGCGTGTGTGTGTGTGTGTGTGTGTGTGTGTGTGTGTGTGTGTGTGTCCTTATTTAGAAAGAAGGAGTATGAGACGTTATCACGTAGTAGGGAATTAGTAAATTTCCCTTAATATGTTTTTAAACTTAAGTTTACTATTGTAAAACAGGTCAAATTCACTAAAAAGTCTCTTGAATGTGCCAACAATCCGAGAGTTTTTCCATAACTTGCCGAGTGCAATAAAACATGAAAGGGGGAAATGTACCGTATTGAATAAAGTTTTTAAAGCATTTCAGGGCAATTAAACCGAACATACCGTTACTGCCTATTAAAGTCTACCGCTGAACATAGGCCTCCCCCATAAATTGCCTCATAGGTGGGATATTTGCCATAGTAGCCACGTTTGAACCGAACGTTCAGTAAATCCAATAACGAGCAAATACCCATCAACGTACGTCTTTCAGAGTCATGAGCACAAAAAGCCGATAATTTTCAGTAAACAAGGTAGCCAATAATATGGCCATTTGAAATTTAGATGTAAAAATATTTCATCAAGGTGACGTGGGACTCGCATACTTAAAACCGCTGCGCACATAGGCCTTATAAACAACTTTAAGGTTAATAGAGCGCTTCAACTTCTTTATTACTTATTTATTAAGTTTATGTAGGGGTTGTTTACACCAGCCACAGTTTCTCAAACCATCCAGGATCAACTTGTAGAGAATGCCATGAGGCACTAGATCTGACATTTATACGTGATGGAGCCACGCTGCAGCTTTATTATGGTTGTAGCACGAATGGGTCGGCTCGACCGGGGAAGGACCACGCTCTCACAGTATACCAGAGTAAAATAGCAGCTTAATATTGCTGTGTTTCGTATGGTGAGTGTAGAGAACCGGAGACCCGTTTTACTGGAAAAGAGGCATTTGATCTTAGTCCGCAGGGGTTGTCAGTGCATCCGCAATTTGATTCTTGATCGAGGATAAATGTAGATGTCTATGGACCACAGCATCCACTTACCATCAGGTGGACTGTGTGCTCGTTTGTCATCCTTATCCTAAAAAAACTCATTATAAGGTGTGTAGAAAAGATTAAATAAATAAATAAATTAAACGGTTGAAAGGTGTTTTTTATAAGTTCTCCCAGTTACTCGACCAATGTGTTAAAACAGTTGCATTTTACTATCAAAATAAAGTCCTAAATCTCACACAACCAATTACAATGTGATTAAAATGATTGTTATCTAGCCAGAGATGACTAAGCTTAACAGAAGCTATGTACCTATTCATTTGTTATTTTTTATTTGCTCTTCCCTTACAGACACTGCTAAGTATGCGGTCTATGATAACTGGAAATACGTGCAAAAGTGACGTATTTTTATAAAAATTAAGCCTAAGCTTATTTTTTATAAACAAAAATAAGCTTAGGCAACTTAGCTCGACTAACAGATCGTAGTCTTTTGATCTATTTTTCATTAATAATACATACCGAAATACAAAATTCTAGACGCGTGAAGCACATCTTCGGCTTACCACCTCCTTTACCTCCACCCAGTCTAGACACTACAGGATTTAAGTCTATTGTATCAAACTAACTTTAATTTTGCAACGCTAATATCGTGTTACTTTAACAACTTAAAGCAATCTCTTTCAACTTAAAATGTTTAAGTACAAGATATACATATAATTTCAAGTGTATTTTGTATAGAATCATTCAGAGACTACTTACGTCGGATTTACAAAGTGATTATTGGCATTGCTTTGAAGTCAAACTACAAAAGAGTTGTAAAAAACGACATATTCTTGAATCGATGTTCTGATGTCTACGCAATATTATCTCCTTGGATCTCAATAAAACGTGCGAGAATCTTCGATTACTTATATTTTACAGTTCACCGCTTTGGGTCTCATCAGACTTGACGCCATGTTTCATTATGACGGCGTAATATTTCATGTTAAATGACGTCAACACAAAGGATACAAAATACTGTTTACTTCTTCTTATACAGTATACAGTCTATCCTTCCGTCCGAGTTCAATCTGGATGTCTTCTAGGCAAGAATGAATAAGCTTTTGTTACTCTAAGACATTGCGATTTATTATCTAGGGCATCATCACCAGTTACCACTACGTGAGACTGTGGGAAATTTAAAATAATACTAGTTTTTACGGAATTTATCGCGTATATTTAACTTTTTAAATACCCGACGTTTCGAACGCTTTACAGCACTCATGGTCACGGGCGGGACTCCCGCAGTATTATTTCAATGTGTAGTGTTCGCGTAAATATAAGAAATCATTGTGGGAAATTTATATCTGACTACGAAGAATTCATGACGGACGCTGTGTTATGCAAAACGTTAGTGCGTTCAATTTTTTAGGTGATAGACCTTTGGTAGGACTTTGCATGAGTTAGCACCCTAAACCTAAATGAGCCGAAAATATTTGGATCAAATAGCAGTGCCAAGTGCACTGCTATTCTGATTAAAAGGTATGAAAACCAGTATAATTATAGAGTGTGATGCATTTCATCGTAGTGCAGTGAATGTGTGGTATTCCTTGTTTGAAACTGGTCTACTGTAGCCAATGACTGGACCGTTATTTCCTCTGTCATGTCGTCAAGACGCGTTTTATATATCTTCATTTTATGAATTAAAAAATTGCATTCTTTTAAATTACTTAAATTTAGAAATATTAAAGGTATTTAATAAGTACGAGAACCAATGACGTCCTCTCAGAAAAATCGGACGTCATGCAGCGATGGAGTGAATTTTATAGAGAATTGTATGCGTGTCATGATCTTAGTGAAGGATCCGGGGATGACGCCGTGACTGGCACGCCAGACACGGACCTCGATGACACTGAGGTCATCAGCATGAAAGAGATTGAACGTGCGATTCGAAGTTTGAAATGTGGTAAGGCTGCGGGACTAGACAGAGTTACTGCTGAAATGGTCAAGTACGGTGGGCCTCGCGTCTGGGACAGCTTTCTTCTGCTGTGCAATTTGTGCTGGCGGACGGGAGATGTCCCGGATGATTGGCGATCCGCGGTCATTGTGCCTTTATATAAAGGTAAAGGTTCACATTTTGACTGCGGGAGCTATCGGGCGATCAGCTTGACCAGTTTAGCAAGTAAAGTTTATTCGAAGGTTTTGACACGCACGATGCAAGAGAAATCGGAAAGATTCTTATGGGAGGCACAATGCGGATTTAGACCTGGAAGAGGATGCACGGATCAAATGTTTTCTCTCCGCATGATCACGGAGAAGCTTCTGAGTGTTAACCAGAGGATTTTCTGTGCTTTTGTGGATCTGGAGAAAGCATTTGATAAGGTTATAAGGAAGAAAATGTGGGAACTGTTGCCGGGATATGGTGTGGATGGTCGATTGTTAAGGGCTGTGCAGTCACTCTACTATGACTGTAAAGCCTGTGTGCGGGTAGGGCATGACCTGTCACCCATGTTTAGCGTCCAAGCGGGCGTAAAACAAGGTTGTGTCATGTCTTCCTGGCTGTTCATACTGTATCTCGACAGCTGTTTACAGAAGCTGAAAGATAGCTGTTTGGGTGTGAAATTGGGTGACATAAAAGTTAATTGTCTGCTGTATGCTGATGATGCAGTGCTTATTGCACCATCAGAAGCAGAACTGCAGGCATTAGTCACGTGTATGAAAGAGGAATGTGAAATTAAAGGTCTCCGTTTGAATGCTAATAAAACTAAGGTTCTGGTATTTGAAAAGGACGAAGAGAGAACGAAATGTGAAATATGGGTAAATCAGGAATGTCTAGAACAGGTAAATGAAATTGTATACTTGGGGAGTGCTTTCAGCCGGGATGGAAGATGTGATTTAGATGTGGATAGGCGTGTCGCTGCCGGAAACAAAGTCAATGGTGCCCTGAATGCATTAATAAAAAGGCAAGGCGTGGTGAAGAGTGCACGCCTTGCAATACATAACGCAGTGTTGGTACCGACTTTGTTATATGGCAGCGAAACCTGGGTATGCCAGAAGAAGCATAAAAGCAAGTTGAATGCAGTGGAGATGCGATCTCTTCGTAAAATGTGTGGCGTTACCATAGCCGACCGAAAGCGAAACGAAGAGATTCGCAATATGGCAGGATTGAAAGATGACCTTATCACAAAAATTGATAGGGGCGTACTCCAATGGTTTGGACACGTTGAACGAATGAGTGAAGACCGAATGGTGAAGAAAATATATAGAGCGAAAGTAAATATTAAAAGGTGTCGAGGTAGACCGAGACTAACTTTCGAAGACCATGTGAGCAAATTGCTCGAAGAGGGGAGGGTCAAGAGTACTCGGATACCTAGACGTGCATGTATGAAGAAGTTAATGAACCTGAAAGAAGCGAAAGAGGTATGTAAGGATCGTGACACTTGGCGATCTGTTCTCTCTGGCTACCCCGTTAGGGATTGTGCGTGACAGTAAGTAAGTAAGTAAGTAAGTATTTAATAAGTAATTTAGATATTTTGACTTTAGGCGAATTTAAAACTATTACCTGCGACGTATTAGCACGGCACTTTGATTATTGAGCCACGCCCACTTCTTTTTGATTTATGATTTTATAATCATAACAAATGATATAAATATAATCAAGTAAAAACATGCAAATGACAAAAAAGATTACGTATACCTATGTAACATATAGACAAACTTCGAACACTTAATCTTAGCAAACTGGCCTCGTAAACATCACGGCGCTCCCATCATCCGTCAAGCATCCGCGAGATAAAACAGGTCCCGATTACTGGCCTCATTACCGGCGGCAGTAAGCCCGCCGATCCATCAACTGGAGGCTTGACTTACTGCCGACGGATGCTGCTACGTTGGGGTGTAGGTATATGGAATGGAGAAAATTAGAGCACACACTTGAAGGAATTCAACATGCGAAAATTATGTCCAACGTAACGAGGGTCTGTTGCAAAAGTATAAGGTTTTTATTGTAAATGTTAGTTGTTTTAAATCGACACAAACTAATCTAGTCGACGATTGCATATATTTTATTTAATGTTCGAATCTTTTTTTTTTAATTAGCTGACTGTGGTCAACTGCGATGGAGCCAAATAGAGGAGAAATACTTATATGTCTGGCCCGTATGTAGGTAAGTTCATTTGTATTTTCGCTTGTAACTCTTAAACTAGTTTACCGGATCTTGACAAAAGATAACTAAACAGATTTGTCATGAGTTAGTTCAAAAATGTGTATATTGGCGGTGCGGTATTACCCTATGTCGTGATATAAGTGGGTCATAAGAGTCGACATGGGGACACAAATCAAGAAATGGCAGCACCGTCTTCTCTTCCTAATCTAATAAGTAAATAGAAAACTGCGGTTGTCAACCGTTTCAAAAACAATGTGCCATGCCGAACGTGGCAACTATGACAAATATCAATTACTCTATCAAACAATCTATGGGTGTGGCCTACGTTCAGTAGTGCACTTTGGAAGAATCCTATTAACGTTAAAAGGGAAAGTATACGTTCTATTTCTGGGCTCAGGCTTCATCTCAATTCTGAGAGGAGTTATGGAGCAATTAGTACGTCGCTTTGCTTCAGTATGTGTTGACGGACTCCAAATCTTTCGAAATATTTTATTCCTGAGACATTTAGTTTTCCTTCACAGGTATATCCGCACGTAGAATTAACAATTTCATCGGTGCTGTCGGGGATTGATCCCGCGTTACTCGCGTTCCATGAAATTTACGGTAACCGATTAGCCTTGAACTGCTACGGTTGAAAGTTATTACTTATATTAATGAGTAAAATGAAAAATAAAACATCACAAAATGTATAAAAAATGTATCTCATTTATTATCTATCTCCAGGAGTTCCAGCCAACTTTAAACAAAGAAGGTTACATGTGCGCTGTCACTTCTGAGCACCGATATATGTGTACTACGAGTAGATATGGCATTCCGAACACTTACTACGTTCAACTGAACTGTACTGCAATCCGACACCTGTTATTGTGGTTTCTATATTCATGCAGTGCAGTGCTAATAATAATTTTATATTAAATTAGCACATATGCAAAATAAACGAAAAATAAAAAAATGTACTCGATTAACAGTGCAATCTAAATAAACAATTATTTATTATGTCGATTTTCGCGCGTTTATATCAACTACGCATGCGCGACTCTACTGTTTCCCGCGCATGTGCGGATACAGAGTAGCGCACATTTTTTGTTTGGAATGACTTCTCTAGTATGTAGTACATATAACTCAACTACTAGGTGACTAACTAATTTTTAACGAAATGTAAAGATTTATTTATTTATTTACTCCATATTTACACACTGTGTACAAAAAGGCAGACTTTATGCAACATGGCATTCTCTACCTGTCTACCTCCAGACTAAGTAGAGAAGATATTATGGGTTTCTAAGTGCAAACAACTACTTTAAAAATATCTGTGTTCACAGAATATATACATAATAACTATAAGTACATATTAAGGATATATTAAAAACATAATTACACAAAAATATATACAAAAAAAGAATATATACTTACGGAGGGACAAATTTAGAGAAACGCAAAAAAGGTTGAATAAAAGAAAATATCATCATCATCATCATCATCATTACAGCCCTTTACAAGTCCACTGCTGAACATAGGCTTCCCCCAAGGTATGCCACAAAGCACGGTCCTGATCCACCTGCATCCATAGACTTTCTGCATGTCTTACCAGGTCGTCCCTCCATCTAGTGGGGGGTCGCCCTACACTTTGTCTACCGGTACGAGGCTGCCACTCGAGAACCTTTTTTCCCCAACTGTTGTCGGTTCTTCGAGCTATATGGCCGGCCCATTGCCACTTCAGCTTACTAATCCGTTGGGCTATGTCGGTCACTCTGGTTCTACTGCGGATATCCCCATTTCTAAGTTTATCACGCAGAGAAACTCCGAGCATAGCCCTCTCCATAGCTCGCTGAGCGACTTTGAGCGTCCTCATACGGCCAGCAGTGAAGGACCACGTCTCAGTTCCATATGTCATCACTGGCGACACGCACTGGTTGTTCAACTTAGTTTTCAGGTTTTGAGGTATACCTGACGAGAAGATGCGTTGTAATTTCCCGAACGCTGCCCAGCCGAGTTGAATCCGTCGATTGACCTCTCGGTCGAAGTTGGACTTACCTAGCCGGACTATTTGTCCTAGGTAAACGTACTCGTCAACAACTTCGAGCTTAGTGCTCCCAATAACTACCGGCGTAGTAATCTCCCGTCTAACAGCCATGAGATTAAGAGTGTGATCGGAGAGCTTTTGTGTTCTTCTGCGGCCGGTCTTGCAGAACTTAGCTCCGACCGCATGGACAATTTCCACGAGCTTGTCATTCAAATCGTCCACTGCATTGCAATCTTCTAGGCACTGAAATCAGTTACGTAACTCGAGCTGAAAGGTTTCGGGATTCTGGATTAGAGCACGAGGGGGACGGAGCGTTGACTTCATTAGACGAGACCTCTCCAACTTAACGTTTAGGTTCGGTGTGCCTCTATCCATTCGGTGATAGCTGCCAGTTTTCACCCTTGCGATCACTGAGACATCACTGAATAGTTGACGTCTGGTCGTCATAATGAAGTCAATCTCATTTTTTGTCGAACCGTCGGGGCTCGACCAGGTCCATTTCCTGTGGGGCCGCTTCTGGAAGAAAGAGTTCATCATAAAGAGTCTCTCTTTCTCCATAAAGTCGGCCAGCTGCTGGCCCCTACGGTTTCGTTGCCCCACTCCAAATTTCCCTACCTTCAGCTCACCGCTTTCTCTTGTGCCTAGTTTTGCGTTGAAGTCTCCCATCAACACCGTGTAGTGGGTTTTGGAGGAATGCATGGCTCTGGAAATATCTTCATACATTTCCTCCACTTCCTCATCGGGATGTGCCGAGGTTGGTGCGTAAACTTGTATGACCTTCAGCGAATACTGTTTGGTGATTCTGAGTATCAGGTACGCGACCCTCGTCGACACACTCCCAATCTTCACAACGTTGTTGACGAGAGACTTGTGGACGATAAATCTGACACCTCCTTGGGAGCGATGGTCGCCCTCCCAGTGATAGAACAAGTTGCCGGACTCGAGGATTACCGTGTCCTCCCCCTCTCTTCGGACCTCGGATAACCCAATAATATGCCAGCGCAACTTGTCTACCTCTTCTTCCCACTCCAGTATCTTCTCGTCAGTCCTCAGGATGCATGCGTTATATGTTGCCAGGTCGAGTCGTCGTAGGTGGCAACCGAACCTCCACCGGAGATTCTTAGCACCCTCTGCCCCGCCGTTACCATGGTCGCCACCGTAGTCAGGAATAGCGGGGCCGCCGGGGACTGGGGCCGTTTGTTTGCGTCGTTACTCATGGGGGGATATTTGCCATAGTTGCCACGCTTGGCGAGCGGGTTGGCAACCGCAGTTTTTTACTATATCATTGCTGTCATCAGGAAGATGCTCCTGCCCATCTCCTGCCTGTCTCCCTCTGTCGCCTCTTACGACACCCACGGGAAGATATGGGGTAGTGGATATTCTCAACCGCCACTACATGGCATAATATATATATAGAAAATATCGTAGATATTTGTAAATTAATTAATTAGTAATTATTAGTTCATTATAAAATTTCAAAAGGTGACAAAACAAACGATCAAATAACAAAAATGTTCCAAATTAAGAAAAATATAAAATTTTACAGGAACAAAACATTTTTTTACCTAACATTCACTTATTTCATAAATGCTTAAAGAAACGCCATAACATGCGCTATATAAGAGTGATTAACGGGAATATTGGTAGGTAGTGTTAGAAGCACTATTCTTTTTTTATAAAAAATATTGACTACGGCTTCAATTCTAACACAGGACCGTGGCACATGGCACTCTAATCGCTACGCCACGTCGATGAGATAAAATAGACATAATATACTAAAGAATATTCACTTAAGTACAGTCACCTGGATGATATTACAGCATCTCTTCTATCCTCTTAGATTAAACTCCCGTTTCAAGCGTAAACGGTGCGTGATGCAAAGTGGGTTCAATTTACACTGTCACTCAAAGCGACATCGCGTCCTCGGTGTGACATGGAAGTGTTTTACTAATGGTTCTCGAATCACGAACGCAAAAGTGAATTTCAGTTACAATAAATAACGATCATACAGAAAAAGACAAAATAAAGGTATTATATTTAAATCATCATAAATGATTATGACGATCATCATCATCATTAACTTTAACGCGACTTACTTTAACAGCCTGTCACAAGGACCATTACTGAACATAGACCTCACCCAAGGAATGCCACAAAGCACGGTCCTAAGACATCTGAATTCATCGACTTCCTGGATCTTTTACCAGGTTTGTCACTCCACCAACTGGGGGGCCGTTTTACACTTCGTTTACCGGTACGTGGTTGCCACTCGAGGAGAACCCTTCTTTCCCATCGGTTGTAGGTTGTAACCGAGTACAAGACAATAAGGTTTGTGTTCAAGTAACACTTAAACTTTCATAGAGAAGATATATGCCATAGTTGCCACGCATGGCAAGCTGATCGGCAACCGCAGTTTTTTATGTTTATCAAGCTGTTATCAAAAAGGCGCTGCTGCCCATCTTCTGGGTCAGTCCCACGTGCAGGCAGTCGATGGATGCTGGTGGCTCTGGACCGCACTTTTCTATAGAAGACGGGGAAAACGTGCTTACGGTTCACCTGATGTTAAGTGACTACCGCCGCCCATTATCAACCGCAACACCAGGGGAACAGCAGGTGCGTTGCCGGCCCTTTAGAAAGGAGTAAGCTCTTTTCTTGAAGGTCCCCAGGTCGTATCGGTCCAGGAAAATAGCCGGTGGTAAACTATTCCACAGAGAGATCCGCCAAGCATTCAGATGGTGTGGATGGTATCGGGAGGCTTGCCGCGTAATGCGTTCATGAAATTTGGCGGCTGGGACTCAGAGCACTCCCACTCACTTTTTACCAATCTATGACGGAGGGTGTTCAGCAGTGGGCTTGTGATGGACTGTAGTAGTAATACTTAACCTCATCGTTATAGGATAACCAAAGTATGAGTATTGAATTCCTCTATATTAAATTAAAATAAAACAGATACTTGGTAGAGCCACGTTGCTAATATTAGTCACAGCATGAATGGGTTAGTTCAACCGGGATAGCACCACACTCTCACAGAATACCAAAGAAAAATAGCAGCACAATGCTGCTGTGTTTTGAATGGTGAGTGTAGAGAACCGGATACCCTTATTACGGGAAACGAAGCATTTCATATTAGTCCTCAGGGCTGGCAACGCATATTAATCGAAGATAGATGAAGATGTCTATAGGCCGGAGCATCCACTTACCATCAGGTGGATTGTATGCTCGTTTTTCACACCTATTCTATAAAAAGACAATAATAAGATTTCATTAAAATATTAATAAGTCGAACCGATCTCATTATTTACACATGATAGTAGGTGTTTACGTAATTCTTAGGGTTTCAAATATACGTCTTAACATGATATGTGTTAGAGAAATTCACTAAAATCCAATTAGTTTCATAAACAAAGTGAAATAGTTGGTGATGAAAATAATCTTATTCCCATAAATAGGTATAACACACGCGCACGCAATACATACTACCCAATAAGTACAGTACTTACATAATAATTAGTAAAAAAGGTTAACAATTTTTTTTGGAAATTAAAAACTAATTATTATGGCGCGCTGCGCAGTACGAAAGCTTCTTCAAGCATCGTCTCGGTGTGAACTGACCCTAAGTAACATGTTTCTACTTTGTATACATGGGTCAATCCAAGTCATAAATAAAGATGATTTCTTTTTAAATAAAATATAAGTGACAAACGGGCACACAAACAACCTAATGGTAAATAGACGCTACCCATAGCCATCTACTTCTATTCTCCGTTAAGAATCGAAATGCGTTGTCACTTCTGAGAACTAAGATGAATTGCCTCGTTTACAGTAAAAAAGGTCGCCGGTTCTCTATACTCCCTAAACGAAACACAGCAACATTGGGCTGCTATTTTACGCTAGTATTTTGTGGAAGCGACGTCCTTCCCCGGCGAACAAACTCATTCGTGCTGCGAGCATTTAAGAAGTGCACACAAGTGACGTGCGGTGAACCAACAGTTATTAACCAGTTTGGTCGACTGGCTTTCCTCGAGGCTGCTGACCCCAATGCTGCAAGCATAATATAGCTGCATCCTGGCTCTATCACGTGTTGTAGACCAAATAGTAGTACCGAATTTCACTGAGTGACAAAATTAAAAGATATTTAATTATCTACAGGTGTCTGATGCCGAATAGTATTACAAGACGAGAATTACCATTTGTACGAGAGTTCTAAGATAAACTTTTATGTATGCGCTATTAAGAGTGTTCCTGTTAATCACTTGTACATATAAAAATAACAGCTTTTTACTGACATGATACGATGACACTTTTGATGAAATACATTTTTTTGTCTCTCTGTTTGTTTTGGCTAATTTTTTGCAACGGCTGGACCAATTTTGATGGAACTTTCACTAGCAGATAACTGATGTTATAAGAAGTAACTCAGAATATTTTAATTTTAGAAAAGGATCAGGGTTCTGTGCAAAAAAAAAATTAAAACCCTAAATTACACGCGGGTTAAGTCGCGGGGAGCAGCTAGTTTAAACATATATAAAATATTTATGCTAGGAAAGGTTTTTCGACTTGTTTCAGTTCAGTTTCATCTGCTTTTAGTCAAATGTTGGATTCGGAACTGAAACATTTAAATTCGAAGTCTAGATGTAGTTGCTATTTTATAAGACTTACACCCAAAATACGTATATACTTTATGAAAAAAAGACTAATTTTCGTGTTCATAATTGCACATGGATTAACATCAGGATCTGGAACAATCACTTCTAGAACATACAAACATGAACTGTTAAATCCCGCAGATATGTTATTCGTACTCGACTCCAAATAGTCATGTAAATGCCTTAAACACAAAGTCTTGGAAAATATATTTTTTATAATGATTTCTTATATTTACGCGAACACTACACATGATTAAAACTACTTTTACGGATTTTATTGCGTTTATTTTTACTTTTTATTTTTAATTCCCGACGTTTCGGGCGCTTTCCAGCACCCATGGTCACGGGGGACTGAGATGACTGACGTCCCGATGTCATTGTTAAACCCGGAGTACCTTCAGCTTTTTTTAATAATTAAAAAACCACCATAAACAATAATTAAAAAAGCTGAAGGTACTCCGGGTTTAACAATGACATCGGGACGTCAGTCATCTCAGTCCCCCGTGACCATGGGTGCTGGAAAGCGCCCGAAACGTCGGGAATTAAAAATAAAAAGTAAAAATAAACGCGATAAAATCCGTAAAAGTAGTTTTAATAATATATTTTTTTATAGAATAAGGGTAACAAACGAGCACACAGTCCACCTAATGGTAAGTAGATGCTGTGGCCCATAGACATCCTCATTTATCTTCGATTAAGAATCAAAACGCAGGTGCGTTGTCACCCCTGAGGACTAAGATGGAATGCCTCGTAACCAGTAAAAAGGATCTAAACCAGTAAAAAGTATGCCGGGCCTATTTTAAGAAAAAGTTTAAGTTTAAATTTGTTTAAAAAGAATACACTTTAAAGAATACGTGGTTGATAATAGCTCTTGGGAATGAGGTGATCGCTACCATTCTGTTTCTAATTGTTTTTCACATTTTATTGTATTATATTGAAAATTAATTTTTTTTCGAAGAAAGTTCCACTTGGTTTATTTTTTGACGGTATAAAGGTAGCAAAAGCTGCAGTAAAAGCAGTAGTAAAGGCAGAAATTAATTTCAAAACGTATTCTTATAATCTGTAATTATAATTAAAAATTTCTTACTAATTTAATGTCCGATGAATGGAAGTCTTAAATAAACGTATATATTCCCTTTTGTCGTAAACTCAATAGTAGGCAAAATAATTACATTGAAAATGTCAAAATGAACTAGCGAGTAAACAATTCAAAATCCCTCTTAGCACGTCGATAAACTTCGTAGCTATGGCGTGAGGTATAGCGCCAAATGGCACACTTTACTACCGCTAACAGCATTACTTAATTTGGGAACTATTGTGTGTATTGCAATTGTATTATTCCATCGTAAAAGCATAGCCACACGTACGTGATTTGATTAATAAAAAGTAAAACGTATAAAACCGTAGTTTTTTCAAAAAGATACAAAAATAGTAAAGAAAGGAAATTAAATAATTAAAAATTGGCTCTATCACGTATAAAAGAATTGTAAGAGTTCCACGTAGCAGCTGAATTATGCCAGTAGCACGAGCGTTGAATGAGCAGTATAGAGCAAGCATGTCACGTGATAGAGCCACGCTGGTATATTGTGCTAGCTATATTATGATTGTAACACGAATAGGTCGGCTCGACCGGAGTAGGACCACACTCTCACAGAATCCTAGCGTAAAGTAGGCGCCATCAGGTGGACTATGTGCCCATTTTTCACGATTAGCTGCTTAAAAATATCTTCAAACAGCCCCGTTACGTCGACTATTATTACACCCATGGGGTATAAAATTTTAATTTAAAAAAAATTGAATAAAACTATTATTTAAAATCCGTAAATCCGTAAAATCCGTAAATAATAGTTTTATTCAATGTGTAGTGTTCGCGTAAATTTAAGAAATCATTAAAAAAAATTTATTAAAAATGTGACAAACGAGCTTATAGCCCACCATAAAACAGCTTGTGCAGCTCCTAAGCACCTACAACTAACTTCAAACGAAGAAGGTGGTATTTTTTTTAAAGAATAAGGGTGACAAGCGTTCACACAATCTACCTAATGGCCAGTGGTTGCTTTGGTTCTTAGACATCTACATCTAACCTCCATTAAGAATATAATGCAGATGTGTTGTCATCCCTGAGGACTAAGGTCGAATGCCCTCATTTCATTAAAGAGAGTTTCTGGATCTCTACACTCACCATACGAAACAAAGCAGGATAAAGATGGTATTTCACGCTGGTATTCTGTGAGAGCGTGGTCCTAACCTGTTCGAGCCGACTCATTCGTGCTATTTAAAAAATCATTAGCGATTACCACCTGAGGGTATAATTATGAAATTTCGTCTTGATAACTTCATTACTTCTTACGTAACTTTCAGTTATAGACGACGGTAATGACTGATTCGACAATGTTGAAAAATCGAACACCGTGCGGTAACTAAATTCCTAACTAAACAAAGAAAAACTCAAAAATACCCATAAAGAAATGGTAGCCGTTTACCAAGACTCTGTTCCTTCAATATCAACCGTACAGAAGTGGGAAAGCATCGAAGATGACTCCAGCCCGGGTGGACCATTCACAGCAGTTACAGAAGAAAATTAGAAAATTATTGAAAAAATTGTATTAGAAGATGCACGAGTAAGAATTAAGATATTCGGAGAAATGACAAACCTATCCGTTGGTACCATACATATCATATCGCATGACTAAATCTCAACCTTACAAAAGTCAGTGCAAAATGGGCGATTCAAAAGTGGGCGCGTGTTGACTGTTGTAGGGAGTTTTCAGAACTGCGTGGTGATGGACAAGTGCTTTCGATAGGATAGTTACAGAATGTGAAACGTGCATTAACCACTATGACCTTGAGAGTAAACGGGAGTCTTTGCAATGACATACAAAGGGAACCGACCCCTTCAAGAAGTTCAAAGTCACTCCATCGGCCGGTAAAATCATGGCCGTGGGAAGCAATAAAAGAAAAGAGAAGAGGAAAGCTGACCAAGGAAGTGCTGCTTCTTCATTACAACGTATCGGTTCACATGGCGCGGCACTCCATGACTGCTGTACGAGACTGCGGGTTTGAGGAAATTAACCACCCACCATACAACCCAGATCTAGGCCCTAGTGTCTACTTTTTATTCCCAAACTTAAAAAAGACCTTCGGGGAAAGCGATTTGCTGACGATAATGAGCTCAAGTTCATTGTAAATGAGCAGTTTTCGGGCCAAGACGAAGAATATTTTTTCAAGGGAATAGAAAAGCTTTTTCCCAAACAAGGAAATGTATTGACGTCGTGAGAGACTTTACAAATTGAAAAATACTTGAATTTGAGAGACTTTATTGAAAAATAAAAAATATTTCATAATTTTATCTTTTTTCTCTTATATCCATACCGAGAATACATTTAACATCGTTCGTAATATAACATCAGCATGGCTCTACCACGTCATAAAAATTGACTCCATTATTTTTTAAACCAGAGGAAACCATACTGCTTTCCAGAAGAAATAGGTAAGCGGTAGGTAGCGTCCAAATATACACCCAGCCGTATGCAAAAAGGAAACCCTCTCAAAGAAATGAATGGGTATGTTTCCATAAGCCGAGTTTATATATTTAAAAACACTCCATTTTCTTTTACGTTTTGCAGTAAATGAAATGCATAAAAAGCCCCTTTTTTAAAAACTAAATAGTAACTTATATGAAATAATAATGAACGGTTTAAAGTTTTTCATTTAAAGTCATCCTAAGTTGCTGAACTTAGGATGACTGGTTGCGCGGAAAAAACCATTGGATTATTATATTTGACGGTAGAGGTGCCAAGCCGCTTGTTCCTTTCCGACAAAACGATATCATTCATACCCTCCTCGATCCTCCATCGACACATCGGGGTGGTGGGGTGGGAGGGGCAAGAAGATGATTCTAGAATGTCACGTAATCATCGGGGCCGAGGACATATAAGACACGCGCGACCGTTGCGCGGCCTCTTTTTCCTACCGCGCCAGTCATTGGAACAACAGCTCTTTCCTACCGCGCCAGTCATTGGAACAACAGCTCTTTCCACCGCAGTCGTCGCTGAAACCACAACGCTTCTCTCCCGACGCACCCCTAGGGCCCCAGAGTGTCTGTCTAGAAGAAGTTCCCTCACCTCGTGTGAGATATAGTCGCGCACCGCCTCTCTCCGGAGTGTTCCAGAAGAAGTTCCAGAAGTTGCAGCTATAGTGCTCAACAGGATAGAAGAAACGCCGGTGAGTCAACATTCCTTAATTTAGCTCCTGCCTTACATAGTTTAACCCGCTCCAATTTTTTTGTTCTCCTAATAAGGTAGGATTCCTTTTCAGCGATTTGGCACAATAATAGTTTTGTTTTAGGGAAGAGCGAGTGCATTATACCGCATGCTATAGTAGTTGCCTTTACGTAAGCGTAGAAGCAACCGCATATACAGTCCACTTTAGTTAATATCTCGCGTAATAGGTTTAAGGTTCGACCGGGGAACTAGACTTCGGCAGCCTTAAACACGTGGCTCCACCATTTTATGGTCACTTCGAGCAGGATTTTGGTCGAATTGTTGAATTAATTAATTAGATAATGCACTCCAATTTATAGAATAGACTTAAATAGTGTTCGTTTAAATTTAAAATTTGATTAGGTACTCGCAAACAGAATTATTCGTTTTATAGCGCTCGTATTTGATTAAATTTAAAGCCTATTAAATAATTGAAACAGTGTAATAGGAACCGTTTGATACGCTTACCCACAATCTTGATAAAATTATTGAGTCTAACAAATGACGCATCACCTCGACTCGCTGCGCAGGTGTTCGATTTAATTACGTAATACGGCATACCGAGTGTCCATCCTTTATTGTTTGTGCGTTGTGAGATTAATTGTGATTGATATAACTTTATTATAATAGTTTAAAATGGCAGTTAGTGGAAGTGAAATCAAAATTAAAACGCTTTATGCTAAGAGGGACATACTCTTTTCGCGTATGCAGAATATAAGTGATTATATAAAGAACATCCATATAGAAGCAGTGCGGGAAACTTTTTTGACCGAAATCGAAACGATAGATTCTTTACGAATAGATTACGAAAAAATATTAGACCAAATTAATCATTTGGAATTACAAATCGACCCGAAATACATAGTGAACTACCAACCGCTGCTGGCATTCGAAGATATGTTGTGTCGCGTGAAAAGAATTGCGAGATCCCTATCTCAAAACGCAGCAAAGCCGGAAAAACAGGTACGTCCAAGCGACTCGATTAGGTTGCCGCCAATAGATATTCCGGTATTTAATGGTGATATTAAGACGTGGCCCTTCTTCTTCAGTAGTTTTCAAAACAATATACACAATAACCCATCGTTATCGGACGCCGAAAAATTATATTACTTAATCAGTAAACTTAGTGGCAGGGCACAGTCGATCTGCTCTGGTTTTACACCTACAGCAAACAATTACTTATTAATATTCGAAACGCTTAAAACTAAATATGAAGATAGGAGAATGTTAGCTTCCGAATATTTGAACCAGATATTCGATCTTAAATCTATATCATCCGCGAACATCAACGGCTTAGAGCAATTTCTAGATAAATTTGTGGCATCGGTGGCTGCACTTAAGAATTTGAAATTTAATGATCTTATGGACGTGGTGTTTCTCCATATTGCACTGAAGAAGTTGGACCCCGACACCGTGCGTGCGTTTAAAATGGAGCATCGTAGCTCGGAGATGCCTTCCTTTCATTCATTAGCATCGTTCGTGCGAGATCAAATAAAGGTGATGCAGCGCTCTCCGAACGTTAAACAGGAGATTAAAAGGTGCGTCGACCGTAGACAGACTCAACCATCTAAAATAGCAGGGTCGTTAACTTACGTAACCGCTACGCCAACATCACTCCAGCATACTTGTATAGTATGTAAAAATAAACACGGTAATTTATATAATTGTGCGACTTTTCGTAAATATTCACCAAGCCAACGTTATAAATTAGTAAAGACAAACAATCTATGTTTGAACTGCTTAAGCGATAAGCATTTAGTTGCAAAATGCAATTCGAGTTCCGTATGTAGCAAGTGCGCCAGGAAACATCACACGCTATTACATTTTGAAAATAGCAACATAGCGGCGTCAAGTAAAGCGGATAAGGAATTCGCCCCTACTAAGGTCAACGATTCTAGCGGTCGACCTGGTGATGTCGCTCTGTGCTCATTGGCAAATATGGGAGCACAACCTCCTTCAACCGTGTTACTGGGTACGGCACGTATTTTGGTTAGGGATTCGCGTGGAAACGAACAAAGCGTCCGTGCACTGCTGGACAGCGGAGCCCAAAATAGCTTTATAACGCGACAATGTTGTCGGCGCTTAGGCTTAGTAATAAATAGGTCACTTTCATGTCCTGTAATTAAAGGCATCGGAGGCACTAGTAAATCAACACAGGGATATATAAATTTAAAAATTTATTCTCGGATAGATCGTAATGTTAACTTTGATATAAATGCACTAGTAGTAGATAGGGTCACTGAACGGTTGCCAACCGTTTCAGTTGACACCTCGGCAATGATTGAATTTAAGAATTTGACTCTGGCGGACGACACTTACGCCGTTCCTGGAAAAATAGACATGCTCATTGGAGCATCGCTTTTTCCTCATCTTTTGTTAAACAATAAGGTCAAGAGCAACTCCTCGCATACCGCGCCTTACGCACTGGAAACCGTATTGGGATATGTTATCCTTGGCTCCGCCCCCATCATAGATAGCATTTCGGCAACATCCTGTTGTTGCACCGTCGCTGTCGAACCTCCCGAATTATTGACTCGCAATTTTCGGGAAATAGGGGAGGGGAACATCCCGCGCTCGGGTAATAAATTATGCGAAGGGTCGAGAAGCAAGACTGTAGAGTCTGTTGTTAGTAAACCTGTTGTAGTTTCGTCGCAGCCGAAGGGAACGCCGAGTAGGGATAGCCCTGGAGCTAGGTTTACCGACACCGCGAACAAGGCCCATATTAGCAAGATTAGATCGCCCCGCAACCCGTCAGGTGACATATTCAGTGCTCGAATCGATCTAGTTAGCGGAAGTGCGCGCGGCGCGGATCGAGGTCACGGTCGCGGCGCATGGAGACACCGAGCCGCTGCGACAGAAAGCGTGCCTCACTGGAGGCTACGGAATAGACCTGCTGAGACCAATCTTGATTGGCGGGAGGAAGTGAGACTTCGCGAGCAACAAGCCATATGCAGTGTTGTTCCGAAGCGTTCATCGTATAGTTTCACCGCTTATTAATAATTATAGCTTAGTCGCTTAGAAATTGCATACTTGTGATTGGATAGTTTTATTATTTAAATATTAGTTTGTCGTTGATAGAATTATATATTGTTATTTCCTTAGTGTTTGTTTAGCTTGTTGGTGTTCCGTAAAATTAAAAATAAAATAGTATAGCTAGCCGCGCCACAGCAATACGCTGTGTTATATTTAAATCATTTTGTCGTTACAGTGTAGCCTTTGTAGTTTAAAGTCGATAAGTAGTGTTTGTTCGTATATCGTTACGTCCGATTACAACTATGCCGAGTCGCTAGTATTGCGTGAACTTCAACGTGCGCACTTCTCTGAAGAAATTAGAAGATTACAATCGAATAGAGCTTGTAGTCGCGCCTTTCAACGCCTTAAGCCATTTTTACAGGATGGGATTGTAAGGGTAGGTGGACGCTTGTCCAACTCGCAATTGAGTTTCGACCAACGGCACCCTATTGTTTTACCGCGTAAAGACCATATCATGAACTTATTAGTCGACTACCATCATAAATTGAACTCGCACGCTGGCCCCGACTTGTTGATGTCGATTTTGCGTCAGAATTATTGGATTCTTTCTGCACGTAGTTTAATACGCAATCGGGTGCACAGATGTATAGCTTGCTTTCGGGCACGCCCCAAGCCGTCATTTCCGGAAATGGCGGAACTTAGATCTTGTAGAGTAATACAATCAGTAAAGCCCTTCACGCACACCGGGTCTAATTTCGCTGGTCCGTTTAAGGTCACGCTCACTCGCGGGCGTGGTATAAGATCCACAAAGGCTTACGTCTGCATTTTCGTATGTCTAACTACTCGAGCGGTGCATATAGAACTCGTTGGTGATCTAAGCACAGCAGGCTTTATGGGTGCATTTAAAAGATTTCTTTCCCGCCGTGGCCCTGTAAGTAGATTGTATTCGGATAACGGTACGAACTACGTCGGTGCAAAACGTATTCTATCGGAACTACATGAGCTCTTAGCTAGCAAATATTATAATTCGGAGTTCGCTCACATTCTAGCCGAGAACCGCATTGAGTGGTCTCTGAACGTCCCAGCCGCGAGCCATTTTGGGGGCAATTGGGAGACTAATATCAAGAGTCTAAAGAGTCATTTATACCGAGTAATAGGAGATCAAATTTTGTCCTTCGAAGAGCTAAGTACGGTGCTCGCTCAAATTGAATGCGTAATGAATAGTCGCCCACTTTGTCGTACGTTGTCTAGTGACCCCTCGGAACCGCTGGCTCTAACTCCAGCACATTTTTTGAATTTAACGCCTTTAAAGTATTTGCCAGCCGCAGGTATGGATGAGAACAGACTTAGCATTTCCGCACGCCACAAATTATTAGATCGGTTAGTGCAATCGTTTTGGAAACGATGGAGGATGGAATACTTGCATACTTTGCAGTCTCGGCAAAAATGGAACACAGCAACTGAGCCTTTAGCTGTAGGAACTGTAGTTGTGCTCACCAAAGAGAATACGCCGCCTCTCCACTGGCCGTTAGGAATTGTCGAAGAGGTCTTTCCCGGTTCCGACGGAGTAGTTAGGACGTGAGCTACGTTAAGACCACGGTTGGGTCTTACTTGCGTCCGGTTGTCCGTTTGTGCCCCCTGCCTCTTCCATAATTTAAATTAGCTTTCTAGATTAAATTGTAGTTGAATTTAAGTAATCTTAGCGTTAGTTAGTTATTTTGTTAGTTGATCTTAGCTCTAGTTGTATTAGTTAATTTTGAAGGAAATCCTTCAAGGGCGGGGGAGATGGTTGCGCGGAAAAAACCATTGGATTATTATATTTGACGGTAGAGGTGCCAAGCCGCTTGTTCCTTTCCGACAAAACGATATCATTCATACCCTCCTCGATCCTCCATCGACACATCGGGGTGGTGGGGTGGGAGGGGCAAGAAGATGATTCTAGAATGTCACGTAATCATCGGGGCCGAGGACATATAAGGCACGCGCGACCGTTGCGCGGCCTCTTTTTCCTACCGCGCCAGTCATTGGAACAACAGCTCTTTCCTACCGCGCCAGTCATTGGAACAACAGCTCTTTCCACCGCAGTCGTCGCTGAAACCACAACGCTTCTCTCCCGACGCACCCCTGGGGCCCCAGAGTGTCTGTCTAGAAGAAGTTCCCTCACCTCGTGTGAGATATAGTCGCGCACCGCCTCTCTCCGGAGTGTTCCAGAAGAAGTTCCAGAAGTTGCAGCTATAGTGCTCAACAGGATAGAAGAAACCCCGGTGAGTCAACATTCCTTAATTTAGCTCCTGCCTTACATAGTTTAACCCGCTCCAATTTTTTTGTTGTCGTAATAAGGCAGGATTCCTTTTCAGCGATTTGGCACAATAATAGTTTAGTTTTAGGGAAGAGCGAGTGCATTATACCGCATGCTATAGTAGTCGCCTTTACGTGAGCGTAGAAGCAACCGCATATACAGTCCACTTTAGTTAATATCTCGCGTAATAGGTTTAAGGTTCGACCGGGGAACTAGACTTCGGCAGCCTTAAACACGTGGCTCCACCAATGACTTTAAATGAAAACTGTTTAATCATTAATAAGTTTCCAATATAAACTGTTCTTACATGCATCTCTTATGTAATATTTTAATTATATGAATCGGATATTAGTTAGTAGCTTAGATAATTTATGATAAGACAGGGTTTTCCAAATTTTTACGGTGCAAAGCTCACTCACAGCACACAACAATCTATTTAAAAGAATAATATAATATAGTTGTCAAAAAGTGTTATATAGTATAAAGTAATGCGACGTGTGATTTAGCTAATCTCCGGTCATTTTTCAAAGCACGAGATAAGAATTGATACATAGTACCCTTGCTTCACATTGACTTTTATTACAGCTATAGCTGAAAATCCAGCTGCGCATAAATAGGATGTTGCAAAGAAGTTAGATATTAGTATCTATTTCAACGCCAAAAATTTTTTTCCAGGAATTTTATCCAAGAGCGGCGCCCATACATAATCCCCACGACGTCCTAAGGTGTCCTGGTGTGTTATGGGTTTTAAGCAATGGTATTTGGCACTTGCAATCCATTAGAAATTTGTGGGTTGACCTTCCGATTGGAAGCTTTCCTTGGTAGAAATTGCACATAATGGTTTACGGTTTAAGTTATTTATTTCTCAAAAAGAATACAATTCACTTATCATAAGAAATGACAAGTTAATCATTAGATATTAAATACATGAACTTATGAAGAACGGCAAGTACTTGTAAATGATATGTTAAGTAGTGAAATACGCACAACGTTCTTAATTGTTATGGATAATAAGAAAAGTAGGTGTACAATTACATATCGTTATTGAAAGGAAGTCTATAGCAATTACACATTGTTCATATTTGCAAGCAATTTAGATGGTATTTTTATTGTTAATGGTTATATTTTAAATAATTGGTAAAATCAAATTAATTAAAAAAATAACATTAGATTTTTAATATTTACTGGTACTTAACTTTACTTTACTGGTTTTTAACTTTACTGGTATTAAAATCGAGAAAACTTGCATATAATATGTGTCTTATATATGCTTCTTCCTTGTTGCCTACGCACGTAGTAAAAAGTGTACCCACTTGCAAACCACTGTATATATAACAACAATGAATCTGATGTACCCCATTCGATATTCGCAGTATTATTAGGGAAATTGGGTGTGGGCAATGAAAAAGCCATTTCGCTGGGATATGTCCCGATCGACTTCTACAACGCCTTCATAGTAAAACTCCAACTTAATGTTCCCGATGCGCCATTAAGCGGCCTCCATAAAACATCACTTATTGTTTCATGAATATTAAAATAGCGGGTGTTTACTCGAATTTTTTTCGCATTAAAAGCGTTTTTTTTTTTTGTATTAAATAGTCGTATTAGTGTTCACAGTACTCGTAATAGTACTTCGCGACAGATAGCTCATGTTGCTACTTACCGCACTTATTAATTTATAACTTTCAAGTCTTGTCATTGTTTGAAGTTAATGAATTTAAATTCTATTTGATTACAGAAAGCGGTTTAATATAAAGGCAACTAGATACATTCAAGATTTTAAATAAATTAAAAATAATTATTTATGTATATTTTTTAAATAAAAAAACAAGATGTATCTTTATACATTTTATATAGTATGAATTTTTACATTTACCCGCCGCGCTATACAAGTGAAACAGAATTGATTCATAATCTTTTTCCCGAAGATACCCTTATTTTGTCAACGCAAAAAGTTTACCTTGTCTTATTGTATATCTTTAATTAAGGTTTGTGTGGTACATCATCTAAAACCCATTAGTCATTACTACTTGATTAACAAATATTCAAACATTTTCACAAACTTTGTATCGGTAAATACAATTACAAACACATACAAAGTTTGCAATGTAGTTAAAAAAAAAACTAAATTTTTCGTAATGTTAAATGACGTATCAAATCATATGCAATTTTTTTGAGAGCCGCCATAACATTACATCAACCTTTTCTTAAAAATGACGTACATCAATAACCTCTATTAACATCCGCCTTTGTTTTCACGGTATCGTATTTTATGCAGTTTTTTATAAATCATGCCTCCATTTTTAACCTTTGACAAGGAGGCAACCACTCGTTTTTCGTCGGGACGGCTAGTAATGGAAATTTTATGATGTTTTTACGGCTTTCCGAGGGTTTGTTTGGACAAAGAGATAAATAGAGTTTGGAATGTTATTTATGCGCCATGTAAATGTATAGTAAAAAAAGAAGTAGTAAGTAAAGTAGAGAAAAAGTCGATTAGGAGTTTTGTTGCGAACTTATAGACAAGCTACACTGCAGCACAAATTGGTCTAGGTACTCGTTTCTAAGAGTGGTTCAAAGCAGAAGTAGAATGGCGAATTCTAAGCCACTAATTATTGAATGACGCGTTCCGCATCTTTAACCATTAGACTTCTGTCCCAACTTACAGGCTGTAAGTTAGGTATTTATGTCTCAGTCTTCAAGAGTGATGATTTTTCTGCAACCTTTCTTCTTTAACGGATTTTAGTAGACACCTATCATCATGTGGACTGTTAGTAGTATTTTTTTATTTCTTTGGTTATTTCATCATCATCAGCATCATTGCAGCCCTTCACAAGTCCACTACTGAGTGTAGGCCTCATCCAAGGAATGCCACAAAGCACGGCCCTGAGCCAACTTCATCGGTTTAGTAACTGGAGACTTTTCATCAAGAATTCCGTAAAGTCTAATTGTCTTACGAAACCTGTGGTTCGAGTCCAAGAACGAAGACAGGGGTTGTATTTCTGCTATACAGCTTTATGTATAACCATATAATGTATTTCAAAGTTATCTTGAGCGTAGAAATTTTCCACTCCGGTAATCTAGCATCAATTTTTAAAAGTAAATTGTTTCGAACGTCGGTATCGACGCTTCAATAAAAATACTAGAGTTTCTATCCGTGCTTGATAACTTTTACTCACGGGCGGTTTCATGAAAACTTTAAAGATATTGTATAACATGGCACACGATATAATTCATAATTAAAGCGTTGTTCCATAATATCGCCTTAATTTTTCTATTTTCATCTAAACTAAAATATATTGTTACGGATTATATTCCGTTTAACTCATTTTTAATCTTTACCGTTTCGATTGCTTTGCAATAACTACGATATCTAACTACTATATATATATATATATATATATATATATATATATATATATATATATATATATATATATATATATATATATATATATATATATATATATATAAGCCTTAAGTCTTATACGCTTTAATCATTAATAAGTGTTCGGTCATCGCAAAAAGGCCTTTCACACACTTGAAGTTTTACAGGCTTAGATTTAAATTAAATTTGATGTATCGTTGCGGAAGAAAGGTCGCCGCGGGGGAGTGTCTCGTACCGACAGGCGAAGTGTACTAGATCTAGTGAGATTTTGTAGCATATCTTGGGGGAGGCCTAATCTCAGCAGTTGACTTATGAAAGGCTGTAATAATAATGATGATGATGATGTATTCCTGAATCCCGAGGTGACGGCAAAATACAACCATATTACCTATTAACTATATTCTCATACGTATTCATATTAAATATTACATAATTTTTTCTCAGTTTTGTAGGTGGTATGACTTCTTCTCTGCGTTGGAACCCGTCGTGGTAGGTAGCCACTCTTAACTTTTCTACTGTCAAATTGCATTGCTAACACTCATCTTCCTGATTACAGCAAACAGCAATTAAAACTGCGGTCGCTAACCCGCTCGCTAAGCGTGGCAACTATGGTCATATGGCTCCCATGAGCAACGACAAAAATGAACGGACTCCAGTCCCCGGCGGCCCCGTTATTCCTGATTACGGTGGCGACCATGGTAACGTTGGGGCAGGGGGTGCTAAGAATCTCTGGTGGAATTCGGCTGCCACCTAAGATGACTCGACCTGACAACATGTAACGAGCGCACACTGAGGACTGACGAGAAGAGCCTGGAGCTGGAAGAAGAGATAGACAAGTTCCACCGGCATATTATAGGGTTATCTGAGGTCCGAAGAGAGGGGGAGGACACGGTAACCCTTGAATCCGGCAACTTGTTCTACCAACGGGAGGGCGATCATCTGTCCCAAGGAGGTGTCGGATTTATCGTCGACAAGTCTCTCATTAACAACGTAGTAAAGACTGCGAGTGTGTCGACGATGGTTGCGTACCTTATACTCAGAATCACCAAACGGTATTCGCTGAAGGTCATAAAGGCTTAGGTACGCACCAACTTCGGCACTGAGGCCGTATGAGGAAGCTCAAAGTCGCTCAGGGAGCTATGGAGAGGGCTATGCTCAGAGTTTCTCTGCGTGATAAATTTAGGCATGAGGATAACTACTGTAGAACCAGAGTAACCGACATAGCCGAACAACGGATTAGTAAACGGAAGTGACAATGGGCCGGCCACATAGCTCGAAGAACCAACAACCGATCGAGAAAAAAGTTCTCGAGTGGCAGCCTCGTACCTGCAGTCAAGGTGGAGGGCATATTCCCACTAGATGGAGTGACGACCTGGTGAGACATACAGGAAGTCGATGGATGCAGGTGGCTGAGGAGTGTGTTTTGTGGTATTATTGGGGGAGGCCTACGTTCAGCAGTGGATTTGTGAAGGGATGATGATGAATGATGATTAAATCTGATGTATTTGCAGGAGTGATTCTGAATATAAAACATATAACATAATATAAACTCTCACGCCCATTACCTAGAAGGGTATTCAGAGACTGCGGACTTCCATTTTGCACGATCCTAACTTATCTTTCTCGCCTCCTTTACATAATTCTAAATATGTTTTTGAATTACAAGTTTGCCGGAGCTTTATTCAATAAATTATTTTTTATCACAGATCCAGTATTTCAATAATTATTTGAAATAGTAGACGACAATTGGTTGCAGTAACCACTTCACCACTCTAATTACAAGCTGGTCTGACACTATGATAATAAAAAAATATATCATGCAATATATTTGAAGGAAGCGCAAGCACGGCAGGTGAAACAACTATACATTATATTATATTTTTCTAGTCTTAACTATTTTAGGATTATAAAAGGTTCGTCAGGCAAAGGCATTCAACATTCAGCCGAAACTCACGTTGGCAATACTAAGAGATTTATCTGTATCATTTTATATTAAAAATCCCCTCATAGCCCGTGTTGTATAGAATATACTGAAAGCGCGGCCGTTGCCCGTCTGCCTCATATAATAGAGATGTTCGCATGGCTATGTGCGGAACCCTTGTTAAACATTCCTGTCTCAGCCCTGGTCTAGACATAATCGCAATTATACTCTCATTATTGATCGACGAAAAATTAAATTCTTCTAATATTAACGTACATAGAGTTTAAACAATCCAATTGGCGAACTTACCAAATGGCCTCGTACATGTATACAAATTGTTTAAGATCTATAAAAGGAAATATTTAAACTTGAACGTGGTGAGTACGGGAAAATCCCAAATCATCAAAAATATTATACCAGGAATTTACTGACACGTACGACTATAATGTAAAATATCCTATCGCCATCGGTTTTCACGTCTTAACGTTTTATGCTTTACAAAAAAATTAAGCACGATAAAATTTGTAAAAGTAGTTTCATTTAACAGATAGTGTTCGCGTAAATATAAAAAAATCATTAATAATCTAAGCCTAAAATAAACAATTTTAAAATTACACACTGACTATAAAATCTTTAAAAAAAATTCCTAAAACAATATTGTGTTTCCAAATATAGACAAGCCGTCAACTTGTCCCAAGTCGGGCGTTGCGCAAATTGACAAAGTTTCAGATTTCTAGATGTGCAGACCGACCTGCGAATAAATGAATGACGTGAAAGGTTGCTACTGGCAACCTATGTACGACTCATTTGCTAGCTATTTCATTACGTCTGTCTGTTCCAGAACCCACTTGACAAGGGACAGGTGACCCTTATGTAGCAAAATCATTCATAATATATGCCAAGGCAAATTTGACTTTAAGTTTTAAGTAATAAGTAAATCATAACAGCATTTGAAAGCGGGTGGAATAATTTTCCAAACTTTCGCGCTTCAATTTGAGATAAAATAAGCCAAATTAAACCTTAGCCAATTGCAATACGTAGTGTTACGATCGAATAGAAATAGTTGAGGAATGTTTATGATGAATATCTGGTATTTGTTGTTGAAATAACAGCGATTTTACAGCCGTTTAATGTGAAACGGAGATTAATGATTGCAGATAGAAGTCGTGGATTACGTTATAAATTAGTGGATAACGTTGAATTTACGCGACTTCTTCGGCAGGCAAGTTAAGTACAGCGATTACTCCATTCTCTCTACTCAGGTCTTTGTAATAAACTATATTTGAACGATTATCGGGATAGCCTATTTTATTGATTATTTTAGGAATATTTGTAGTCATTCTGCATAGTTTAATAGTACAGCACAAAAATGTCCATCTGGTAATGACCACGCTCGTAATGCTATTGTTATATATCAACATAATACAGCTATTACGTATGATGAATGACGACAATCGGAGACCCTTGTTGCTGATAACGAGGCATTGCATCTTAACCCTCTAGAGTTTTATATATTTGCGTTTTAGTTCTTAGTCAAGGTTAGATATAAGTGTATATAGGCCACAGCATCCACTATAATGATATGGACTATGTGCTTGTTTGGCTAAAGCCATCCATAAAAAGTAGTTTAATATTTATAGACTAGAAGACTGAAGAATACTTTGCTGCATATCCTCTAGAGTGCTAATTCACCAGCTAATCAAAGGAGCCATTGGAATTATCTTTCTCTTTTAAATAAAACTAGTTTTTACGGATTTTATCGTGTAGGTACTATGGTACCTTATTTTATATTCCCGACATTTCGAGCATTTTACAGCACCCATGGTTACGGGGGGGGGGGGGGACTTATATGTTCGAATTCCTCATGTCATAGTCAACCACGGCTACCTCCAGATTAAAATGATTTTATTTTTATTTTGGGTTGAATCGGTACAAAAACTAATAGTAGTAAAATTATTAATTTTTGTTCCCATATACGCAAAATAAAAAAATAATTTTTAGCCGTGGTTAACTATGACATTAGGACGTCGGACACTTCAGTGCCCCCCTTAACCATGGGTGTTGTATAGTGCTCCAAACTTTGGAAATATAAAATAATTTTATATAAGCGATAAAATCCGTAAAAACTAGTTTCATTTAAATGTGTAGTGTTTGCGTAAATATAAGAATCTTAATTACCTTTCACGATTACTTCTCTTTTATGTGTAACCATTATCATCATCATTATAGTCGATCCAAAGTTCTCTGCTAAACATAAGCCACCCCCATAGATTTGCCTGATATAAAGGGTTTTGCTACAGTTGCCAAGCTTGGCAGGCGGGTTTGGGTTAGCTTGGCAACCGCAGTTTGTTTATTTTGAGATGTTATCAGGAAGATGATGCTCCAAATCCCTCTGTCGTCTTTTACTACACTCACAGAATAAATTATGGGGTGTTGATATTTATACACTGCCACTACACGGTTCACATTAGAATATAAATGTTATGTACCAAGTGATTAAACAGGACACTATTTAAACGGACAATATGAATAATGAATTTAATTACTTTTAAGAAAATAAGTTACAAATAGCAGCAATGAGGTTTTCTTTTGCGTTACAAAGAAAAAATACCTTCGATTACATTACATACATTATTCCAATTGTAGTTAAGTGTTAAATTTGTGACGTTAAAAAAAACTAACATATCTAACCGATCTTACTCTGTACAATAAGTCATGCACTTTATTCTCGGTCAATTTAAATATTTCAATAGTTTTTATTGCGTTGTCTACTGATATTGGGCATTATTCATATTACCTGAGTATTATGAAATACTATTAATGACTCGCTCGATAACATGCTCTTAAATTTATATCTAATTTGGTCAAAATCTTTAGCAGTTACGCTGCAACATATAAAAAGACGGACAGGACATAAGGATTTCTTGGTAGCGGAACCCTAAAAACGACTGATCTAAGTACAAGCATTTTACTTATGTTACGTGTAAGGACTTTATAAAATATATCAAACGGCTTTGATTTTCACACATGACATATTTCTTCACAACAAAATCAGTACATAACGCCGAAGGTAATCATCCAGAAACCATTCTCCATTCAGGGAGCTCGAAATTCAACAAAAAAAAAGAACCGAGAAGGTGCCTTCGTTCAGTTCTTTACGTCCAGTGGATAATGACCTACTGAAAACAGGGGAAATAACGTTTAACGTTGAAAATCGCAAAGGTTGGAGGGGACGGGGGAGCCTAGACAAGGTGGTGCTTAAGACCGATATGGGAGCGTTCATTCAACCATTATTTCCACGTGATTTGACGTGTCATTGCCATCCCCACGAGTATGTCAGATAAAGTTAAAAAATGAATAAATTTGTAAATCTGATCTCCTGTTCGGTTTATATTTGAAAAGCGACCCTAATAAATATTTATGTACCTACTACATACTACATAAAAAGTATACTTGAAAACATATGATACATATTATATTATTACGATAATATACATTTAAGTATCTGTTTATATCATAATTTACTTTTTCTTTACTGTTTTACAATTATAATTAAAGAACGTTAATATATATATATATATATATATATATATATATATATATATATATATGTATATATATATATATATATATATATATATATATAGCTGCTTATAGTTTATTTTTACTTATTACTAACTTGCCAGGCAGACGTTGTTCTGCCCTTTTCGATGACCCCTTGTCATGTCCTATTAAAAATCCCTAAATTAGCAAAAAATATTGTGAGTCACTCATGGTCAAAAAAACTATCCTATCTCTCAAGTTGGACCAAATTGCACACGACGTGCAAATTTGATTAAAACCGGTTAAGTAGTTTAGGAGTCCATCACGGAAAAATAACGTGACACGTAATTTATATATATTATTATAAGCCGGGTCTTCACCACAATCCCACCATGTGGTAAGTGGTGACAAAGTTCTAGATGATAAATCGCACTACAAATAAGTAAGTACGTAAATTGATTATTAAAAAAAATCAAATTAAATTGTAGCTATCGTCAAGTAGTTTAACCGATTTCACAACATTTAGTTTAGCGTTATCACATGTTAGAAACTACTTGTATACTATTTTTCTAAGATAATTTTTAAAAAATGTGAATCATTTCATAAATCTGACACTATTATCTATTTTTTTATAGAATAAGGGTGACAAACGAGCACACAGTCCACCTGATGGTAAGTGGACAATGTGGCCCATAGACATCTACATTTATCTTCAATTGATAATCTAAATGCAGATGTGTTGCCAGCCCTAAGGACTGATATGGTATGCCTCGTTTCCAGTAAAAAGGGTCTCCGGTTCTCTACATACACCATACGAAATACAGCAGCATTAAGCTGCTGATATTATTCTTAAACAGACAATCCTCAACACTGCAGATAATTTCTTCGTACGGGATTTTTCGCGGTGTTAATGCGAAGTTCATTCCCTTCGCTAATACCTTTATTGTCGGTTCGTCCAGTGTATGTTTTGACAGATTATAGACCGTGCGTTGTTTGTTGTTTACGTCTGTGGTCAACGGTTGTGTTTCGTTCTGACGTTGACTTAGATGGTTGGCATTTGATTTGATCGTTAATTTTTGGTACTTTTCTATTTGTTTATTTTTTACATCTCGCTGACAATGATACTATGGTCAGTTTTGATGTTCAGTCACTATTCACATGCCTACCTATTGAAGACTGCATCTCAATTGTAACTAGGAATCTAGAAGATAACAACATGCCTGCTGAATATGCAATATTACTCAAACATTGCCTCACATCTGGCTATCTATTGTGGAAGGAAGAGTTCTACAAGCAAGTAGATGGTGTGGTGATGGGCTCACCTGTATCTTTTTTCTTTTTTTTATAGAATAGGGTGACAAACGAGCACACAGTCCACCTGATGGTAAGTGGTTGCTGCGGCCCATAGACATCTACATCTATCTTCCATTGCAAATCAAAATGCAGATGCGTTGTCACCCATGAGGACTGAGATGGAATGCCTCATTTCCAGTAAAAAGGGTCTCCGGTTCTCTACACTCACCATACGAAATACAGCAGCATTAAGCTACTATTTCACGCTGGTATTCTGTGAGAGCGTGGTCCTTCCCCGGTCGAGCCGACCCATTCGTGCTACAACTATACTACTAATATAACTGCAGCATGGCTCTACCACGTAATAACATAGTCGCCGACATATTCATGGAGGACTTCGAGGAGAAAGCCCTTCTTACTGCTCCTGTAAATCCAAGATTCTATAAGCGGTACGTAGACGACGCCTGCTGTACTACCGTATGTTAGAGGAGTCACAGACAAGATTAGCTACATCTTGAAGCGAGCGTCCATTAAAACATACTACAAGCCGCCAAAGAAGATTAGTCAATTTTTACTATCCGTCAAGTGTAATATCCCTCTACAGGATGCAGGAGTGTACAAGTTAGATTGTGAATGTGGTCTCTCTTACATAGTTCAAACAAAAAGATCAATAAAAACCCGCGTGAAAGAACATATAGCTGACGTGAAACACCGACGCTCCGGGAAGTCTGCAGTCTGTGAACATGTTCAAGATCGTCCACACAATTACATCAGATTTGATAAACCACAAATCCTAGCAAAAGAACACCGATTCCTACCAAGGATGATACGTGAGGCTATTGAAATTAAAAAACAGCCTAATTTCAATAGAGAAGATGGTTGGGTGCTGCCATCTGCTTGGGATCCTATAATTAAAGAAATTAAACCCAAACCCAAGCATACCACTGCAAGACTTCAAGATACTATAAGTTCGTTTTGCGTACGGACCAAAAATTAACATTCATAAACTGAAGGTAGCCGGGCTAACAATGACATTCAGGACGTCAAACATCTCAGTCCCCCCCCCCCCCTGTGACCATGGGTGCTGTAAAGCACCCGAAACGTCGGGAATTAAAAATAAGTAAAATCAGTTAAATAAACGCGATATAATCCGTAAATTTAGTTTTATTAAACAACTTTTATTATCGTACCTGTAACATAATCGATGATAACTCATCGCATTTTTAGGGCACCTGATCGTTAAGTAATAGGTCCCAGGTACAAATCTAAGCTGAAGTCGATTATACAAAGACAAAAATGATTGGTGTTTCGGTCGTTTCTATGTTTCTGTTACTGTGCATTCCAGCCTACTATTATATATACTATTTTTATCGTGGATTTTTATCATGAGAATTTCCTTTATAAAAAATTGGGGCATTAATTCTTCTACAATATATCTTAGCACCGACTTAAGAATATGAAATTATTTTATTCTTTTTAGATCTTTGAAGTCGGCATTACATTTTTTTTAAAGTAAATTGTTCATTCTACAAAGTCTGTTATTGCTTTTATTGAAAGTATATATTTTTCTTTAAAAATGGAGTAAGCATAATGTTAATCGAGTGTATTTTATATAGAAAACAGATATCATATTATAGAAAACAGTAAACAACGTATTACACTCCCGCGATACTTCGGTGGATGAGTTTGTAAGAGTGGGTGCAGACGGCAGGCGAGATTAACATGGTTGCTGTCGGCAGTCCGGAACTAATGCAGACGGTTTATCATAACATATAATAGGATGAGTACACACGAGATATGCCTTATTATGGAATAGATATTATCGATTTTTTTGCCGGTACCGATGTGATTGGGCTTGGATTAAAAGTAGATCGAAGATGAACGTTATTTTTATTTGAAGAAAAAACAAAATTCCTCAACCTTATTATTTAAAATGAGCCTGAAAAGCTAAGTACTCGTAATTTTCACAGTACGCAAGAGACCCGAGTTTTGATCTCCGTCGGCACCAATGAAATTGGTAATTGCAATTTTAAGTGTCGATTAACCACCTGCTCGACGGGTAAGGAAATTATCGTGAGGAACTTGCATGTGCAAGGAATAAAAAATTGCCTGGACAGATGGGTTAATAACAGTTTTTAATTACTGTGAGTTATTATCAACAAGATGCTGCTGCGTAACTCCTGTTTCTCTTTACCTCCGTCACCTCTCACCACCCTTGGGGTGATATGGAGTAGTATATTTTCTTAATATGGCATTATGTGTATTTTCTAACCTGGAATCAAAGCTTCGGGATCGAACATTGTGTGAATACAGTAGTTTACAAAAAAAAAAAACATGCGTGCAGCTCACACGCAGCAGAAGTGAAACCTTCAAATGAAATGAAATATAAAATACAAAACGGCAAATGATTTATTTAATACTATAATTTAAACTACAAATTTGGCATAAAATATAAGAAAATTTAATTACTATAAAATTAAAATTATAAAATAAATTAGAAAAATTAATTTATTTTAATATATTAACGTACGGGACAGGCACTAATTTTAACGACGATTAGATTAATTTCCCTTCGAATAATCTTTTCGATATACCCTATATAGTAGTCACTAATTACAAAAAGATTTATATCAATTTTACCTACTATTATAAAGTTGAGGTTCGGCTGTTCTTCACGCTTGTTTATTCTATAGGCACAAACACCTTCGTACCATGTTGAACAAAACGCGAATAAGAAAAAAATATAAAATATGACATGTTCTATAGTAGGTTGTCGAGATAATTACACCAAAATTAATTATAATTATCTCAGGATTTGATATAATTATTACATTTAGGCCAGTCAATGAGGTTTCGTCATGAAAATTTATATTATTATATGTAACTTCATTCCTTTGACAACGATTTCTTCTGAAGGCATATTAATAAAATTGGGATGAATGTAAAATTACGATCAAGTGCAATTAACTCTAATATTTACAGCATTTTAGTAGAGTTTAGTTTTAGTTAAATTTATAATATAGCACGTGAGGGTAATATGGTCACTTTCTTATAACTTGAAAACTACAGCCTTGTTTACATAGATGGCTTTGTGATACGATAACTCTTCATCGGTCAATAAAATAACAAAGGGTGCTGCTTTATCGACGCCATTTTGACGGTCGATATTATAGTAAATGTTTTAGCCGATTTTAGTATGGTGTAGTGTAGTTAGTTTTTAAGATGATTTTTCGAATTGTTCCTTACTATTTCCAAAGCTTGTTTGTCATTTTTTTCTTAATATGTTAGTTATAATATACGACTTTATGCTTACGTCTCTATCTTCCTTCTAGTTTTGGTTTTGTAGGGCACAAAGCTTAAGATGACCATGTTACCATCACGCACCGTATAAATAAAATATAAGCGTTTGTTTGCAATATCAAAATAATTGCGCTATATTGCGCTGAGGTGGGTTATGTGTGCATGTTATTAAGGTAAAATTAAACATTTTGTTTTAATTTTTTGTCAATCTGCCTGTCTACCTTGTTTATCCGGGATAATCTGGCTGAACCGATTGTAATGAAACTCCACTAATTACCTTAAATCTAATTAACGAACATTTAATAAACCTACCCAGTTGAAGCTTAAATGAGTCGTTAGTTTATACTTTTTAATACAACGGTCAGAAAAGGTAACTTCAATTTTAAATCGCTTTTAGAGATACAAACGTTTATCGATTCAAAAAGAACGTCACGGACAGCCTTAAACGATAACGTTGCGCGCATTTATCTGATTCGATAACCACATAAATCTGCCACCTTCGCAAATGCTGAATCACGTTAATAAATTTCAAAAAACCGAATGACACCCCTCCTTGACGCGTTTAACGGAGCAACAGCGAAACTGAGGGGACACGGCATTTGAGATAAGCTCGAGAATTTGTGATTCCTACAAATATATTGATCGACTACTGAAAATCAAATCAACAACTTCAATTTCAAATTTCAGATTATATAAAACCTGTCTTGAAATTGTCTAATTTTTGAAATTGATATCGGTTTTAACTGGAAACAAATAAAATTTAAGCAATATAGTTACATCAGCTTGCTACTCAGTTATCAATCCTACTCAGATCACGATAACATTGATATCTTTCATATCATTATCATTTCTTACTTGAAATCTGAGTTGCTAAAAATGCCAAACGGCAATAGTTAAACAAAATTTTAACTTAATAAATATTTTTCCAAAGTTAATAATTTTTTTTAATTAATCTATAGAAAATATCAAAAACTTGCTTTGAAAGTTTTCGGCAAACAAATGTTGCCAAATGTTTACTAAATCGTTTAATGATTTCTATAACATAAACTTTTTAGTAAATTTTATTACTCTGTAAATACTATTAAAACCAATAATAATTTTCGTTAATTTTTTTATTCGTTGCAACTTATTGCAATTCAACATATTGCAAAACAGGTAAACTCATTTTAAAGGCAACCAATAATAAATAAATACTACTTAGTTTATAGAATTATATCAATACTAGCTTTCGTCCGCGTGGAAGTCGCTCATACCGCGTTTTCTATAGTAAATTTAGAGGATAATAAGAAGCCTAGCCTTTTTAATGTTTCCAGCTATCCGAGTACCACTATGGTCAAAATCGGTTGAATGGCTTAGCTTTTCTTTTCATAGTTTTTCCCCAAGTTCGCAAGACCAAATTTTTAAAGTCTACTTAGCTGGAATAGTTTATAATATTAACTTAACCAGATATTAAACCGTCTCAGTTTTATCAATATACTGGGTGACTTTTTTACCGACTGGAAGAAAAGGGCGACAGGTGACAGGTGAACAGAATAGAAGCGTATGATACTGTATTATTTAGTTATTATTTTATTTTACATTAACATATTATAAAATTGATCTATCAATTCATAATATGTAATTTTACATTCGCTTAGTCTGAAAACACAGTTATTACTTTTCTTTCTTTTAGAAAAGAGAAGGTCTGTAAAGATTCGTTGTGAATCCGTTATTAGTGATAATAGGTCATAACCGCTTGTATGTGCGCTCTCGGCGACAGCGGTTCTCGCCCAAAATAAGGTTGGGAGCCATCCTATTGTGTACTATAGTATTCTATGTTCATGACCATAAAATAGTATAATATTCATGATACAAAAAGTTCTCCGCATAAAAATTTTACAATAATAGCGTAAATCTAAATTATTAAAATTAGATAACTCGTTACAATAAGTTCGATTCAAGTATTAATCTCCAATTTTGTGGTTGCACAATATTCATGAAATAATATGACTTGTAATTTTGTAACACATGTCGGACAGTCTTAAATACTGAACTTATAGTAAAAAATATCAAACATTTTTTGAAATTCTATCTATGATTTCTACAGCGTTAGAAGCCACAACAAATTTATCGGAAAATTTCGGATTTAAAACTAAACACATTTTCTTTAAGTCAGAACTGAAATTTAAGAACAATATTTGACAAGAATTCTTCTCTAAGACCTTTATAAGTGACATCAAGTTAGATGCAACTGTTGAATCCATATGCTTTAGGTTGGACCCATCAATAACAATGATTGAATCCAAGACCGTCTGTGATGCTAGCAATAATGCTCGCCGCACATGGTCTGCCGCGCAGTAAGATACCTTTCCGGTTAATGGTAAAATAATTACATCACCATTTACTCGTCTTACTGTTTCAATGTTTAGTGATGGCCTCGCTGTCGAATATAGCAACATTGCCGCTTCCAAAATAATTCCTGATACGATACCATATTCCAACCCTACGCACAAACATATTGCTATAGTGAAAATAGTAATAACTAATTCTCGTTTACTAGTCGTCCACAGTCTGCAAAGTATTGGGTAGTCAATCATAGAAAACATAGCTGTGATTATAAGTCCTGCTAACGATGCTTTTGGTATGTAGTAAAATGTTGAAGTTAGTAAACTTAAAGCCAGAATAATTAAAAAACCAGTAAATATACCACCAGCGGGTGTCTGAACACCAGAGGCATGATTAATTGCTGTCCGTGTAAAGGATCCTGTTACAGGCATACTTCTTACGAACGACCCCACGATGTTACAAAAACCAAGGGCAATCATTTCTTGAGTAGCATCTACATGAACACCTCCAGCAAAGGCTTTAGCTATCGCTACCGATTCAAGTATGGCAACAAGCGGTAAAACGATCGATTGTGGTCCCAAAACTTGAACCATATCTCCAAAATTGTATGTTTCATTTCCAACTGCAGTGCTGAATGGTGGTGGTTGTAACTTTGGTAATCCCTTTCCAATATCACCTACTAGAACTAACGGTTCACTATCAGTAGTGACTTTTAAAACATACGCTAAAACTATGCCGATGATAACGACAACAGCATTTCTTGCCAGTGACGTGAACCATCGGAGCTGCTTCATTAAACAATCATTACGTCCGCAGCCCTCACCTACTTTCTTCAAATATATGAGGATCACAATCGTAGCAAATCCAAGTACAGGATCCCATAAATTTGCTGTCTTGATATTACGTGTAAAATGATATACTGACTCGGCAAAATATTTTCCTGATTCTCCACTAAGACCAAAGAATGCCTTTAGCTGCGCACCAGCTATTTGTATCGCCGCAGCCGTCGTAAATCCACTTATCACAGGAATAGAAATAAATTCGACTAGAAATCCAAGATTTAAAATCCCCATAGCCAGAGCTACTAATCCAGCTAAAAAAGCAGCTAACACAGCAAAGTCCGAAGAATAATCAGCTACGTATTTCGCTGTCATAGTTGCTAAGATCGCAGTAGGGCCAATAGTAACATCTTTACAACTTCCAAAAAACAAATAGACGAATCCTCCTAATAAACCACTGTATAGTCCATATTCCGGTGAGAGACCTGCAACGACTGCGTAAGCTATGCCTTGGGGTATTGCGGTTAACCCAACAGTTATTCCAGCTATGATATCTTGTATTAAAAGCGTACCGTTGTACTTTGGTAGCCATCCTATGATAGGTAAACGTTTTTTTATCGTTTTTGCACTACATGTAGTTTTGACACTATTTTTTATGGTTTTTCGTATTCTGTTGTCTTCACCATATTCTTCAAAAATATTTTTTGTACTCATTATAATGACTGCTACTGCTCACTTGAACGTGAAACAAATAACTAAATGGTTTTGAAGGAGGCATGTTGTCTTCTAAACTTGTCAAAGTATCAAGTAATATCTCCAGTGATAATAATTTATCAGCGATGTCAATCAAATTACAGCCAACTTCTGAATTGCCTAGTACACTTCAGAAATAAATAATGTCAACATTGCTGACGACTTTTTTCTATGCTAAGCGAATTCAGTGACTCTTCAGTTGTTTCATATTATTTAATATATTATGTAATTCTTGATAGTAGCGTTATATTATGTTATCGATTTTCTTGATTAAGTGTATTTTTACATCGATTCCTTGATACAGTATTCTTGCAATGTTAAGATATGATAATGTGCGTCATAATATAAGGTTTTAAGGAAAAACCATTTCAACCATTTTCTAGATTCTATATTCAATACCTAATGTCAAATATGTATGTTAAAACAGAGAAAGTTAGTAAAATGAAATAAGGATCTAACATGACAAACTTAGCTTTAACTTCTTACCTTCAACTTTTACCCTTTAAATGACCTTTCGTAGCTGTACGTCAGTGACACAGTAAACTTTTCTTTATTGTTTATTGACAGGCGTCACATAATAAGTTACAGTGAGAATAAAAAATTTTGCTACTACGAATTTTATTTCAACTTCAAAATAGGTATTTGTTTCCTTTTATATTTTTGCCAACCTGCTAGTCCACAAACACGCCAAACAAACTCGAACTATTCCATACTGCTCTTTGTTAAGGTCTAAATCAATAAATGTCGGCTATCCTTTGAAAAAGGTGTGAAATCCATAGGGTTTTTTAAGATGTATTTAAGATATTTTTTCTTATCATTTTTGATGTAGTTCATATATATAATATTATAGTAGCCTTCTCCGTTTTACCCATAGACCGTAACTCCTGAGCATATGCATTGAGCACGCAGTCAAATCCATGCTCTTGTATGCCTTAGAAGGCCTGCCACCGTTACTTCCAGATGTATTAAGTTCATCAACCAAGGCTCGACACTCAAGTGGAACACGAAATTTACCATCTAGCCATTTGAAATTCTGACTTTCTAATCGTTTTTCCAGCGTTTGTTACATTGAGATGTTAAGTTTCTTTGAATGTAGGAGACCAAGTAGCTATATATATCCACTGGGGGTAAATTAAAATTTCTTTACAAGTAATCTTCCATATTTTGCCCATTTAGCACCAAACTGCACAATTTTCGTTTGCTACAAACAAATTCCCCATTTTTCAAATCAGTATAAACCTCTATAAACTTTTGAAAAGCGAACATATTACTGTACTGGGGCAACTGACTGTATGACCGTTAACAGTGAATGTTTCAGAGTTTGCCGTCATTTTATAGGACCAATAAATAGTACAAAATTATAAGAAAATTTTCTATCCTGTTTTTTAATAGACCTTAATAGACAAAATACAACTCTATCAAGTTGTGCTGTGAAAATTTGACTACAATAGATATCAAATTCATGACACAATTTTTTTGACCACAGGTAAATTAAGGTCTTGAGAATTGTTTAACATATCTAATTTCAATAAGTTATAAATACACCGTCATCCATTCAATTTTATGGAAAAAAAGTTTTAATGCTTTTTTATACTTATGTTGAACATACAAAATAATGTAAAAACACCTAAAAAGAAACTTTATTTGTAATACTACATTAATTTATCATTTTCATCATGTAACAACGACTTTCGTTAAAAACAGCTATGAGATGGCAGTGTATGGTGCTTTCCTATTGTATAATCTTTTAACCTTTGACAATCACAGTATTATGTATCTCAATGAAACAATTATCTAGGTTAAAGGACTCCATTACTGCCTAGGGGCCGAGGGGTATAGACTATAGAGAGTCAGTATAGTTGGTTATAAGCTGTGAGACATTCCGTCTTAGTTCTCAAAGGTGGCAACAGATTTTTTTACCTTTTTTGTTAGAAGTGGAACGCGAATGTTCACAACAGCTAAAAAAATCACATAATATATATATATATATATATATATATATATATATATATATATATATTATGTGATTATAACTACTATATATATATATATATATATATATATATATATATATATATATATATATATATATATAAATAGTCCCAAAATATATTCGTTCATATTTTTTAACCATTTATTCTAAACGGCTAAACCATTTTTAATTCAGCACGCATGTTGCAATCTGTCATGATGTTATCGACTTGTGTGTGTGTGTGTGTCGGCCCGATAGGACGCAGGGTTTGACCGGGGTTGAAGCGATAAAAGGTGATGAAGGTGTCCGTGGTAACGCATGCAACTCCCGCATTACCTACTTCAAGATTTTTATATTTCCTAAAACAAACCTTATGACGTTCTGTTTATGTAGGAATATATGAATACGTCATTAGTAATATACTACATATATACTATACATATAATAAATCTGTAGAAAAATTATTTGTTCACGATTCACGCAAAAACTACCAGACGGATTTTCATAAAATTTAATGTGTAGGCAGTAAATGACGGCGTGTAATTTATTTACAACTTTTTATCCGCTTACGGAAGATTTAAAAAGAAGTGTTATGTTTTTCTTTTTCTTTAAGTTTATTGTCATAATTATTGTGATGGTTGTATTAGCCATAAAGAGGATTTAGCTATACGTATAACGTTAAATAAGTCTAAAGAAAAGTGTGCGTGTGTGTGTGTGTGTGTGTGTGCGTGTGTGTGTGTGTGTGCGTGTGTGTGTGTGTGTGTGTGTGTGTGTGTGAAAATAAAACTCAACGCGTAACTAACCAGAAAGGGCAAAACAACGTCTGCCGGGCCAGCTAGTTAGTAAAATAAGCGACGATTTAAACTCAAGTTAAACGAACTATTAAAATATGTTTTAAGGAATCACACCATAATTTTGTTTACTTTATATGTACATGGGGTAGGTACACTGACAGTTTTACGTAACTCATAAATAAAACTATTTATATGTAATCTAATATATTTACTGCTTTTAAAAGTATTCACCATTATCACATTTTATATACTATTTCATTCTTTTAAATTGTTTTTGAATTCGTGTTAAGCATTGGTCTAAGGGCATGTTTTTCACGTGGTAGTTGAGTTATAACTGCCTTTTCTGGCTTCGTAAATATCAATCTAGTTCGCGAATGGTGCAATAGGACATGAATTCTTGGTCGATTTTGTTAAAGAATAAGGGTGACAAACGAGCATGCAGTTCACGTAGTGGTAAGTAAAAGCTGTGGCTCATAGACATCTACATTTATCCTCGACTAAGAATCTAAATGCAGATGCGTTATAACCCCTGAGGACTAAGATGGAATGCCTCGTTTTCAGTAAAAAAGGATCCGGATCTCTACACTCACCAACGACCCACAGCAGTATTAAGCTGCTCATTTACGCTGGTATTCTGAGAGAGCGTGGTCCTTCCCCGGTCGAGCCCATCTATTCGTGCTACAACCATAATACAGCTGCAGCGTGGCTCTACCACGTATAAAACCAATTACAGACTTTCCCTAATTTTTTTCAAAGAGATTGGGCAAGCAAATGGTGGTGAACCACTCTGTCCTTTGCTTATGAAGAGGGATCCTACAGGAAGAACCCGTCTGGTAGAAAAAAACGCAATTATTTTTGCCCACTTTTCATGGCTCTCTCAATTATGTTGGTTTGCTGGCGCCTTCGAACATCCATACTTTGCTTGCTTTCTTTCCAGAATGTCATACACAGAATTTGTATACTCGTCATCATACTTTAACAATTTTTTTACAGCTTTCAGAGTTCAGAGTTCATAAGAAATTCAGCGGCAGCAAAGTATTCTCACTTTTAGATGTTGATGTATTTTTTATTTTGGCTCATACCAATATCCGACCGTTCCCGAATCTCTTCAACTCCTCATAGGTGATGCGCTGATTTTCTTCAATTAGTCCGCTGACAGTAGCTGCGTTTTCCTCAGTGATCGCAGTTAAGGATCGACCTTCACGAATTTCATGAAGAGAAATATGGCAAGATCAAATTCTGCGTGCCAACGCTTTACGTTGCTCAAGTGAGGTGCTTCTCTGTCAAAGACATTTCAAAGACGAGTAGTGCAATCTTGCGGAGACTAAAGTTTTAAAATCACAAAAACTCAACGCTCTAAAAACGTTTTACGTTCCCCCTATTTTAGTTACGGATGACGAACATTCAAGTTGTGTTAAAAACAATTGTCACACGACTTCCCTTTAAAAATATTTTAATCATGATATTATAAGTTTCTTATGTTATAAAGTATACGATCGAAATTCATGCATTTATTAGCGGCCAGGGCCAGGGGTACGCAACTTTCGGAGTACCCTATGTGTGTAATATATTTAACACATAGGGCACACTGCAATCAACGTTCAAAAATAATATCGTAGTTAGTTCTACGTGGTAGAGCCACGCTGTAGCTATATCATAGTTGTAGCACAAATGGGTCGGCACGACCGGGTAAGTACCACACTCTCACATATTACCAGCGTGATACAGCAGCTTAGTGCCGCTGTAGTCCGTTTGGTGAGTATAGAGAACCGGTGATCCCTTTTACTGGAAACGAGACGTCTCATATTAGTCCTCAGAGGTGACAAAGCGTCCGTATTTTTATTCTTAATCGAGGATAAATATACCACAGCTACCTGAGCATCCTGTGACCATCAGGTTGACTACGTGTCCTTTTGTCACTCTTTCCATAAAAAAATCATGTTGCAACATTTTTTGACTGATCTTCCTCAGTCCAAAAAAGAGTTTTTTTTTTAAATTCTAACATGTCTACGTTTTTTTCGTATATTAAGTTATGCGATATCTTTGCCAAGTTTGAATGATTCTATTTTAATGAATATTAACTGTGCGTACGCTGTAAGAATATCCACTAATTAATACTCCTATGAGTGTCGTAAAGGCGACAAAGAAAAACATTTCAGCAGGTGAGTAGCCTCCTAATCAATAAAAAACTGCGGTTAGCAATCCGCCTGTCAAGCAAGGCAACCATGACAAAAACGCCATACGAGGCAATTTATTAGGGTGACCCATCTTCAACAATAGAAAGAAGAAGAAGAAGAACGTACGTGCTTGAGCCATTATGCAGTTATATTAGTAGTATAGTTGTAGCACGAACGGGTCGGCTCGACCGGGGAAGGACCACGCTCTCACAGAATACCAGCGTGAAATAGTAGCTTAATGCTGCTGTGTTTCGTATGGGGAGTGTAGAGAACCGGAGACCCTTTTAACTGGAAACGAGGCATTCCATCTTAGTCCCCACGGGTACAACGCATCTGCATTTGGATTTGTAATCGAGGATGGATGTAGATGTCTATGGGCCGCAGCAACCACTTACCATCAGGTGGACTGTGTGCTCGTTTTTCACCCTATCCTATATAAAAAGAATATTTAGATATTCAACACTTTATATAAAAATAATTAATGGCGTTTTTGTAGTGTTTCATTTTAATTTATTATTTATATGTATCGCGAACAACACAAACTTACCGCTAATTAGTATGTTGAAAGCTTTAATGAATAAATCATAGACTATTTACGGACGTTTAGTTAACTGCGCACCTGTTTTAACCCCTTTATTTACTAGAGGTTGTCCCTAAGACCGAACAGGCGAGGAAATAGTGCCTTGTTTGATATATGAAGGAATTACCACCCATTCAAAGTTAAACCTCATGTAAGATCTTGTCTTGCAAATTTTCAAAGCTTAGGGGACAATAGAGTGACAATTCTGACGGTTTAAAGTTAAGGATTACATAGCGATTAGTCAATCTAATTAAAAGTTAGCATTTAAGTTAGCATTCGATTAATTAAAAAATTAATACACTTTAAATATCATAGCATGAAATTAATTAGATCACTGGATATTATATTAAGTTTCAGCTAAATCGGTTTACGTACTTCTGAAATACCAAATTATATATATTTTTAAAAAAAGAACATAAATTGTAATGTAGGCTAATAATCTTACGCTCATCAGATGTCGCTAGTAGACACTGAGGTGTAGTTTTTTGTTACACAATGTAATTTAATTGAGAAGTTAGTTTTATATAAAATTAAATCAATTTCTAGAGTATTATATTAATACACAAAATAATGCCTCAGGGGTTTGCTTTTTAATTTTTTGCACATTTTTAACTCTTTTTCTTAATTTTCTACTTTTATGAATATCTGTGGTTTGATTTATATATTTTAACATAATTAAAATAAAACATAACTAATAGTACATAAAGAAACATTAACCTTTACATTTTTTGAACAAATTGAGTTCTCCGCTATGCAATCTGTCAAATATTACACCTCAATTGTAAGTGGCGCTGCTCTGGTGGCAGAAAACGTCGTGGATGCCCTCATTGATAACCTTGTCTCCTTTTTGGTAGTGAATAAAAATGAATTAGTTTTTAAATTTATAATAACATTCTCAGATAAAATACCTAATACCAAAGAGATTTAACAATATACTATACTTAATAAAAATCACATATGTTTATGTTATTATTATTTATTAGGCAACGCCTGAACATATATATATATATATATATATATATATATATATATATATATATATATATATACATATATATAGTGGAATTTCTCGATATACCCTCAATTACAAAGTAAATTAAGCAAACACAAGTTATCAATGGCTGCCACGCGGCGCCAGTGTGCTCTCGCTTCGACATATATATTTGTCATAGTTGCCACGTGTGGTAGGTGGGTCAGCAAATTCAGTTTTGATTTTAATTTTTAAGAAGATGCTGCTGACTATCTTCTGTAACAAAGAAAAAGTCCCGTGTAACCTATGATGACCCCTTGAGATGAGATGAGGGGGTGAATTATCTTATTCTGTCACCACACGTCAATCTTGAACATGCCAGACATATAACACTCAAATCGTATACACGCGGTAGCGCTAAAATAATGCCACTCTAAACAAATGCTAAATATTAATGCACAAAACCCTTGTTTAAGTAAAAGAACCACACCCACATCCAGCACAGTACTATTACGAACAATGAAGAAGATATGATAACTTCATCATAACCATTATCATTACAGTCAATTACATGACCAGAGACCACTAATGATCGCAGGTTTTCCCCTTGGAATCCCACAATGCACGTTTCTGAACCACCTGCATCTATCAACGTCCTGTATTTCTTACCAGGTTGTCCCAGTGGGGGGCCAACCTTGACTTTACTTTCCGGTACAAGGCTGTCACTCGAGATGTTTACTTACAGATATTATAATATTTATATCGGAGCTTAATGAGCTGGGCATTACCTGCAACAAGGACATTTTCATATTAGCAGTTAACTCACAAACGTCACGTAGAAAAGGGTTTAGGAGGAAAATCTTAAATAACTCCAGCAAATAGATGTGCGATTTGCACACTCTTTACGTAAAGCCATGCTTTGCCGTATAACTCGAATGGCTCGCTCGACCGAGGAAGGACCACGCTCGTATAGAACACCAGCGTGAAGTAATCCTTTTTACTAGTAGTTCCTGATTCTGGATACCTGGATTCTTTACTTTGAGATTATGGGCCACAGCATCCACTTACGATCAGGTGTGTTGTGTGCTATTTTGTCACCCCCCCCCCCCGCACTTCTATTAATTAATAAAACACAACTACGCAGACTGATGGATATATTATGTAAATAATAATATTAAAATATGCTGTATATATATATATATATATATATATATATATATATATATATATATATATATATATATATATATATATATATATATATATATATAAATTACATGTCATGTTGTTTGTCCGCGATGGACTCTTAAACTACGTCGAAATGGGCAGAACAACGTCTGCCTGGTAAGCTAGTATATATATATATATATAGTAATTAAATTAATTGTTGTCGGTTAGTCTCGCAAAACCTCAAAAAGGGCTGCACAAATTTTGATAATAATTTCTCGTGTGTGTTTGAATGGATCCCTGGATGGTTTAAATAATTGGACCGGTGGTCTAGGTGGCGCTGTTAACGAGATCAAGAAATCACCTGTGCAAAGTAGAGCGAATTGCTAGTTTTGGATCAAAAATTATTTTTCCCAAATGCTGTCCTCAGCTGCAAGCAATTGTTAGAGGGCCGTGGCTCTGAAGAGCGACTTTGGTGAGGTAAAAACATTTTATTAACCAAAAATATACACAAACAAGCACTGTTTCAGTTATTAAGTTGATTGCATGTTAAATATAACATGTCCTGGATCAATATCCCATCGTCGCTGAGTGCGCTCGACCGGAACCATCCCTTCTGCCGGTGAAGGGTTAAAGTGTGGGGGTTGGGCATGTAACATTCAGTAAATTGGTTGATTTTGATAATGTACACCGTTTATATCAAATTAGCAATAATTAGCTATATTTAATACCATTATACTTTATTTAATAATACACATCTGTAGGATTAGGTGGTAGTATGTGTATTCAATATATATTATTTATGAATAAATATTTATAAATAATATATATTGAATAAATTAGAAATGACCAGATTTGACGTGGCAATTCGTATTTTTCAAAGATTATTGGTACATCTTACAGGCAATAACGGCATAGAAAAATATTGGAACATAGTTTGTCATAATATGAGTTCTCTTTATTTTGGGTACTTAGATATAGAGATCATTGCTCTAAATTCTCCTTATTTTTTTAAGTATGATTACATATTTGTGTTACATACCCACTATGTGACTATAAATATAAATCCGCAAACTTTTTTAACCTTTTTAACTTTTTTCGGTTTGATTTTATTTTTTGCCAGTGTTTAAACTTTGTATGCTCTATAACTGCTCGTGATTTTTTGTTTAAATTACCGGCAGAATAACAGTGCTGCGGCAATTTTACTGTAAGTTTATGCGTAGTAAGTGGTTTATCGTTTCGTTGCAGCAGCCCAATATTAATAAAAAATAATATTTTTTTCCTTGTGTTAATTTTGTTGTGCTGTATTGTGTTGTGGCATAAAAAATCTCTCTTCCTATCTGTCATCTTTAAGATATTACGTATACCAACCACAGGTGCAAGACGTCTGGTGCTGCGATCGCACATCCTTCTGCCAAGTGTGGCGATTGAGGTAAATCCTCCGAAAACAGGAAAGTCCGTCTCTTTTACGTTGTGAAGAATGGAAGATGGCGTATTCCCGAAACAAAGGTGACCAAACTTGAGATTCAACGTGTTTTGGTGTCAAACAATCGTTAAATCACCAGCGGCCTCATATCAGCTAAGATTAGGGCAACCCCCCACTATATGGAGTGAAATTCTGGTAAAAGAGGGAATCCTTGGGGGAAGGACTGTGTTCAGCAGTTGTTTCTTAGATGAACAGGTTACCTGACAATTTTTTCAACTCCAAGCACATGATAGTTCAGCAATGAAAACTGAAATTAACAATTTCATTGGTGCCGACTCGGATCGGGCCCGGGTTGATCGTTAACTGTCAAATTTACAACGAGCGCTTAACCCCTGAGCCACCCTGGATCATGAACTTTATAACTTTGCCATATTTTACAGAATCGATCACCTCAATTCCAGTTTCTTACGAAATCGCTATCGTAAAAAATATAAAATTTTCGCCATAAAACGCGTCCCATATCGTATGTGACAGATTTGAAAGTCATTCGCCACGGTGACTTTACACGCACGAATCGATCAACGTACCTGGATTTATTGTGGCTGTTAAATTTTAGCATCTTCTCGCTGTAAAATTAAAAATAGATTTATAATAAGCATTGGTTAAAATATTTTTTTCTTGAAGTATCAACGGAAAAACCTTTTCAGCTAATTTTAAATAAAAAGTATAAAAGAAATGCCCTTACGGTTTCGTGCCCGTTGTTCTCTGTAGAGGTCTCATATTTTTTTAATTACTATACGAAGAAAGTGGCAAATGTTGTAAGAAATAAGTGTACATGTTTATATCAATGACATTTCACGCATTCAGTTCATAAACTCTCATCGTAATATAGTCAGCCAACTTTACGACTTCGCATCTCGCCGGGATAAAGTGGCCGGGCTTACTTCAAATCTCCGATTACATATGAGAGTAAATTGAATGAGACGTCGGTACTGCTTTTTATGACGTAAGTAAATTTAACGCTGGAGATATGAATTGAGTTTGTTACAAAATATTTAAAATGATTAATTTTTTACAAAATTAATGTAAAACTGACAAATTTTTTCTTCGTGCGGTTATTATCTCGACGTGTATGTATGAACAAATGTAACTATGTAATTTAGTTTTCACTTATATACTTCCAGACGTCCGAACAATCAAAAACTTTGCGTATCGGTTTTAGAACCGATGACAATACAATAATTTCATCATCATGGTCATTATTCTAACTAGGAATATCACAACTCATGGTCAAAGCGTGATTGAGTGTTTTAATAATATTTTACAACATTGTATTTTAGGTTTAGGTAGATTTTGAATGTTCGACAATTCTATACACTGTTACGAGCATTTAACGTTCGTGGCAGTAAAAACTGCCGACTAAATTACCAAAATTGACACTTTAATTACCGAACACCACTTAAAACTAAAACACACTAATAATTATTCACACTTAACCAACGCCGTCTTAGGCCATACGTCTTAGGCCCTTGGGCACACAAGAATTTGGGGCCCTGTTGGAAAATAAAAAAGTGAATGACAAAAACATTTTTCTGCTATGATCTTATATTTATTATAGTTAATTGGTAAAAATCAAATAATATATCATTAATGAAAACTCCATGACTTTTTCTGCCACCAGGGCGGCGCCACTTTACAATGAGGTAAAATATTTGACAGATTTCATAACGGGGACTATAATTTCTTAGATAAATGTAAACTTTAGTGTTTCTTTCCTAAACTTTCTTTCAAAAAAAAATATTCTAAATCAACATGAATACATGTATTCTTTTTATTTATTACACTAAAATTTAGGCTTCACTTGTCTAAAAATAAGGATCGTAACAGTTATTTGCTATAAAGTCTAATATGATTTTTTGTTGAAAATTATTATATTAAATAAATCATTTGCCGTTAAATCTGTTTAATCATTTTTATTAAACAGTAAGAAATGATATTTTTGTCTCATAAATTATAAATACATAGATTGCCAAAAATTAAAAAAAATCAGGCTTTAAGAAGTATGGCGACTGTTTAGCCCGACAAAAACGTTTAAATGGCGGCCAAATGCGGAACTAGATATTTCCTACCTAGGAAATCTATCAATCCGGCTAACTTGCAATAACTGCTCAGGATTTCCAGAAAGTCACTAACAACGCCCTCATATGCTTAAGAGCTAAAGATTGTACAGTATAAGCGAATAAGACCCATGCCTTTCGTCATGGGTGCCCCGTGACGATAGAGGAACGGGCCACGTGTGCCCTTATGGTAAAGACGGTAATGCACTTAACACTTTAGTTCACTTTATTTCGCTCCGAAGTCTTCGCTTGTGTCGCCAATTCAATCCTGCCCCGGTCACGCCCCAACGTCTTTATATAGGCCTTTTCCACCGAAACATCTAGAATGTTCACGCAAATACCGATCCCGACCGACCAAGCGTAGAAAATTCGAGTGTGGAGTTTTCTAAAAATCTTAGTTCTTCTATTTGATAATAGATGGCGCTAGTGCCATGTACCAGGCATCAACTGTGGCGTGCAATAATACGTATATACTTGTATATAGATAATGTGTGGAATGTGCGCACTATAAGAAATGGCAACTTTAAATACGTAAACTTTGAATAGATTTAGATAAGACGAAATAACCATTGTGATGATATGGATAAATTTTGGCCTTCATCTATACTTATATATGTGATAATTAGGAAGAAGTTTTCTAATAACCAAGCACTGATTTAACACCTGAGATCGTTTTTACTACAGGAAATTTAAAATTACCACGGGAAAAAAAAGAAGAATTAGCATGAAAATGTTTCTTTTCTACGCTGTAACACCCAAATGTGGGAGATAGAAAAAATAAAAAAAATGGGGAAAAAGAATGGAAACTACTTCAATTTAGAGAACGCTTTCGGTTAATTGATATAGATTTTTCTCTTTTAAGTAGTTATTGTCCACAGAATAAGGTTAATTTAAAATCATTACATTTAAAACACAGAGAATAACCAGAGTACAAGCGCATTGTCAACGCATAATTAACGCAATATTATAACTGAGGTTCTTTATTATAGTAAAAATAAACAAACACATAAAGAAAATTGCTTTCTACACAGAAAATTGTAAGGAAAATGAAACTGGAACACGCTGTATAATGAAAACGGTAAAGAACAACAACAGTGAAAAATAATAAAGCAAAACTTACTTTTATTACCTCTTAGGTAACTATTTTTTTAAAAGCTACTATTACTTTATAATCGAGTTCAAAAACGACAAGGTCCTATTGTAATTGATCCGTATGTTTTTTTATGTAAGTTCACCAGTTTCTCGGAAAAGGTTGAATCGATTTATATGATACCGTTTATATAAAATAGATAACTTCATAGTTCAGGTATCAGGAATCCTCTATATTTTTTGAAGAAAAAATCCTACTTCTAAGGGTGGAAAATTAGGGGATGAAGATTTAATATAACTATTTAGACGACATTTTATTTGTCACTTAAAACATCTAATCTTCGTTAAACTACTCGAAACAGCTTAAAATTAATTTCTTTATAAAAATTAAATGTAAATGGGAAATAAAATTTGTATTATTTAATGTTTGGCGTTCACGTAAATACATATAAAAACTTTTAATAACAAGTACATCACTTAACGTAACTTAGTAACGATTTCAAAAGCTATGTGAAGATTTCTTGACCACTTTCTTTGACCCTTTTTTTATTTGATTAACTGATAAAGAGCTATCGTACCATAGTTCCATCTATGCAAACAAGGCATATTGAGTTGTAAGAAAGTGACTATATTAACCGGATGACCTTATTACCCCATGTGCTATAAATACGCTTCATGGGTTGACACGAGCCTTCCCTGATTTGAGGTTTATTAAACACTCAGTTCAACGTCCTACTCCAGTGCGAGTTCAAGTTACTTTCTGTCCGATTATATATTGGGTAGAGAATAAATGCTTAAATATTAAGTATACAATAACTTGTCTGCTACTTTAGGGCACGCCGGGGTGTGCTCGGTTGAGTGCATTATAGTTATTGCTCCGTCAAATTTGATTTGTTATTTGGATGCGAACCAAGGTCGAAAATGTATCGGTTCAGTGACGTCGCATTTGTTATGGATACAATTAACTGGAAAAATTATTATAATATATTCTAGACACATAAATTAAATAAATGTGTCTGTGTGTAACATCGAAACAACTACCTTAAATTGAGGAGGGACGGGGACATTAAGGCGAAAAAATATTTTTAAATTTTTTTGTCTCTATCTATCTGTCTGTCCAGAACAATCTTCGGAATGGCTTCAACTTCACGAGAGATAAAAAAACAATGCCAGGAGTAATCTTTAATTAGTAGTAGTAATTTTTACGTGGCAAAGCCATGCTGCAGCTATACTAGTAGTATAGTAGCATGTATGGGTCGGCTCGACCGGGGCAGGAGCACGCTCTCACAGAATATCAGCGACACAGCTTCTCGTCAGGTATACCGCGTCTTGCTAGTAATGACTTACGGATCTAAGACGTGGTCCTACACTGCTGGCCGTATGAGGATGCTCAAGGTCACTCAGCGAGCTATGGAGAGGGCTATGCTCGGGGTTTCTTATAAATGAGGATATCCGCAGTAGAACCAGAGTGACCGACTAGCCCAACGGATTAGTAAGTAAAAGTAACTAAAAGTGGCAATACGTTGGCTATATAGCTCGGAGAACCGAGAACCGATGGGGAAAAAGGTTCTCGAGTAGCCTCGTAAGCAGTAAGCGCAGTGTAGGGCGCCCCCCCCCCCCCCCTACTAGATGAATTGACTGGTAAGACGTGCAGGATGTCGATGGATGCAGGTGGCTCAGGACCGTGCTTTGTGGCATTCCTTGGGGGAGGCCTATGTTCAGCAGTGTACTTGTGAAGGGCTGTAATGATGATAATGATGAAGTTATATGGATTGATTTTCCCCTGGATTTTCATGAACTGATTATTACATTCCTATAGTTAATTTTCACCATAAGGCGCTCCTAAATAAATCGTATACTTATAAACGTTTTGTTTTAATTATTTTTGCACATTCCAAGACCAAGTTCACAATCACACATCTATTTCTGAATCAATCTCTGCTTTCAAAACCTGCGAATAAGAGTGCAATAAAATGTAAGTGGGCACGCACGATGCACAGGCGTATGAAATATAAAACCTTGTTCATTCTCTTTTGGATTCGTCGCATTACTCTACGTTCCTTTGTTATTTTATTTGCTCGTTTCTCTCGTAACGTTTACAAAAACACAATAGTAATTACGTCATCCATAACTAACTGTTGTTCAACGGAAACTATTATTTTCACGACTGTACTCCATATGCGTAGCCTTGACTTTGCCAAAAATCAGCGTCTAGACGAGTAAACGAGCTGCACTCATGTATAAATTATTTAAATTGTATGAATATAAAGTGAACATATTACAAGGTGCTTCGATATATTTAAACGTTCATTTGATTTATAGATTCATAATTTAAAAAGTCAGCATATTTTTTAAACATTATATATTTTCTGTGAGGCTTAAATTGGATAGGAGATAGAGAAATATAGTACTTGAGAGTAATATGTTCATCCGGTTAATATTGTCATTGTCTCGTAACTCAAAAATTACAGCCTTGTTTGCATGGATAGCTCTGTGATAAAATAGCTCTTCATCAGGCAATCAAATAATAAGGGTCAAAAGGGCGATGTTTTGTCGATGCCGTTTTGACAGTTGACATTATAGTAAATATTTTAGTCGATTTTAGTATAGTGTAGTATACTTATTATAGTTATTTTAAGGAGATTTTTCGAAGTGTTCTTAATTATTGCGAGAACTTGTTTGCTACTTTTTTCTTAATATATTAGTTATGTTATACGACTATGTGTTTTTGTCTCTGTCTTTCTCCTAGTTTAGGTTTTATAGGGCGGCAAAGCGTAAGGTGACATATTGGTGATATATTACCCTCACATACCTTAGTATAATTACAGACTGTGAGGTATTTCAACTTAGTCTTTAGAGGTGACAACTCTAACCTTCTATGAAGTCCGCTGCAGATGTCCACGGAATGCAGTAACCACGTACCATCATGTGGACAATAAGTCCATTTGTCGCTGGTACAGTTATACAAAAAAGGCAATATGAAACTTGACGTTAACAGGCTTTACGTTCATGGTTAATGACACGTCGTAGCTGTGACGTAGCATAAAAGTCCATACAACATGCCCAACATCTAGGCACAAGCTATCTTTCATATCTGAAAGGATTTCTGTAGCGGCGAAAATTTTTCGTTGCTTCAATTGCAGGCTGCTACTGAGAATTAGCTTAGTGTACATTAGTATATAGTATGTTTGTTTATTATGAATTTTTAAGGTAAGTGCTTATTCATAGGTCTACTGCAGCAGTAAACAAATGTCTGTCGAGGTTATTTACATATAAGGAAAAGATTTACTGTAATAACAGGTCAGGAAATTATTGTATTGTCATCAGTTCTCAAAACATCTGCAAAATTTCAAATTATTTAGACTTTCGAAAGTGGCTATAGAAAACAACATAGAATACTATAATACATACATAATAGAACGAAGGAGTCGGCGGAACCAGCGTAGCCACTAAAATGACGCTAACACGTCAATTCACACGTATAAATGTCAACACGAGATGTGTTTTGACGTTACAATCGCTTCAAAATATCGCATGCAAAATATTATTTACAAATAAATATGTATTAAAATTTAATAATGATCTTGAACAAAAAGTCTAAAATGTCTAAATTTACTCAGTCTGTCAATACAGCGAATCAGGTTTGGCGATGCCATCCTCGTAAAATATAAAATAAAGTTGACAGCTATTCTTTTGTGTATTATAGTATTCTATGGAAACCACCATTACATTTATATATTGATAAGATGCAGGTCAAGCTTATAATAAAAAAGTGTGTGTCGACAAAAAAGAAAACACGGATATTGTATTATAATATGATGGAAAAGATAATTTCGAAACAAGATGAAATCCGAGAAAATTAAAAAAAAATTAAAATCCGATTGATAACATAATCCGAAAAACGGACGATGAATGATGGATGCTGTTTGATATAGTAATATTGACGAAGATTACCAAAACTACACTTCTCGTCATTTATCTAAGAATACAAAATGGATATTATAGTACGTGAGGGTAATGTCGTCGTCCGGTTAATACGGTACTTTCATATAACTTAAAACTTTGCGATATGACAGCTCTTCATAGGTCAATCAAATGCCATCAAAAACATAGCTTGTAAAAAAACCAAGTCTCACAACTCAGTTCTTCTATCGTAAAATGTTGTGAGATCCATGTAATACCAAGAGTCGGTTAATTTGTTCAGTCCCTACTTAAGGGTCCTTCTGTCTTAAGTTATTACGTAATTAGCTAACATAACAACATCTTATTATGACCATATCTAAATATAATCTAAATAATATCAAAAATATTTTATGTATTAAATAATTGGAATTAAGAAACTTGACTAACTATAATTCCTAAACCACTGGTTCAATTTGAATGAAATTTGAAATATACCGTGTCTATACAATGTCTGCTTGATTTCTGAAAATTCACGTTTCTAATTCTATCCACAACGAAGTTCGAAAATGGGGGTCGAAAATGGCCTGAATTGCTTCGAGAAAAGTATGGTACGGCTGTGCCGCTTTTTTGCTCGAGCCCCAGAAAGGAAGGAGTCAAAAGGGCGCTGCTTTATTGACGTCATTTTGACAGTTGACATCATAGTAAATATTTTAGTCAGTTTCAGTATGATGTCGTGTAGTTAGTTTTATTTTAGGTTGATTTTAGTCGTAATTGACAAAGATTGTTTTTTTTTCTTAATATTTTAGTTATAGTAAAAGAATTGTGTTTTTGTGTCTGTTCTTCTCTTAGTTTTGGTGTTATAGGGCTGCGAAGTTTAACGTGATCACATTACTCTCACCTAACTTAAATTGTTTTTAATTTTGGAGACGTTACCTCCATACTAGAATTTCCCCCTCCACCCTGAAGGCAGCTTACATACATAACTTACACAAGGACAAACATTCATACCCATAACAATTACTTGTAGGCTATAAATATACTTGTTCCTGCGATATACTTGAACCTGCGCACCTCAGCGCTTCAATTTGAAGCTAAGCTACTGCACTACGGAGCTTAATAAATGTCTGTCGTGTTTAGGATTAAGTTAGAAAAAGCTTTCACAGATATTAATACATTTAACCACAGATTTAACATCATTCCATAGATATTAATAACGGCGCGGAACAATAAAACGGTTACGTACTTAACATGACAGCGTATACCTATGAGTTAGGAAGGGGGAGAGGGAGGAAAACTTCAGACGTGTCAGAAGAGAACAAAACAGCGGCGACCGCAGTGCGGAGGCTGTTTATCTGGCGACGCGTCACTCGAAACTTCCGTGTAGTAGGCTATAAATATACTTGTTCCGTGCAGAATTCGAACCTGCGCTCCTCAGCGCTTCAATTTGAAGCTAAGCTACTGCACCACGGAGCTTAATAAATGTCTATCGTGTTTAGGATTAAGTTAGAAAAAGCTTTCACAGATATAAATACATTTAACCACAGATTTAACATCATTCCATAGATATTAATAACGGCGCGGAACAATAAAACGGTTACGTACTTAACATGACAGCGTATACCTATGAGTTAGGAAGGGGAGAGGGAGGAAAACTTCAGTAGTGTCAGAAGAGAACAAAACAGCGGCGACCGCAGTGCGGAGGCTGTTTATCTGGCGACGCGTCACTCAATACTTCCGTAGAGTCCGGACTCCGCACCGAAGAGGTGTGAGAGAAAGGCGATGTGGTACTAATTTCTTATATTTATGCGAACCTAAAGAAATTATACACTGAATAAAACTATTACTGATTTTATTGAGTTTTAATGAACATAGATGCTATTCTTTTTTTATAGAATAATGGTGACAAACAAGCACACAGTCCACCTGATGGTAAGTGGATGTGTGGCCCATGGACATCTACACTTATCCTCATCTAAGAATCAAAGTGCAGAGGCATTGTCACCCCTGAGGGCCAAAATGGAATGCCTCGCTTCCTGTAAAAATGGTTTCCAGTTCTCTACACTCGCCATACGAAAAACCTTAACCTTAAGCTGCTATTTTACGCTGGTAATCTGTGAGAGCGTGGTCCCCGGTAGAGCCGACCCATTCGTGCTACAACTAACATAGCTGCAACGTGGCACTTGTCGACGTTTCGAGTACTTTGTTGCACGGATGGTCACGGGAGACTGACATGTTCGGTCTCAAAATCAAAATGTCTTAGTTAACTAATTAATTAAAATTTCAAACAGGATGTGATATTTGTTTAACATATTATCGTCACGACTGTCGTCTTTAAACTTCAAAGTACGCATTTGGCAGAGACCGCTAACTAACTTGAACATAATTTTCGTTAGAAAATTAATTACGTCACTCATGAGCTTGATCTACTTTATTACTACAACAATAATTATGTTGAAGCCATGACGACGATGGGAGAATTTTCATTTTTGGCAATATCTTCCGAGAATAATCAGGAGTGTTCAACTAAGCAGGTGAACTATTAAAGTGCTACCTACGTATATGTGCAAACAGTCAGACACTCGTACGTAGAATATTATAACACGTAAACAACACGCTTTTTATAATGAGCCGTGACAATCTTAGGGAGAATAGTAGGTCATAGTCATGAAATTATTGTATTGTAATCGGTCGGTCAATAATACGTACATAAATTTCGGATTATTCAGACGCCCGGAGTGAGTTAAAACAAAATGTTAAAATTCCATTATACACGCAAAGCTAAATCTTGCCTTGCACTGAACTACGCTTAACGATTTCTATTACCAATAATTTACTAATTAATGTTTATGTTAAAGACAACATGGAGGAAGCATAAAGTGTGAAAATTATAAACGTAAATATACTTCCACTGTTCGGAACAAACCAAACATATCAGAAGTATTCACTTGTGTTATCAATTTTAACGCGGAATGGATGACAAAGCGGGCAAAACTGCGAAATTCATTTGGACATAGCAACAGACATAAGGCTTATGATACACTATAAGTTTTTTTTTTTGAAATATTTACTTGTTGCACCTAGTTGTGATGGGGTGATAAACATAAAAGTCTTTCGAGACATGTAAAATCCGCCAACACGCTTTAAAGGAGTGCGGCAGACTAACGACTCCATAATTATATTGTATGTGAGAGGATTTTGTGCCCAGCAATTCGACGTATATGAAAGGTAAAAAATTATGTTTTAAAGCAGGAATGAGTTTGCAGCTCTCCTCTCATGCGTTAGTCGATGTTTTTATACATTTTCTGCACAACACTAAAACCTTGTAAAAGTTTATCGGCTACGCATCGTAGATTATATATTTCTTGATGATGCATCCTTTAAAGAAGAAGCACGTGTTGTAATATTGACAGTGGTGTGTCTTTTCTTTTACTATTCCAAGCCAGCACTTAACTACTATCCAACATATCAATAGGAAGTGGTAATGCAGCCGAATACTGTGAAGCGCACTAGCTTAACAAAAGCCGGTTTACTCTTGCCTTGAAGACACCCGTATTGTGTGTATATATATATATATATATATATATATATATATATATATATACAGGGTGTGTGTAAACACCGTTATTCTTGAAACCAGTTGTTTGGTTTCACTTATAGAACGTAAATTCAATGAAAAATAACAAAATCTTTTTAGTAAAATCTCAATTTTTCCTTAACTTTTTTTTATTATTTATCAAAAGTATTCTTACATGTTTGCTTGATTTGTACCATTAAACCAATAGTGGTTTGTATTGGTACTGTTACGGATCGCCGTAACGCCGTTCGAAAAATGAATAAAACGCGTTGTTCACTGTTTGTATAGGAGGCAAGCGGCGGTGAGGAGGAACTTGTACTTTTTCTTCTGGTAGTGCCTTTTCGGTGGCTGGAGAGCGACTGCCGACCCTACCGGCCGGCCCGTCTTTTATATGATTCGGCCGCTGCTGGCCAGCGGACCCTTGCCTCACCCCCGCGCCTTTCTTTATTTCTTTAAAACATTTATTTTTTTACAATCATATTTAACTATACAATATTCTTACATCTACTTATTACATTATTATGTACACAATACTTATTTTGCATTCTAAAAGGTTTTTAACTTTATAATTCACAATTTTTAAGCTGAGAACCCTGCCCCGCACCTCAGCACTATAAATATAAAACGTCGTGTCGCCCTACGCGTAGCTTCATTTGCTCCGCAGCCGCGTCACGATAACATGCCCTATTGATGTTACAATTATCTTTTTTACTAGAAAGGTAATTTATATGAATGGTAATATGTAAGAAAAGTAATACATAATAAAGGTGATATGCAACAAAGGTAAATTAACTATAAGAATACAATTTATATTTTAAGCTCTATGCTAACTCTCGTTATTTATTCGATGCCTTTATTGGGAGAGTTATTGCATAGTTACAACATCATTCTTTTATATTATCGAATATAAGTTGTACATATTTTACAAATTAAATACAATAATTAGGACTACGGCTGCTTTTCCGTGTTGTTGTATGCACCCTCGCTAGTTGTCGAACCTAGCCGGACGCGACCCCCGTGGCTCCGCCCACCGCCCCTGAGTTGCTCAACCCGTGCTGGTTGTACTAAGCAGGTATCCCGTCGTTTTGCGTCGTGCATATTCTCCCGCCGTCGCCACGCTGCGATCCCTCTGGTAGCACGACGATCTTCTTTGTTGGTCGGCGTAGTGTATGCCCACTGCTAGTGGTTACGTCCACTACTCGTACCTCTCCGTCGACGCCAGGATATACGTTGCTTATTTTTCCCCTGGGCCAGATGTTGCGCGGTAAATTGGAGTCACAAATGATGACCAGGTCTCCAATCTTCGGTGATGCACCTATGCTGCTGGGCTCCCGCCGGTGTTGGAGTAGAGGCAGGTATTCCTTCACCCATCTTCGCCAAAACACGTCGGCTAGGGCTTGAGCTCGTTTCCACTGCTGGCGGGCCGTCACGTCGCTCTCGCTGAAGTGTCCCGGTGCAGGTACGTGTGAGTTGGGACCGATGAGGATGTGATTCAGCGTGATTGCTTCCGGGTCTCCTGGGTCAACTGAGACGTGTGTAAGAGGTCTGGAATTGACCGTGTTTTCGACCTCGGCGAGCAGAGTCACCAGTGTCTCGTCACTGGGATAGCGTTCGTTGAGGGTGACGCGTAGGGCTTCTTTCACGGAGCGAACCATTCGCTCCCAGGCGCCGCCCATGAATGGTGCTGATGGTGGTATGTACTTCCACACAATTTGTTGACATGTGGTTTCGTTCTCGAGGGCTGCGAGTGCTGCTTCGGCCAGCTCCTTGTCTGCTGCCTTGAAACACGTAGCGTTGTCACTCCAGATTTCTTTTGGGCATCCTCTTCTGCTCATGAAGCGCCTAAGCGCTGACACAGCTGAGTCGGCGCTTAATGAGTGGGCCACCTCTATGTGTATTGCTCGTGAGGTCATGCAGGTAAATAACGCGCCATAGCGTTTTTCACGATGTCGTCCCACTGTGACTTCTATTGGCCCGAAGTAGTCCAGTCCTGTGTATGTGAACGGACGTGCGTGATGAGCGAGGCGTGCGGACGGCAGGTTTCCTGTAGACGGTGATGCAGGCTTGGCTTTTCTTAGACGGCACGGTAGGCAGCCTTTGATGACAGTCTTTACTACTGGACGTATTTTTCTTATGTACAATCTCTGTCTTAATTCGTTCACGACTGTTTCTACGCCTCCGTGATGCAACCTCTCGTGTACGTGTGCTATGTACAGACGAGTGTATGCGTGCTTCCCGTCTAGTACGGGAGGATCGTACGTGTCCTTCTCTACTTCTGATGCTGCTTTTATTCGACCTCTGAGGCGTAGGGTCCCCTCTTCGTCGACGTATGTGCTCAGGTGGCCTAGTTTGTCGTCGCCTCCTGGAACACTTCCGTTGGCGATCCTCTTGAGCTCCTTCGTGAAGCTTTCCCGCTGACTGGCTTGCACCCACAGTTGTTCGGCTCTTACATGATAAGCGGCTGGTATTCCTACACGCGATGAGACAGTAGGTGTTGCCCTTTTTTCTTTGGTGGGGGTATTGCGTCGGTTTGTTCTTTGCCAGCCAGGGTCGCTATCTTGTCTTGCTTTGTTGCGTTTACGCCCAGCCTTCACCACGTGCTTGTTTGGTCTGCACATGTCGATGAATAAGAGGACTCTCGCTGTCGCCCTTATGAGGCGAATCCATTTTGAAAATCTTTCTATTTGTGGCAGATGTGCTGTTGGCGAGTCTTCACTTTTAACTGTGATGTTACATATTTCTCGTTCTTCCCCAGTGTCGTATTGCGTTGTTTTTTCTTCCTGCGGCCATTCGGCCGGTGGACGTTGTAGAAACGGGGGCCCTCGGAACCACCGGTGCGACTCGTCGAACCTTTCTGGCGTGGTTCGGGTCGCGTCGTCTGCCACGTTTTCTTTGGACGGTAGCCAACGCCATTCGTTCTTTTTGGTCGTATCTTCTATTTCCGCCAGGCGATGAGCGACGAAAGCTTTGTACGCGCGGGGCTCCGACCTTATCCACACTAGTGCAGTACGAGAGTCGCACCAGTATGTCTTGCCCGCTATATCGTCATCGTGCTCACTGATCACGGTCTGCGCAAGACGAGCTCCCAGTAGTGCCGCTTGTAACTCGAGCCGTGGTATGGAGACTGGTTTTAGTGGTGTCACGCGGCTCTTGGCGGCGGCCAATGATATGTTAACGCTGCCGTCTGCTCGCTCCGTTCTCCAATACACGGCGGCTGCGTAGGCCTCCTCGCTTGCGTCGACGAAGGTGTGTAGTTGCCGCGTCGACACTGGGTTGTAATCGTAGCATCGTGGTATCCTCAGTTGTTCTAGGGCGTGAAGTGAAGTAATCCAGCCTTCCCATTTTTCTTTTAACTCTATTGGCAGAGGGTCGTCCCATTCCGCCTTGTAACGCCATGTGTCTTGGAATATTCTCTTCGCTGGGGTGGTCACTGGTGATATTAACCCCAGCGGGTCAAATAATGCCATTATTATGCTCAGCGCTTCACGTTTAGTTGGCAAGCGTTGTTTTTCTTTTACGTCGATCGGCATCTTCATGTTGTTTGTATTAAATCCAATATGATCGCTTTGTACATGCCAGAGCAGGCCGAGCGTCTTCTCAGTTTCTTTTCCGCCCAGGCGCACGGTCGCGTCGTGTTGTTTATGCCCTGTCGTTATTTCTTCTATTGTTTTTCCTTCGTTCGATGTCCACCCGCTGAGTACGAATCCCGCTTGTTTGTGGACGTGATCGACAGCTTTTACAGTTTGCTGAGCTTCCGTGATAGAGTGGAAGCTCTGCAAGTAGTCGTCCATATAGTGATTTCTTTTTATGGCGACCGCAGCTTCCGGGTATGCCTCTGAGTGTTCTTCAGCATTTTTATTTTTGATATATAATGCTGTGCATGGTGATGATGTCGCTCCAAAGATGATCGATGTCATCCTATATTCCTCCGGTTGGCCCTCCCGCCGCTTGCCTCTCCACAAGAAACGTAAAACGTCTCTATCTTCTTTGCGCACTTTGATCTGCATAAACATTTCTTTTATGTCGGCGCTCACTGCATACGGATACTGTCGGAACCTCATGATTACTCCAGGCAATGATTGTAATAAGTCCGGCCCCGAGTGAAGCATATCGTTGAGACATATTCCTGCTGTCTTCGCTGCGGCGTCGTGTACCAATCTCGGCGGCTTGTTAGGCTTCGCAGGGTTGATGACTGGGAAGTGTGGTAGATACCATGTCTTTCCTTGTGGCGGTGGCATGGGCGCGCGCTCTGCGTAACCTGAGTTGAAGAGGTTCTGTATGCGTTCTTCGTACTGTAGCTTGAGAGTGCTGTCTCGGTCGAGCCTCTTCTCTAGAGTGTGCAGACGTCTTTCCGCGCCTTTGTAATTATTTGGTATTTGGAAATCCTTTTCTTTCCACAGCAACCCTGTCTCGAATCTGCCGTCCGCCGACCGCCTGCTGGTCTCCCTCAATATTTGCATAGCTCGCTGCTCGGGATCTTCTTTAGGTCTCCTCGGCTCGATGCACAGTGATTCTAATTTGAAATAATTTTTTATTTCTTCTTCTATTGGCTGTGCCTCTTCCCTTTGATGTAGTCTGCCGCAGAAGGTGACCGTCGACGTCAATGAGCTATGACAGCCATGCAGAACCCAGCCCAGGTTGGTGTATGAGGCGACTGGTTGGTCTCGACGACCGACGCGCAGTTTTCTAGACACTATGAGGTGCCAGTTATCTTGCCCGATTAGTATTTTCGGTGAGGCGCGTTCGTAGGTGATATCCTCTTTGATATCCAGCAGATGTTGGCAATTCTCCAAGTGATTTTCATTCACGGATTCTGGCGCGAAGTCCAACCGCTCTACCGTACGCGCTGCTTCTATGTTGTGTTCCTCTTGCGCGTGCTTTCCTCTTATTTTAAGGCTGACGATCTTGCTCTTCTCATGCTTCACCTCCGAGCCAACCCCTTGTATCCACATTGCGTGGGCTGGACCGTCGGCGCCGATGACGTCAGCGATCGAGGCATCGACTAAGGTGACTGTGCTTCCTTCATCCAATAATGCGTACGTTTCGACGCAGCTTAGCGGCCCCTTTATTGTTACGGGCGCAATCTTTAGGTAAGCGCGGCGGTGTTTGTATGGTCGAGTCGTTGTGATGACCTCCTTTGCTGATGTTGCGGTTTCCATAGCGGGTTCTTTTTCAGTTTCTGCCTTTCTGTCGTGATGCAGCAATTTATGGTGTTTCATCATGCATCCGTCTTTTCCGCACGGTGGAGCTTTACACAGCAATCGGCGATGTTTGCCTCGTAGACAGCGGTAGCAGATATTATACTTCTTTGCTACTTCCCATCTGTCATTTGTGGACAGAGCGGCGTATGACTTGCAATCGGGCAGTTTGTGTTCTTGTTTGCATTGAGGGCAGCGTTCTTCATATTGTTTCTTGCTTGTGGCGAAGGCACGTTCTATTTTTCTCAGCCTTCGCTCTCTCGGTTCGTTGTCCTCCGTGATAAATTCCGGCAAGGCATACGCGCTGCATTTATCCGCTTCTTCGTTTAAGAAGATTGATATTTTCTTAAGCTCTGGGATATCCTCTTTCTTTCTGGCTGCATAGTCGTACCATTTGCTTCTCAATATGGGCGTGAGTTTGTCTGTGATAACTCGCGTCATCTCCGGACTATGCAGATAGTGTGCTTTCTTGAGCGCTTCCACGGTGCCCACTACGTTTGCTATGCGATTGACGAATATGCATAGCTCCCTGGGATTGTCCGTGACTTTGTTAAGTAGCTTCAGCTTCTCAATTTCTAAGTGAATTAATGCTTCTGGTCGTCCGAATCTCCTTTCCAAAGCTTCTATTATTATTCTGGGGTCTGATTGGCTTATAAGTAGGCAGCTTGCGGCCTCTTTTGCTATCCCTTTTAAGCTTCGGCGTATTCTCGCTATGTTTTCGTTCATCGTGAAGTACTTTGAAGATTCTTCGTACGTTGTTTTGAAGCTGAGCCATTCTTTGCTGCTACCATTGAATGTGGGCAGCTCTTGCAAATATTTCGGCGGCTCCCTTGTGCTTCTCACTGCTTGTGATAAAGCAGCGGCTAAGGTAGCGACGTCGATTTGTTGCTGCGCCTGTACATAGTCTTCTTTCTGCGGCGCGGTATGTTGCGGAGCGTATTGCGGTGCATACTGTTGAAGTACGGGTGGTGCGATCTGCGGTGCTGGTTGCGACGTGAAGTACGACGTGGGTTGCGGTGCGGGCTGCGGCGCGGGTTGCGGCGCGGGCTGCGGCGCGGGTTGCGGCGCGGGTTGCGATGTAGGTTTTTCTTGCAACCATGTACTAATGCGCACTGATGCTAAGTCGTCTTCTATTTCTTCCTCTTCGTCCTCGGTTGATCCGACTTCTGCTTGTAGTCGTTGCACATGTATCTCCTGCAATTCCATTCTTGCTTGCAATCGGGCCTGCTCGAGCTTGAGTTCGGCCAACCGCTCTTTCGCCTCTAACTCCGCGAGGAGTCTCTTGCGTGAGACTACGGAGCGGCGTGACCTAGTCTCGCCCGGCTTTAGTGTGCGCTGCGACCTTTGATCACTTTCTTGCTGGGTTTCTTCCGTTGTAGTCGTTTCATCGGTCGCAGAGGTAGTGGTCGTACCGCTGACCGTTGTGGTTTCGCTAGTGGTGTTTGATGAGCCACTAGCGGCCGAGTCGCCCCCGGAGGCCTCTTCCGTGGCCCCCTGGGTTATCTGTTCACCCTTGCGACGCTTCGATGATTCTCCACTGTTACTACGCGTATTCACCATTTTTCTTCACAATAATATTTTTTCGTTCTTGAGGTTTGCTTCTTAATTCGGCTCTTCGAAGGACCATTAATGTTACGGATCGCCGTAACGCCGTTCGAAAAATGAATAAAACGCGTTGTTCACTGTTTGTATAGGAGGCAAGCGGCGGTGAGGAGGAACTTGTACTTTTTCTTCTGGTAGTGCCTTTTCGGTGGCCGGAGAGCGACTGCCGACCCTACCGGCCGGCCCGTCTTTTATATGATTCGGCCGCTGCTGGCCAGCGGACCCTTGCCTCACCCCCGCGTCTTTCTTTATTTCTTTAAAACATTTATTTTTTTACAATCATATTTAACTATACAATATTCTTACATCTACTTATTACATTATTATGTACACAATACTTATTTTGCATTCTAAAAGGTTTTTAACTTTATAATTCACAATTTTTAAGCTGAGAACCCTGCCCCGCACCTCAGCACTATAAATATAAAACGTCGTGTCGCCCTACGCTTTGTCCCCAACAAGTTCACCGCATTGTGGAATATATCCTCAGCGGTTTCTATCCTCGACGTCATAAAACCATCGCGGTCTTCTTCGATATAGCCAAAGCTTTTGATAGAGTCTGGCACACAGGCCTCATCTACAAGCTCTACAAAATAGGTCTCCCCGATCGTCTAGTTCGTCTCGTGGCCTCCTATTTGAAGCATCGTACCTTTCGTTTTAGACACGAAGGCACGCTATCCTCACAGCGAACTATCAAGGCTGGTGTCCCTCAGGGCTCAGTACTTGCTCCTTTGCTGTACATCCTGTTCACCAACGACATTCCCATCCCGTCGAAAGGTGTTCAACTCTCCCTCTTCGCAGACGACACTGCCATCTACTGCAAAGGTGTCTCACTACCCTTCATACGGAACAAGATCCAAAAGTCAGTTGATGACCTAGGAGATTGGTTCAAAAAATGGCGCATCGATGTGAACCCGGAGAAGAGCTCCGCCGTTCACTTCGATTATAAACGACGCCGTCTTAAAAACACTCCTCCAATACGTATGCTAGGGACCCCTGTCCCCTGGCATACGACAGCCAAATATTTAGGTGTCACTCTAGACACAGGGCTCACTTTTAGGCCCCACGTCAAACGAGTCACCCGTCACGCACGGTTTTACCTGAGTAGGCTCAACAGTATGTTGGGCAGACACAGTAAAATGTCCCTTCGTAACAAGCGAACCCTTTATAAGGTCTGTATACGACCCGTCATGACCTACGCGGGCCCCGTCTTTGCCCACGCAAACCCTAACATATTAAATGAACTCCAAATAGTTCAGAACCTCTTCTGTCGTCGAGCTGCGAACGCACCTTGGTACGTCCGTAATGCCGACCTTCATCGGGACTTAGAGCTCCCAACAATTCAACAGTTTCTTAAAAAACTCTCTGAGAACTTCTTCAAAGCCTCAGAGTCGCACCCAAACAATTTAATTCGTGAGGCGGCTTCTTATGCAGCCCCACCCCCCTCTCGCTATCGTGTCCGCAGGCCGAGAAACTCTCTCTCGGACCCGCCAAATAAACTGTCAAACGACCTGAACTGCCTCCTGGCGGCTCAGGCCAGTTCTAATTAAATTAATTAATTATTATTATATTAACTAATATTATTTTGCCTTCGTAGGCACTCCCTCAGCGGCTCTTAGCCGCCTGCGCCCTCTTTTCCCAAAAGAGGGTCGCTCATGATAAGGCACAATAGAGCTTAATCAGCCAGCTGCCTGTCCCCAAAGGCGGTTTTTAGGGGGTATCACTTAGGGTCCCCGGTAGGACAGTGAGTCCCCCATAACCACGATAGACCGGCTATCGTGGTATGCGTAATGCATTTTCTGCCTCCCTACGTACAGGGTAGCCCTTTAATTGCTTCGGGCGCAAAAAAAAAAAAAAAAAACGCCCTACGCGTAGCTTCATTTGCTCCGCAGCCGCGTCACGATAACATGCCCTATTGATGTTACAATTATCTTTTTTACTAGAAAGGTAATTTATATGAATGGTAATATGTAAGAAAAGTAATACATAATAAAGGTGATATGCAACAAAGGTAAATTAACTATAAGAATACAATTTATATTTTAAGCTCTATGCTAACTCTCGTTATTTATTCGATGCCTTTATTGGGAGAGTTATTGCATAGTTACAACATCATTCTTTTATATTATCGAATATAAGTTGTACATATTTAACAAATTAAATACAATAATTAGGACTACGGCTGCTTTTCCGTGTTGTTGTATGCACCCTTGCTAGTTGTCGAACCTAGCCGGACGCGACCCCCGTGGCTCCGCCCACCGCCCCTGAGTTGCTCAACCCGTGCTGGTTGTACTAAGCAGGTATCCCGTCGTTTTGCGTCGTGCATAGGTACTCACATTCGTAACTATCGCACTGCTTTACATAAATATTTAATTAATTTACCAAAAGTTTAAAAAAATGTATATACATATAAATAAATACGCCTTCTTTATTTTGTAAGTGGTAAGCAACCATTTGCAATTCTCACCTGGGACTATTCAACGAACCGGTTCTATTGGGCAGCGCAATCTTCTTAACTTTATACAGGCTGTTTCACTATTATACAAACTAAATTATAACTATGATTCTAAATGATGTTATAAGACGATGTTCTTTATATTATCGTAATTATATTTTTTGAGTTTATGTTTATAGTTTTTTGTGTTTCAATCTTTTTGAATGTTTTGCGGGATGTTGTTTATAAAAGTTGGGATTAAAAATTCAATAGTTCGCCTACCATAGTAATTTGAGATCATAGGCACAATTGATTTTTGTTTAGTAATATTTCTTGTAATTACTGTATGAGATACGGGTATTTGGATGCTTTTATTATTGAATTGTTCAATTAATAGGGTCATGTGAAGTTTCATATGCATAGGTAAAATATTACAGTAATTAAAAATGTCTAATACGTTTTCTTTATATTGTTGTATTATTTTTCGGGGTACAATAAGTTTAAGTAATCTTAGCTGTAGTTTATATATTTTTTCAGTATATGACTTAAAGGTTCGTCCATAACTTGAGATTCCTTATGATGTAATTGACTCAGCTAAGGCTTTATATATATTCAGCAGGATTTTATACGGTACTTTAGGCTTTAAGATATAGAATTTAGCCAGTATAGCTCGTAACTTCTCACAGAGAAAATCTATGTGAAATCTCCAGCTAAATCTATTATCTATAATTAGTCCTAAGTAAGTGTGATGCGTTACTTGTTCTATTGCCTCACATTTACAAGCGTTAGTTGAAGCGCAAGATGAAGTCGATTTGTGCAGACATCTGTGACTGTGAGCAACGATCTTAAAATACGTGTTGTGTTTTAGATGGCTTGAGTGAACGTGAATCACTTTGGTTTTATTTGCATTCAAGACAAGTCCCGCATCATGTGACCATTTGGACACCTGTGTAAAATCCTGCTGCAGCCATTTAGCTGCTTTTTTTAGATCTTTGCTGGCCGTCAAAAGGCACGTGTCATCTGCGTATTGATAAACGGAACAATGGTTGACAATATGCTCCATATCGTTGACGTATGCTAAGTAGTGCAAGGGTCCAAGCACCGACCCTTGAGCTTTTCCTTCAGTAACATCTATAGCGTCGCTGACTTCATCACAAATTTTAACTTTATATTTGCGATTATTGAGGTAATCTTTGAACCAATCTAAAATTGGACCGCGTACACTGGTATTCTCTAGTTTATTTAAGAGAATATCGTGTCGAAGCGTATCAAATGCTTTGCTGAAGTCTATGAATAACAGAATTACGTGGTTTCTGTCATCTGGATATTTGTTTACATCATTTGCAAATTTTGACAGCAGTTTAGAGGTAGATTTGTTAGGTTGAAAGCCGTATTGTGAATTTGATAGGATGTCATTTTTATTGTAAAAGTCTTGTATCTGATTACAAACATATTTTTCTACTATCTTGTCAATGACTGGTAGGATAGTAATTGGTCTATAGTTGGCATAATCACTGTGACTACCTTTTTTATATATCGGTCGTCTCTTGTATATATCGGTATAATTTTGCCTGTCAGATTATGTGTAGCTATTGTGTTTTTATTGGAATTTTGTGTAGTTAGCTAGCGCGGGCGGTGATCTTTACAGTGATTACGTCACTTGGGCGCATAGGGTATTCATGAATTTACGGACGGTGTCGGACAGGAACTTTTTAAATTTTATGAAAGAAAATAGCGTAATTTTTTTAATTTATTGAATTTACGTTCTATAAGTGAAACCAAACTACTGGTTTCAAGGATAACGGTGTTTACACTAACATCCTGTATAATAGAAAGAGAGATTCTGGCAACTTATTACGTGTTATATAATATTGACGTTGGTGTGTCTTTCCTAGTGAAGTCCAGGTGAGGGTGGTTGTGTTAGGGTTAGTGTTAGCAGTGATACGACATGCAATTTTAGGAGGGAGAAAAGGACTCTTCTAACTAGAATAGACATATTTTATTTTGCAGGCTAATGTTATCGTATTAATTTTCACATCTTTAATTACATTGGTGGTGATTAGAATTGAACTCGAGTTGTACGTGTAAAAAGTCGAGCGTTTTCATCATCATTTTCTAAGCAACTACGTCTCTCACAACTGCGACTAACTACCAGCTAAATCACGCATACGAACATTAGTCAAATCCATAGCAAATTATGTCAATTTCAATCTGTAATTAATCGCTGTAACGTTCATAGCGATACGCTTGGTTAGTTCTGAGAGTTGAGTAATTGGATTTGTACTATTGTTTGTATAGTAAATTGCTTTTCATGTGTCAGAAGTCTAAGTTCTAAATAACTTTGTTACGTTGAATGACACTTCGACTAAAATACGTTTTATATACTTCTCTTTGTTAAAACAATAATTAAAAAAACAGTAGTAGTAATAGATAACTGAAAAGAAAAACCTTTATAACCCATTTAATCCTCACCATAAAGAATCTAACGACACCCCATATGTTAAAATCCATCAAGCTGTTTAGAATACAGAGTGTGCCTCAGAAAATACACATACATAAACTAAAAAAAAACATTACCCTTCTTCTGTGGCAGTCGGTTAAAAACAAAATTGAATGATACAATCAATGAAAGGAATATTTCAATTAAAGATCAAATGAGAGAGGCATTTTGTACAAGACTATTCAAAATGAGTCTCCTCGAATACCACGGGTTCCATCCATCTATTACAGACTACTAAAGTCCACTGCTCAACACAGACATTCCCCATTGATTGGCTTATATAGGGGATTTGTCAAAGTTGACGCTTGACGAGGGGGTCGTCAACCGGAGTCTGTCATAAATTTGAGTTGTAATCAGGAAGACGCTGCTGCCCACCACATATTTTACTTTCCCTCTGTCATCTCTTACGACACCCACGGGATGATATGGGGCAGTGGATATTCTTACACCGCAACTACACGGTCATGGACACACGGCGGTTTGATAATGTTGAAATTACAAATAGTCAAGTAAGGGGAGCTTTTAGATTAGGATGAGGACATGCACCGTAAAATAAATTTGCGTTTCTCATGAAGAAACCCTTTTGCATAGCAGCTAGTTCTTATACTTCTTCTTTATGATGCCGGTCTTATCTTACCTTAAGCGTCATGCTTGGCAGGCAGACTGACAATCGCAATACGGGACGTCTGGACTTCTCGCACCCTTGACGTAGCTGCCCGTCGACAGTCTTCGTTTTTTATGTATGACGTAAAAAAGATCGTTAGTAGCGTGCATCGCGTGCAGATGAAATTACCATTACCAAAATTTATAGAAATTTTTTCAATGGTGATTTATAGATCAAGAGTGAAAACGACCACAAAATCCACCTGATAGTGAGTGGGTGCTGTGGACCATAGATATTTATATCCATTATTGATTAAGAATCAAGAAACTCCAGTCTCTCCAGAGGACTAAGATAGAACGCCTTATTTCCTGTGAAAAGGGTACTCCGGTCCTCTACACTCACCACACGAAACAGAATCATTGAGCCGCTATTATAGGTCGGTATTCTGGCGTGGGTCGTTCCCGGGCGGGTCGACATGTATACATACATACATAAACACTCACGCCTGTCACCCAGAGGGGTAGGCAGAGACTACGGACTTCCATTTGGCACGATCCTGACATACCTCTTTCGCCTCCTTTACATCCATATATCTACGCATACATGCTCGTCGGTTAAGGATACTTCTAACGTGGCCCATTTTCAAAATATCGCCAATTTGGTCGATAAACTTTTTTCTAGGGCGTCCCTTTCCGACTCGGCCGTTCACGTCTGCCATATAAATTTGCTTTATCACTCTTTCCTCATTCATTCTTTCTACATGACCAAACCACCGAAGCATTCCTTTCTTAATTCTGGTCACAACATCATCTTGCATACCACAATTATCTCTTATCACGCAATTTCTCACCCTGTCATTCAGATTCAACCCTAGCATATTCCTTAAAGACCGCATTTCTACAGCATTTATTCTACTTTTGTGCTTCTTCTGCCACACCCAGCTTTCACTACCATACATTAAAGTAGGGACTAACACAGCATTATGAATTACCATACGTGCCTTTTTTGACACATTCTGGTTCTTCATAATAGAGTGTAGTTCCTCATTCACTCTATTCCCTGTATACATCTACGTTAATTCACATAAATTAATATATTATATTTATGGATCCTCCAAGTCAGCCTCGTCCCTTATAAATAAACGAAAAAAAATTCGCTTAGACGGTTTTTCCCAATCGAATGAAACAGTTTACACAACTCACGCACACGTGTTTTTAAAATGCATTTTGCCTTTTACTGCAAGTGACGTTTCAATTTAGAGGAGTTAACGAGAATTTAATTAAACTTTATAAACTACAATGCTAAAATCAATATGTTGTATAGATGTGTATGTTAATATTTTTGTGGCGATCGAGAATTCTGCCATGCATTTGTTGTAAAAACAATAATTTTTGTAACCGGTCATAAAATCATATTATGCATGTATTAAATGTTAGTAGAAAAATCCTTCGAAATTGAAAAAGTTATTTACTGATAACGCGTGCAAGGATAATAAAAGACATATTACCCCCTCAGTCCCCTTAAAATTCCCATGCAGTCGCATGCGCCTGGCAAATCCCGAGCGGTCGCATGCGACCGCTCCCAGCTCTTTAAACCATTAAAACTTATATTTACTGACTACTTTTCTGTAAAGAAGTTTGGCATTAAACCTTTAAATGTGCTGTGGGTGTGCGCGGTCGAATCCGACTGCTTGAATTTTGACGGAATTGCGCCGCGGTCGAATACGACCACTTAGAGATTGAAGGGTTAAATTATTGAAAATCCGCCGCATGACGAGTGGTCGTTCAAGGGCACTCAGATAGCTATGGAGGGGGCTATACTAGGGGTTTCTCTGCGTGATATACTTAGAAATGAGGATACCCGCAGTGGAACCAGAGTATCCGACATAGCCCAACGGATTAGTAAGCTGAAGTGGCATGGGCCGGCCATATAGCTCGAAAAACCGACACCCGATGGAAAAGAAAGGTTCTTGAGTGGCAGCCTCTTTCCGGCAGGCGAAGTGTAGGGTGACCACCACAAAATGGAGTGACAACCTATTAATACATGCAGGAAGTCGATGAATGCAGGTGGTCCAGGACCGTGCTTTGTGACACCGTGTGTGTGTTCCTTGGGGGAGGTCTATGTTCAGCAGTTATTTAAGGGGCTATAGTAACTCAGCTCAAATTCTAATTTCGCCCCCACTTCTCCGCACGGCGTATGCTATGTACCGACATGTTTGTAATCACTAATACTGAAGTAGATAGGTCGTTAGATACTTATTTCATTAGGTTTATCATATTTATGCCTGTTTCTTTACGCCAACCCAGTCGCTTATTTTATTAATGTTATTTCCCATTTTAATTTTACGTCGTCCCGTTGCGTAATGTGTATTCTGATCGTAAGTGACACAGCTTTGCCGATCAAAAGCCGAGGCGAGACTGATGGAGACTTATCGGGCGGCAGAAAACAAGCTTCAAGACGCTGATAGCTTAGGTAATTTCTTTTTACAGTAAAAATAATAGTAATTTAAAAAAATAAAAAACACACGCCCTGATTTATAATTAGTTCAGTTAGTAATGCAAAGTTTCATGATCTAATTTAAAGAATTCTATGAATACTGGCGGTTTATTGTTCAGTTTGGAGGTAACTTTGGATTTTTTTTCTATCGAGAAAATTTTACGGAATCGTGTTTTCGTCTAACATAGTACTTAAAATGAATCCTCAACTTTACCATATATTTATTTCAAAATTAATGCTGCGATATTTTCGGCATAACGGAGGATCTTGCTCATTTGAGGTAGTATTTTTAATATTTTCCCTTAAAGATGATTATTTAAAAAAATAATACACCCAATGTAAGATCCATGTCTTTATCGTAGAGGCGTTTTACATACATTAATTGAAAATGCAACATCAATACACAAAATAATAAATTGTGACCGTAGAGATGATTGTCACGTTGGATAATCAAACCGTGACCCACGGTCACAGACTCATGCTTAGACACTGCACCAACGCAAGGAAACGTCAAGGCAATTGTTATCAACATTTGGATACTGTAACACATAGAACTGTCTTTTAGAGAACTATGTATATATCGTAGATCTATATCATATTATCTTGTAGATAGATCTATCTTCGATTCAATATCAAAATGTAGATACGTTGTTACTCCTGAGGATTAAGATTAAGATAAAGACAAGCGCCTTGTTACCAGTAAAAGGGGTCTCGGGTTCTCTACACTCACCATACGAAACCTATTTTACGCTGATATTCTGTGAGAGCGTGGTCCTTCGCCGGTTGAGCCGACACGACGCGATGTTCTGTCCACTTCTTGTAACTTCAATTGATTTTTGTTTTTTTCTTACGTGGTAGAGCCATGCTGCAATTATATTAGTAGTATAGTTGTAGCACGAATGGGTCGGCTCGACCGGGGAAGGACCACGCTCTCACAGAATACCAGCGTGAAATAGTAGCTTAATGCTGCTGTATTTCGTATGGTGAGTGTAGAGAACCGGAGACCCTTTTTACTGGAAATGAGGCATTCCATCTCAGTCCTCACGGGTGACAACGCATCTGCATTTTGATTTGTAATGGAAGATAGATGTAGATGTCTATGGGCCGTAGCAACCACTTACCATCAGGTGGACTGTGTGCTCGTTTGTCACCCTATTCTATAAAAAAAAAATCAAGTTAATCACAATGAATTAAATTGACTATGTTTTCGCTATGGAGTTACGCGTCGAACAATATGAGTTTGGAGTTTATTAGAATGTTTTCTGCATAAGGGAGATGTACACATGCACGCATACACTTAGGACATGTTTTTAAAAATAATAGAAGCTGTAGATAGTTGGAAATGCAACGATGTTTTGAAATTTTGAATTCCAAAATGCATAACCCACTACCAGCACAAGCTTGCTCGTACTCATAGTAGAGCCCTGCCATTATCTTCGAGAGGGTTTTATGACAAGAAAGTAGAAATATATTTTTAAATTTCTTAGACATGCATCCACAGGATGATTTTCTTCACAAACGAACATGTGATAAATCAGCACTGCTAATTACAATAGAAAATTACTAATAGAATCAGGCGTTACTTTGCCTAAATCAATTATATTGAAGTTGTTAGAACTTAATTTGCTTAATTCAACGTAAAGAAATAAAATGATGTGTCGTGCCCGTTTTGGAGAGCATCTCCCATCCTCCCTCAATCGCGTGAATAAACCCCATCACTACCAATCCCAACACAACCACTCCCAGCAAGTGACTTACTTAGCGGTCAGTCACCGCAGAAACTACTTCACCTGAAGATGCCTCGTAAGACGAAGCACATGTCTTAATATCGAGGGTAGTGTGTCGTTCCCAGTGTGGTGATTTTGGGAATAGTGGTGCTTGGAGTGGCGGTGCTGAAATTTATGGTGACGGGGATAGTGCACGCAATTGAGGGACGTGCTTTGAGGGGTGGGAGGTGCATAGGACACATCATTTTATTTCACTACGCTGAATTAAGCAAATTAAGTTCTAACAACTTCAATTGGAGAAGTTATCAAAATAAATTCTAATAAAACATGAGATGAGAAATCTTCTACGAAAACTTAACTTCTTCAAATTAACATCAAACAAAACTAGGTCAGTGCGATAGAAAGTGAGCTTTATTCGAGGAAAATCTATAGCGTTAAAAAAGCGACGTCCTTGCGCTTGTAATTGGAGCATTGATTTGTTTTCGCCGCGTTTGTTTTGTCTTGAGCAAGACACGCCGGCGCCGCGAAGGTTTCGCTTTCACGGGATTTATTGGTCGCATTCCTCTTGTTCTCGGTAAAAGTATAATTATGTTCATTAGAGAGCGCTCGTAATTCATGCGAGATAAGTTTCAGCGAGTTTAATTCATTTGTTACTGTCCAGTTTGAGGACGAGTGCTTTGACCCGGGAGCGATTTAAGTTCACGGAAGGTTTGAGGCAGGAAACAAGAAAATTAATGTAAAAATAAAGCACCGCCGAACTGTATATCGTGTTTTTTTACTTAATATTTTTACCCGACTGCAGTCGTTGTTTTTGTTATAGAATGTGGATGAAATGAACACGCTATCCATCTGATGGTAAGTGGATGCTGTGGCCCGTGGACATCTACACTTATCTTCGATTAAGAATCAAAATATAGATGCGTTGTTACCCCTGAGTACCACGATGGCGTGCCTCGTTTCCAGTAAAAAGGGTCTTAGGATTTCCACACTCACCATACGGAATACAGTAGCATTAAGCTGCTATTTTACACTGGTATCCTGTGAGAGCGTGTTCCTCCCTCGGTCGAGCCGACCTATTCATGCTACAACCATTATATGGTTGTAGCATTGCTGTATCACGTAAAAAAGTGAAGTGAAGTTTTACTTGGCCTAAAATGGAGGTATCCTGTGAGAGCGTGTTCCTCCCTCGGTCGAGCCGACCTATTCATGCTACAACCATTATATGGTTGTAGCATTGCTGTATCACGTAAAAAAGTGAAGTGAAGTTTTACTTGGCCTAAAATGGAGGAGTTTTATTCACAGAAATAAAGTTATTTCAATTTCGTTTCATGATCGGTTTTTTGGTCAGTTAGAAATTGCTTAAAGCGTAATGGGAACTCTTGTGATGCAAATACGATTATGAGTTGTGAGGCCTTTTCTATGTCCACCTATAAATATAAGTATTGAATTTTGACAACCTATAATTGTTAGTATGTAAGAGAACAAATTAAGGATTAGAATAGAATAGAAATTATATTTATTTTCTCATCACAAACAGGTACAGTATTAATGATGACAAACATGTTAAACTATAAACGTATTGAATCCTAGTTTGTGAGAGACTGGTGCCTAATAAAGGTGTGGCGGCGCTGTCGTCACGCCACAAGTGAAATACACAGAAGCCTAAATCACGCTATCAACATTCCGAATCATAAACAGTATATATAGAACATCTCCGAAATATCACACGGAGTGTTGGCCGCTCCCCGGGCAGAACACCTTGCCCGGCGGGAGATCTTCACTTTTCCTTCCTCGGCCACAAAGGTATTAAACAATACCCGTTCTATAGGTCACCAGGTCCCTCCTCACGGACCTCACGGATTGTACATCTTAAATTACACGTTTTTATAGTATATTGAATATATCATTATTTTCAATTTCAATTTTAATTATATAACGTATGGCTACACTCATTCGAGTAAGTCGGAAATACAGCGCGAATTACTTGTGGCTTGCTTATTTATCCTCCAGTTCTCTTCTCTCCAGTTCCACCTCTACCTTTGATTATTTTAAAACCATCAATATCTCATTCGTTTTTCACATTGCGCGTGTTTCATAAACTATACAGCATAAAATAAATGTGATGGTCAATGGTCATGAATCCAATAACTGACGACCCCACAATCTTTACTATTACTAAATGTCATCGATCATAGAAACAACACTGTTGTTTCTATGATCTGAGGTCGTCAAAGTTGACGACCTAGTAAGATATACAGGCAGTCGATGGGTGCAGGTAGTTCAGCACCTTACTTTGTGGAATCCCTAGGGTACGAGACTTGCTTACAAAACAAGAACATACAGTGGAATTGGGAACTTCATCCTATTTTCGAAGGCGGATTAAAAAATAAACAAATGTATATGCATGGCATCAATTATAAAGGGTCTGCGGTTCTCTTTACTCATCATATGAAACACAGCAGCTGCTATTTTATGCAAGTATACTATGAGAGTGTGGTACTTCTCCGTTCGAGCCGACCCATTCGTGCTACAACTATACTACTAATACAACTGCAGCATAGCTCTACCACGTAATAATGGCTCTACCACGTAAACACGTAACCTAACCTTAATTTTTCTAAAGACACAACGCAGCAAATTACGGTTGCACCCCGATTGGGTCGACTCGACCGGGGAAGGACCATGCTCTCACATAATACCAGCGTAACATAGCAGCTTGATGCTGATGTGTTTCGTATGGTGTGTGTGTAGATAACTGGAGACTATTTTTAAGGCATTCCATCTTAATCATCAGAATTTTGAATCTTAATCGAGGATAAATGTAGATGTCTATGGGCCTTTGCATTCACTTACCATCAGGTGGACTGTGTGCTCGTTTCTCACCCATATTCTATTAAAAATACGTTTTACGTGGTAGAGCCATGCTGCAATTATATTAGTAGTATAGTTGTAGCACGAATGGGTCGGCTCGACCGGGGAAGGACCACGCTCTCACAGAATACCAGCGTGAAATAGTAGCTTAATGCTGCTGTATTTCGTATGGTGAGTGTAGAGAAACGGAGACCCTTTTTACTGGAAATGAGGCATTCCATCTCAGTCCTCACGGGTGACAACGCATCTGCATTTTGATTTGTAATGGAAGATAGATGTAGATGTCTATGGGCCGCAGCAACCACTTACCATCAGGTGGACTGTGTGCTCGTTTGTCACCCTATTCTATAAAAAAAAAAAAAAACGTTAACCGGTCGCCATCAAAATTAAGTATAAACAGGCTCGACAATGTCTACTAGGTTATAGCTAGTTATAATATATTTGAATTAACCCCATTTAGTTACCAGCGCCATTGCTAATAGTCGAACAACTGAGACCCGTCAAAAGATTAATCGTTGCATGAAGCTGCCAGTCGCAGTCCGGTCCCTCATCAAAAAAGTATGAGCTCCGGTCATTTGCGGACACGGGGTAATTTAAACGTGCCTTTTGATTGACGGAGAGTGGGCAGCTTCATTTAAAATTTAGTACAAAACGAATGTCCATTAGGTTTACCACTCGACCTTGCAGTTCAGTGGTCAGTATACCTATCAGGGCTGTAAATTATAAAATCTAATCCAATGTTCCAGTAACACATTTCAATAAGTTTGGGAATATTACTCGATTTAGGTTTTTCAGTAGATGCGAAAAAATAAGGAAGAATGTTACAGCTTACGACTGCAAATTCATTGAAGTTTTTGCTGTATAAACATACTGGCTGAGAAGAAACTGCGCGCTAAAGAAAATACGTAAAATAAGAAAAAGAAGAAAACAAAAAACGAACGACAGGCGCTATCGTTTGTTCCCTATATAATATTGTAATCTTTGTTTGCGTAGTTAATATTTTATTTTCTTAAAATATATTATGTAATATATAATTAGTAAGTACAAAATAAAATTAGTATGTACATACTTAATACAAATTACTAAGCATTTTATTATACTTTTAGTAACACAAACTCAACACTAAACATAAATTTTCTTAAAAAAAAACGATAGTATATGAAAAACGATATTATACCAACATACTATTGAGTTTGAAGTTTTATTGAAGTCCTAACAAAGAAAAATTTTGCAGCTGGTATCTCCTGGTAACAGCTAACAGGGGCACACGAAATCGGTTACAAGGACATCTATAATGATTAAATGTCAATGAGCAAAATGCTATAATTGAGAGGGAGACAAATGTGTATGGTATTAAAAACTGTATTTATTTGTTTCTTAATTGTACACTTTAACAAATAAAAATAACGAAGGGTAAACTTAGTGCCTGCTGACTTTCTCTATCAGTCTAATATAATATAACCTAACCATTAAGCATAAGTAAAAAAGGCTGTATCTTGGCTTTGCTTGCGATGAATGCTGGTATAATAATGTATTCTATTGACTCTAAAGTAATTTAATACAATACGCAGTAGCTTAATAATTACCTGATAATTATTAAGCTATATTACAGTTGATTCAATTCAGCAGATTTTTCTGTAAAATATACAGTAAAAACTTTACAGCTAGAGGCAAATACTCAGCGAATAGGGAGTTGAGAGAAGGTCGGACCAAACAGTGGCCAGGCTCATTTTAATTTGGAAACCGCATTAAGCAAAAAACAATAAAAATGCAAAACGGCGTAAAATGTAAGGTAAAACCCATTATCAGTTCGCTGCCACGTGCGCGGCGGAAATGCAGCCGACGCCATTTTTCATCGCCACCGGATATGAAACCTGTCGTCATAGTACATAGTGTTTTATCATGTAGTAGTGTAGCACAAGTATGTGTGAAGTATTTGACATTCGATTTTTTTGCGATAAAATTCGAAAAATATTTATTGGTAACCAGCAGTTTTACTATATTACATTCCACGCGGAATGTGGGATACTGACAATAAATAATCGTTCATTTTAAGAAGTAAAGAAAAAATTCTGTAATATCATCTTACCTGCCTTAGTTATACGATAGATAGCACGCATGTTTTCCACTAGGTATTTTTTACCTTAGTGCTACGCGAGTACGCCGTTCATTTAACATACAATACATTGTGTAATAAATAACAAGTGGTAAAATTTAAAAAAAATTGTGCATCCGACTTCAATTAAAAAAAAAAATTATTGTTATTTTTTTAAAATCGCACAGCCGATTTCAATAATATCTCGGTATTATATAAGATGCGTTACATAGAATTTAATGCCTTTATTCCTCCCTACTCATCTACCATCGGACAACCAAGCATTCAATGGTCTTCACTCCTTTGTTGTCGAGAACCAAATGGTTTCATTCGTCACTTGTAATGCGTACAGGAAAATGATGGAATAATCTGCCGGTGTTTCGTCCAATTACAATCTAATCTGGCGTCTTTAAGGCAAGAATGCATTGGCTTTTGTAACGTTAAGACCGTGATTTATCATCCAGTCTTTCATCACCATTTATTAAAAGGAATTAGAGTCAATCACCGGCCTATAAGACATCGGGAGAAAATTTGCTTGTCTGAAGAATAAGGAACGAAAGGATAATAAAGACATATGAATTCAGCCAACACGCACTGGAGACGACTGTTTTTGCCAACAGGCTGGCGCCACTTACGAACGAGGTGAAATATTTGCAAAATTACATAGCGAGCAAGTCCAAAAAAAATAGAAAATATAAGGTTGTTGGGCGACGGGCCTAGTGGTTCTTGAGTCCGATTCCCAGGTCGGGCCTTGACACTATTATGCGAGATGTTACTAGGTGAACTGTATGTGCGGTTTCCGGATACCCCAAAACAAGATGGCTGGCGTGGCACGCGACAGCCTTGGACGATGCACTCGCTCCTCCTAATCTACCACTTCACCAGTGTCAAGCAGGTGTAGCAGTGGCAGTGTAGCAGGCCACTTCCAGCACTTCCATCTCGACTAGGCGCGTTCCTCTGAATGGCCGAAAAGGTGGTACCACATTCCACCCCCCTCCCCCTTCGGGGTATGCGGTAGGAATGTGTGGATACAGGAAGGACAGACACTGGCGAGCAATATACAACCGAACAAAATATATGAAAGTACCCGATAATTTTTCCGCTCAACCATAAGGGTTAATATTTCTATATGTAATATTACCTATATTTCATATTAATTAGATTGCAAATGCATACACCAAACTACGGACGGACAATAAGGAGCAAACCGCTGCGGCATTGATTTGTGTATTTATATAATACTCTAAAAAGCAATAAACTTTAATATTTTACGCTACTTCTCCACTATATGAGATTGTGTAACAAAAATTTCACCTCAGTCCTTGCAAGTGACATTCAGTGAACGGAAGAATACAAGCCCTCGTTAATAAACTGCATCTTCTGTCAATGTAGCTCCAAATTAATCTAAATGACTAAAATACTTTGCAAATAGATTAAAACAGTTTGATCACACTATTGTAGTAAATCAACATCACGGCGCCACGTTACTTAAATTGAAGAAAACAAAACATACCAAGTTATGTACGTTACGCATTACTAGTAAATAAATATATACGCCGCGCCGTCCCGTCGGCGTCGTTGCCGCTTAACCTTCGAGGCATTAAATTCAACGCATTTTGCTTACTTGAACTTTGTTATCATAAACAACATGAAATCAATATATAATTCAGTAATTCAGGTTCCTGACAAATTAGATAGTTTAGAGGTTGCTCAAATTTGACAAAAAATGAAACTATAGACGTGTTTTGTGGAAGTCATAAGAGGTGACTGAGGGAAACAAACCAAGATATACATATATATAGTTATGGATATATATATATGTATATATATATATATATATATATATATATATATATATCCTTACTTACTTACTTACTTATCGTCACGCACAATCCCTAACGGGGTAGCCAGAGAGAACAGATCGCCAAGTGTCACGATCCTTACATACCTCTTTCGCTTCTTTCAGGTTCATTAACTTCTTCATACATGCACGTCTAGGTATCCGAGTACTCTTGACCCTCCCCTCTTCGAGCAATTTGCTCACATGGTCTTCGAAAGTTAGTCTCGGTCTACCTCGACACCTTTTAATATTTACTTTCGCTCTATATATTTTCTTCACCATTCGGTCTTCACTCATTCGTTCAACGTGTCCAAACCATTGGAGTACGCCCCTATCAATTTTTGTGATAAGGTCATCTTTCAATCCTGCCATATTGCGAATCTCTTCGTTTCGCTTTCGGTCGGCTATGGTAACGCCACACATTTTACGAAGAGATCGCATCTCCACTGCATTCAACTTGCTTTTATGCTTCTTCTGGCATACCCAGGTTTCGCTGCCATATAACAAAGTCGGTACCAACACTGCGTTATGTATTGCAAGGCGTGCACTCTTCACCACGCCTTGCCTTTTTATTAATGCATTCAGGGCACCATTGACTTTGTTTCCGGCAGCGACACGCCTATCCACATCTAAATCACATCTTCCATCCCGGCTGAAAGCACTCCCCAAGTATACAATTTCATTTACCTGTTCTAGACATTCCTGATTTACCCATATTTCACATTTCGTTCTCTCTTCGTCCTTTTCAAATACCAGAACCTTAGTTTTATTAGCATTCAAACGGAGACCTTTAATTTCACATTCCTCTTTCATACACGTGACTAATGCCTGCAGTTCTGCTTCTGATGGTGCAATAAGCACTGCATCATCAGCATACAGCAGACAATTAACTTTTATGTCACCCAATTTCACACCCAAACAGCTATCTTTCAGCTTCTGTAAACAGCTGTCGAGATACAGTATGAACAGCCAGGAAGACATGACACAACCCTGTTTTACGCCCGCTTGGACGCTAAACATGGGTGACAGGTCATGCCCTACCCGCACACAGGCTTTACAGTCATAGTAGAGTGACTGCACAGCCCTTAACAATCGACCATCCACACCATATCCCGGCAACAGTTCCCACATTTTCTTCCTTATAACCTTATCAAATGCTTTCTCCAGATCCACAAAAGCACAGAAAATCCTCTGGTTAACACTCAGAAGCTTCTCCGTGATCATGCGGATAGAAAACATTTGATCCGTGCATCCTCTTCCAGGTCTAAATAAATAAATATATATATATCCATAACTGGAAATAAGTTTTATTCGTTGTTTAATTGTTAATTAGGTCCGTCGTATTGAGAGTCAGCCTACGCTGTAGGTGCCTGTTAGCTCTCGCAGAAATGAGTTATCTGCCTTGCTGTCTGACATGTTTTTAAATATACGTTACGTCTGATTAAGATGTTCTCTTGTATCGCAATTTACATACATAATTCGTACAAGTGGAAACACCTAGACCCGGAACAACTACTTGTAGGCCATACAAATTGGTCCGTACGGGATTTGAACCTGCGACCCTAGGCGCCGTAGCTCAATACTTAGCCGCTGCACCACGGAGCCGTCATATATAGGCTGTACAGTTATTTACATGTTTTTTTTGCTGCAAATTAATTTGACTAATTTGAAAAGTTTACCATCAACAAAATAAAGTCCTTTTTTAAAGAATGATGGTTACAGATGTGCATCCAGTCCATGAGTGATGGTAAGTGGATGCTGCGGCCCATAGACATCTCACATTTATCCTCGATTAAGAATCACTTGTTACACACGTTGTCAAACCTGAGGACTAAGATAAAGTGATTCCAGTTAAAATGGTCTCCGGTTATCTACACTTATCATATCACACAGAAGCATTAAGCCGCTATTTTACGCTGGTAGTCTATGAGAGTGTGGTCCTGCCCTGGTCGAGCCGATCCATTCGTGCTACAATCACAGTATGACTGCAGCTTGGCTATACCAGGTATTAGCATAACAATACTACTGTATTTTATAATTTATTCATGTTATATTTTATCATATGAGTAACTTCTAACAAACTACAAATAAAATAATTTGATAGTGTCAGATAGACTCTCCCCTTCATTGAAAGTTTATTCTTAGACACTATAAGAATCGCTGGTGCGAAGCCACAACATGAAATTATAATTTTGCTATTTAAGCACAAACTCGCACCTTCATTTGCTATTCGTAGCGAAAATAGCCTTTAAAGAAGCGCACATATTCAAACAGCTTTTAGGCATCGACAAAAGCTCAGACTTAATTCGTATTCACGCTCCGGATATCCTGTGACCGGACGCGAGCGGAGGTTCGGGTTCATGCATGCGGGAGTACATTTGCATACGCACAGGCGTGTATGCATGGAGTAAGTGTTCGCATGGAGGATCTACAATTTGACCTTACAACATACGTTATGGGCAACTCTAAGGGAATTCGACCGGAATAAATATTCAAGACAAACGGAGACAGCGACGTCCTCCAGAACAATTTCAACCAAGTATCTATAGTTACACATCTTGTAGATAATGGTTATACGATTTAAACAGCAAACTTGTACTGAATATGGTCCCGCACTATTCTACAATGGGTATAAATATTTGTATATAATGATCAACAACCCCTCAACGGCTCGAAATATACTATTTCAAGAATATAGCAGTCATATTAGCTCAGTTCTGAAGTTTGGTGAGGGTAGAGCTCGATACCCTCGCACTGATAATGCTGTTTTCAAACACGTGCTAAGAGGATTTTTATATTTTTAGGAAAATAATTCTATTCGAATTTGTTATTAAAATGTATGTTTTAAAACAAATTCGGATTTTATTTTATTTTTTTACAAAATTAACTTCAAAAAAATTATTTTAACGTAATAGCTTCTGAATTCGGGGCTTAAATTCTTTAACACACTAAAGATAATTTCACGTTTTGGAAGCTACAATTTGAAATTGTTTTTTTGCTTTTAAGTCGGTTTTACTTTTTTACAAAAGTTAAATTATTTAACGCTTTTGAGTGGAATAAGGAATTTCAGATACCACAATAACTAGAATATCGTCTAGTTACATTATAAACTTCAACCCCTATTATTCGACCGTTAGGGGTGGAAATTTTACTTTATGTTTTAAAAGGAGTCAGCCTGAAGTAAAACCTATTTAAAACAGAATTACTGAAATCGGTTTAATAGTTTCCGATAAATCGACGAATATACGTAAAAAAACATATGCATCCAATTTATATTAACTTCTCGTTTTTGGAGCTCGGAAAATAACCGATATCTCGTGCTTTTTTTTTCAAAATATATTTAAATCACTTTTATTAATTCTGTCTTTTACAAAATTTCAGTACCAGTTTATATTTCATACAATATTTTATTCTCGTATGTCTTCAATATATAACTACATCAGCATATAAAATCAAATCGTAAATCAAAAATCTTTACCAAAATTTGGTCATCAAAGAGGTTTTTTTCTTGTCCCTCTCACTTTCGTATACAAAGGTGGCAGTGATGAAGTTGCAACGTTATTTATCGATGAGACGTCCCGGATCATTCTTCAACTTCGTCATATCTCTTCCAGCTCATTACTCAGTCGTGTGCCAAACGCGGGCTCTTATCAATTATGCATTCTTTGACCTGATTTCTTGACGTTTCACCTATGAAGTGCTGCGATGCCTATAGGAATATTCAGTAATCTTATAGCACTTTCAAAGTGAAAATTGTGTAAATATAAAAAGTGTCGAAAAATTAATTTATTATAACTGAAATAAACACATTTGCACTGGCATCGGTACTTTTTGAGTTTAGCAATGGACTCAAAAGTTTGGTTGAGGAATAAAAAAGCGACCCTCGATCGACCTAGCCTCGTAGTTAAGGGTTATTCGTCCATACATTGCCGTATAGGGGTAGTGTAAAAGAATTCACTACCATATAGTGGATGATTTTTTTAACGTCTAGAAAAGATAGGGTATAACTGGTGAACGGAATAGAAGCCTATGGCGCTGGTATTTAACATTTTTTTTCTTTTTGTTAATATATTATAAAAAAATTATTTTATATATTTTAACTTTATTTTCAGACAACATAGATCCATAAGGGTTAGTAATTAATTGTAACAGTAAGAGAGTTAGTAGTACTATGGTAATTAGAGTAATTAATTTTAAGATTATTTTATTTCACGTAGCTCCTTAATATAGGTGCCTGTGGATCATCTGCCACCGTCCTCAGGATGCTGTTGTCACTCCCCCGTACGCGACTTATCATTGACGCCACTTTCTTGCGCATGAGTGCCTGAAAAGTATTCGTTCTCGCCTGCGCAAACATTTAAGACGCACTGCACAAACGAGGAAGTTTCACACAACATCATCCTGAATATATTATTATATTGGATGCAAAGGGTGTTTAACGATCCTTTGGTGTAGCCGATCCTCAGAGCGCTCGTGTACATGTTCTGACAAAATGCTTTAAAATGTAATTTTAACTTCATCTGTACAACGAGCGAACCTACGGGTCAGCATGTTACTCCGGACTGCCAAAACCCTGCGCTCCCGTTCTATGTCTAAATCAACTCTAAGGTCGTCAGTATGTGGCTCAGGTATTTAATTGGAAAACTCTGTTCAGCTCCACTCCACCAAGGCAATTTGGAGCTATATATTCGGGACACCTACCGCTAACCTTAAAGACGATATATTCGGTTAATCTGATATTGTAGGCCAGACCATGCGACTTAATGTAGCTCTCACATACGTTCAACATTTCTCTGATGGCACTCGTAGTGGGGCCCAGCAGCACCATGTCGTCCGCATAACTAATGTTGTTTAATAAATTGATCTATCAATAAATACTGAGAATTTTAAATAAACTTTCGATACTAAAAAATAAAGCCACCACCCAATTAGTAGTATTTAATGATACATCTATTTCATGATACGGAAAAATATGCCATAGGCTTCTATTCCGTTCACCTATTGTATACATCCTTGTTTTTCCAGGCGGTAAAAAATCATCCAGTATACACCCATCTATATCTATCTCTGTCTATATACTTACAAAATAGAGGCCCCTTATAGGAGAATATCAGTTTAATTGATTATTATAATAAGCTTAAAACCTTCCGATATTACCCGGGGCGAAATTTGGCGCTGGCTATCAATACAACGAATTGAAAACGGCGCCACATTTTTATGGACTCAATCGCATTTGTCTGACGGTAATTAGATTTACGATTGTTGTGATGTTCCTGAGACGGTCAATTGTAGTTTTATGTTTTATAATAGCTTTTTTCTATAAAATTATTGAAAGTAGTGAGATACCAAGCCGTGGGAGCTCTGGGGCTATATATTTTTTAATTAAAGGTAAAGGCGACTTAGTAGCACAGCTGCTAAACGAGCTCCTGTTGGTACCGAGTGATGTGGGCCCATGTACAATATGTGTATGTAAAATATATGTTAATAAATGTTCACAATACAGCATAAACTTCTAGTGTTACAAAATCAAAGTAGAAAGCACTTTTGATAGGAGCGGTGGCAAATGAATACCTTTGGATTGAAAAATAAATTGTTGTTCCACTTTTTAATTAAATATTTATTTTATTCTACTGATCTATTATTATGAATATGTAATCTATGAACTACGAATGATATTTGACATTTTTATGCCCATTAGGCTGATCACAGACTGAACTTTTCGTAACCTGTGAATCACAAATAAACTATTTGATTTGAATTGATTTCGAAACATGATTTTTTTTTAGTTTCCCATTCCATACCCTAAACCACAAAGTTATAAAGTGGCGGTGTGAAAGTCCACCACCGATATCATCTGTGGGTGTAATAAAAAAGATGGAAGCATGATAACAAAAATTAAAATAATTAAAAAAAACCGCGTACAGAGTGCGACAACTTTTTTCCCATGAAGTTGGACAAGATCACCGTGTCATGAAGCAATCGCATTCTATAGTGGAAGCATATCATCAGCTTAATAGACTATAATGAATAAATTAATTTATTTGATTTTTCACTATTATCACTGCTGCACATTTCCTCGGTTGCTTCCGTCCGTCGCCTCTTATGACATTCACGGGACGTTATAGGATTTCTAAGTCACTACACGGGCATCGCAAAGAATGTTGGCGTAAAAACGCAACATAATTCTTCAGTGTTTCGTCTTTTTTTATAATATAATTCATTGTAGTTCTGTGTAGTGTAATTATCTATGTGCCACAGCATTCACTTAACATCAAAATTGATAATTCGCGTTTGTCACCTTTTATTCTATAAAATGGTACGAAAGATTTATGTTTCTTTTTATCCTATACCTTTAAACGAGCAATTCTTGTATATATATAATCGGAATCTCGGAAACGGCTCCAACGATTTTCATAAAATTTAGTGTCCATGGAGTTTCGGGGGCAACAAATCGATCTAGCTAGGATTTATTTTTAGAAAAAGTCGTTTTGTCCGTGTTTTCAGGCAATAAAAAAACTGCTACAGTATAAGAAGGTAAATTTCGACAGATCACTAACGAGCATTATAACTCAGGTGGGATGTCGGTCAGGCGTGATACCGGAGTTCCGTGGTTCGCGCCCCGTCTTTGGTCTAGCTTTTTCCTTTTTTTTTCAAGTTCCCTTCTTTTGTGAGAAAATCTATTATTTCAAGCCCTTTTTTAGTAATTTTTAAAAATACGAAAATTTTAATAAAACTAATTGCACTCATGATTTTTTATTCAAATAATCAGTTCAGTTTTTTCTATTCTGTCAATAAGATCAAAAATATTATTTAAGTTTCATCAGTATGTAATTTATAAATGTAATTTCAAAAAAAAACCGAGCAAAGCTCGGTCATCCGGGTACTGATAATTAAATGAATATATTAAATTTCAAATTTTTTATAGAGATAGAGAAATATATCGTATATAAAAATACAAATAAATGACGATAAATAGTAATTATTATTTAAAGTATTCTGTTAACTTAAGGATCATCATGAAGCCTATGGTAGGTACATTTGCGGTATAAGACGGCCTGTTATTTATTAAAGAATGTATATAAATCTATATCCGTTTTCTTTGTAAATAAAAATAATCTTTATTATTAATTATATTCTAAAAAACGACAAAGAGTCTGAACGTGTTAGAGCCACGCTGCAGCTATATTATGGTTTTAGCATGATTGAGTCGGCTCCACCGGGGAAGGACCACGCTCTCACAGAATACTAGCGTAAAATAGCAGCTTAATACCGCTTTGTGTCGTATGGTGACTGTAGGGATCCGGAGATCCTTTGTTACTTGAAACGAGGCGTTACATATTAGTCCCCATGGTAACAACGCGTCTGCGTTTTGATTCTTAATCAAAGATAGGTGTAGATGTCTATAGAACACAGCAACCACTTACCATCAGGTAGACTGTGTGCTCGTTTGTTAGCCTTATTATAATTCGTAATTAAATTATATACACACTCATCATCATCTGAACAGGAACAAAACAAAGATCATGTTTAATGTCCATGTCACACCTATGCCGGTAGTTGTTGGGAGCACTATGCTCGAAGTCGTTGACGAGTACGTTTACCTGGGACAAATAGTCCGACTAGGTAAGTCCAACTTCGACCGAGAGGTCAATCCACGGATTCAACTCGGCTGGGTGGTGTTCGCGTAATTACGACACATCTTCTCGTCAGGTGTACCTCAAAACCTGAAAACTAGATTGTATAACCAGTGCGTGTTGCCAGTGATGACTTACGGATCTGAGACGTGGTCCTTCACTGCTAGCCGTATTAGGACGGTCAAGGTTGCTCAGCGAGCTATGGAAAGTGCTACGCTCGGAGTTTCTCTGCGTTATAAACATAGAAATGAGGATATCCGCAGTAGAACCAGAGTGATCGCCCAACATAGCCCAACGGATTAGTGAGCTGAAGTGGCAATGGGTCGGCCATATAGCTCGAAGAACCGATAACCGATGGCGAAAAAAGGTTCTCGAGTGGCAGCCTCGTATGGGTGGGCGTAATGTAGAGCGAACTCACTAGATGGAGTGACGACCTGGTAAGACATGCAGGAAGTCGATGGATGCAGGTGGCTAAAGGCGGTGCTTTGTGGCATTTCTTGGCGGAGGCCTGTGTTCAGCAGTGGACTTGTGAAAGGTTGTACCTAATTATGATGATGATACTCATCATCGTCATCCGATGAAATATATTTACTTCCTTTTTATGCATAATTACGAATAGTAATTACGATCCTTTTTATGCATGAGTTTTTTCATAATATATTTAATTCAGATTACAATATTATATTTAATTATGTTTTTGCAACATTTAAAAGTTTATTAAAAGTTTAAGATGTTCATGATCTATGACACCTCACTGAGCAATCACGAAAAGTACATGTGGACGTAATCACTTAAAGTTTTGCCAAATGAAGTCCGTTCCCCGAATTCGCAGTGAATGGTTGCGCTAAGGAATTTGGGTCGTGTAACCTAATCTCAGCGAAACATCCCAAGTAGTTCTTATTCTTGACAGATAAAAAGAAACAGTTGTGTTCGGAGTTCGAGTGCGCATATATTCGATTAAAAATAAGATTTAAAAATAAGCATGATATTACTATAGTAAAAATATAAATATTCCGAAACTGTAGGTAATGGTTTTGTAATAAACTTTCAATGTTTGTTTGTCGTATTAACATGTTGTTTTTTATAGAATAAAGGTAACAAAGGTAAGTGGATGCTATTTCCCATAGATATTTTAACTCGATTAAGAATCAAAATGCAGACGACTTGTCACGCCTGAGCACTAAGATGGAATGCCTCGATTCCAGTAAAAAGGGTCTCCAGTTCTCTGCACTCACCATACGAAACAGCAGCTATAATTAGCTATAATTTGTGTAATTCATTTATTTACCTAAATTTTGAATAGCCTGCAAATTTTTATCGTAATATTATAATTTTATATTTATACCTTCGCGTGGTAGAGCTACGTTGCTTTACTTTACTACTAGTCACCATCTGTAGGATTGTGTGTGCTCGTTTGTCATCCTATCCTATAAAAAAATTAATAGCTTAATAAATTTTAAGCGACAGTAGCCTAATAGCAGGACGCGGACCGCGAACTCAATAAGGTCGTGGGTTCGAATCCGCCATTCGATTACTGGCGTGAACCATTCGTAACACAAGCAATTTAAGCTTACCGCGAGTGGTTAAGGGGATTATTAGTAATGTTTATAGCATTGTTAATATTCCTTTTTAAAAAAAATTAAGAAAAACTTGGCAATATTAAACTCAAACAGATAAATAACTCACAACTGTTAATAAAGAAAAGTGAATTAGTCCATTTAAGTGTATGGTACACACACATATATATGGTATATTTGGAATATTTAGAATTTACGTCAGATAAAAACCAATTAAAATAATGTATAGGTATTAGTTGCAACATTTCTAGAATATTCCTTAACCAATTGAATGTCTTTTTTAATAATGTTATATCATAAAGTAGCTTTCATACATCAGAATAAGTCTGTCTACACGGCGCCGAACTGCCTGGCATTGACGGACGAGATTGTGTAACTTAGTTAGTGCAATATATCATTTTGACCGTATTTCGACGTTTCCCAGCTCGAATACATACTTTTACGACGTATCCATTTAATTCACGCTCGCTTCTGTTGGCATCATCGTAGCGAAGGATTTTCTTGTCAGCGGTTTCCACCATAGTTTACAACTCTCTTTTACTATCATGTTTATTAATACTCGTAAATTATAACGATTTGCTACATTCATGTGTCCTAAGCATTGAATAAATCTTACGGATTTTACTGCGCTTAATTTAGTTGATTTGAATTTCCTGACATGTCTGTCTGTGTATTTGATGTACTAATATCATATAGTTATTTGGGACTTCAGAATTTTTTTATTATAGATTACCTGATCTACGCAGAATCATCTTTGAATTGGTCCAAGTGCCCAGCTTTATTTATAATATTCCTTTCTTTTTCCGCTTTTTAAAATAAAAAGTTACTTCTACACTATGATTTTCCCCCGTTATGAAGAGGAAGTTTTCGTAAATTGCACTAAGAACAATATCTAGATTCAGAACAATTGTTTATAGAACATAGAAATACTTATTCTGTACGGGATTCGAATCGCGCCACAACCCAATGCTAAGCCATTGTGCCATGAGATTGTGCTACGCAGCCGTCAAATCAGAATAAGCTTAATGAAAGGCGATCAAATTGGTTAAAAATACTTTGATTAAACTCGTAAAGTAAGTCGTTTGATGTGGTGATTTTTAAGAAATCTGTTATGAACAATAGTAAAAACATTGTATAAGTGGAACGTAAGCAAAATACTTTCAAAAAAATATTGCCTCCCACTGTAGACCGTATATTTTGAGAAGAGAAGTAAATGTAGCTAGGAAGTGTCCGGGTTTGCGCTGCTAGTCTTATTTTTCGGACTTCACATAAGATCAATATACGAGTATTATGTATAATAGTCATCTTAAAAGGATAGGATATATCCGGGTTCGAGCACAAGGTAGATTTAATACAAATGAATACCTATTGTACATAAAGTGGCATCACTATTTTTTTACTCCACTCGATGGTAAGTAAACTACAAAATTATATAACTTTATTTATCTTAACAACTTTCAAAGCTGAGAAACTTCAAAAAATTGGAAATGATAAAATAATGAATAAAACTACGTATACGGTTTTTAACGCGTTTAATTAACTGAATTTTAATTCCCGACGTTTCGGATGCTTTACAGCACCCGTGGTCACGGTGGGGAATGAGATATTTGAGGTCCCAAAGTCATAGTGAACCCAGTTTTTTAATATTAATTTTTGGTCCGATCTACGCAAAACGGGCTTACAGTAGCAGATGCAGATGGCACCACCCATTCATTTTCTCTATTGAAATAAACAAAGAACACCAATTTAATAAAAAGGATGTTTTTATTAAATCGGTGTTCTTTGGCGAGAATTTGCGGTTTAACAAATCTGATGTAATGGTGGGGACGTCTTGAACATGTTCACAGACTGCAGACTTCTCGGAGCGTGCATTGCTTGAAAGCACCCGAAACGCCAGGAATTTAAAATAAGTTAATTAAACGCGGTAAAATCCATACAAACACACACACACACACACATATATATATATATATATATATATATATATATATATATATATATATATTCAATGTGTAGTGTAAATTTAAGAAGCTATGATGATCCTGATAATTATTTTATATCATCCTAGTTAAAATAAAATAAAATAATTGTAATGTCCTTGATACGAGTACAAATTTTCAAATCTTTTTGGCTGTCTACACGTTGGTGAAAATTAATATTAAAGGATTTCGTTACGTAGATAGATACATATTATATATGGATAGATACACAAAACACCTACCTATTTACTTCACTGTGCTACAAATTTGTCCCTGTCAAAATATACTAGGAAATGAATACCCACAAGCTTATCACAAGTATCAATTGAGCTTTGTTAATCGATTTATAAAATGGTTTATTTAAAAAAATAGTCAATAAGAAATAGTGAAAAAAAATTACTCAGCCTCGAACCAGCCAGTTTTTCATCGTCAATACACACAACACGGGTATCAACTATAGCAATCCACTCCCCATTTCCCTCTTTCATCATCAGTAGACAAGACAAACAGAAAGGTTTCATCCTTTTGTTGTTGAGGTTCCTTAACCTCGAACATAAAAGTTTTGCTACTTCACTATTAGTAAGCAGAGCAAAGGATTGAAATTCCCTGTTAAAAAAATAAAGACATTTTTAGCTCAGAAAATTACTAGATTTCCTTCAGGTGAGAGTAGAGCACAACCTCAACGCATCACTTATGAGGCGTGCAATTATTGACTATATAATATGATCAAAGTTTGATGTTTCCCTTATCATTAAACAAAGAAAAGTTATACTTTTATTTTCTACACATACTCTATATTGCTAGCAAAGGACGTATATCTCACTTATTCCTATCTATATAATATCAGATGTAAGTGTGAGTGAAGTAAAAGTAAAGTGTGAGTGAGGACGGCAGACCGACAACTGATGAAATGGTTTACCTACACAATTTTACCCCATAAATTTTAAACTATGAATATGCACGGTTTAACTTAATACGCAAACATAGATTAAGTCTACCATAGAGTAGGGTAAGTAATTATAACGATTTACGGAAATAAAAGTAAAATTCATACTTGAAATGAGAGTAAAAATTAGGTTAGGTCTTTTAATTTTCCATGTTCTACGAGATCAATTTAAGTATATTATAGTTTAGTATGACCTTTACAGAAAGACAAAAGGAGACTATAATATATATATATATATATATATATATATATATATATATATATATATATATATATATATACACAGTAGACAGTGATTTCAGCCGGAATATACAATATCGTCGAAGAAGAAGTTTGTGTAACAAATAACGGTCGAATGCATCACATTAAAGTGTGAAAACTTTAATATATATTAAACAAATTTCAAAATCAGGACCATACAGAACTATATTGTTGGCTCATTTTGTTTTTGTAATAGCATTTATAATATTTATAAAGATGTGCAAATGTATCAATATACAACAGTTATTATAACCTCCCCCGTACATTGCCATATAGGGGAGATATTTGCTATTGTTGCCACGCTCGGAAGGCGGGTTGACAACCGCAGTTTTTAATTACATTGAGTTGTGTTCACAAATATACTGCTTCATTCCTTCATGTCGTCTCTTACGACATTCATGGAATGATACGGGGTAGTGGGTTCTTGTAAGCCACATTTCTCATACCATTATGCGGCAAGAATGAGGGCTAATAATTTTCCCCTCACTAGATGTCGCTGGTTGAGACTGAGGTGAAGTTTTTTGTGACACAATGTCATTTATTTCACCTCACTCCAAAGTGACGTCACAGATGTGTAGGCTTTGATTATAATATAAGAATTATCGTATTGTGAAACTGAAAGCTCGACATGTTTATTTATCCGTGGTATTTTTTTTCCTTTTCGACTATTACCGTATAGCGGTGGTACAAAAATATGCTCTAACGAATATCGTCCCTTCGGTGTTATAAGAGTTGACATATGGAAATAAACCAGAAGATGAGCAAAAGCGTCCTCGTATGTGTAAAATAAATTAAGTTTTACGTATGTGCAATATTTATTTACATAGAAACATCCAATTATCTTAACAAACTTTCATATAGTTTAATAATATGACCATTGATTGGAGTTTATTTTATTTGAACACTCTGTAGCATAATTCACCTGTGTGAAAACATGAAAGCTCAATTTCCCTGTCGCCGTCACATTACGAATGAATGTTTTGCTGGCCACCCCTCGTCGACGTTGGCGTGAATATGCTACACCTTTCACATTAATCGCGTTATGTATTGTTAATAAACAATGATGCGGCAAACTCGTTAACAAGGGTTAGCCTTAATTTGTTTACACTTAAATAATTAATATATGCATTCGCCTGTGTAAAAGTGAGCTTTAAACTGAAAGTAGTCGTGTTTAACTATTAATAATATAAATAATAAAATTTGACTTAGCACCATCAATAAACTATTAGCGTGTATTTTCTTTGAATTCAATTAAATTTAGATTCATGTTCAGCAGTGGACTTGTGAGGAGCTCTAATATTTTTTTATTTTTTATTTATTTATTTTGTGTACACACATTAAGATACAGAAGCAGTCTTATAGTAATTACGTACAAAGGTTCTACTTATTCCAAATTAGCTGAAATATCTTCCAGTAGACCCATAAAGGAAATTATATTGAAATTGCAAAATTAGTGCATACATTAATACTACTAAGAAATAAATAATATACACAATGTTACGTAAATTATATAAAATAATATTTTTTAAAGAAGTAATGATGACTATCGAGCACAAAATGAACTGTTTTACCATTATCGTGGATGTTGTCGCCATAAACACCTACATCTAACCTTAAATATTTAGTTTAATATTAATATTAATATATATTTAGTTTACTTAATAATTTAGTTATTAAAGTTACTTGCTACAAATTTTTCATCGTTCCATGGGTTTTTTAGCAGTATGGTTTACTAGTAGATAATGCTAACTAGCATTATATCCGCCCTTAGTGAAATTTTTCTTTGAGCAGTAAAGTTATTAAATAAAAATAAGTAAATAATTAAGAATCAAAATGCAGAATGCGTTGTGACGACTGAGGATAAAAATCCAATGCTTCATTTCCCGTAAAATGTATCCAGTTCTACGTGTCGTGAAAGCGAGGCCCTTCCCTAATAGAGCCGACCTATTCATCTGTTGATGTCTTGCTGCAGCTGTGGAGGCCAAAACTCGTGAAATGAAAACGATCATTTGAAAACAATTATAAAATGGTTGAGCCACGCTGTGGCTATATTATTGTTAAAGCACTAATGAATCGTCTCGAACGGTGTAGGACTACGCTTTCATAGAATACAAGCGTAAAATAGCAGCGTTTCGTATGGTCAGTGTGGAGAACCGAATACTCTTTGTACTGAAAACGAGACATTCCATCTCATTCCTCAGGGGTGACAACTGACAACGTATCTGCATTTTGATTTTTATCATATCGACTAAAAATAAAAAATTGCAGTTATAATCTAGCTACAGCATGGCTCTGCACGTTTATATGTTCACGTGTGATTAATTTTAAATGGGCTGTTGTAACCTTACTTTTTTAAACTTACCTACCCCACATATCTACTCGCACGTGCTACTGATTAAAAATTCGGTCGAATATTTGGTTTGTGTTCTTTCTAGTAATTTAAAACTACAAATTACGCATGATAATACAACAAATTACAATGAAAAAACCTTTCACATTTGCTAACGTGTTGTATTTAAATGGCATGCGGAAACAAAGCGCTGCGGCTACAGACGTCGAGATATCATCCTCGAACTCTCGGGAGAATGCGAAATCTCAAAGACGCACGTCGCGAAATCTACGTTTGTCACTTACATCGAAAAATAGTATGTTTTCTACTACGGAAAACAATGGCGTGCTCTCATGTCTTGTAACACGTAAATATAGGGTGGTTACATGGAAGAATATTGAGAGTATATATTTTATGTGTTACGGACATGCATATATTTCCATATTGTCCAAAAAGACCGCAGCATCAACTTTTTATGTAACTTGTATTTCGTTTTGTTATAAGTTATGCTTGCTTGTTACGTTGAAATGGCAGTGTAAGAATATCTTATACCTCATATCATCCCGCGGGTGTCGTAAGAGGCGACAGAGGAAACAAATCAGGAGATGGACAGCAGCAGCAGCAGCAAAAATTTAAAAAAAATTTTGGTTGCCAACCCGCTTGCCAAGCGTAACAACTGCAAATATCCCTCCCACGAGGTAATATATGGCCGGTAATGGTAGCGGTATGCTTGTTTAATAAACTGATCACCATTTTATTACAATAATAATTAATAATATTCTTTAATTCATAATTAATTAAATATTTAATTTAATTATTAATAATATTTCAATAAATTATTTATAGCCTTGATTGTTGAAATAGTTGCGAATTTTAATGACGCTGGACGCTGGATCGCGAAGTCGACATTCTCACTCTAATGTTATTAGTTGCAGCGATAGTGTAGTAGGTCCTCGATATATTCCTTATCCCACCATCCATCCCACCATACTCAATTAGAAAAAATGTATGTATTTGTTTATTTTGAATCAGTCAAAATAAAAACTATTACCTAACTGTAATCAAACTCCTTTACTACAGAACAAGTAACACTCGCGATTACATGCCGTGTCACAACGCTATTGCGGATTAATTATCGTTAGCATTGCTGTCACGGTTGCGGCTGGTGGTGACACTTGCAGTTTAAGTTATTGAATCAAAGTCAGGCAGTTCAAGGATTAAAACGAAATACAGTTATGTTAGGTGGCAGAGCTCTTTTCTATCTACCTAAATTACCACCGATGTTTCGTTGACTAAGGGATTGCAATAATGAGATGCCACTTGTAATCGTTAAATAAAACATCGATTACTATCGATATTTTTGTTTTGATGTTTTTTTAACAAAATCTTTGATTAGTGCTTATATTAATTAAGTATCTCTGTACCTATTACCTCTTTTTATATACATTTAAAGAAAAAAGAAACATCAACTTAAAAAACTACTTTATCTGTCGTCGATTTTAAGAGAAACGCCGTTGATGTTTAACCTATGTTACTCGTTTTTTTTATTATAATTCGATTTATTATAAATTATTATATTTTTTATATTAATAATAACTTTAGAAAATTATTTTATTTGAATATTTTTTTAAAAACGTAAACTGAAAATGATAAGTACGTAATATATTTTCAATTTTTGATCCTAAAACAAACTTATTTAATATACCATTAAATTGAACTTTCATTTTTATCCCATATTCTTTCAGAATTATTCCTAATCACATAATTTTTCATTAAAATACGAAAGAGCTTTAAACTTTTTTTAAATCATGAGCGTGACAAATCAAGGTATGCTTCCCCGGATGGTAAGTATCTCCTGTATTACATGAACACCTGCAGCGAACTTCAAACAAAGAACGCTACAGATGCGTTGTCACCTCTGAGAACTAAGATGGAATGCGTCACATCTGTAATTATGCTGGCACTGTATACCATTCAGACCGGAACGCAGCAGTACAAGCACTGCTATTTGACGGCAGAAATAACCGAGAGGGTGGTACCTACCAAGACGTACCATCAAGTAGAAAGGGAACCCTACCATCTAGTGAATGGTATTGCATGGATTCAATTCTTCCCGTCTATACGTTATTATAGAATAGCCATTTTAATTTTGCTTGTATTTAGTATAATGCCTTTTCCGTGAGCGGTTTCTTTATATAATAAGGGTGACAAACGAGCACACAGTCCACCTGATAGTAAGTGGATGCTGTGGCCCGTAGAAATCTACGTTTATCCTCGATTAAGGATCAAAACGCAGATGCGTTGTCACCTCTAAGGACTAAGATGGGATGCCCCGTTTCCAGTAAAAAGGGTCTCCGGATCTCTACACTCACCATACAAAACACAGCAGCATTAAGCTGCTATTATACGCTAGTATTCTTTGCGAGCGTGGACCTACCACGGTCGAGCAGACCCACTCGTGCTGTAACCAAAATATAGCTGTAGCATGGCTCTACCACGTACCAAAATTACGTAACGTTTTGAAAAATCTATTCTTGAAAACGTTATTATTAAATATCAATTTTAGTTTTGCTTGAGTGTAATGTCTTTTCCATGAGCGGTTTTTTATGCAATAAGGGTGACAAACGAGCATAGAGTCCACCTGACGGTAAGTGGGTGTTGTGGCTCATAGAAATCTACATTCATCCTCGATTAACAATCAAAATGCAGATGCGTTGTTACCCCTGAGGATTGAGATAGAATGCCTCATTTTCAGTAAAACGGGTCTCCGGTTCTCTCCATTCACCATAAAAAACACAGCAGTATTAAGCTGCTATTTCGCGCTAGTATTCCGTGAGAGTATTTCTTTGTTCTGTTGTCGGTTTTTCTTTCCCTACCTGTTTTTCTTATTTTAAGCTGTCTTCTCAGTCAATTAGATTTCCATTTCTTTTAAATTGTTTCATTAACATGTTTATTTGAAACTTTACTAAGCTCTCGTACTTTTTACTTCATCTTTTCTATTTTCATGGACACGATTTTACAAATATAATTTAGTAGGTATCGTAAGAGGCCACAAATAACAAACCAAGAGATTATCGGCAGCATTTTTCTAATCTATAGATAAATATCAATAAAATTGAAGTATCAATCTGTAATTTTGAAATACGTAACTGTTTTCTATAAGGCTCAGGGGGTTCTCTGCATGCTTGCATGCTACTAAAACATAAAAACATTTAAAAAATCTGACTGCCTATTTGTCGGTCTGTCTATCTAGACTAACCTTCAAGAAAAGCTGAACCGATTATGATGAATAAACTTAAATTATTTTTTCCAAATTCGAAAATTGATAAAATAAGGTCAATGATGATTTCTTTTAAGAATGTGAATGACGCCACTCACCTTCGATTTCATTAGCGAAAACTAAATTTATTGTTTAATACCATTGCAGAAATATGTACTACGTATTAACAGCGACACCGAGACTTGGTAGCTTGCAACACGCATGAGAACCCATGTAAGACCATTCATTGGTCTAAGGAGCCCATGGGTTCAAAGTTCAAACTCAATATAGTCTGTATAGCACAAACTATGACACTCTGTGCTTCTTTCCACGCACTAGCACTGTCATAGAGATTCTGTTCGCGTGTATAGTCGGTGTTCTACGTATTGTTCTATGATATGATGTATATATTAAATAGTCATGTGCTCGCTTTTACTACGTCGGACGAATACTTGCAATAAACAATAAATCATCAATAATGAAATGATCAAATCATTCAATATTTTGACGCGCATAATTTTGCACTTTGTTACGTATGACGCTATCAATCAATGTATGAGTATTAGCTGGATTACATCACGTGAAAATTTTCAACCTTGGCAACAGTTTATGATAAGAAATAACGACCCTATTAACGGAATATAGTAAGTCAGCTCAAATTCTAATTTCGCCCCCTCTTGCCCGCGCGTCGTATGCTATGTACCGACATGTTTGTAATCACTAATACTGTAAGTAGGAAGGTCGTTAGACACTTATTTAATTAGGTTTATCATATTTGTGCCTGTTTCTTAACGCCAAGCCAGTCGCTTCTTATTTTTATTACGGTTATTTCCCATTTTAATTTTACGTCGTCCTGTTGCGTAATATGTATTCTGATCGTAAGCGACACGACCTCCGCCTTAAGAGGCCGAAGCGAAACTCACCGGGTGGCAGGAATCACACTTCAAGATGCCGATAGTTTAGGTAATTTCTTTTTACAGTAAAAATAATGGTATTTTAAAAAAAAAAGTTAATAACATAAGCACTGCTTTATAGTGAGTTCAGTTAGTATACAAAGTTTCATGATCTTGTTTAAAGTAGTTTATGAATAACAGCGGTTTATTGTTTATTTTTGAGGTAACTGGATTTTTTTCTATCGAGAAAATTTTACAGAATCGTGTTTTCATCTAACATAATCCTTAACATTAATCCTCAACTTTACCATATATTTATTTCAAAATTAATGCTGCAATATTTTCGGCATAACGGAGGATCTTGCTAAGCCATTTCAGGTTATATTTCCCCTTAAGATAGTAAAATATGCAATTGATCTGTCTATACTTGAAATTAGTAGTAGTCTGTCTATACTTGAAATTTGTAATTCTTTTTAAGCATATTCAGCGCACGGACGAGTGTAACATTTGGGATGGTTAAAGATTATATCGAGAAGGAATGCGGTACGCTAAAGTTTATAAATAATATATTTTACAATATAATAATTAAAAAATAATAATAATTGTTTATGTTCATTCTGCCAATGTCAAACACATAGAATAGTTGCGTAGATTAGGGATCAAAGGATCAATGAATATAGGTAATCACTGCGTGGATATTGTCACCAAAGAATTTTAATTTTTTCAACTTTAAGAAACTTTAGAATAATCTAGTAGTCTCCAGTAGAAGTGGTATTACAAATGCAGTACCACAGAATATTAGTATTTTTAAGAAAAATCTCTTTTTTTTCAACTCTTTACTAATTAAAAAGGGAATATTTAGGTTAAAATTATACATGTCTGTAGATAAAATGGTAATTTAAAGGTTCTGATTCACCATGTCTGAAAAGTAAAAATAAAAAATATTTCAAAAACTGGTGTAATCGGTCACTCGCGTTAAAGGTAACGCGGTAGACTCTTTTGTGTTCCAAATCCCTTTCAAAAAGTCAAAAAGGGTCTGTGTCTCACACAGAAATGGTATAGAGTATTCTACTTTTAGCCAAATATACGATATGCAAGTTTTGAAATTATTTCTGATTATCTGGTTACGTCAGACGCTCTTATCGCCCAATATGGGTGTAACTGACATTTCATTGACAAGTTAAGATAGAAAGAAAGAAAACAAAACGAACTATCTCTACGTGAGAGCAGTAGCTATGAACTCAGATTATCTTCGATGATAATATAAATAGTTACGTCAAACCTAGATAGAGACACGTCAATTGTCACAGAAGTCTTACTCCCAAACAAGATATTTTAACTTCCGTGTTTCAATTAAAATATCTTAGGTTCAGGAAAATATTTTATATATTTGGGAAATGATTATAATATACAATCATGTCATCCGCTATCCCATATCGCTACGTGGGTGTCGTAAGAGGTGGCTGAGGGAAAACCAGGAGATGGACACCAACGTCTTCCAGATAACAACTAGAATGACGAATATCTCCTTAATGAACTGGCCTTCCTGGAATTCCTGGAATTCAGCTGTGGATTTTAGATAGGCTGTGTAATAAATGATCAACGAAAATATCATGTTTTAATTGTGGAAATAGGAGCTGTAATAACTGAGAAGTCCTAATTTTCAGCTTATATTTCGTTATACACCCTTGTGGTATTTTTTACGACAACACTGAGTTTGTTAATGACAATTTTAGTAATGATTTACCATGTGCTTGTGCGTGGCAGGGAAGGAAAAATAGTAATAATTCCTTCTTATCGGGAAAGTTATAAAAAATTTGACGATATATTAGCGCATTTAGCGCAAAATAGTTAACCCTCACGGGAACAACACGGTAAAGTAGACTCTTTCCTGATTCATAGCCCTGTTAGGAAGACGAAGAAGCCCTGCGTCCAACAATTTAAAAATGTACTTTTGAAATTGTTTCATACAACTTTGAACTTATGTGAGTAGCCATTCTTAAAGGTTAGCTGGTTCCAAATTTTGAAGAATTTAATAGGGTACATAATGTAATATACAAAAATTAATGTTTGTTTGTTCGTATTTTATGCGCTGCTATACCGTTCATCAGATTGCGGTAAAACTTCTCATATTGCAACATATTATGACTTCCGCGAAGGTTATAGTTATAGTCAATTTACGGTAGGTGGGGCGCGTAACGTACCGACTAATTTATTTGGAAATTATATAATTATCATTCAACTTTCATGAATGTATTACCATTCCTAATTAAACAAATTCTCTTCCAAATTTAAAACGATATTTCCAAAATTATCTTATTTTATGTGGCAGCACCGCGCCGAGTACCAGCCAGTACATATTAATTAATTAATTTATTTATTTTTATCAGTTATGGCATATATCACACACGCATGTGCTACGGCATTAATAGTGATTAGTTTTTATTATACTATACAATACAGTATAAAATGAGGTGATGTATTTTAATCTACAACTAGTTCTTTACAGAAAATCGAATACGAACTATATAGTACTACTATGACTATGAGAATTACTCACTTATTGCATAGTTACGACTCCATTATCTAAACCACTAACGATATTTCAAGCAAATTACACATTTCTTCATAAAATTATATCAATAAACGTGAATCAGGCGAGATGGTGTCGTAGATCATGCGAAACAATTTCGCTCCCTTCTTTGAGGGCGCAACGAGTCATAGTAAGATGGCGGTTTGCTTCGTAAACAACATTGGAACTACGAGTATGGATATATTCGAAAAAGTTGATAAAATCAGTAGCACGATTTGGTCGCCTCCACTAGGCTTGAACCATGAGGACATTTCATCTCATCAGGGATAATAACGCATCTGAATTTTGACTCTTAATCGATGATAGTGGTACGACTACAAAAAAATTTAAAAAAGTAAGAGAACCCCGTAAGGATCGTTAGTGATCTTATTTCTTTCCAGTGTGACAAGCGTGGCAACTATTACAAAAGTGGTATCACCATGAGCAACGAACTTTAAACAGCACACACATATTAGTGCTTATAACGTAAGTAAAATATAACAACGTATTCGCATTGACGAGTGGCACAGACTAAATTTTATTTAAAACCATAGAACAAACAAACATGTCTACCGACAATGCACGACAGATGGCAGCACTAGTAACATATTGTGTAGATATTAGACCTTTAACACCCCCACTATATCTAACAATAAGGATATACAAAAATGCTTATAACGTAAGATATGTAAAGAACTGTAAAATTAATAGGTGGAAAGTCTCCATTACCTATGGGTCCGCCCGATAAGGTAACATTCCCTCAACTATTCCTACTGTCAATCCAGTCGTCAATAGCAGTGCTTGCACATCTGTATTCCGGTCAAAGGGGTACAGACAGTCATATAGACAGTATAATTTGACGGCTTCGTGGCATAGTGGCTTAGCAAAGAGTTACAGTGCTAAGGGCCGCGGGTTCGCATCCCGCACGGAACAAGTATTGTATGTAATTGTTACGGGTCTGGGTGTTTGTCTTTGTGAAATTTATGTTTGTAAACTGTCCCCACGATACAAGAGAAAATCCTTGTTTGGAGGTAACATTAAAAATAAAATAAAAATTACAGGTGTAACATTTCATCTTAGTCCTCTGGTGGGAGAATGTATCTGTAGTCTTTTTAATTTGAAGCGACCAGATACCAGATAACCTTTTATCTGGCAACGAGGCATTTTATCATAGTCCTCACGTTTGACAACTCATCTGCCGTTTGATTCCTTATAGTAGAAATATGTTTTATGGACCACAGTATCTACTAACCATTCGAGCTCATATTGCGCGCATTTTATAAAATTACCTTAAGTTTTTTAAGAGTTAACCTCTAAGCTATCACGGTTCTACGTACACAAAATTTCAATCAAGAGAATACAAGAACTTATTCAGGATAGCGAAATCTATCCTTAACAAGCTCCACTATAGTTTCCTCGTAATCAGTTTCAAGGATCGCTATAAGTAGTGATCTCACGAACAAACAGTAGATACAAGTTATGTAACTATATACTTATTGCAACAACAGACAGAATTAAACTCGGAGCAGCTACAAACTACTTAGTGTCGTGTAATGCATAATTAGCGCCGGGTAGTTTTGAGAACTGTTGGTTGAGTGGATTAGGTGTACAATTTGTAGAATTCTCTTGTTATTAATTGATAAGGAAAAGCTGTGGCAGCTAATGGCATAAGCGCCCGCCTATAAATTTCATAGTACGTAAACTACTTAATTTCGTTTTTCTAAAACTGTTAATTGAAATTTTAAGTGTTGATTTATCACGTGGTAAATGTTTAATATCTTACGAAGAAGAATAGAGAAAACTTTATAAGAACAACAATCTTTGTAACAATCATGATTCAGGCCAAAATACAGCACAATTGATCATATACACTCAGTCACCCAAGTTACAGAGAAATGTATGGAATATAGCTACACAGCATATCTGGCTTTTATTGCCTTTATCAAAGCCTTTGACTCAATTTACCATAATTTATTGTTGGAAACACTTGCAAAATAAGGCGTTGACTAAAAATATATAAATATACTAAAATATATTCATAAAAGCAGCAAGGCAAGAATAAAAACAAATAAAATAAGATAACCATTTCCATTGCAAAAAGGTGTCAAACAGGGTGACCTGATTTCACTTATTCTCTTCAACGCAATTTTGGAGAAAAATTTTGGAAGTATGTTTTGGTCAAATAGAGGCTTAAGAAATACGTGGAAGATATCTAAATTAACGGAGGAGACACTAGAGATCTAAGAAGAAATGCTTAGGGAATACGAAAGTAGGTTTAAAGAAGCAGGCTTGGAAATGGATGCAAAAATGCAAGATCATGACCAATGGGGAGCACACATCTGTTAAACTTGGAGGAACCCTACTGTAGTATGGAGAAGACCTTACATATGCCATACAAGTCATGTCATTTAAAAAGAACCAAGATAAGATGATAGAAGAAAGAATAAACAAGTCATGGAAAAACGTTGGAGCCTAAAGTTTATTATGAAGAGTGACCTATGCATAAGACTTAAAAGTAGGGCATTTAACACCGCCATCCTACCTACTTTGACCTTTGGATCACAAACTTCGAGTTTTACTTAAGCTCAATTAAATAATAGTTACTCAAAGAGCAATGGAAATATCAATACTTAATCTCAAAAAAATTAAAAAAAAGTCATAATCAAGATTACAGAGATCCGAGACAGGACAGGTGTGGAAGATGCCATAACATAGATTATGAAAAGCAAATGGGCATGGGCTGGACATCTTTGCAGACTAGCAAATGACAGATGGACGAAAACAATTTCAGAGTAGATCGCGATGGACAAAAGAAGGAAAAAACAGAGACCAAAAAGGAGATGCTGGGATAAACTCGAATTTTGACTAATGCGGATATATATATATATATATATATATATATATATATATATATATATATATATATATATATATATATATATATATATATATATATATATATATATATTATTTATCAGTATTTTAAAGATTTGATAAAAAATAGAATTTTGGGCTGTTCTGTGCCAGTATTTGATAAGGTTGGCAGTAGTTGGGGGAGGCCCTTCGCGCTAATAGCGACATATAAGTAATAAATATATAACAAAACAACGTAAAAATTTTTTACGAATTTTTTAAAAAAATTGAAGAAAGTTTTTTTTATATGTAAAAATAAAGTCTATTTATACGAAAAATAATACTTTTTTTTTTTATAGGATAGGGTGACAGACGAGCACACGGTCCACCTGATGGTAAGTGGTTGCTGCGGCCCATAGACATCTACATCTATCCTCGATTACAAATCAAAATGCAGATACGTTGTCACCCGTGAGGACTATGATGGAATGCCTCGTTTCCAGTAAAAAGGGTCTCCGGTTCTCTACACTCACCATACGAAATACAGCAGCATTAAGCTACTATTTCACGCTGGTATTCTGTGAGAGCGTGGTCCTTCCCCGGTCGAGCCGACCCATTCGTGCTACAACTATACTACTAATATAACTGTAGCATGGCTCTACCACGTATTTTTTATTTTAATGTCAAAATGAACAGATCTTAAAAAAATTCTTAAAAATATTGAAGCATGTTATGTTAAAAATACGTATTAACGCCAATAAATAAATAACATTTTTGAATAAATAAAGGGCGCTCAAGGGCGTAGATCCAAATAAAAAAAAACAAACAGACGACGTCTGACTCAAAACAAGGTAAATATGGAAAAAGCAAGTTCATCGACCAAATTTCGTCGTTGCCACAGCAGAATCACAAATATAAATAAGCTTTGAAGGCGTGAAATATGAAATTCAAAATCAAAGTTCAAAGGAGAGCTTCCAAAGATGGAAAGAGGCGAATGTTACTCATTTGAAATCCACTCTTGTGAGTTGCACTAATAAAAATTTAAAATCAAAACTTGTTAAGCACAGTATCAACTCACAGAATTATAATATATATAATAGGCAATAAATTTTGACAATGTCGAGTTCAAGTTCAAACTCAAGATTATCTTAGAATCCATATACAAGCTAGATTTATTTATTTATTTAAAAACTTACATGTAACACCTTAAGCTAAAGGGTACATATGGCGGACTTAATGCCATGTGGCATTCTCTGCCAGTCAACCCTGGGTGCCAAAGACAATTGTTGGCAGGTGCGACCATTATACATAAATAAGTGCATATACATGATGCAGTTACTAGATGAAGAATGAAGGAGAATATATCAACATTTATATAAATAGAAGAAATCAGTATAGCCCTATATTTTTTAAACTTTAAACTTTATATTTTTTAAAGTCTATTGAAATAAAAAAACAATTGAAATCTAAAGGTACCACCGATTCAAAATGTAAACCTAAGCAGAGAAGAACTGAAAAGTAACATTCGGGATTAAGATCAATGTGTTTTATTTGCTTGTTTTACGTTAGAATTTATTTTAATGTATATATATACTAATACTTATTTTAATGTATATATATATATATATATATATATATATATATATATATATATATATATATATATATATATATATATATATATATATATAACACATTTATGATAATTAATCGAAATTATAATATTATGTTGGTGTCATGTGGTAGCGTCGAAAGAGTATCCATCACCTCATTATGCCCTATGCGTGAAGAAATTACTATGCAAAAAATTTCATGGATGACAGATGACGGCATAGCTATCTCGTTTACAAAAGACGTAAAATACCTAGACAGGATACGGGCTGCAGCGTCAAGGGTGCAAAGCATTTGGTACTGCGATCGCCAATTTCCCTTATAAGCATGACGATTAAACCAAATCTTTCTTACGAATAGAGAGGTTCATGTCCAGCAATGATCTCATACGTGGTAGAGCCATGCTGCAGTAATATTAGAAGTATAGTTTCATGCTACATGAATGGGTCGGCTCGACCGAGGAAGAACCATGCTTTCACAGGATACCAGCGGCTTAACGCTGCTGCGTTTCATATTGTGCGTGTATAGATCCGGAGACCCTTTTTATTAGAAACGAGGCATTCCATCTTAGTCCTCACGGGTGACAAGACAACGCATCTGCATTTTGATCTGTAATCAAGGATAGATGTAGATGTCTATGGGTCGCAGCAACCACTTACCATCAGGTGGACTGTGTGCTCGTTTGTCACCCTATCCTATAAAAAACTACTAGCTGGTGAAAAAGAAGAAGTAGAAAGAAATATTATTTTCCCTTTCGAAAAAAATTACCTATATACTAGGGTTTTTCCTGTATCGTGGGGGCAGTTTACATACGTACATAAATTTCAAAACAAGAAATGATAGCAAAAACAACGAACAAAAACTCTAACTGGCAACAAATAAGTTTATTGCGCCACCAAAGTGAAAAATACAATACGTAGTAAACGTGGCAACTTAAATGTATGTTTACGCCATTTACTGCGTGGGGGTCGTTCAGTCGCATCTACTATAAAATTATATTACAAATATCTACAAGTCTATTTTCACATATAATTTATAAATTAACCATTAATGTACTACTTACTATACAAATACAAACCTTAACCCTAAGATACAAAATAATAATAATATATTTCATAAAAAACAATGCGTCGCCAACAGAAACTTTTATTCAATATATATTTTTTATTTAACACTGGTTCGGAAAAAAGCTCTGACCTGGGAAGAACCATCAAGAAATCCAGCGGAATTAAAAAAAATAACAGCTTACATGATTATGTGTGTTACAACTAACAACACAAAACAAATTAGAAATAGCTTGGTAGCGATAACCTTTCCCTGGGGTTATTATCCATAAATTCCTTAATAATATAACTCTGTTTATACAACCTTAGTTTAATAAAGTTTTCGAACTTTGTGCAGGTCAAATTTTGTATATTTTCTAGGATTTTGTCGTGAAAGTGTATACATCGCCCCTGGACTGAATTACTGATTCGATGGAGTTGAGTAACTGGTACTACTAGCTTGTGCCTGTTCCTAGTATTTTTTTATTTTTTTTTACAAAATAAAGTAAGTGGTTGCAGTAGCCCATAGACATCTACATTTATCCTCGATTAAGAATCAAAACGCAGATGCGTTGTCACCCCTGAGGACTAAGATGGAATGCCTTGTAAAGGGTTCCTAGTATTTACAGAATACAACAACAAACATCCAAACCAATAACATTATTTGTATACCATACAAGTACTTGTTCCGTGTGGGATTTGAACCCGTGGCGGCTTAGTGTTGCAACTCATTGCTAAGCCCCTACGCCACGTAGTCGTCAATTATATTTCAGGAATCAAAAACAAATTGATTATAAATTGTAATTGATTCCATTGACATGATATTTTCCACAAAATACATAGTTCTACAAATACGATACAATAATAAAAAAACATTTCCCAAATATAAGAGCTCAAATAATACCACAAGTGCGACATTCAATTATATGTATAAAAATTAACGAATAAATATTTTAGAAATATCGGAAACTTTCTTGTATTAGAAATATTTTGGCAGTATAATTACAGATATTTAAGACAAGATGTAAACATAAGTAAAAGCAAAAATGTTCTCTAAATAGAAATTACCAGTTAAAACATAGAAAGACCTGTGTGAAAATTGTAATAAAAAATAAACCGATAATGATTATCGATAAAAAACAAAAGCTAGCTAATTTGCTAAATTAGCTCATCAAATAAAATTTGGAGCTCAAAAAGCACTCTCAGCAAAGCAAACGAAATTTTATTAGCTTACTCGTCGGATCGATTTATGTACGCAAAACGCAATCTTAACCTTATACTAATCCACATAGATCTTTGTTTTGTATGAACATTAAATTAATGGCTCCATTATAAACACTTTATTTTAATGAATTGTGTAATATTCAACGACTGAAGTTTTCTATTGGTTCTTTGTAAATCGAGAAGCTAGAGATTTCACTTTGAAATATTAAAGTACGACTTCCTGACAAATTGATATGAGCTATCAATACAATAAACTATTTTAACCATCTTATTACAGGTACAAATGAGAAATATAAAAGTCCTAAACTATGCACTGAACCCTTCTCATTATTGAGTGGGTGCAACGACAATCTACAACGCTATCTCAACAAATAGTATTTCAGTTTTTTTCTACGGGGGCATCAAGAGGGATTCCCACATCAAGAAATGATAAGAATGATTCTATTCTAGATTCCGCGCTTAACAGATTATGTAGTATGAAAAAAATTCTGTGTTTAACTTAGTAATCCGAGGGTATCACAAACTACGCAGATAGGATAATATACGAAATAATACATACACTCGAAATCCTTCAAACTTAATAGACGTGTTTTTTGGAGCGAATTGTTTATACAGAGTGTTACCTAAAATGAGTTTACGTATATTGCCTCTAGGATTGACATTATGCTTTTGATGCGTTTTCCATTAGCATTTATTACAAGGCGAAAAATTGGGATAAAATGTCAATTCTTCGCCTTGTAATAAATGCTAATAGATAATCTGTCGTAGGGTTTGTATGTGGTCTATGGTACTGAAGCCTTTTCGGAAACCGGCTTGTTCGGAGGCTGGAAGTCGTCGAGTCTGCGTGAGAGACGATTCGTAAAGACTCTCGAAAACAGCACGTAGACGCGGCTCAGAAGGGAAATCGGTCTGTAGTTCTTCAAGAGAGCGTTGTCGCCTTTATTAAAGAACAAGACCACCGCACTTCTGCTTTACGCCTCCGGAGTAGTGCCACCATGGAGGACGGAATTGAAGAGCTTCTGAAGGACTTCAAGTACCGGTGTTCCATCCGCTTTCAGAAGCTCCGCTGTAATTCCATCCTCGCCTGGGGCCCTGACTCGCTCAGACTGACGTCCGGGATATCATCGGAATAGTGTCGGGTAAGACTAGCTCTTGGATCGTTACTCACACTTGCGTGTGGCTCCAACGATGATGTGTACAGCTGCTCATAGAACCTCTCAATCTCACTCAAAATCTCAGGTGTCTTGGAAACGATGCTGCCACACTCAGTCTTCAGCTTTGACAGTTGGCTCTTTCTGGCAGACAGATCTCTGGCAAAGGCTTTGGAGCCCTGGTTCCGCTCGATCGCTTCTTTAATACGAGCAATATTAAAGTTGCGTAAGTCTCGCCGCATGCATTTGGAGATCTGTCTGTTCAGTTGCCTGTATGCTGTCAAATCTGTTGACGATTGCAGCCTCATCTCCCGTCTAACAGCCATGAGATTAAGAGTGTGATCGGAGAGTTTTTGTGTTCTTCTGCGGCGGGTCTTGCAGAACTTAGCTCCGACCGCATGGACAGTTTCCACGAGCTTGTCATTCATATCGTCCACTGCATTGCAATCTTCTAGGCACTGAAAGCGGTTACGTAACTCGAGCTGAAAAGTCTCGGGATTCTGGATTAGAGCACAAGGGGGACGGAGCGTTGACTCCATTAGATGAGACCTCTCCAACTTAACGTTTAGGTTCAGTGTGCCTGTAACCATTCGGTGATTGCTGCCGGTTTTCACCCTTGTGATCACTGAGACATCACTGAACAGTTGGCGTCTGGTCGTCATAATGAAGTCAATCTCATTTTTTGTCGAACCGTCGGGGCTCGACCAGGTCCACTTCCTGTGGGGCTGCTTCTGGAAGAAAGAGTTCATCATAAAGAGTCCCTCTTTCTCCATAAAGTCATCCAGCTGCTGGCCCCTACGGTTCCGTTGCCCTACTCCAAATTTCCCTAACTTCAGCTCACTGCCTTCTCTTGTGCCTAGTTTTGCGTTGAAGTCTCCCATCAACACCGTGTAGTGGGTTTTGGAGGAATGCATGGCTCTAGAAATATCATCATACATTTCCTCCACCTCCTTCCTCATCGGGATGTGCCGAGGTTGGTGCGTAGACCTGTATGACCTTCAGCAAATACCGTTTGGTGATTCTGAGTATCAGGTACGCGACCCTCGTCGACACACTCCCAATCTTTACAATGTTGTTGACGAGAGACTTGTGGACGATATTTCCGACACCTCCTTGGGACAGATGGTCGCCCTCCCGGTGATATAACAAGTTGCCGGACTCGAGGATTACCGTGTCCTTCCCCTCTCTTCGGACCTCAGATAATCCAATAATATGCCAGCGCAACTTGTCTACCTCTTCTTCCAGCTCCAGTATCTTCTCGTCAGTCCTCAGGGTGCGTGCGTTAAACGTTGCCAGGTCAAGTCGTCGTAGGTGGCAACCAAACCTCTACCGGAGATTCTTAGCACTCCCTGCCCCGCCGTTACCATGGTCGCCACCGTAGCCAGGAATAGCGGGGCTGCCGGGGACTGGGGGCCTATTCTCACACACTCATGGGGGGATATTTGCCATAGTTGCCACGCTTGGCGAGCGGGTTGGCAACCGCAGTTTTTTATTATGTTATTGTTGTTAATAGGAAGATGCTGCTGCCCATCTCCTTTCTGTGTCCCTCTGTCGCCTCTTACGACACCCACGGGAAGATATGGGGTAGTTGATATTCTCAACCGCCACTATGCGACTTTTCCCTGATTTGCTACAGTCGATAAGCTTAGCAGACAATTTTTTGATGACAGAACAAGATGTCACGCACCTTTAAAGCCGCTCCCCGTCGCCAATCTAAGTACCTTGCTTAATACTAGATGGTGATTTTTTTTTTGCTTTGAGATTTTTTTGACAATTGCCTTAGACGCCTCTTCCATTACCCACGGTACGAAGTGTGTTACAGGCAGGACACAGATGATTTTAACGGAATTTCAAGCGCTGATTTAACACATGTTAGACAGTGAATGAAAACATCTTGAGAAAACTTGTTTGTAAAGAAGATATAATATAATAGGACATAAAAAGACTACCGACATCATTTTGCGCAGCTTGGTACAGTCAACCATGCTTCAAAGCCTAAAAATGACAAGGGGCCTGTGCTCAGCTGTGTGATGCCAACAAACAGTTATTTTTCTGTATCATATGGACTGACTATACGACAACCGCAAAACAGAGTTTTCAGGATTCAATGCCTCAATTCTAATTTCAACGACCCGTACGAGGAAGACTCAGATTTAATTTTGCGTGAAATATTTTTACAATTGATAGGTTGAAAGCGGTGTTAGATATTTAAATTCGAAACTGAAGCTACTTTTTTATAGGATTGGGTGACAAACCAGCACACAGTCCACCTGATGGTAAGTGGTTGCTGCGGCCCATAGACGTCTACATCTATCCTCGATTACGAATCAAAATGCAGATGCGCTGTCACCTGTGAGGACTAAGATGGAATGCCTCTTTTCCAGTAAAAAGGGTATCCGGTTCTCTACACTCAACATACGAAACACAGCTGCATTAAGCTACTATTTTATTCTATATTTTGTGTATTATTATATATTCTGTGTATCATCTATGGTCGTAAATATTATTCCGATACTAATATAATTTATAAATATGACTAATTCGGATATATATTAATATATATTAATATAATAAATAATAGGGTTTTTTGATATATCTATATGAACTTGATACGCAGATATCTGATTGTAAAAGAATATATAATATAGAAAACCAGTTTAATTGCAGGCTGTGAGGCATTATAAGTTAATCCTCAGAGTTGAAAGCGCATCTGCAGCCTCTTTTTGGTTGACGTTGTTTGTAGTCCAGGTCGTCCATGGGTTGCAGTAGTCACTTAACATATGGTGGAATGAATATATCTCGTTTGTCAGTTGTGTTCACTCATCGCATCTGCTACTTCTTTCTATCTTTGGTCTGTAGGGCCGATAATTTCACTCAGATAGCTGACTAACTGAGTGGAATAAAAGATTATTCCACTCAGGCTCATCATTCCGCATGGGTACACTGGGCAAGTACCCAGGGCCCCGCTATCCCCCCCTACGCCCCTAAGTGCCTATTCCTGTTATACGGTCTTATATTAATAAAACTCTGCCATAGGGGCCTCAATAATCCTAAAGTGCCCAGGGTCCCCATAGTCTAAGACGGATCTGATTTAACTAACAGAAATTGCTAATGACAATTTTAATTGCTGATTGATTAAGTGCTTGGCAGTAAACGAAAACATCGTCAGTGGACGCTGTAGTCCGTGTTTTAGCCAAAACATACCTCCTATTTCTTAAGGGTGACAGCGATGATGAGATCGAATGCTACGTGAATTCAACCGTGTATTTTGTCAAACCACCATCAATGGATTTCTTGTACTTTAAATAATCGCCTTCGCTTTTGCTACACACCATAACTAATGGCACGTTCTGTAGTGCACATTTAGCAGCACAAATGTTCTTTCGCATTATAATGACGGTGTAATTTGACTACGAAATATTTCAAATGCGAAAAGGAACCGTTCTGCTGGCTTAAACTGCGATGAAACTCTACGAAAATACAATAATTTTCTAATGAACGTGCCAGATTTAAAATTATAATTTTAAACTTAATATAATACAGACGATAGGTTTGTTTGTGATCGTGTATTTTCCGAACGACTTGACCGAGGACTTAATCACACAATAATTTTGATGTTGTTTGCCCTTCCCAGTAGATGACACCATGGGGTTGATAAGGTAGCAATTAGCTTCTCACCATAGGGTACAAAATTAGCAAGGAAATACCTTGAAAACGGACTAAACTACATCTACTTTTTAGTTATTTGAGGTCCATTTTTAATTTATATTAGAAGTCATGACGTGACTCGAACTCAAAATCCGTAATTGGCACTCAAGTATTCTTAATTTTTTTTAATAGAAGAGAGGGCAAAAGAGCATGCGGCTCACCGATGTTAAGTGACTACCGCCGCCCATGATCAACCGCAACACCAGGGGAATTGCAGGTGCGTTGCCGGCCCTTTAGAAAGGAGTACGCTCCTTTCTTGAAAGTCCCCAGGTCGTATCGGCAATTGGCATTGATCGCTGAACCTATTGATGTAGGCCAATTTTTTTATAGTACAAGGGCGGTAAACGAGCACACAGTCCACCTGATGGTAAGTGATCACTGTGGCCCATATACATCTATCATCGATGACGAATCAAAATACATGTCCATTACGCGTCCATACGCGTTGTCACCCGTAAGGACTAAGATGGAATTCCTCGTTTCCAGTAAAAAGGGTCTCCGGTTCTCTACACTCACCAAACGAAACAGCAGTGTTAAACTGCTATTTAAAGCTGGTATTCAGTGAGAGCGAAATCCTTCCCCGGTCGAGCCGACCCATTCGCTACAACTATACTAGTAATATAGCTTCAGCATGGCTCTACCACGTAAGAATATTAATATATAACGGATAGTACTAGCACTTATTCTAGAGGAACCGATATGGTCTTTTCACACCGATTGCCAGTTTCCTTAGTGGCTACCCGTACTGGCAAACGCAGAGTTGAGCGACTCCTACCTTTAAAGACTCAATGAAACATGTTCTACCAGTGGTCTGATTCAGAATATCCAGGACTTAGTGGTAATCTGTGGGGACGCTATATATCCAGAAATGGACTATAGCATTAAAACCAACTGCCAACACAACTATTTGCATCAACAAAAAAGGGGTGTCTACACCAAAAGTACGTAATTCAATTAGATGACTATAACCGACACCAGACAGCTAGGGGTCCGTTATACCAACGTCACTTGTCATTCTGACTGCGGCTGCATCATTTGTTACGGTATTATTCACACCTGGGCTCTGCTGACCACAAGCAGAGGTGGGCAAAATAAATTAATACAGGGATTAGGGCTCACACGCGGGCAGCTAAAACGTTGCTATGATACAAAAGTGATACGCTTTTGTATCATAGCAACGTTTTAATTTAATCTAATCCAGATTAAAAAAATTAAATGACACTTCAACTAGTAATAAGCATTATTAAAACATTTTAAAAACGTGATCGGACGCCTTTGCTGCCTAGAGATCTGTTTGGGTAGGTGCATCACTTAATGTTCATACTCAGTGGTGATAACGCATCTGTAGCTAAAGCAACTAGCAACTAACTTTAACTATCTTTAGTTAAAGTCAGTTGCGAGTACCCATAGGCTAGAGTAGCCATTCATTAGAGTAGCCACCATCAGGTGATATGTTAGTTTATTTGTCACTTCAATTTTATTTAAAAATTATAACCTTTTCAAATTATTTATTCACCATTCGATTTAGTGAATAGAACCTTATTCATAAAAGTTTCGGCACTTTTTTCCCGTTTGAGTTTTGAATTCGTTTGAATCGTTATGTTTACAATATATAATATATATGTTGCAATTGAGGCGGCGCTGCCGTCGTGCCACAAGCGAAACATAACGAACCTTAAATCGCGCTATCAAAGTTCCGAAGTAAAACAGTATAATATATAGCTCCGAATATTCCCACGAAGCTTTGGCCGCTCCCTGGGCAGAACACCTTGCTCGGTGGGAGATCTCCCGTATTCTATCCACGGCCACACAACAAAAACAGTTTTTAAAAAGGTTCACTTATCTAAGGAAAGATAACGTAGTGCCATGTTGGTCTGGGACTTATTAGTTTCATTTTTATGTGAAACTTACAACAAAAAATAATGTGCCAATTAAAGACAATTAAGAACTACCAAGTCGTAAAAGGCGACCAATGAGATGTTGGGATTGTGATTGTGTTGATGATCAGCTATTCGCCTATCACTTCTTTCAAAATTTTACATCTAAATCTATTTTTTTGCGCGGCGGACATATGTTTGCAATAAACCCCTCTCGGAAACGAGAAAAGACCTGTGCCCAGGAGTGGGATGTATATAGGCTGTAAATTTAGCTTTAACTTCAACTATTTTTGTGGAGGCTAAACGTGGTCCGAGTAGCACTTTGCTATTCGGACTCTTGCGACTCCCTCGGGGATTGGGCGTGACGCCATGTATTACAAGTTAACAACATATTCTGTACTATTCAATAATCTTTAAAACCATTTTTTTATTAAGAGCACCATTTTAAGTGTACTGCGAAGTCACCCCAAAGCGCTCGAGCGGTCAGCGACCGGTACTCAGATCCTCCCCATCGTTCGGTGTCTACGCGACGTTTTATAACAAATTTGAATAATAAACACATAAACACGTGCAACAAACAATAAACTACACCTGACACAATCAAACCACATGTATGAAACTTTCAGTAATACGTTAACCGCAATAACAAGATGAAAGTAGGTAAAGTTGGGGAATACGAGTAGTCACGTTCACGAAAACTAACCAGGATAATAAACAAGACCAACGGTTAAGACAGTAATTAAAAAGCCCGACTACCTATAAAATTTTGATGAAAAGAGAAAACTTTTACTATTCTATGTCACTTGTACAACAAGGACGATTTTAACGAATACCCATACGTCAATCCATTAATGCTACAGAGCGTGCTAAAGAAATAAACATACATATATATTTGAAAAACATTACCCTCCTTTTCGGTCGGGTAAATATACTGTATTTATTACGTAAATATTGACGTTATTTAAAATATATATATTCGTGAATATGAATTAAGTTTTGTACACAACTCTGATTGGTCTGATCCTCTTAATTGGATAAAATGCTCTTCATCAGTAGGTGCATTTATTTTGCATTAATGAGTAATTATTAAACAATGACAGTAGCTTTTGTACAAACAATCCAGACGGCTTTGCAAACTTAAATATTAATTTAATGTTTTTTTTTTAATAATATATAATAGGGAAGCTAATGAACATTCAGATCGTCTGATGGTACGTGATTACCGCCACCAATGAAAACATTTGCAATACCGAGTATATTTTGTCAAAAAAATAATTTATACTTTTTTTTTAATCTTCCTGAGTATTAAAAAGTCACTAATCTTTAATTCTCTCGTCAGCGCTTGCCTTGAATTTCACAGTAGTACGCGAGCAAGTCGGATTCAATCCCCGCCGATGAAATTGTAAATTGTAAAGTACTGATATACCAGGTGCTTGAAAGACAAACATCGTGAGGAAACCTGCACGTCTGAACAATAAAATACTTCATTGTTCAGTCTGCCAACATGCACTGGAGTATATATATATATATATATATATATATATACAATAAAATAAATAAAGTGTATATTCGCTGTACTAATTTAACTTCACTTTTACTCATAATATAACTCATCTAGCAAAATCCCATCTTATAAATATATATTTCTAGATTACGTAACCCTAATAAAGGTAAACCGGGAATGCATTTATAATGATGGAAAAAGCGATTAAAATACAGGTGTATATTGCGAAACCCTCCCGCTTAATTAAGCAGCGGTGTCATCGACAGGGGACCACTTCGGATGCATAAAAGTACCAACTCGTGATGAAAGCTTGATTTCTTTGTTGCCGGCTTTACAGACTTTGAATCATGGATTATGTATGTATATATGCATGGTATGACGTCACAGTGGGACTTCACTATTAATATATTACTTTATCGTAAAATTTAAATTTTGACAAGGAAAGGGTCTCGCACGCCAGCCTCGAAGGAAGGGCCAACAGATACTCCCTGTATATGTTTAAAAATTTGTTTATGATAATTATACAAATATAAGTCAAGATAGTTAAAGTTGTAACTTTAACTAACTTAACTTCTATAGCTTATATATAACTTATATAGCCTATATACGTTCCACTACTGGGCACAGGCCTCCTCACATTTCTGTGAGGGTTTTAGGGCAAGAAACTATCCGCCGCGCCGCCGCAGTGCGTGTTGGCGAACTTCATATGGGTTTGAAACATTTATTTTTTTATTTGTCAGACATGCAGGTTTCGTCACGAAAAACACTTAAAATTGCAATTATCAATTTCATTGGTGCCGATGGGGTTCGAACCAGGGTTGCTCGCATAATGTGAAATTTACAGCGAGCGTTTAACCCCCTGAGCTACTATGGCTCTACAATTATACAAATATAATGAATATTATATACATATACCGTTTAACAATCGGAAGCAAAGGTAGGTCTGGATTCAGATGATGACACGAGTATATTCGCAAGACATCTAAAGTGTAAAAAAGGTGAAAAATAAAATATAAAATTATTCATGTAAATTCTCTCTCTCTCTCTCTCTTTCTCTCTCTATATATATCCTATACCCTTAAACGAGCAATTCTTGTACATATATATATATATATATATATATATATATATATATATATATATATATATATATATATATATATGTACATATATATGTATATATATGTATATATATGTATATATATGTATGTATATATATGTACATATATATATACATATATATATATGTATATATATATATGTATATATATATATATATATATATATATATATATGTACATATATATACATACATATATATACATATATATATACATATATATGTACATATATATATATATATATATATATATATATATATATATATATATATATATATATATATATATAACCCCTGAGCTACTATGGCTCTACAATTATACAAATATAATAAATATTATATACCTACATATACCATTTAACAATCGGAAGCAAAGGTAGGTCTGGATTCAGATGATGACACGGGTATATTCGCAAGACATCTAAAGTGTAAAAAAGGTGAAAAATAAAATATAAAATTATACATGTAAATTCTCTCTCTCTCTCTCTCTCTCTCTATATATATATATAAATATATATATATATAAATATAATAAATATTATATACCTACATATACCGCTTAACTATCGGCAGCAAAGGTAGTTCTGGATTCAGATGAAGACACGGGTATATCGCAAGACATATTATAAGTATTTCTTTACGTTGGAATACTGATTTCGATAACGCAGTTAACAGGGACCACAGGTTTTTAGTTACATGCTGTATATACCATGATGCAATAAGTCTGCAGTTTTTATGCATAAAAGCACGGAATAAATAATAGTACCTACTGCGTAATAAAAGTTTATAATAAATAATATTGACGTTGAGTATTTCAAATATTTTATTATTAGAATAATATTCATTAAATTTGTTTAATTATCTATTACATTTAAAGAGGAAACATTGAATATTAAACAAAAGTTCGGATCCCTGTATCTGCAGGCCCTTCCGTACCGCCACGCTCATTTACCTCGTAATTACGTCGAGCAAACACTCGTTTAAGTAAACGGAGAATATGGTATCTGATTGTCGCGTATAGTTACAAATTCTTACATGATTAATTTTTTGAAAATTTTGCTTAGAAGTGCTTAAAAGTCACAAATATTATCTACTTAATAAGATATAAATGAAAAAAAATTATCATAATGGCGAAATATTTTTTATGCATTTTTTAAAACTATTACTCGGTAAAAATGCTTAAAAACTCTATCATCTCAGGAGGATTATTAATTAAATCTAAAATATATCATGAACTTTTAATAATTTTTTTGAAATTGTTTTTATCACACCATCATCAAATAGCCAAACTCAGCCTCGTCACGCTTCTCAGGCCTCCCCCAAGTAATGCCACAAAGCACGGTCCTGAGCCACATGCATCCATCGACTTCCTGCATAACTTACCAGGTTGCCACTCCATCTAGTGGGGGGTCGCCCTACACCACGCCTACCGGTACGAGGCTGCCACTCGAGAACCTTTCTTCCCCATCAGTTATCGGTTCTTCGAGCTATATGGCCGGCCCATTGCCACTTCAGCTTACTAATCCGTTTGGCTATGTCGGTCACTCTGGTTTTACTGCGGATATCCTCATTTCTGAGTCTATCACGCAGAGAAACTCCGAGCATAGCCCTTTCCATAGCTCGCTGAGCGATCTTGAGCGTTCTCATACGGCCAGCAGTGAAGGACCACGTCTCAGATCCGTAAGTCATCACTGGCAACACGCACTGGCTGTATATGTATAATTAAAATATGGTTATATGTATACGTGTGTACATGTGTGCTTATATATGTATATATTATCCCATTGGAGCGTGACTAACTTCCTAGGACACCCATGACAAACTATTTAAATTAAGTATTGATTTTGATCAAAGGTTTTGTTATTTTTTTTTCAACTTTTCACACTTCTGATTCGTGCTAAATTGTGGAAAGTGGATGTTTATTATTGGCCCTGTGTAAAAACATATTATATAAGATTTTTTTCTCACAGAATGAAGGCTGTTGTTATCCCTAATAAAGTAAAATAAAATATATTATTTATTATACGCGGTGGTTACCGGGTTCTTTTATAAAACAGTATGCTTTCAATCCCTGTTATACTTACAGAAGTTACTAATGTTTTGATTTCTAACGACGGTTCGTGTCTAATATTTTGCTATAACCGTTGCAACGAATTTCTCCTTCGCGACTTACTTCAAAGAATAAACGACTTTATTACCAAGGCCATAACACCTTGTAACAAGAATATATAAATTTGTAAGGTATTAAAACTTTAAGTCCAATACGAAGTTATTTAAATTGAAAAGTTTTGCTTTGAAAATACAACGTTGAAAGCTCTAATGAAAAGCTGTTTTATAATTTTTGTAATTTAATTATACTGAGTTATAATTAAGATAACGACCTTTAAAGTAGAAAATGTATAATAAGATGAAAGTCGTCCTTCTTGCGTTAATTTGTTGCTAATTTTTTTTAAATAAAATCAGTTAATAATTTAAATTCATGGACGTGCAGTTTTACTTACAAAATTTGTCATGATACCTTTATCATTGTTTATTATTGTTTATATAACAGAATTTCGCTTAAGAATACCTTGTTCTTTTATCTCTAGTGCATTGGGGTAAGATCGGTGATGGGGTAAGACCGTAAAATTCAAATTTCCGGTGAATTATGCTATATTTTTGAAAGCTAGCGATATGGTACAAGACTCCATTTTATTCTGCCCCGACCCCAAGTTTCAGCCAGTCGCTCCAAAAAGTAGGACGTGTGCTGCGCAGTATTTTATAAAACAAGGTAATTTTTGTATTTTTTCGTCCGTCCGGTCTTTCCCTATCACTTTTATTTGCGATTTTTAGCGACGTCCGGTCTTCCCTTGATGGCCAATTCTTCATCATGCATATAAAAAATTATGCCTTGTCTTCGCACACGTTTTAAGCAGAAACTGTTGAGTTTTGAATAGTAAAAGCTTCTCATAGCTAAATTACGTGTAACCATTAAGGATTTGCGCCATATTTCAGAAATCTGACGTTTATGGATGTCGAGAAAATTAAGTTTTTGCCCGACTCTTTTAACTAGTCGAAAATCGTCCGGTATTACCCCAATCTATTGCTGTCCGTTAGTCTCGTTAAAACTCAAAAGACCGGTTTTGACGAATTTTTTGTATGTTTGAATGGGTCCTTGATTCATATTTGGACCCGGTAGGTGGTGCTGTTGTCGAGATCCAGATATCACCCGTGCGAAGCCGGGTGGATCGCTAGTAATTTACAAAATCCTTTAGATATATCAATAATAAAAAATAAATATTCATAGACTATATAATAAAGTAGAACAAAATGTTATACATAAGTAAATTAAAAAGAATAAATGGAAAATATACATAAGACTCCAAGGGCAACAATCTTTGTCTTTACTCTATAAAAATATCAAACACTTTAAAAAGTCGCTTAAAATTTTGAGAATTTTTATAATCAACATTCCAACGATTGAAGCATCCAACACAGCAGAAATTGTAGTGTCGTAAAGATGTTGGTTTGGTTGGACATTGCATTCCTGGCTGCAGCAAACGAGTGCAGTTTCTTGCATCCTAAGGAGCGACTGTATTTTCTGCACAATTATATTGCAGCAGTTCTCGGCGAATTTAGCAAAATATTAATTTAGAAATGGCAACACTTTTGCAGTATAATTATAAAGCCATTTAATCACTAACTCATTGTATTTGTTTTTCATAAAAATAATTTACTAAGATCCGCGATAATTCATCTGGAGTTTCTTTTATAAAATAAGGTTAACAAATAAGCACACAGTCCACCTGATGGTAAATAAATGATGCGGCCCATACATTTAACCTCGATGAGAAAAAAGACGCAGATACGCAACGAAGATGGAATGTCTCGATTCCAGTAAAACGGGTCTCTGGTTCTTTACACTCACCATACGAAACATAGCAGCATTAAGTTGCTATTTTACGCCGGTATTCTGTGAGAGCGTGGTCCGTCCCCGGTCGAGCCGACCCATTCGTGCTGCAACCATAATATAGCTGCAGCGTGGCTCTACCATGTATACCACGGTTTGCCACTGTTACGGCAGTTTTTTTGTAATTTTGAGTTGTTAACAGGAAGATGCTGCCGTCCATAACCCATTTCGATTCCATTCTGCTGCCTCTTTCAACCCACGGGGCGATATGTGGTAGTGAATATTATCACTCAGCCATTGATTTATAGAGGGAATATTTGCCATTATTGCCACGTTTGTCAAGTGGGTTGGCTGGCAATCGCTGCTTTGTTATCAGGACGATGCAGCTGCCCATTTCCTTTTTCAGTATCCCCCTTACACCTTTTACGACTGCCACGAGATATTACGGAGTATCTAGTTTATTATAGTATGCTGCCATTTCATGGCAAAAGTATTGATATATTTTACGGAAATTGCGATTATTTAATGTATGAACATTTTGTATTCTATTCAATTTAATATTTATCTCCGACTCAACAAGACTAAAAAAATATTATGTCGTTATTAACAATTTCAAACAATTTAATGGCTAAAATCCCCGTAATAAAATAAAATTATGTGTCTTACGTACTTTGAAGAGCACTTCCCGCCCTCCCTTAATTGCATGCACTATCTTCATCACCACTACTCCCAACACCACTACACCAGGAAGGACACACCACCGTCGAGAATACAACACGTGTTTCGCCACTACACAAGGCATCCTCAGGTACAATTGACTCTGCGGTGACTGACCGCTAAGTGATCATTTTATTTTATTAAGTGATCTTATCTAATTAATTTTTTAACATCGCTAATATAATGAATTTCCTCAAAGTAACGCCCGATTCTACTGATTATGTCATTACGTGGTAAACTCACACTGTTTGACCGGAGAAAAACCACGCTTCCTCCGAAACCGGCATATCACTGTATGATGAATGAAAACTGAAAACTCCTTTCACTGATAATAAGACTTCTATTTTAGTTACAAACAGGGGCCACTTACCATCAGTCTGTGAGCTGGTTTTATATCATTATTTGTGAAAAAAAAAATAACAGGAGAATTCTTAACAACACAAACAATATAAATTCGTATTCCTCGTTAATTAATGTTTATCATAAAACCTCATAACTCTTTGAAATACAGCCAGGGATATTATCTTCAAAGAAATAAATTAAAAATATGCAACGTCACACTCCACCAGCACTACGGCCGTGCGGTAATAATCACGCAAGTAAAGCCGTGGCCAAAGTTCAAGCTTAAATATTCATACATTTTCTCTTGTTTTAGTTTAGTAAAATAAACTATCATTATTGAGACAGATTTTCCCGAAATTTATTCGCAAAGCTACGTTTATGTTCAGAGGCGTAAAGTGCATAGTCAACAGCTTAGTGTAGTGACAAGCTAGATGGGAAATGTACCGTAACGTGTGTAGTCAATATCTCTGTGTGTATACGTCCCCGTTATTAAGAACTTAATGAATTTTCTGATGGACGAAGCTGTTACAACTCAAATCATGGTAAATGATTACATTTTTTTATAATACTGGTATCCAATGTGTTTGGTGTATGAATAATGCATTTTTTCCGCCATTATATTATTATAGATAAAAATATCCACGGCTATGGACATGGGGCGTGTACAAATGTACGTGTAGTGCCAGCCAGATATGTTACTTGATATGTGAGTTCTTAATTTGGTGAAACTACCTACCATGCGAGAGAATCAGAGTCAGCAGTCAGAGAATCGGTAGTACTGAGGAAGAAGATAAATAAAATAGAAATATTTTAAAAATTAAAATTGAAAGAAGAATTTTTTTGTTTATTTCTGTCATCTGTTAATGTGATCTGTATGATTCTACAAATAAATAAATAAACATTTAACAAAAAGTTAACGCATGTCAAGAACATTATTCAGGATTACATAATAAAAAAAATAAAAAATAAAGCTACTAAAATTTGTAGCAACAGGAGTTAAAAGACGGTCACAGGATGTAGATTTTCTCGATTTTTCTTATAAATGCCTATAATTTTTAAAATACATAGCAAAGATTTATTTCATATTTTTCTGTTAACTATTTTGACCTGACATATCACCCGATTCCGACTTGACATCGACTTCTGAGACAACCTATATGAGACCACCTCAAAAGCATAACATTTAATAGACCACTCCAAATAATTCTCCAAATAATACTTTTTTTAATAGAAAGGATCATCAAAATCGGTTCCAAAATGACGAAGTTATTGCGAAAATTGACTTACAAACAAACAAAAAAGCAGTTGAATTATAAACCTTAAAACCATTTTTTTGAAGGCTAAAAATCATGGCTTCAAGCGGATAATATGTGCAATGTGGAATTACACTCATTTCTAGATCTCTAACACGGCAAGTTTAAAACAAGCGTCAGATTCCGAGAAGGGCGCTGCAACAGGTGCGCCCAGCACCGAGCAATCCTGCATGAATTTATTGTTCCAAACTTTAGAGAAAAGACAACAACTTTGATGTACGACTAAAATAGTTCACATTGGGTTTTATTGTTTTGCGGTCGAGCGACGTCCGCGACGAAATGACTCGAGGCGAACATATAAAATGACTATTTTATCGAATAAACTCAAAGGTTTATAACGGAAACGTTTGTGGTTCACCAATATATATATATAGCCATAGCGTCGTAAGCGATGCTCAATCAAAAACACGGAACCGGAAGTCGCGAACTGTGTTGGTATTTTTCTAAACCCTTGTAACAATACTAATATGCGGTTCATTAGATAACATTTTTATGATTTGGTCAAATGGACCATTCAATATTTTTATTTTGAATTTGGAATAAATGTCACTTTAAAATCAACGGCCCGTTATAGGCGTAAAAGTTTTCTTTTTTGGATTACCTCTGATATTTTGGAGGTTAATTTTGACTGTAGTGACAACACTTGACTGTATTTCGTGACTTTCAAAAGGCACAAATCAAATATTATTTAATTTATCTTTCAACGTGTAGCGGCGGTGTATGAATATCCACTACCTCATATCGTCCCGTGGGTGTGACAGAAAGACACAAACCAGGAAATGGACAGCAGAGTCTTAAATTAAAAAAAAAACCTTGATTGCCAACCTGCCTGCCAAGCGTTGCAACTATGTTCAGCATTGGAAGTATGATTGGATTGAAAGTATTACAACGATAATGGAGTAAAGGTAATGTATATAAAAATGAGAAATCTCTTCCAATTGTGGGTATTTTTACAAGCTCTTTTCTGTTTCTATGTTTTTGAAACTCTTTTGTTTTTCATATTATATTAAATTTATTGATTTGCATTTATGAATAAAATTAAACAGTAATAGAATCAGTCAATATTTTATTACCAAAAATCTTTTGCTTGCAAGTTTTCTAAATATGCTGTAAGAGTTGTCGCGCTCAACCAACGGCATATTATAAAAACACAACACAATATAATGTCGTCTCTTGAAATAAAATAAAAACAATTAAATAATTCATAAATAAAGGCATCTACAACCAAAAGTAGAATCTAATGGTTCAAGTGAAATGATTCAACTTTAGATTGAATATTTCAATTAACAAATAAACATTACAATAGTATGTAAACGTATAATAAGATCCCATCGTATTGTTTAATGTATTATGAACGTATTAGAAATAATTACTAAAAGCGAAATCGTGACCAAGATAACAACTAAGAAGTCAAATTACGCACTAGACTTGTAAAACGCAGCGGCCTGCTGGCGTTGTTTTTTAGCACACGCAGAGTTTATAAAATCCCTTAGTTGTAATTTCGGTAACTCTAAGTCCTACTTATTTATCCTCTCTCTTAGAATGCGATGCGGTAATACTGGCGGTAGTTCTATTTTTACCAGACTACAAAAAGGAGGAGGTACACAATTCGACTGTATGTTTTGATGTGTTTTTTTTTCCTCAGAACTTTTTTCCAGTTGAACCGATTTTAGTTGGTTGTACAATTTTTTTTTAATTTTACTACTTATTCTTCTTAAATATTCGTCTGGGTAGCTACCACCCTATTACGTGTTGCTGCCGCTATTAGCAGTGTGTACACTGGCATTCCATCAAACATTTCATCTTGGGCCGTCAGAGCTGAAAACGCATCTGTAGTATCTGTATTTAAAGCTGTTTGCAAGCGTCTATGGATTACAGACGCTACGTACCATCAGATGGACTGTAAGTCCGTATGTCAAATAAATTTTATATAAAAAAAATAGAATGATAATATTTATATAGAGCTACAATACTATGAATGATGAAGTAAAGGAGCACAGCGTCTGAACGCCAGTCAAAATAACGCGATTCTATGCTCTAGTGCATATCATAAGAAGAAGGGACGTAAAGATCTTTGTCTATGTAATAAGGGGAGCGGGTCATCTGATGGCGCGCTGTATAATTGAATCCCTTAAGTTTGATTAGTCGGGATGCGTTACGTTTATTACCACGCCCGATCGCCGAGATCTGTTAAGATTACGCCGGCTTTATTACAAGTTCTATGCTTAATGCATCAACTTCCTGCTTATATTTTAGTGGTTTATGGTGGTTGGAATAAATTTTGCTTCGTTCGGCAGTATTTTTTTTAATGGCTTATTTTATATGTATGCCGAATCTAATCTTAACCAATCAGCTGCGATTTAGAGATTACAGATTACCTAATGTTCAATCATCTTCAAATCGTACAATCGTACTTTCACATAATGTGTTCCTAATACGAATTGATTTAATGTAATGTATATTAAATTAAGTACTTTCATTAGGGTCTCAAAGCTTAGTTTTCTTTTTTATGATTATAATATTTTTAATTGAAAAAATAATGTTTATTTGACTGTAAGAGATAATATTTAAGGAAAAATAATTTTGCACTTATCTATACTTCGCCGTTTTAAATTTGATGAGATTTGTAGAACAATTACAAACTATTCTCTAGAGATTATTGGATGGTTTAAATTAATGATAATATATGGGTGAGACGTTAAGAGTAAAAAAGGAATTTGCAGTTCATAATGAGCTTTAAAAAAGGTTTTCTATTGCTTTGTCACCGCTAAGATCTAAATAAAAGGCATTATTTGTTTGACTACTATTATTAGAGGCAATAATAATTATCCAAAAAAAACTATTGCCTCATAACTATTCTCCTCCTCTTAGCTGAAACAATAACTACATTTAAAATATACCATTATTAATCAGAATCAGAAAACCTGTGACAAAATATCTCAAGAATTCAAAATAGATACTATAAACTGTATTAGATAACAGCACATGTCAGACATTGCAATTAATGCACGCAGGTGCATCATCGTAAGAATGAAAACAAACCAGACACACAACACATTTAGGTGAGGAATTGCATCCTGGAAATTAATCGAGAAATGCAAAGGTTGTGCACATCTCTAAAACCAATTTTATTAAATACAAGTTACGACTTAAATTCGTTTAAGAAAGTGACAAAATTTATGACGTTGCAATTCAATATACTCTGAATAACGTTAGATGCTGAAACGTACTCTAATGTAAGAGCTAATGCTTTCAATTGATTTACAAGACTCGGTGACATAACGGCGGTTTAAGATTTACTACTTATTCTAAGTGAGCAACGCGAAACATCCGGCTAGAAGGACCAACTAATTGGATCGGTCACGCAAATTCCTGCGCACGCGTCTGCCTTTGAGTCTCGCGCGCATACCGCACAGCTCTTCGGTTAATTACTATAGGGATAGATTCATTAGTTCGTTTCCTTGGTGATTTGTTACGGATGATGTTAGTCGCGGTATCAAAGGCAGTAATGAAAGGCGCCTGTCACTTATATTACTATCGACAATTGCATTTACTGTAAATATTTACATTTTTATTGTGCAAAATGATTGGATCGTCTAAAAAGCAACTGACAAAATACGATGCATGCGTTATAAATTATGGAAGCCCTAAAATAGATATATTTCCAAACTTATCACTATATAACTACGAGTAATAAACTTTCCAAGCTATTTGCTACCTAGCAGCGCTGAACAAAGTGGAGAGAGATGCTAGGAGTCTCACTGGTAACATTGATTTGGTTGAAACCAATTTTATCAGCTTCTATCACAGGCACAGAGTATACAGCCTCTCAGTATTCTGTAGAATGCATTTCGGTGAGTGTGCGCAGGAATTACACGCTTGAATTCCTCCCTGTCTTTTCCAACATCAGACAACCATGTCTTTGGGTCTTCACCTCTTTGTTGTCAATATTCCACGCATTCGAATCAAATGGTTTGCTTCGTTTTTTGTAATGCGTATAGGAAAGCAAAGGAGTGGAATAATTAGCTGGTGGTTACCTTTCCGTCCGATTACAATCTAGGTTTCTTACACATTCTTTTGTGATCCGCCATAGCATAATTTTCTCTCCTCCTTAAGGCAAAGCTCGACAAGCACGTAAAGCCGTTTGTCCTGCGTCTGATTCTTTTTCGGTCGTGTCGCCAAAAAGTGTATTTAGTTATAGCTAATAAAATTCTTTTAAAAAACATACAATCACTCTATTCTCGATTACGAATCAAAATGCAGATGCGTTGTCACCCGTGATGACTAAGATGGAATGCCTCGTTTGTAGTAAAAAGGGTCCGGTTCTCTACACTCACTATACGAAACACAACAGCATTAAGCTATTATTTTACTACGGTATTCTGTGAGAGCGTGGTCCTTCCCCGGTCGAGCCGACCCATTCGTGCTACAACTATACTTCTAACATAATTGCAGCACGGCTCTACCACGTATACAGTAGACCTATAGATTATTTCTTGGCACCGACTTCAAAATATAAAAGTTTACATTTTTTTGGAGCCGGCTGTTACTTTTATCAAATTATTTTTTATTAAGCGTCTAAAATCTAAAGTCAATTTGCTTAAACGCAATGCCAAAACTATTAAATTACATAGACTTGATACATATATTTCGATAATATTAATTAGTTTTATAAAAGTTACAAGGCTGGCTTTGTATACTCTCAAAAAAGTCCATGCCGCCTCAGTCCTGCAAAAATCGGCGTCTTGCTAAAACAACTACAACATTTCTGAGTAGTCGGTATCTACCTATTATTGAACGGTAACTTAGAAAGATGTTTCAAATACCCCCTCATTCCACAATACGTTAATTATCATTTCGCAACAACGTAAATCTTCGCAAACTATGCGAGAGGGGCTCTGCATAGCATTAAGTTAAAAGTCGTGTGAGCTTCGCACGATATATGGGGAAAAGTTCAGGACTCTCATCCGTTCACCGTGGTGTCTCGCTCACGTATCGCGAGTTCAGCTCTCGAAGATTAACCCGCTTCTAGATTATAAAGTTGTTTGTACGTACAATCACGTAGCGTTTACATCCATTATCTGGCGAACGCTTACGACTTAGCAAAATTTTAGAAACAAAGGTTTTTTAATGCCGAATACATGTTTTTAATTATTAATAAATCAACAATGTTAGCCTTTTAAAGCTTTAAAATGAAACACTTTTATACGCGGTAGAGCCATACTTCAGTTTAATAATGGATGTAACATGAATGAGTCGGCTCGACTGAGAACTTACTGAGGACCACGCTCTCACAGAATACCAGCGTAAAATAGCAGCTTTTGTGTTTCATATAGTGAGTGTACAGAATTGGAGACCCTTGTTAGTTTTTACTGAAAATGACGCATTCCGTCTTAATCCTCAGAGGTGACTACGCATCTGCATTTTAATTTTTTATCGCGGATAGATTTGAATATCTATGGACCACAACATCCACGTATCATCAGGTGGGCTGTGGGCTTCTTTTCCACCATTATTCTACAAAAATAAAACATTTGATAAGCCAATCCTATACGAAGACTTCTGTACTGACCACTACCTACCAACAGATAGATTTTATTAAACTGACCCTTTTCATCATCATCATCATCATCATTACAGCCCTTCACAATTCCACTGCTGAGCGTAGGCCTCCCCCAAGCAAATGCCACAAAGCACGGTCCTGAACCACCTGCATCCATCGACTTCCTGCATAACTTACCAGGTCGTCACTCCATCTAGTGGGGGTCGCCCTACACCGGTACGAGACTGCCACTCGAGAACCTTTCTTCCCCATCGGTCATCGCGGTTCTGCGAGCTATATGGCCGGCCCATTGCCACTTCAGCTTACTAATCCGTTGGGCTATATCGGCCACTCTGGTTTTACTGCGGATATCCTCATTTCTGAGTCTATCACGCAGAGAAACTGCGAGCATAGCCCTCTCCATAGCTCGCTGAGCGACCTTGAGCGTCCTCATACGGCCAGCAGTGAAGGACCACGTCTCAGATCCGTAAGTCATCACTGGCAATATGCACTGGTTGTACACTTTAGTTTTCAGAGATTGAGGTATACCTGACGAGAAGATGTGTCGTAATTTCCCGAACGCTGCCCAGCCGAGTTGAATCCGTCGATTAACCTCTCGGTCGAAGTTGGACTTACCTAGTCGGACTATTTGTCCCAGGTAAACGTACTCGTCAACAACTTCGAGCATAGTGCTCTCGACAACTACCGGCATAGGTGTGACATGGACATTAAACATGATCTTTGTTTTGTCCATGTTCATCTTAAGACCTTTTTACAGATAACGAAGCATTTCATCTTTGTGTTCATTCCTCAGGGATGCCAGTCAACGCATTTGTATTTTAATTCTTAGCGGGGATAGATAAAATTGTTTATTGGCCACAGCAACCACTTACCGGCAGCAGGGCCGTAGCGTAAGTTTACTCTTCCTCTCGAGTCTTTAAGTTCGTAACTTCGGTTTAATAATGAATGAGTGGATGGATAATAAATGGGGATAGAATGGGCAGACTGCGTTTTAAAATATGTAAGTAAGCAACTGCTTTTTAGGCTAACTAAAAAAAATCGTTCTCTTGAAACTAAAGCACAGCGTTACAAGTGATGATATTAGTGAATCTTTTGAAGTCTTTTGTTCTATCTTTCTAATGCATCTAGACTCAAAACTCTGACATTTTTGATGAAAACCGTGAGTAATATATTTGACACGTATGTTCATGTATGTTCACTGCCTTCTAGATTTGACGACGGCTTAACCGATTCAAAATATTTCATTAAATAGGCTTACTTCAGGGTAATATAGTTTTTATTATAACAATTAAGATGTTTTCGTTTCTCAGAAATCTTGTGGTTTTTTTTTATAGGATAAGGGTGACATACGAGCACCCAGTCCACGTGATGGTAAGTGGATGCTGTGGCCCAAAGACATCTACACTCAATTAAGAATCAAAATGCAGATGCGTTGTCACCCCTGAGGACTAAGATAGAATGCCTCGATCCCAGTAAAAGTCTCCGGTTCTCTACACTCACCATACGAAACACAGAAGCAATAAGCTGCAATTTTACGCTGATTTTCTGTGAGAGCGTGGTCCTTCCACCGTCGAGCCCACTCATTTATGCTACAACAGCCATATTAATAGCTGCAGCATGGCTCTATAATGTAATTATCCTAAAGTTGTATAGTAGGTTAACCTAAAGTTGCGATATTTCTTAGACCGTTCAAAGCGGTGATATAACCTTTAATAAAATACACAAAAAGACTTTAAAATTAAAAAAAAATAATATATAATAAAATTAAAATTACCTAATAGGTTCTGAAATCGGCGCTTTGAATATTTGATACAGTGTATCTTAGCACCAACCTTAGAAGATATTATGTGGAAATTATTTCACTTATTTATTAACTTCATAAATTGTATGATCTGATAAATATGCAAATCCTCAGTCAATTAAGAATAAAAAAACAGGTACATGTATTACTTTAATTTACATACCAAGCAAAATTCAGTATACTCGCTACATACGGAGTAGACGCGTACCGTCCGAGCTGAAACTCAAACAAACTCGTGGACGGACAGCTTCGTTCTGTGTTTACCGAGACGGACCCCGAGGCGATCCTCCCGGGTTACTAAGTCCTGCTGAAGCTTACAGTTGCTAATACGAAACTGTATTTGAGTTCAAGTAATATATCTACTTGATTGGTAACGATTTTTTAATAAGGGTGGCAACACGTCTGTAGCCTTCTTCGTTTGAAGTCGGTTGCAAAAGATATGTTGATTTATTAGCCGGCTTGTCACACTAATATTATAAATAGTTTTAATTTTAACTTCTTTTAACCTTATCTTCACTCGAAATGCCTTTGGTATGTGGAATCAATATTAATACGTGAACATGGAAAATTTAAGTTTTTAACATCTAATATATAAAAATTAGTATTTGTTTGTTCGTATTTTATGCGCTGCTATATTGTTCAACAGATTGCGATAAAACTTTGTCGACAAAAGAACGTTATAGGCGTCCGTGAAGGTTATAGGCATAGTGAGATTCGGTAGGTGGCGCTTTTGTAGAATCCAGATATCACCCATTCGAAGCCTGGGCAGATCGCTATTTTATTATAAAAGAAAAGAAAAAGACATTATATTCTATCTTTAAAATCCTAAACCTATAATATGCCGATTTTTTTTTATTTTTCCGTACAATATCTTTAAATAATCAGTTATGTAAAAGTATTTTGACCCCTTTTTACTGCGATACATTCCATAAAAGTCCTGAGATGTGACAACGCATTTGCATTTTAATTTTAAATCAATGATAGATGTAGGTGTATATTGGCCATGCATCCACTTACCATATCAAGTGAGTTGTGTGCTTGTATGTCACACTTAACACATAAAAAAAGGCTGTATGAGCAGACATCCCTTTGCTTTACCTGTTTAGCAAAATATTGCAAAAAATGTTATCTAAGCAAATAGGTACTTAGCGTGGTTTTGGATTTAGTGGTTCGAATTTCAACCACAGACGATACTAATGTTACTTATGAGTTTTAAAGGCTTTTTTTAGGCGATACCCCAACCAAAACCTTGTAATAGTGCGTTTTTCAGTCTATTATATCATTATATATGAGAAATAAACTACATCTAAAAGCACATTATTAATGTTCGATATATTATCATCACATTCCACGTTCTAATTTGTTTTTATGTGTTATAAATACATTTAAAATCAACTTTTGAAAAATGACTAAAATTATTGATTACATGCATCTGTTGCTGAAGGCAACGCTCTAATCATTTGAGGATTACACTAAAGGATAGATAATTCAAAATCTATATTGTTCACGTTTTATTTAATTTATTAGGTTCGCTTTTCTTTTTTAATTGAAATAATTCCAAACATTTGGGCGTTTCTTACGCGATATATTGTAGCGAGAGCGCGTGGATTATATAGGACCGACGCTCAAGGTCGTTCGCTAAGAGTAGCGCCTTAAAGTGAAAACTTCTGAAAATCATTGTGATTTTATACTCAATGAAACGAAAAAGCGACACTAAAAAGAAACAAATATATAAATGTACAGGATTCAGCCTGCGAGAGATGAGATAGATATTAAATTAGTCGTGTTTAGACCATCTAGCGTCTATTTTACGTTCCGCCTTGAGTCAATCAATTTTTGATCGATAAAATGACTTTACCAATAGAATAAAGTAGGCGGCGCTATAACAAAGAAATTTTACTTGAAAGAAAATTTGTTTTAATTTATTTCACTAAAATTTTGGCTCTGCATGTCTCCAAATAAGGATTATAGCATTTATTTTCTATAAGATTAAATTTTTATCTTAAATTATGCCGAATAATTTATGCCGAACTCGTAGTTGAAAATGATTATATTAAAGAAATCATTTGACTTGAAATATCTTTAATTATTTTATTTCATTTGAAGGTTTCACTTCGTGTAAACTGCACACATTTTTTTTTAAAATAACAATGTGGTTATGTGTTTTCATACCGAATACAGTAAGCAATTGAAACAAGGGAAAATAAAACAAAATAGAGCCCCTAAACAAATTTGTACTGTTTGTAGTAATTACTAATTACTCAACTTGCAGACCCCCACAGGAGTACTCGAAGCTATATGAAAACCCGGTTTAATCACAAACGCTGAAAGAACGCAATGCAATAAAAAGACGCCCAATCAATTTGATGCAAGCAATCAAAATTCGTTAAATTCCCTGCAGACGTAACTTCAACTCAGACGGTAAAGAGGGTCGAAATCTGAATCAAATATTTGTCGTTACTCTCATAATTATTCTTTTTTCAATAGATATGAGATTAAAAATTCTATCAAGTTCAATACAGCATGCTATGACTGCCACTCATTGAACTCACTTTTAAATTAGTAACACAAAATCTGCCACCAGACTTCACGGCATTATGTGTTAGGTTAAGACACATTATAACAACTATTTTGATCTCATAGTACTGCTGCGCGCCACAGTTGATGGCAATAGCGCCATCTATTATGGAACAGAGGAACTAATCTTTCTAGAAAGCCCCACACTCGAACTTTCTGCGCCTGGTGGGTTAGGACCCGTATTTGCTGGAATATTCTGGATGTTTCGGTGGAAGAGCCCTATTTAAAGCCGTTGAAAGCCGCGATCGGGGCAGTATTGAATTTGGCGATACAAGCAAAGCTTTGGAGCGAAATAAAGTGAATTAGTGTGATTAATTATTAGTGTCTTTTAAGTTTTAATTGGTGTTCAGTAATAAAAGTGTAAATTTTGGTAATTCAATCGGTAGTTTTTATTGTCACGAACCCTAAGCTCATAACAGTACTATGAAAATAATTATAAAGAAGCCTTAACTATGAATTTTTATAGCACACGAGTTTATCCATTTTAAAAGAGCCGCAACGCACCAGCTACTTTTCTAGTGTTGCAGTTGTTCATGTGCGGCGGTCGACACTTACCATCAGTCGAGTCGCATGCTCGTTCGCCCGCTATTCTATAAAAGGAATACAAAAAAATCCGAGTTCATTTCTAAGTCCTAATTTAAAACATGAAGGAAATCTGGATGTTTAAGAAATAAAGTATTTCGAAGACATTCTTATAACTCAAGAGGCACTGGAGCAGCGCCGCAAGCTATCTGCTATATAACCTTCTCATTAATGAAAGATGGTGTCTGCTCAGTAATTGTAAGTAAGTTGTAAGTATATATGTTGTTACTTTACTTTTAACATGTTTTTATTACCTTGAATTTTACGTACATATGAATGCAACGGAATTTTATAATTTGGTTTTCAACCACGTGGGAATACCTAAGTCCACGTCTGAATGATCTTAAGTGTTGCAGACGCATTAAGAACCGATAACACTATTATAATGACTATAACCTACTACTATTACTAACATCATCACAACTCGTAATTATTTCATGTAATTAAAAAAAATATATACCTATATTATTATATAATCAAAACTGATTAAGGATTGACAATGCTTGAGAACTAGTGGACGTCCAGTGGTCGAAAATCGACCGTATTCGACCGTACAAGCTGTATTTCACTTCCAAATGCACACTGATATATAGAGCGCAAATAAATTATATACAAAATATACTCCACAGACTTGAAAAATAAACATTTGAAGTCGCTTAAAAATTCACAGTTCATTTAGTAATCTATCACACAGTACATCTATCAGATATCCAATGACATTAAAAACAAACAAAATCGCATAAACGAAAATGCGATTCTTTTGTTTTTAATGACATTGGATACCTCTACTATAAGCAATACCTAATCTCAATTTTTCTTATAGTTAATTACTTTACTAGCTAAAAAAAGATTACTTTACTAACTAAGCTAGGGAGCCTAAAATTATTTTTAGCCCATATAGCCATATAGGTTGTTTATTGGGGTAGATTTGACGTACCAAAAGACGCATACGACCGTCAGTGTCCACAAGATCCTGAGAGGGGCTTTTCCGAGAGAGACGAGGGCTTTTCCGAACCAGTGGTAAAAGTAAAAAAATGACTTAGTAAGAATTACTTGTAATCAATCTATATTGAATAAAAAATATTCTATTCTAATAGTACCAAAGATGTTCTATTAGCCTCACATTTGACATCCTATAAAAGCATCTTATTTAACGTTGTAGTTGAGACAGAAACAAAAACTGGTTAAATATTTATATTGTATTGTCAAGTATACCATTTTTAATGAATTGATAATACTGTAGTAATCATCAACAGATATTCTTTTCTTTACGCAGCCTTTTTAAAAGTTCACGGTTGTATGTATCATGCTGTGGGTGTCGTAATGGGCGATAATTTTAAACTGAAACAGAAGAATCGCAAAATAAAAAACTGTGGCTGCTAAGGATGGCAAATATCTTTTTTTATCTATAATGAAATAAATATAATTAGGGTTCGCTATCAGATCGACTCATCAACGACGTCCAAATGGTTGCAAACCCTGTGCTACAACAGGTCCCATCCGCAGAGACCGTGATGCTTGGTGATTTTAACGCCCACCACGCTGAATGGCTTGGTTCCCGTTTAACCGATCATGCGGGGAGATCTGTTTATGACTTTGTTTTGGCATATGGTCTGACACAACTAAATAGTTACCTCGCCTACGCGGATCCCTAATGTGGAAGATCATATAAGAGCATACCTCTTTAATTAAATTGGTCATTTAAATAATTAAAATATATTAAACTTACTAAAAATTTTACATAACATTTAAGACCAGTGTTGCAATTAGGATTGCTTACTCGTATTTGTCATCCTATAATAATTTTAATGGCAATTGCATTAAGGAGGCGTGCTAAGATTGTCTGTTAACTGAATAAGACAAGTAAGGAAATCTTCAGTATCCTTTACATTACTTGTGCAATTTTTCCTATGCTCTTATTTTATGGAAATTTTTATTTTGTTGTAGAGAATTTACTATGTTTGGTTTTTGTGACTATAAGTTTCTCCTAAATATTTAGATTTTATTTTTTATGAAAATCTCATATGTCTTGAACCTCAAAATCTAATCTCTAAGCATTTTCTTTTATATAATGTTTTACCGACAATCTATCTTCATGCGTCTTTTTGACCACATAATATTATGTGTTTGATATTGTCAGTATGAATATAAGTAAATGACAGACTATTATGTGTTTGAGATTAGCAGTACGAATGTAAACGATGAGCATTTTCTCTATTTTATTCTATGTATTTTAATTAATATTATAGTCATTATGTACTCCTTCTTCATATGAACTTTATTACAAATCTTTCACTCCGCTGTACGCGCAATATGCTTAAAAGGGATAGCAACTTTTCGCTTGACTTGATAATATATTATAGATAATGGATTTAAATCATACCTTACGGTATCCATAGCAAAACAAATTCCGAACATATCTGTTCAATTCGGGAGGTAATATTAAACAATAGGGCCCGGATAATCCGTCAGATTTGAGAAGGTAAACGATTTTCAATCAATCTCCCGTACAATCCTTCAGCTTTGATTAAAACGAGTTCATCGCGAATGTTAAATACAGTTAAATTGAGTTTGAGATATAAATATAACTTAACTATAGAGACAGCCTTTATTAGAGATTTCAATCTATCGAAATTAAATCGAAGATGTTGATTTATCTTTGGTAATTATTTTTCCAGCACTTGAAATTGCAATTAAAAATTTCATCCGGCGGGGATAGAACCCGGGTCGCTCGCGTACTGTGAAATTTGCAGCGATCGCTTACCTCCTAATTTACCACGAGCTGGCCGGTGAAGGAAAACATCGTAAGGATGACTGACAAATAAGAAAAAAATATTTCGAAGACGTGTGAAGTCCGCCAACACGCATTGAGGCAGCGCGGCGGACACTTCCTTGCCCTAAAACCCGCTTAAAAATTAAAATATGAATATGTTTAAGATGTAAATTAAACTTTAACTTATGATTATTCTTGAAGCATTAGTAGAGAAGCCGCGTGGTCTAATTAGCTACTAGCGCGTTACATATATTTTACATAAATGTCGCTGTGTGTCGACGTCATTTGACATTTATGTAATATATGTGTATGTTTCCAAGTTTTGACTGTCTTAGTATTTGTGGCAAATCCGGGATATTTGTAGATGCTGGTGGTAAGACTCTGTTTCTGCCTGGGAAGCCGTTTGGGAAGCTTCAGACGCGTTGCCACCTATGAGGGTTAAGATGGAATAAGTAAGAGGGTGGTGCAGCTATAGCCGTGTAGTGGTGATGTAAGAATATCCACTGCCTCATGACGAAAGAGGACAAGAGAGGAAAACTGTATCAGGAGATGGGCGGCAGCATCTTACTGGTAAAAACTCAAAATCATAAAAAACGAGTTTGTCAAGCCGCCTGCCAATCGTAACAACGATGACAAATTCTTTTTTTTTATAAGATAGGGTGACAAATGAGCACACAGCCCACCTGATGGTAAGTGGTTGCTGTGGCCTATAGACGTCTACATCTATCCTCGATTACGAATCAAAATTCAGATGCGTTGTCACCTCTGAGGACTTAGGTGGAATGCTTCGTTTCCAGTAAAATGGATATCCGGTTCTCGTCACCATACGTAACAAACAAGCATTATGCTACTAGTTCACGCTCATATTTTTTAAATATCTGGGTAGCTTAATGACAACACACGAGAAGTTGTATTCAGCTATGGCCTCTAATGATGATCAATGATAATGATAATGATTCAGTTTCAGTTTGATTGTCTATACGTGCTGTGGCTTTAATATGCCACAGAAGGCTCTACCACTGAAGATGGTAAATTTAGCAGTGGCTTAAAGTGTAATTAATGTCGTTCCTACCAGCACAGATAAACATCAGCCTCTTCAATGTAGCTGATAAACAGACAGCTCAATAATACATATGCACTTTGTTTTTACTAATATTCTATGCATACCTTAATAAGCTTGTTTTGCAGCTTCGTGACAGCCATTCGTTCCTTTTGAGTTCGCCGTTTCTCCTCTTCTAGCTGAGCTTCCAGCTGTTTTATACGCTTTTCCAGAAGTTCCTATAACAAAAAGAAAGTTGACATTTATTAAGTTCTTTTAAAATAAAATCAACTCTGTATGCGGGAACTGTAAACTGAAAGTATCTAATATCAGCTCCTAGTTGACTTCATAAATACACCCAGTTTTTAGGGTTCCGTACTAGGAACCCTTATAGTTTCGCCATGTCTGTCTGTCCGTCTGTCCGTCCTCGTTAATCTCTGTGACCGTTAGCACTAGAAAGCTGAAATTTAACCACTATACCACCTTCAGTTTTTTAATATTAATTTTTAGTCTTTTTTTTTTGGTCAGTCCCCCCCCCCGTGACCATGGGCGCTGTAAAGCACCCGAAACGTCGGGATAATAATAAAAATAAATTAAAGTAATTAAACGCGATAAAATCCGTAAATAATAGTTTTATTCAATGTGTAGTGTTCGCGTAAATTTAAGAAATCATCACTATACCACCATTAACTTGTACCAATATATGTATCAATCACGCCGACAAAGTGGTAAAATAAAAATTGCAAAAAAATGTTTTATTAGGGTAGCCCCCCTATATGTAAAGTGGGAAGTGATTTTTTTTTTAATTTATACCCTAACGTGTTATATATTGTTGGAAAGATATTTAAAATCATTTTTGATAATGTCAATAATTTCGGAAATAATCGCTCTAAAAGTAAAAAACAATGTGTCCCCCCCCCCTCTAACTTTTGAACCATAGGTTTAGAAAATATGAAAAAAATCTGAAAAGTAGAACTTTATAAGGACTTTCTAGGAAAATCATTTTGAACTTGGATGGAAACAACAGTACCCACTACCGGGAGCAGTTGCAGGAGCGCGGAGCGCTGCTGGAGCGCGAACGTAATGGATACCCACCTTTAAACTCATAAGTGGGAACACTTATTGTGACGGACGGGAAACTACGGAACCCTACACTTAGCGTGGCCCGACACGCTCTTGGCCGGTTTTTTAATTGTCAGATTTCTCTTAAAACCGTTAAATAAATTGATAAACAAAGTCGATCTGAAGTGTATGCTTCTGTCTATAGCCACATGTAACCAACCTCAAAAAAAGGTTGGGTATAGTTACGTTTACAGGCCTAAGCACCCGATAACTCAGATGAAATGATTTTTTTTAAATACGTTTTTGCCTAATATTTAAGTATATTAGAGTCAGCGTATAATCTACTACCCCATATCATTCCGTCGTTGTCGGTCACGACAGACACAACACACACACACACACACACATGCGCCCTCGCGCATATAACAGTGCAAAATAATAAACAACTGTGGTAGCCTACCCGCCTTCTTCGCGAAGCAGCAATAGCAAATATCCCACCTATTTGGAGGAGACACATGTTTGGTGAACTTTTGATAGGCTGTAATTAAATAAGTGAATCTAAACCATAAAAGAAAACACGTCCACAATCTAAATATAGTATCGAAAGTCAAAACGTATTTCCCCACACACAATTCCCGCTAGAGTTCTGATGCAGACTGTCCAAATTATTTAAAATTGAGCGAAGCATCGTTACAAAGGAATTAACCTGGCAGAGCCAAGTAAACATCACTCCCATTTAACTTGTCTAAAGTTTACATTGCCGGGGAAATCGTACGATTGGGCACAAAGCTAACCGGATGTGACGTCGTTTATCCGGTGTCATTAGCCGGATATGCACCCTGCTACCCCGACCCCAGTGCGATATGCCGTAGCGGGGTAATTTTTCCTTCACGCTTCAAGGCTTTTGGGGTTAGCAAGCCAGACAATGCTATGTTTATTTTTCATTACAAGAGTAATCATATTTTACAATAAGTTTTAAGAAAATTCATACGCAATAGCTATTTTACCAAAAAATTAAAGTAATGTAACAAGTGTTTTATGTTTATAATCTACAAATATTTTTTCGAGACTGGATCTTTTTTTATATATAAAACATCTACGGGGTACAAAGGAAGCTCCCAACGTAGGTAACATAATTTTTTAAATTGATTTAGGATAATAACAATAATAACTAGGTATTTTTTATAGAATGAGATTGACAAACGAACACGGTTGTCATTCTTATTATATAAAAAATACCTAGTAATTAGTCCACCACGATAAATGGATGCTTTGGTGTACAGACATCTACATCTATCATCGATTAAAAATCAAAATGCAGATGCGCTGTCATCCCTGAGGAGATTGAATGCATCGTTAAAATGACCTACGCTTATCTACAGTCACCATACGAAACACAGAAGAATTTTTCTGCTGTTTCGAGCTTGTGTTCTGCGATAGCGTGGTGCTGCCCTGTTCGAGCCAACTCATTAGTGCTGCAGCGTGACTTTACCATGCTAATATCTATTTTAAACGTTAATTTACGTTCATGGATAACCCCGCTCTCACTTCTTCTTGTGATAATACCATATCTTAATACATAGTACCAGGTTGACCGAGCTTTGCTCGGTATTTTTCGCTCGGTTTTTTTTTAATTCGTGTGTTTTGGAAATTATATTTAGATACAAATTACATACTGATGAAATATGAATAATATTTTTTGATCTTAGCGACATAATAGAAAAAACTGAACTGGTTATTTGAATAAAAAATCATGAGTGCAATTAGTTTAATTTAAATTTTCTTGTTTTTAAAAAATACTAAAAAAAGGGCTCGAAAAAATAGATTTTCTCAAAAAAGAAAGGAACTTGAAAAAAAAATTTAAAAAGGTTGGTCGGTCGATCTGGGCTCGAACCGAGGTTTTATGATTCTGTGACCGCCCATTATACCAATTTAGCTATATATAATCATTGACAATCTGTCAAAATTTACCTTCTTATTCTAACGATATTGTAGCAGTTTTCCATTGCCTAAAAACACGGACAAAAAGACATTTTCTAAAAATAAATCCTAGCTAGATCGATTTATTATCCCCGAAACTCCCTGGACACTAAATTTTATGAAAATCGTTGGAGCCGTTTCCGAGATCCCGATTATATATATATATATATATATATATATATATATATATATATATATATATATATATATATATATATATATATATATATATATATATACAAGAAATGCTCGTTTAATTAGTCTTATATTATTAATATTATTAAATTATTATTAATATATTATAATACATATAAATTACGTGTCACGTTGTTTATCCGCGAAAGACTCCTAAACTACATAACTTATTTTAATCAAATTTGCACACCGTGTGTAGTTGGGCCCAACTTGAGAGATAGGATAGTTTTTTGCCCATGAGTGACCCACAATTTTTTGACGAGATGACAAAGGGTCGTCGAAAAGGGCATAACAAAGTCTGCCCGTCAAGCTAGTATATACTACAATCGTAAGTGAGATCTCTTGAAATTGAGTCGAGCATAATTATTTCACACAATCTATGCTATTATATATATGTGTGTATATATGTTACAGTTAAAACCCGTTTTTAGATAGAACGCGTTTTCCCTAGTTGAAACTGGTTTTTACTAAATGTCTTTGTAAAAACTAGAAATACCTAGTCAAAATAAGAAAGTGTTAAAACTCATCACTCGTTCGATAAGTATAAATGGCTACACAGGCAACTAGAATCGATCATTCTACAGGTCTTAATCGATGTCGTTAATTTCTGTCGTGTGCATTCTTTTCGTACAAGTAAAGAAGATTATGTGGCAGAGAGTTTGCCGTGTATTCTGGTTGGGCGGTGTTGCTTATTTTGGTAATTTATTGTATTTGCTTCGAATGCGTTACATGATTATTATATAGTCGTTACCATGGAATATTATTGTGATAAATAATGAGTAAGACGTGTTAAATTATAGTGTACACCCTGGTATTCAAACTCTTATAACAATTCTAATATTATTCAGTCATTCAATGAGTCATACAAACAATTTCCCAAAGCAGCCAGCTTCCGCCCGAAGGTTCATTTACAAAGGGCGACGTTTCCGAATGACATCTCGCGAACAATGACTAAATGTAAGTAACAACGAAATATTGCTTAAATGATAACGAATATTATACCTTAAGGACAAAGAAATTCGTTCCATTTAGAATGCAAATCAATTAATGTTAATATAAAATGATTAAGGACAAAGGGAAGCGTTGTAATTTAGATGGCGTACATAAATATTTTCCATTAAAGATATAGATTATATACTATTTATTTTCTTCCGAATCTCGCAACTTAGAGACAAAGTGGTCAATTTAAATTCCATAACACGATAGTAGATTAAGCTTCAATTCAGTTTGGATATCAGTAAAATTACCATCGCCGTTACAGTCGACAGCTGAACATAAGCCTCCCCTTTATATTTATTATTGCCTCATTGGGGGGATATTTGCCATAGTGGCCACTCAATCTCATGATTTGCTTCTCTCTGTCGCCTCTTACGACATCCACGAGATGATATGAGGTCGTGGATATTCTTACACCGACAGGACACAGTTAATTGTTTATGAGATTTTTAAGATCCTATTCCACCACATGTTCGGCGATGAAAGAAAACAACTTATTTCTGCATAGCACAAATGAGTACGCAGTCCACGTGATGTATGGTGGATGATGTGGCCTATAAACATCAACATCTATCCGCGATTACTATTTTTGTTATTTTAATAAAACGAATACTATCTAATGGTAAGTGGCTACTGCCTGCCATGAAAATCCGAAGCCAATTTCAAATATAGAAGTTTACATTTGCGTCACCTCTGAGGACCAAGACGAAATGCTTTACAGCCTGTAACTGATCTGGATCTGTACCATTCAGACCGGGACACAGCAGTACAAGCACTTCTATTTGGCGTCAGAAATATGTCAAGGGGGTGGCGATGATGGACGTACCTAAACGGATTCTAAGGTAAAAATGAACCACCGCCTAATATTACCACCTGGTGTCACATGGTATTAGTTAGTAGATGTAAGAACTCCAGAGAACTTAGACATAATATGTCGTTACCAGTAAAAGGATGTCCAGTTCTCTACATTCACCTTACGAAAGAAAGCATTAAGCTGCTATTTTACGCTGGCATACTGTGGTCCTCCCCGGTCAAGCCGATCCATTCTTGCTGCGGCCATAATATAGCTAAACTATATCTCTACCACTCTTTTGAAATTAAAAATTATTATTATCATAGAGTACATAAGAACTGTGGCTCAAGGGCTAAGCGCTCGTAGTTACTTTCACAGAACGCAAACAATCCCGAATCGATCCACGTCAGCACCAATATCCGCAGACACTTCCTTGCCCTAAAAACATCTCAGAAATAAGAAGAGGTCTATGCCCTGTCGTGGTACGTATATATGCTATAACTTAAGTATATTACTTAGCATCGGCTGGATACCAGCAACTTCTGTAGTTTCTTTTCCTCACAGAACTAAATGTGGTTTATCGTATGGCAAGGAATCTATCCGTTGTATTCAAAGGTAATGCGAGTCAATATGGTTGGTACGCCACTGGTTCTACTTGAACTTTATTCACGTTCCGGAATTTGATGACAAATCTATAAGTACTATGATCTACTTAATTATGAGTTATATACCGCCTCCCTGGTGCGCATGCGTTATTATAAATAACAGTTTTCGACGCGTAAGGAGGGAGTGAAATGTTCTGGAAATATCGCGAAATTAATGGCCACCGTTATTGGAAAATGATATAGGATGCACATTCACACACTCCTTTGTCACATTTTATTATCTGCAGGGATTATATTTTACTTCAATAATTTGTAGGTAAGTCAAAATAATGGAAGTACATTTTTTTAGTTCTTATATTGCAACCGAGGATACATCGGTTGGGAAATCCTCAAAAAGCAACGAAGCTATTTTTCTGTAATTTTATATCAATGTTCTTTTTTAAATTCCAAACATAAATCAGATATAATGTACAATAATGTAATTATGTATTGTACAACGTACCCTAGAACCTTTAAAAACTTTCTTAATATGTACAAGGTCATTAAGTGCCAAAGTTCTCACTCCTAAACTGCTTGCAGTTAAATTAGTCTTTCTATACTGTAGTAATTTCTGCAACAACAATTTTTAAAATCATCGAAGTTCGCTATTGAACACAGGCCTCCCCATAGGTTGCATCATAAGGGGAATATTTGTCATAGTTACCACGTTTAGCAGGCAGGTTGGCTACCACCATTTCTGATTTTCTAGTCGTTGTTTGCAAAACGCTGCAGTGTATCTCCTGGTATAATTCCTTATGTCGCCTCGAAGATAGATAGCAGATATTCTTACACCGCCTCTACACGGTACATTGGTTCCAGGCTTACAGAAATGTGACTAGCCAGTGTCAAGCAGTAGGCCATATTATGTAGGCTGTAACTATAAGTTTTTGTTCAACTATAGCATTTAGGAAACTGTGTCTCAACATTCTAAAACAAGCTAATGTAAAATTTACGTTGTTTAATTCAAGCGTTTACCACCTCGTACCGATTCACTGTACCGTTCTCGCTTCTCGTCCCCGTGTCCCCACTCAGAGTGCGCTGTCGCCTCTTCTGTATCATTTTTCACGCACTCGATAAATTCATTCCCTGTCCGTGTCGTGATGTCAACTTGAGAGAATCGCTTCATTCCGTGATCGTACAGAGTAAAAATGTTAAGTATTAATATTTCGATAGAATTTTGATAAATTACCACCAACAACGCATTATTGTTACCTATCTATGAGTATATGTATATTCAAACATAGATGTGTAAACGTTTTGAGAAGATGTTCGACTGTGTGTTTGTTACACTATTACGCAACGATAACAAAAAAAATGCCTAAATTGGTCAAGATTTGATGCACAGGCATATTACGTCTTGGATTAACATGTAGGATATTATTAATCACGGGAAAAAATACTTCGGCAAAAAATGACCAAAAAGGCATATCCGTTTTCATCTAGGTGTAGCCATTAGCTGTAGTTAGTACTTTTAAATAAAAGACGAAAGTTCCTCTCCTTTATGGAAGGTTTTTGGAACGGTCTTTCCCGTTCCAAAAACCTTCGCCTCGATGCCCCAATAAATGTTGGAAGACTTAACATCGTCTCTAAATCTACTTGAAATTTCTTTTAAGTGTTGTTTCACCGCATGGTCAACATCACGAGAAAATCTGCATTTTCTTTTGCTGCCGAGAATATGGTGGATCAGCCTTTAAAGTTGAAATTTACAATTTAACATCGGAAATCGAATTCGGATCGCTAGCGTATTATGAATGTATTATGCCCGTATTATGAGCGTTTTTTTTTTTCAATTTTTATGATTAGATTGACGATCTGCGAAAGGTGGCTGGTAGAAACTGGATGTGTGTAGCCGAAGACCGGTCCAAAAGGCACGCCTTGGAAACGGCCTATGTCTAACAGTAAACTATCGTAGGATGATGATGGTGATAAGTGTATTTTCTTTAGTCTTGTGCTAGGTGTCGTCAGCTATACTTTTCAGCCAAGGAGTTCGTCTGGATAGCTACCAAATTTTTATCAATTTCTGCAGTCAAACAACAGTTCGTGCACTGCTGTATTTCGGTCTTCCGTCTTTATTTGCAAGTGTTTGCAGATGCCCATTGACTGAAGCTTACCATCAAGTGTGGTGTAAGTTTATTTGTCATAACAGTTTTATGAAAAAAAAGTCGTTAAGTCTGTACATGACCTACGCTATCGCGGTGATTTTATTTCCTTCCCGCAAATGTAAAAGTGTCCCATTGTGCAATCGTATCGAGGCTTGTCTTCACTTCGCCTTTGCATTCATTTGTCTACTCGAACAAAGGTTTTACTCTATCGCCTAATGGTATTTTGGGAGCGATACAGACTTTACAATTAGACTAATTCACCAAGGTCGTCTATCAAACTGAAGTTAATGAGTGAATATGCTCATTTTCTATACGAAAGCTAACACATTGAGCTAACAATTAGTGTTTAAGTAGTTCACTTTGATGGCAGCTGTGTGGGCGTTTTCCACACGCTTGAGTAGGTAAAGTATAAAGTGGTATGGCCACCATAGCGGCTGGCTATGGAAGGGCCGCGTATGTATGTGAAAGCGTTCCTATGGTAATGCCAATACGCAGCAAAGGCTGAGCACCATAGGGTTTTATTTGGTGCAAGTTCATCTTAACCCAACCATGCCGCCGCGAGGCGGATATGTCTATTTCCTTGTCCACCTACGAGGATATGAAGCCGCTTATCTAAGTTTGTAATTGATTGAAAAAAAATATTAACATAATAAAAGACGTAGAGTAGTGCACATTTTTTGCTTCTCTAGTAAGTAAAGTAAAGGTTCAGTCTATTTATACGTCCCACTGCTGGGCACAGGCCTCCCCTCATTTCCGAGAGGGTCTTAGGGCAAGGAAGCGTCCGCCGCGCTGCCCAAATGCGTGTTGACGAACTTCACATGCCTTCGAAATATTTTTTCTTATTCTTCAGACATGCAAGTTTCCTCACGATGTTTTCCTTCACCGCCGAGCACATGGTAAATCAGCACTTAAAATTGCAATTAACAATTTCATTGGTGCTGGCGTGGATCGAACCCAGTTTACTCGCGTTCTGTTATATTTACAGACAGCGTTAACCATCTGAGCTACCACGGCACTTCTCTAGTACGAAGTATTTATGACTCATGGTTTTAACGGTTTAAGTTTATAAAGCAATCTTGCGCTAAAGACGTTGAGGAATTTCCGACTGATTGTAAATACATAAGGATCACGCTTCAATACTTGATGAATAAAACAGCGTTAATTAATTGCTGACCCATGTCATTTTGAAAGCACTCGAACTCCTATGAATTGTTGACAATGGCGAAGGTATAGCAACCGCACTCGACTCCCGGGTCGAGCCCACCCGTAGACAATGACGCGAGATTAACCCGAACGAATTAAACTGAGCCCCGTGAAACCTTAGAGAAATTCGCGTGTGGTACAAGTAAAAAGGCGATACGGATTTAAAGAAACGAAGTCATTATATTTACATTTTTTTTAAGATTGACTAAACATAAAATGAAGTCTTCATGTAAATAAAATGCAAATAACTCTCCCAAATATTTTTTTTTATAAAAATAGCGTAATAAACATTACTTATATTCCCATTAACAATTCCAGGTGACTTTAAAATCTTTGTTTTAGAAATGGTGCAAGACTGTAGTCTAATAGTGGATAAGAACACACGACCTATGAGCTTGCAGTTCGCATCCTAGCATTAGGCTACGTTCGTATTGCGCTTTTAAAAAAAGTAAATATAGATAAGTTAATTACAAGAAGAGACAGGATAATAATTGCAGCAAGCCTTCTAAATAACGCAATGAATTACAATCTCATAATATTTTTATCAAGTATTTGGATAGAAATTTTAAACAATATACCTCCACAAATTATAAAGTGTTGGCAATACCAACCTAACATTTTCATTCTATATTATAAAAGTTCTCACTTTAGTGTAAAACTATTATTAATATAAGTTTCTCCTTCAGTTTTTCTCGTTTGGAGCCATCAGCAAGAATATTTACGCAAGTGCACTGAAGATCACAATACTACATAATATATTGTATCTCTGTATAATATAGATGTTTTGTATTACATACAGCATTTAATTTAACTAATTTATGCCGCTCCAAACATAAATTACGTTCACTTTGTAAAAATATCTGATGCAAATATGTTGAATTGAAGCAATGATTACTAACCAATAGAAAAGATGTGTTCTTCAAAACCCCAAGGGATATCGCTTCCGCTTTTGGTTTATACCGTACGAAATTTCAAGTTACCCTCTTTCATCCATCATTAGCGGACAATGGCTAATCTAACGTGCTGGGGCACTTCATCACAAGCCCCTGAGATCGGAACGATAATTAACGTGCGAAATTAGAATGACGTCCGTACAGCCTTCTAGGTACAGGGCCATATAGTCAATATTATCGTACAAATAAATAACATCATTAAATTGAAGTAGATTTGTCTGTAATTTTGACGAATACCTTCGTGTCTCACATTGAGCTATTATATACTACGTACTACATATTACTTCAATCAATGATGTTATAAGAAAATTACTTATAATATCATTGAATTCAATGACTTCATGACTCGAAATATTTTAAACAATGTGTCATATATTTTCGGTTCTAATTAACTTAAACATTTGTACCGCCGATGTTATCTCATTTAATCGTGTGTGTAATTAATGATGAAACTTAACAAATCTTTTTCTTAATAAGGGATTTTCAATTTACTTTTAAGTAGTTAACAAAATATATGTTTCCCAAAAATGTTAAATTAATAATCAAATAATAACCAGTTTGATTTAGTTAAATCTAACATGGCCAGTCTCAAGCAATGAAGAATCGGAGTGAGCGCAGAAATTAAGTGATTTTATTCATCCCTCCCATTTCATCCAAAGGGCAATGAGACGCCCGTTGGGTCTGCACTCCTTTTTTGTCTAAAATCCTTTATAAATAATTTGCCATCTTGCTTTTGCATCCAATTGCAATGTGGATATCTTCAAGGCAAGAATTAAAAGGTATTTGTCAAGCTAACTCAGTGCACTGTACCATCTAATGCTACATCACGAATTACCATCAGGTAGAATTATATTCTATCACTGGGTATTAATAGTTGAAAAAATCTCACAGTTGTAGAGACTCACTACAAACGCTACGTTACAAAAACTATTTAATACTCTACATAAACTCTACATTAAACAATGCTGCAGTAACATTTGCTCGTTTTGCTTCATTTCTCACACCAACTTCGTTTTCTTTTCGCGCTCAGAACCGTTTAGCCGGCGGTGGAAATTTATATTCTCTTTATGGCGAAGTTAAATGAAAATTAAGACTAATTTTCTCGGTTTTAATTGAAAAGACGTGTCGGATTTTTGTTTTATGCATACTTTTTTATGCGTTAGTTTCTTGGAATTTTATTCAACTATTAGCTGTTCCCCGCGATTTAACCCGTGTGGAATAATTTCATGGGTTTTAATTAATTTAGCGCGGAGTCCTTATTCTTTTTCTAAAATAAAAGTAGCATAAGTTGCTCCTTATAACTACAGCTATCTGCCAGTGAAAACCCCGTCAAAATCGATCCAGTTGTTTCGGAGATTATCCAGAACAAACATACAGACAAAAAATTTTAAAATTGTGTTTCTGTTATAAATACAGTATATACTTTCATATGCATTTAGTAAAAAGCTGATATTCTGACATTACAAACAGAAACTTCAATTTTATTTATTTGTATAGATGTATAAATTTAGTTGAATGCAACAGCGTCATTCAATTCTTAGAAATCAGTAATCATTAGCCCCATTATTTACAGAATGTAGAGGTAATGCGAAATAAGCCAATTATTACCAAATTGTTTCAATAGATGTGATACTCGTACTATACCACGGTAATATTATCTATAAATATTATCTATACAGTATTGTAACTCGGCCGTATCACGGTAATATTATCTATACAGTATTCCAACTTAATACAAACGGACGAAGCGAGAGCTATGCCTACGCGCTTCGATCTCGGCATGCGCTCGGCATGCAGACAGTCGTGACTGCCGCAGTGATGATTTTGTGGAATATATATATATATATATATATATATATATATATATATATATATATATATATATATATATATATATATATATATATATAAATGGAGGAAATAAATAATAGAATAGAAATAAAGAAATTATAAATCCGAACTTCATTTTAAACCAAACATATAAATTGTAAAATAGCTGCATAAAATATCTGCACTGCTCCCCGTCGCTTATGAGTAATTTGCATATGACTTAGGTACTAAGTGGTGTCGAGAGATTACCGTGGAATTCTCCACCGTCGCTTCTTACAACACCCGCGAGAGGAAATTGGGTGAAATTCATTGCGTTGCCATGGCACGATTCACACACCAAATGGTATTCTGATATTCACTCATTCACTCACTCACTCACTACAAACCAACACATGTCCACTGCTGACCTTAGACATCCCCAATAGATTTCCTCGTGGCAATCGATTGGGGATATCATAGAGTCATGTGCTACCTGCATTCATAGACATTTGTATTTTAATATTATTTAATATCTATCAACAAACTCTAAAAATTATTATTATTAAATATCCGCATAAGAGTAACTAATTTTAATAATAATAAATATTCGTAAGATAACGGTAGGTTAGTCAGTAATAATAGATATCCCGAGATAACGGTCGTTTAGTGTGAAAAATATCAAAAAAATTTAAATGAACTTCATAAATCTTCTCTCCCCTGAAAAAAAACCGCTGATGATTTTCAAACGGCTGAAACGATTTTGATAAAACATGCCCAATAACTACCGCTAGAAAACCTGCTTTTAAATAAAATAAAAACTGCACCCGAATCGGTTTACCTGCTTAAGAGTTACGGTGCCAAAGACACGCACATAGCGGTCAAACTTATAACACCCCTCTTTTTCGTCGGTGGTTAATAAACAAAACATTACAGATACTTCAGTCTGTCTGTAAAATACGCATACTATTAAGATATGAACATTTCTGAAATTTTTGTCTGTGATTTTTGTCCTAATACCACAGAATAAATAATAGTACTACGTACCTACAATACCTGAAGGATTTTGTGGATCATTACAATATAAACTAATAAGAACTTTTTTCACGTAAAATTAATAGATTTTCGGTTTTTATTTTAAATATTTTTCTTAAATCGCACGTAGTTGCTAGGTAATATCAAAAAAAAACTGGGTTTAAAGAAAAAGTCGTGAATACCCATGCCCATGACTATGGAGTGACTTTTTCTGCCACCAGTGCGGCGCTATTTTGCAATGAGGTGAAATGTTTGACAGATTTCATAGCGGGGAAGATAATTTCCTATGAAAACGTAAAAATTAATGTTTCCATGTTATTATTAACCAAATGGATATAGTTTAAAGTAAAACAATTTAAAAAGAGTTAAAAAGTACAAAAAGTCAAAGATCAAACCACTGAGGCATTGTTTTGTGTATTCATTTATTATTCTAAAACTGAAAAATCATTATTTAAATCTAATTTCTCAATTAACTTACATTGCGTAACAAAAATTTTAACTCAGTCACAAATAGCGACATCTAGTGAGAAAAATATTATTAGCACTCAGTAAACTACTCGCCAAAAGACCACTAATAAAGATTCTCTGCAGTACGCGGACGAATTCACAGGTGAAAGCTAGAAAGTTATATTATCACGTCTGGTATTTTCTTTTATTTCCTGTTTTGCAATTTATTTCTACGGTAGCGGTCCCTTTTGTCCCGGTGCTTTCCATTAGTCCATTGGGCGTGTCAGGTCCTGATTGATGAATTTCTCAAACCCCTTCCATAGCAGTTAACGGTTGGGTCAAACAGTACACTCAATGAATATACCTTTTGGCAATACATAACAAGGGTTAGAAGGAATTTGGTCCAGCATAGTTGTTTTGAAATAATATTACTTAGTATTTTTAAACTTACTATAAACCACCAAATGGTAAATGGCGATAAAGCCTTAGTTGTTACTTAGAACTGTCTAAGTATAAGAAAAGTTTTTATACTCTTGACTTGATCACACCTGGGCTGTAATCGGACGGAAAGATAATTATTAGCAAATTATTTCACTGTTTTGCTGAAAGAATTACGTAAAATAATATAAACCATTTAGAAAGAACACAAAAAAGAAGGAAAACCTGGGGTGAAGGCTCGCCGACCGTCTGTTTGTCTGATTTTGGCAATAGGAAAGGGGAATTAAGGCATACACGAGTAATAGTAGTAAGGCATGTGGAGTACTTCCTACGTAATCTCCGAAATGCATTCTGTAGAACCTGTACGTAATCTATCGATCCATTTCGTCCTAAAATCCCAGAAATAATTTTTTGTCTTCCGATAATAGCGATATAACCATCTCGTTTACGCCAGACGTAAAATAAACAGTCCAACGAGCAGCGAGCAGCGTCAAAGGATTGTTTTTATAACTTTTACGTGATAGAGCCATGCTGCAACTATATTGTGGTTGGGATTATATTGGGTTATAATGGGACGGCTCGACCAGGGTAGGATCACGCTCTCACAGAATACCAGCGTAAAATAGCAGCTTTATGTTACTATGTTTAGTATGGTGAGTGTAGAGAACCGAATACCCATTTTACTAAAAATGAGGAATTCCATCTCAGCCCTCAGGGTGCATCTGCATTTTGATTTCTAATTGAAAACAAATTTCTCCAGGCCACAGCATCCACTTACCATCAGGTGGACTGTGTGCTCATTTGTCATCCTTATTTTATAAAAATAAAAATAGAACCTGAAATGATAAATAAAACTTGATGTATTTGACTACCTGATGGTAATAACCACTTGCACTTACAGCTAACTTCAACCAGAGAAGGCTATACAAATGCATTGTCAACTTTAAGGATAAAGGCGGACTGCCTCACAGCCTCTTATTGTAATGTCCAACGTACTAGCAAAACTTATACTTTTAAAAAATTAAAACCGACTTAGAAGAACCAAAACGAATATGATGGAAATGAATCGGTTGACTTGGTAAAATTATTCGTCCATGTGTGATCCATGTCCAGATGCCTTTGCAAAATGTAGAAGGCGATAATTTTTTGGCGGTGAAAGGAAAAGGGGAGATCTTTCACCGGGCAAGGTGCTCTGTGCGTATTATATTGTTTTTGATTCGCAACTTTGATAACGCGATTTAGGTTCAATGTGTTTTCGCTTGAGGCGCGACGACAGCGCCGCTACATGTTTCTAATCATGACAAAAATATCATCAAATCATGACAAAATTTATATGGGGCCACCCCTAAAGTACTATCTTTCTAAGCGAATCATTGAAATCGGATAACGTAGTAAAGAATTACCGAACACACAAAAATATTCGGACGAATCGAAAACCTCTTTCCTTTTTTAAGTCGGGTGAAAAAAGAAAACGTAGAAATCACATAAAAACAAGCAGTTGTACAAGATGACAAACGAGAAGACGCCTGCTTCAGTCTCAGGTGATTGAGACACCGCCATTTGTAAATGCCACAGCCACACCTGAGCTGGTGTACCGTTCAAGACAAATCGACCCTCTTACCAACTACTACAGACCGCATAAAATGCGTTGTAATGTCTGTGCTCCTGATGGCAGGGTAATTTTGTAGAAGTTTCTTAAAAGGGAATAAGATATATGTGATAACGACCTGCCGGCGATGATACCGTTTACTTAATCGTATGAATTAAAGTTGCGTGTTCACGTCTGTCTGAGTATTTGCTTAAATTATAAGCGACTTAAGGGATTTTGATGCAGTTTTCATCATTGCTGTGTAGTTATGACGTAAAGGAAACCACTTACTTAGTGTAGAATGTTAACCCAAAACCGAATAATAAATAAGAAGTTCAACGATATTTTTCCATTGCAAGAAAAGGAGCCGAAAAAAACTTTTCTTACTAGCCAGCATGCCGGATGTAATAAACAAGAGCTCGTTGAGCGGTGTACAATTATATTTATTTCTTTTTATTTAAAAATTGTAAAGAAATTGGAACCCGTCAAAGTTGTCTGTAGACAGATTTTGTTACACTTTTTAATTGTCTGAGTCTTTTTCAAATATTAAACTAGTAAAGAGTTTGAAATTTCTGTACATTACGTATCACACGTACATTGTATTTAAATAACAAATAGAAAATAGAGATTCCAAATGTAGTTTGTAAGCAATAACCAAAAGTTAGTGTCTTTTACATGTAAAATTTTACAAGCATTACATATTTTTATAACTTATTCTTACAACAATTTAATTGGTCATAATATGTAAGAATGAATGAGGAAAGAGTGACAAAACAAATTTATGTTGCAGAAGTGAACGGCAGAGTCATAAAGAGACATTCGAGGCGAAAGTTTGTCGATCAAACTGACGATATATTAAAAATGGGCCAGATTAGGAATTAGGAGTACTCTTAATCTTAACCGACGAGCATTTGTGCGTAGGTATATGAATGTGGAGGAGGCGAGAGAGATGTGTCGGGATTGTGCCAAATGGAAATCTGTAATCTATGTATGTCTCTGCCTACACCTCTGGGTGACAGCCGTGAGTGTTTATGTATGTATGTATCATAATATGTAGTGACGGTAGTAAGAATATCCAGTACCTCATATCATCCCGCGGGTGTCGTAAGAGACGGCAGAGGGAAACTAATCAGTAGATGGGAAGCAGCGTATTCCTAATAACGAGTAAAATTTAAAAAAAACTGTGGTGGCCAAACCGCTTTCCAAGCGTGGCAATTATGGCACATAACCTCCCTATGAGGTAATCTATAGGGGAGGTTTATATGCAGCAGTGGACTTTAATAAGCTGTAACGTAAAAAAAACAGTAACTTTAACGATATATACGGCACGGAACAAACGTTTGTACAAAATGTATGTTCCGTGTAAAATTTGATTTGTAAGATCCACAAATAAGTTCCTCAGAGAAAAGAGTTCCTCAAATTTTTTGTACCTACATGTGCAATTTATCCACGGTACAGTACAGGTACAGGAGATAATCCAATTATATATTAATAGAGCATCGGGATCGTGCCAAATTTTTCCTACAATGCGTGAGATTCCTATCCAGTAGAGAAGTAATACTACAGACTAGAAATCTTTACAATTGCTGTATCAATAAGCGAAACAGAGAGCTCGCATTATTAACATGACGCGGGGACGACAGAAGTACTTACTCGGTGAGTATTGTTTGAATTGCCGCGGGGCATTGACACTACTGTTGAGACCACAAGTTTAAATGGATCTTAAGTGTCCCGCTACTGACGACCCATTATTACGTACTATAACTAGTAACTCTATCGTGAATACACGATTTCATAGTTTTTTTTAATAGGATAAGGTTAAAAAGCGAGCAGATAGCCCACCAGATGGTGAGTGAATGCTCTGTTCCATTAACATTTAAACCTATCATCAAATAAGAATCGAAATGTAGATTCGTTATCACCCCTGAGGGCTAAGATAGAATGCCTCGATTCCAATAAAACGGGTCTCTGATTCTCTACACTCATCACACGAAACACAGCAGCATTAAACATAATTTAAACATAATATTATTATTACATATATTTATGTGAAGTATTAAAAAAATACATTTATATTTATATGTGCCATTTTCTCACCAATCCACCCGATATGGCGCTACAATGGCACATGTATAGGCAATCCAGCCTGCTAGCAATCACTTTCAGGATACTATTGTTACTCCCCCGCACCCTGCGCACCAGAGACGCGCATCTCTTGCGCATGGTCGCGTAAAAACAGTCCACTCGCGCTTCCGCGAACATCCCTGATGCACTACAGAAGCGAGGCAGTCCCAGCAGCACCCTAAATGCGTTGTTATATTGTACTCGGAGGGCGTTGTAAGCCTTTTGTGTATATCTAGCCCACAGGCTGCACGTGTAAAATGACGTGCAGTAAGCTCTAAATAGGGCTATTTTAACTTCCCTTGAACAGCGTGCAAATCTGCGAGCTATCATGTTCGCTCTTACTGACAACGCCCTCCGTTCCCTCTCAATGTCATCATCATCCCTGAGACGAGGGGTCAGAACATGGCCAAGATATTTATACCTAAACGCTCTTTGTAAAATATTACCATTAATTGAAATAGATGGTACTAAGTCATGTTTCTTACTCCCGGTCTCAAAGACCATGACGTGGCTCTTTTTTACATTATAATTCAGACCATGTGTGAGGGCGAAAGCTTCACAAATCTTCACCAGTCTTCGTAGGCCGCATATAGATGCACTCAACAACATCATATCATCTGCGTAACTGATGTTGTTGACGCAGACATCGTCTATGTGACAGCCGACTCTGATGCTGTTGAGTTCACCTATCAGCTCATTCACATACAGGTTGAAGAGCGTGGGTGAACTCAAACCCCCCTGTCTCACCCCGCACTCCAAACTGTACGATCTAGATAGGGAACCTTCCCATCTCACATTATTGACCTGGTTCCCGTACCAATACTTGAAAATACTTATGAGTTCCAAAGGTAGTTGGATCTTCTCCAGTTTATCCCACAGTAAGTCGTAGGACACAAGGTCAAAAGCCTTTAACAGGTCTAAGAAACAAGCGAAGACTGGCGTTTTGCGTGCCGTGTAGTAAGGGACAGTGTGCTTAAGACACAACACCGCGCTTTCTGTAGACAATTTCGGTCTGAACCCAAATTGACTGTCGTATGGTTTTATGTATTTATTTAATTGCGAATTAAGCACACTATCAAACACTTTTGAAATGACAGTTGCTAACGATATAGGTCTATAGTTGTTTTTATCCGCGAGATCGCCTGTTTTATTCTTCACTATAGGCACTACAACCGTACGTATCATGTCATGGGGCATGTATCCATGTCCTAGGCAGAGATTAAATAATAAATAAAGTACCCTAGGTAGGTGCGGGCCAGCAAACTTGAGATGTTCGATACTGAGCCCATCGTGGCCAGGGGATTTACCTCTAGACATAGATTTAACTACCTGATCTATTTCTTTAATTGTAAAAGTTATTTTCTTTTCTTTGTTATACACCGTATTTAGTAACGAGCGTGAAGCCTCAAGAGGAGATTTAACTGCAAAATGATCTACGAATAAGTTGGCAATTTTTTCAGGCTCACTTACACCACTAATGCTCACGGGTAGGCCCGGTTTACATTGTAACCTATTGGTATGTTTCCAAAAAGAGCGAAAATCATTTTTCAAATGATGTGAAGCTAGAATATCCATCCTAACTTGATTTTCGTGATCTTGACACCACTTTAAGCGAGATTTGAATATTTTTCTAGCTTCACACATTTCCTCATATATGGTACCGGAAGTAGGTTTACCATGCCACTCCCACAGGTGGAACTTTAACCTGGCCCTTCGATGTGCTTCCGCAACATGCCTGTTCCAGCCCACAACCACCTTATTTTTCGATTTTTTACAGTTACGTCCTACTACGGAGGACGCCTTTAGAGCCGTTACAATATTTTTATACAAATTATCAATAACAATTCTATGACTAATATCAGAACACATGTTATCGCTACATTTATGCAATCCATTTGGGTAGTCAATGAGCCGTAACTTTTTATGACATTCATTCCGATATATGTTTATTTGTTCAGGCGTCCTCTCCCCCCAAAAAACTAGATTCTTACTAATACAGTTAGGTAATTTTACAGGCGAAACGATATTTAAATTACATTCTATTACAAGTGGGTTGTGGTCTGACCAAAACACATCATAAATAACATAGACATTTTGTATGGACTTTATCGCCGCTTTAGTCACCAGACAGTGATCGAGCCACCTCTTCGACCCATGGACATCACTAACAAATGTATACGTATTAGATGATATACCTAACATATCAATATCAATGCAAGACCACTTTTGATCAATACAAAAGCTCGATAATTCGTTATAAAATCGTTCATAGGGATGAGCATTAAAGTCCCCCAGTATATACACACAGTCTATGCTACAGCTGTCTACAATGGCACTCACCGAACTAAGTAAATCCGTAAACTCCACCATGTTGACTGCCTCGTCTGTTGGCATGTACACGCACATCACTAAAAATGACCTTTCTTTTGAAATTATTTTAATAGCACATATACGCGGGTTATCACACTTAATAACGGTAACATCGTTAAAAACGCTACGCCTCCACAGCAGAGCTACACCTCCGTATGGTCGTCCCCTTATCAGGCCCGCCTTTGTGTCCATCGCTGACACTCCCGTATAGCTGAAATCCTTACTTATGGTGTTCAGAACATCAATTTCCTCTGTGAATAACCATGTCTCTTGTAATGCTATAATGTCATAATTCTTACAAAGATCGCGTATGTTATCTATGGAGCGTTTCACGTTTTTACAATTAAAAGTAACAAATCTGTATGTATTATTATCCATTATTTATTTATTTAAATTAGTGGCGCCGTCTTCTTTACCAGAAGTTTCAGTTTTACGCTTTAGTTTGAAATTAATAAAGCGACGGAAAATTATCCCTTGTGGCCATATTTTCTCATCCAAAAACAATGATAGTTTAATTAAGCTGATATTTTACGCTAGTATTCTGTGAGAACGTTGTCCTACCCCGGTCGAGCGGACGCATTCGTGGTACAACCTTAATATAGCTGCAGCGTAGTCCTAACACGTATAAAACCAAAGAATTTACCATGTCTGCCATTCACCACGCATCTAAGTATTTTTCTTATAGCATCAATCGGCAGCCACAATAGATCATTGCTAGCATGGCATAAAAGTCGTCTGTTAAGACCCACACGGAACAAAATGGTGTAATGGATTCCTTTTCTTTTACGCACAATATAAAATACACGCAGCATATCAAATAATGTTGAGGCGAACGCATAACGGCTGAAATTACGTTCACTCCACTGTAATTATAGTCGCAATGATAAATAAGCGATTGTATTCAGACAGTTGGTTAATGTGCGGTCATTTCACAAAGTGTTCAGCAGTATCGCCCACGGGCAAAACGACACACTGAGGCCTGCATGTGTAATCTTTTTGTTACGACCCTGGCATCTCATCATCGAGTGACATCTAATTTTTTTAGCTTTTAAGTCGCTGCTGTGAACGCCCTGTCAGTTGGTGTCAAGAAAACTAGTAAAACCAAACTAAACTAGAAAAACACTACCGTCCTGTTTGTATTGCCGTAATCGGATATAATTCACGGATTATACTAAATAATATTTTGTTCAAAGCTCTACCTGAATTTGAAACAAACACAAACGTATTATGAACAAGAATCATTTTAAGAGAATAATTCGTTAATAGTTACTATTAACTCTATCACTTTTCCGAGAGTCATATATGAAGATTTTGATCGTTTATTTTGTATTGTACATATATTGTAATCTATACACTTTATTATTTTATTCTTGGACCTCTGTAGAGAAGAACCGGTGGGTTATCTTATTAGGTCATAAGAGTCCTTGTCTGCCCAGTTGACCGCCTGGGTAGTCATGCTCTCACAGAATACCAGTTTACATTTTGATTCGCAAACGAGGATAGATGTTGATGTCTAAGGATCACAGCAACCACTTACCATCAGGTGGACTGTGTGCTCGTTTGTCGTACTAATTCTATAAAAAAGGTACCTAGGTTAAGGTTTACCTACTTCTACTACCAAGCATTAGTGTGAATAACCCACCTATACACACCCACTATATACTGTTAATATATATATACACAACAAAGAGCTATAAAAGTGGTTGATGACCTGGTAAGAGATGAACAAAGTCGATGGTTGCAGGTGGCTCAGGACCGTGTTTTATGGTATTCCTTCCGAAAGGCCTACTTTCAGCGATCGACTTGTGACGGGCTGTAATGATGATAACTACAATGATAATACCTTAAAGATATAATACAACTAGTCAACACCAAGCTGAGAATCACTCATTACTTATTATGAAGACTTAGAATACTCTACGTTATCAATTTTTATCAAACCAATTTTGATCTGTCAGTTTCAGAACAGTATGCCTGAAATTGTTATAAGTGCTCCTACTATAAATAACTGTAGATTGGAAAAAAAATTGAAAATCTGAGAATAAGTGATACAGTACGGTGGAAGTACACGAATAAGCTAAGCAACTGCTTAAGTACTTGATAATTTGTTATATGTGGTATAATGATTGAACCACAAACGTGTCGCATCGACCGAGCGAGAGCCACAACTACACAGAATACCAGCGTAAACTGGCAGCTACATAAATGCTGCTGTTTTGTATGGTGGGTGTAGAGAATTGGAGACTCTTTTTGCTGGAACTGTCTTCAACCGCGACAACGCCACTGAATTTGATTCTTAACTAAGGATGATCTATAGGCCACAGCATCCATTACAATCAGGTGTGTACTCGTTGTCGTCCTTATTCAATAAAAAAAAATATTTTGTTTGAGGATAGATATAGGTGTGGTCTATACGCCACAGCGTCTACTTACAATCCAGTGGATTGTATATCCGTTTATCACGCTTATTCTATAAAAAATAAATAAAATCCCAGCGCATAACCAAGTACAATTAAAATAAGCATCAGTATTAACTTACCTTAGCGTAATAAGCATTATAGTCGCACCGACTGCTCGAGTAAGACGTATATTTATTGAACATTTCACAGTTCAAGTTCAAACATTTCAAGTTCAATTCTTTAAAATTAAAGTTACACCTATGATTGAATGAAACCAATTTTACGAAATTTATCGCATTGATTTTAAACTTTTTAGTAACTAACTAATTTACCGTGCGAGTGTCGTGTGACGCGACAGGGGGATACAAATCAGGAGAGGGGCAGCAAAAAATAAAAACTACAGTTGGCAACCCGCTTGCCAAGTATGGCAAATATCCCGCCTATGAGGCAATGGCGAACTATGTTTAGCAGTGGACTTTAATAGACTTTAACGGTCATCAGTAACGTTTCAAACGCTTCACACCCATGGTCACTGGCATCTGAAATGAAAAATTTAACATGATTGCGATAAAATCCGTAAATAAGGTTTATTCAATTATAACTCCCTTATTATATAGACTTTCTTCATAACGTCCTATAACTGGGTCTTATTTGAAAACGTTTTTTTATCACTGAATACAAATTATTGGTGTAATCAATTACTTATTCTTAAGTTTTAAACACGTTAGCTTTGAAAAATCTACCTTAAATTAGTCTTATATTTACAATAAATTCCATTAAAAGATACCAAAACAGCTATAGCAACAGCTTAAAATACCAATATTGGCTAATAATCAAGAGACACACATCAACAAGATAAAATCACACACACGCAAATAAACACACGAATACACACACTTTTTTCGTAAAACTTCACTAGACAACAACACAGACAACAATAGGAAGGAACCCCTAACATTTCCTTTTTTTGTGCGCTTCGCCAGCGTTATACCGCAATATGAACTGTAGATGTCTTGAGAGCTACCAGCCAGTTACAGCGCACAGAGCAGGGATTAAACAGAGCAATTACTTTGAATATACGTCTAATTTGCTGTCTTATATGTACTCTATAATATATCCTCTATTGACTTAGAATCCAAATGCACATGAGTTGTTACGATGAAAGACTAAGATGGGATGCTTCATTACCAGTAAAAAGTTTTTTTTATTATATTACAGTGGTTCTCGTCACTCACCGTACGAAACAAAGTAACGATGTTTTTTCGCTGGAATTCTGTGTAAATTTCAGTGTCATTGCTCGTTTAGGTCAGCATAAACAGTTTCAGCTTGACTCTACAACGTAGTAATATAAAGTATTTAGGTGACAATACTTTGCTTTTTAGTTAGAATTTAAAAAATATCATTAATCGGGGAAAAACCTACCTAGATAAACTAGGAAAGTGAAATACTATCTAAATACAAAATTTTATCCAAATCGTTAGTAGACCGTTTTCAAGATACTTATTAAATATATTTACGAGACATAAATCAGATACATATATTTATATAAGAGAGTTGAAAAGCATTTTAATAAAATATCAGTTCTACTTATTACAAAATGATTTATAAGAATTCTTCTTATTATCAAAATTATTATGAGAACTCTCTTTTATTTTTTTACACTGTACTAATTTAGATTTACATAACGTCTCTATGAGTCCTTCGAGATACATTATGTGGATCGTACAATTGCTGCCATGGAACCATATTTAATTTATTTAGGTCAGTATTTCGTTCATTGAAAGAATTGTTAAAAATGATACCGAAATTATCAATAAATGTACTTTAAAACATTAATCTTCAAATGGACAAAGCCTCTTTGAAAATTCATAATATAGAAAACAGTTGCTGTCAACTGTTTTGACCGATCTTTGGTTTATTTAGTTAATTCCTAACATTAGGCTAAAGTCAAAAGGGCTCAATTGTACAAGTTTAATATCTACACGAGCGATATTGGAAGCAATATTGTCTTCTTCTTGATCAATAGCTTGCGAAAACTTCCGATGGTTTGGAATGGACGCATTGTAGGAAGTATTTTCCTTAATCATCACTCTTGGTTAGCGAATTGCAGTTCCAGACGTCTCATACTGTTGACGTTGCTACACATGCTGGTCTAAATATTTTACGCCTGGCGTAAGCCAAGTAGTTATATCACCATCCATCGGTAAAGATATCACCCGAAACGACACCCGAACTAAATGGTATGGATCCTCTACACTATTCATCATAAGCGATAACGTGATGGTAAAGAATAAATACCACCTTAAAAATATACCAACATTTACAAAAGTTAGGCAATATTCCAAGAACAGATGAAACAGAACAAGATGAAAAAGATTTAAATTATAACTTAGTATACACGATTCAAATAACAATGTTATTCAACAGATATCAGAGAATTCACAATTCTAATTTTCCGCCAAAAGAGCAAACCGGGAGCACTAATTACGCCACGATCGCATCCTAACAAACGACTCACGGACAGACAGACAAACAAGCGGATTATCGCATGCAAGGCGTACGCCGGGGGCATCAAAGAGCGCCATCCATTTGCGAAATTTGTTTTTCCATTACTCAAATTGGGTTGGGCTTTGGGGTGACTTTTAGGTGCCTATGATGTGCCAACTTGCAGGCAAGAGGGTTGGTTACTTGCGAATCGTTCTAATATATCTCCTTTCGGCAGCATTGAATCTATTATTTCATAACACTGATGAAAAGTAAATCGAATTGAAAATAACAAAGGATTTTTTAAAGTAAAAATTTTAAATAATGACAAAACTTCAAACGAACGAGTAATTATGTAAGAAATTGTATCTTAATATGGAAACATCGCTTGATGTAAGTACATACAAAACTTTTACAATTGAGAAGTAAAGTGGCAAGTCCAAATTTGGATACATATGGAATGAAATATGGAATATTTCATTCAAATTAAATTAAAACCTGTGTTTTAATTTAATTGGAATGAAATATTCCATACCAATTAAAGATGTGCATTGAAAATCAAGTTTTATAAGCACTTTATCCAAAAATTTCCGTTATTTAAGAATAATATTTTGGTATTTGGTATATTTTCAGATATTTAGGTATATAAATTAAGTAAAAAACGTTTCCGGAAACTGATTTTTAAAACCATTGTAAAATTTAACATACGGATAAGAGGAGTATAACGACCAACGTAAGTCGTTTTCGATGAAAAGAGAATGATAGACAGAAAGGGAAATAAACATAGATTACGAAATCAAATTGCGTATCTATATACATTTGGGCGGTGCATATATATATATATATATATATATATATATATATATATATATATATATATATATATATATATATATATATATATATATATATGCAATGCTCAAAATTTACATTAATTGGTATCAAAACGAGAAGCATCGTGTTTATTTTAGTAGAGAAAAGGTAGTGTCTCAATATTTACTTAATATAAGCATGGAACAAGTAAAATTAAAAGTAGGTAATTAAATTAAACAAGAACTTTTTAGAATTTACTGCATTTTGCAATTCGGTATGTAAGCAAAATTGTCTTATAAAGATCTTATAAATTAGAGATTGCATTTATTTTATCAAGTACAGTATATAATAACACTGTATACAGTAGTACAATAAGCCATAGACTTATTATACTACTGTACGCAGTACCTTCTTTCTAGTCAAGTTATGTTGACCATAGTTACGCTACTACGAGGAACTGCCTTCCTAAAGTTTGGATTAAATTTAATTATCATAACAAAAATAATTAAAACTAGCTTGCCAGAGAGACGTTGTTCTGCCCTTTTCGACGACCCATTGTCATGTCCTACTAAAAAACCCTCAGGTCCTAATCTCCTCAGGAGTGACGACGCATCAGCATTTTGATTCATAATCGAGTATAGATATAGATTTCTATGGATCATAGCTTCTTGCTTTTCACTCATATTCTTTATAAAAATATAAAAAAGCCAGCGGGGTAGACGAAGTCTAAAGCCGTCCATATAGCACATCCGTAAAATATCTACGCAAACATGCTCGGTGGTTAAGGGTAGTCTTAATTTGGTCGATTTTAATTATATCGCCAAAGGTCGATAAACTATGGACCAGGGCGTTTTTTGTCGACTCTGTCATTTACCTCTGCAGCATAAAACTGCTTTGTTACTTTGTTCATTCAATCTTTCTACATTTTTTTGATATTTATTTACTAATGTGGGTACATACATTATTTTGCTTGCATATAATATGCAAATTAAATACTGAAAATCCCCAAATTAGGAAAAGAGTGATTTATACTTGGTAGAGCCACGCTATACGTGGTAGAGCAACGTTGCAGCTATAGTACGATTGTAGCAAGAATGGGTCGGCTCGACCGGGGTAAAACCACGCTCTCACAGAATACCAGCGTAAAATTGCTGCTGTGTTTCGTAACGTGAGTATAGATTTAGCCGGAACGAGGGATTTCATTTGGGTCCTCATGGGTAACGACATATCTGCACTTTGATTCATAAACGAAGATAAATGTATATTTTTATGGGCCACAGCATCTTACACTTAAACATCACTTACAATCAGGACTGTGTGCTCATTTGTCATCCTTCACCTATAGCAAAAAAATTACATATTTGTGCCATTTGCTGTAGAGACCATCGGTCCGTGGGGCCCACGTGCAGTGAAGTTCCTAAAGGAACTGTATCCACGACTTGTCACCGCCGCTGGTGATAAGAGGGCTGGTTCTTATCTCGCTCAAAGGCTAAGTACAGCTATTCAGCGAGGAAACGCAGCCAGCGTTCTTGGCACGATACCAAGGGGAACAGGACTTTATGGCAATTTAAATTTTTAGTTTTAGTTTTTCTATATTATAGTTTTTTTATATTGTGTGTAATGAATATTAATTGTAAATATTGTAATATAATAAAATAAACAAAAAATTCATAAAAACGAAATCAAGATCAAAAATCTAAATATCGCTAGTGTTATCTTTTTGCAGACGAAAACTGAAACAAATAAATTTTAATAACGTGGCCGCTTACGTTAATTGTTAAAACTAATAAATAACGGTTATTAATATCAAAGTAACCAAAAACGCTATTATACCAACTGGCTGGCTAGCAGCCAGGACGGCGCTGCAGCGGAATTAATTACAGCACTAACAGATGGTAGCTTTGCATCGCAGGTGCCCCACGTACGTTATTTTCTCTTAAATAGAAAAACTGTTATAAAATTTCATACTAATAGAGAATTAGGACTCTTTAACGCTTACTATGATCACCAATGAAATTGTTAATCGCAAGTTTAAGTACTGGTTTACCACGTGCTCGCCGGTGAGGAAAAACATCGTGAGAAATAAAGAATAATAATCCACAAACATGTGAATTCCGCCAAAATGCATTGGGGCAGCGCGCCGGACATTTGCTTGCCCTAAAACCCTCAGAAGTGAGAGGAGGCAATTGCCCAGCAGTGGGACGTATATACGCTGTAACTTGACTTTTACTAACGCTTACTATTGTCAATATGGCAGGATTGAAAGATTACCTTATCACAAAAATTGATAGGGGCGTACTCCGATGGTTTGGGCACGTTGAGCGAATGAGTGAAGACCGAATGGTGAAGAAAATATATAGCGCGAAAGTAAATATTAAAAGGTGTCGAGGTAGACCGAGACTAACTTTCGGAGACCATGTGAGCAAATTACTCGAAGAGGGGAAGGTCAAGAGTACTCGGATACCTAGACGTGCATGTATGAAGAAGATAATGAACCTGAAAGAAGCGAAAGAGTTACGTAAGGATCGTGACACTTGGTGATCTGTTCTCTCTGGCTACCCCGTTAGGGATTGTGCGTGAAGATAAGTAAGTAAGTTACTATTGTCAATATTTGTGAAATATTATTTAATTGCAACTGGAATATATTAAATAGGCCTTTACACCTATGACAATGATCATATCGTAACAAAAACGTTGGTGGCACGATACGGGAGCGGCAACATACTTGTATACCGCATTTCATAATATCTTAAACCATTCAATGAATGGTCCAAGCATAATATCGTAATGTACTCGTATTTTATTTCGTTCTGCATTAATTTGTATATTCTAATTCATTGGCTATTTTTCTATCCTACTAATATTATAAATGTAAAAGTTTATTCAGATGTTTGTAATGAAACTAAACAATATTTCGAATAACTAAACAGAATAGTCTATATTTTTGTACGAAAATGTTTTATTCTATCCCAAACAAGTCTTTTTAATAAATGCTGCCATAAAAATTCGTTGATTTTTAATTAAACGCGAGCGGAGCCGCAGACAAAAGCTAGAATTGAATAATTTAGCCATTGTGTTTTTATATAATTAGTACGAGTATATATTAGTAAAAGGTAAGTTATTTTACAAATGGTACCATAGACATTTGTCTAAAATTACACCAATTGAAAACATTAGACAGTATTTATGCCTGCAGCGTTTAAGTCTCACACCTGACGTTAGCGGAATATTTTCTCAAACCTTTCTGCCGGTTATGTCACTGGCGTTTCGAAATGTTAACTATGAGTAAATACAGAAATGGGATATTTTTTGGCACGTGATAAGTTCCGATGGAGGACAGAATTATTATTTTTCATGGAAAATTATTTTATTGGTGACATACTTTTTAACAGTGGTAGAGCCACGCAGCAGCTTTGCTGTTGCACGTATGGGCCGGCTCAAACCGGGGTGGTACCACGACCTCACAGAATACCGGCGTGAAGTGGAAGCTCTGCTTCCGCGTTTCGTCTGGTGAGTGCAGGTGGCCGGAGGCCCAAATCCCCCCCCCCCCCATCAACATGGTAGCGGAATTAAATAATGATAGACTACCCCAGGAGGGTACCAGCACCCCTGGAGAATCCCCCGCTGAGCATCCACGACCATGTTTCTCCACTTCTGAGCGTGGGTGCTCAGGCTGCCCCGCGTATTCTGGGGGGGGGGGGGGGCAAAATTCCGCTCAAGACTACAACTGCTCGGGGCAAACGCAGCAACAAAACCAAGGCGACCCCTGCCACGCCGTCCGTGAATTTCTGCAATATCAGGGGACTTCACTCTGACCTAAACGCCGTCCACTACCATTTCGAGACGGCGAGGCCGGCTCTGCTCTTTCTGACCGAGACGCAGGTGTCCTCTCCGGCTGATGTCTCGTATCTCTCCTACCCGGGGTACAAACTGGAACACTCCTTTGTGCCTCGGGCTGGAGTTTGCGTTTACGTCAGAGAGGACATCTGTTCTCGACGCCTCGGCAGACTTGAAGGTTCGGACCTGTCCATCCTTTGGCTACGCGTAGACAGCGACGACCATCCGCGCGTCTACGGGTGCCGCTATAGGTCCCATAGCGGTAATGCCGAAACAGACCGACTCTTCGACCACGTCCAAACGGCTGCAGATTCGTTGCTACAGCAGATCCCCTCCGCAGGGATCGTGATTCTCGGCGACTTTAACGCCCATCACGCCGAATGGCTCGGTTCACGTTTAACCGATCATGCGGGGAGATCTGTTCATGATTTTGCCTTGGCATATTGTCTGACACAACTGGTTACTTCGCCTACGCGGATTCCAGATGTGGAGGATCATGCACCTTCCCTGTTGGACCTTCTGCTGACCTCTCACCCGGACGCATATCAGATTTCCGTCGACGCCCCTTTAGGCTCCTCGGACCATTGTCTGGTCCGGAGTGTTGTGCCACTCACGCTGAAATCGCGGTTGCATTCTGCAGGCTGCCGCCGTGTTTGGCACTATAGGTCAGCCGATTGGGATGGGATGCGGTCTTTCTTTGCATCCTACCCTTGGGGGCGGGTTTGCTTCTCGCCGGATGATCCCAACGTTGTTGCGAATTCTGTTACTGATGTGGTACTTCAGGGTATGGAACTTTTTATTCCTTCCTCTGTGGTGCCCATTGGAGGCAAATCTCAGCCATGATTTGGTCGCTCCTGTAAAATAGCATCATGCTATAAGCAGGAGTGCTACCAAGCCTGGGTTGATGCATCAGCGTCCCGGGATGTAAACACCAGCGCTCTAAAAAATAAGTATAATTTCGCCTCTAGGTCCTTCAAAAGAGTCATTGCCAAGGCAAAGTCAGAGCACATAGGCAGAATTGGCGAGAAACTAGTTGGACTTCCTTCTGGAACCCGTGCATTCTGGTCTCTCGCCAAGGCTGTCCAGGGGAATTTCTGTCAGCCATCTCTTCCATCTCTGCACAGGGAGGACGACTCACTGGCCCATACTGCAAAGGAGAAAGCCGATCTTCTAGGCTCTTTCTTTGCGTCTAACTCGACTCTCGATGACGGGGGGAGTACGCCGCCGACCATCCCGCGGTGTGAGTGCTCCATGCCGAAAGTGCAGTTCACACAGCGCTCGGTTCGCAAAGCACTCCTCTCCCTGGACATCCACAAGTCGAGTGGGCCTGACGGAATCCCCCCAATTGTGCTGAGGACGTGTGCTCCAGAGTTGGCACTGGTTTTAACGCGTCTTTTCCGGTACTCCTACTCCCTAGGCGTAGTCCCAAAATCATGGAAGACGGCTTTCGTCCATCCGATCCCTAAAAAAGGCGACCGCTCGGACCCGTCCAACTACCGGCCAATCGCCATCACCTCCTTGTTCTCCAAAACAATGGAGTCCATTGTAAACTGCCAGCTCATGAGGTACCTTGAGCATCACCAGCTGATTAGTGACCGCCAATACGGTTTTCGCCGTGGTCGGTCAGCTGGTGATCTTCTGGTCTACCTCACTCACAGATGGGCGGAGGCAGTAGAGTTCAAGGGGGAGGCATTGGCCGTTAGTTTGGACATTGCGAAGGCCTTCGATCGGGTTTGGCACAAAGCGCTTCTTTCGAAGCTCCCTTCCTATGGGCTTCCCGAGAAATTGTGCGATTGAATCACCAGCTTTCTTGCAGATCGGAGCATCAAGGTCGTTGTAGACGGTGCAAGCTCCGATTGCAAGCCTATTAATGCTGGTGTTCCACAGGGCTGCGTGTTCTGCATATCAATGATATGTTGCATACCCGTAACATTCATTGCTATGCGGATCATCGGCCGGTGTAAAGAGCATCACTGGTGATGCTCTTTACACCGGCCGAGCCAATATTTCTCGGGAAAACGTCTCCGAGTGCCGGGACAAACTTGTGTCTGAAGTCGAGTCTTTGCTGAGCAGAGTCTCGGATAGACACAAGTTTGCGCGTTAACCGCTAAAAAGAACCCCTTTGTCGTATCCCCTCAGTTTCAAGGCACTCCCCATGTTGCCTCAGCCAGTATCGGAATCCTCGGCGTCGACATATCGAGTGACGTGCAGTTTCGTGGTCACTTGGAAGGGAAGGATAAATTGGCCTCTAAAAAGCTTGGCGTGCTCAGCAAAGCGGGACAGTATTTCATGCCGGCACACCGCCTGCAACTTTACAAGGCGCAGGTTCGGCCGCACATGGAATACTGTTCCCATCTCTGGGCTGGGGCTCCCCAGTACCAGCTCCTTCCACTTGACCGCATCCAGCGCAGAGCGGCTCGAATCGTCGACGACAGAGTGCTTTCCAATCGGCTCGATTCACTGGCGCTGCGAAGAGATGTTGCATCTCTTTGCGTATTTTATCGCATCTATCACGGGGAGTGCTCTGAGGAATTGTTCGGATTAATCCCAGCCGCCAAATTTCGTGAACGCACGACGCGGCAAACGTCCCGATACCATCCACACCATCTGGATGCTTGGTGGTCCACCACTGTACGTTTCACAAGGACTTTTCTTCCACGTACAACCTCTCTGTGGAATAGTTTACCACCGGCGATTTTTCCGGACCGATACGACCTGGGGACCTTCAAGAAAAGAGCTTACTCCTTTCTAAAGGGCCGGCAACGCACCCGCAATTCTCCTGGTGTTGCGGTTGATCATGGGCGGCGGTAGTCACTTAACATCAGGTGAGCCGCATGCTCGTTTGCCCCATCTTCTATAAAAAAAATACTTATAACTTTTTAACCCGGCTTTTTGACCGATTTAAAAAAAAGAAGAAGGTTCTCATTTCGCTTGTAAATACTTATATTTTTATACATGTTACTTATTCGTTTTTGAACAGACTTGAATCCCTTTTTTATTAAATATAGGTTAGAATATATACACATAAATTTTATACCTCAGAGTGGAATAATGGGGAGCGAAGAATTTAATGTAAATATTTAGCTGACTTGAATAGAAGAACCGACAACCAATGGAGAAGAAAGGTTCTCGAGTGGCAGCCTCGTACCTGTAGGCGTAATGTAGGGCGGCCTCCCACTATATGGAGTGACGACCTGGTAAATGCAGGAATTCAATAGATGCAGGTGGCTCAGGACCGTGCTTTGTGACATTCCATGGGAGAGGCCTGGCTTTAGCAGTAGATTTGTGAAGCACTGTTGCGATGATGATGAAGATGATGATGGTTTAGATAACCTTCTGGTTATTACTATTGAACTTGATATTCCTTGGACCACTTAAAACGTTAACAAAACAAAACTAAAAATAATGATATAATTTCCACGTAATAGTTTCCGAATTTGAAGCCTCAATTGTTCAGTACACTATGTCTGCAACGACTTATGCAGATGCTATACGCTATATCGCTTCCAAGCTGTTCCTAAAATATTTTTTTTAAATATTTTGTAACCATTCACAATGTAAAATATTTTTTAAAGCTGGGTTTCTTCCTGATTTTTCCCAGGACAGACGTTTTTTCCGAACCAGTGGTAAAGTAAAAAATTGACTTTCAATAAGAATTACTTGAAATCTATATTGAATAAAAATTATTTTATTCTATTCCATCCTATTGTAGAAATTATTTTATTCTTTTTTAGTTTTTGAAGTTTTTTAACTCTTTGATAAAAATATAATTTTGATACCAAATTCGAATCGAATATTCGATGCAGGTGTTTGTGGCAATAATCTACTTAATGTATTTTTCAACAGTGAGTGATGAACCAGAAAAAGAAGAGAGAGCTATGTTCAATATTTACATAACAACTGTCATTTTGATTAAACATTGATCAACGATACAGTACGATCATTATTTTTTACCGCCTCGACCAACACAGCTCCACGAATTTTCCAATTTGTCAAAACATAACCCCTAAGCAATTACTCATGAATATTCCGATCGAGGAGTTAATCTATACGTGAACGAACATTTTAACGATGAAATGCTCCAAACATTCGTTACCCGGAATGTTCAGTTGCTTCATATATAATTTATCAATTTTCTTTATAGAATAGGGTGACAAACGAGCACACAGTCCACCTGCTGGTAATTGATTGTTGCGGCCCATAGACATCTACAACTATCCTCGATAATGAATTAAAATTCCTAAGACTAGACTAAGATGCCTCGTTTCCAGTAAAAAGGATCTCCGGTTCTCTACACTCACCATACGAAACAGCTTTACGCTGGTATCCTGTGAGAGCGTGGTCCTACCCCGGTCATGCCGATCCATTCATGCTACAACTATACTATTAATATAACTGCAGCATGGCTCTACCACGATGTAATCAATATTACTATTACTATATGTTTATAATTATAATAACTAGATGATAGAAATTCTTTTCTGCCCCGGAGTCCGTCTGGTAAGGTAATAATACCGCGATGTAAACAACGTTTAATGCCATCTGTTGGCGATAGCGCAAACTAAGTTACTTGCGAGGTATAAGGACCAGTATAATTACAAACAGTGAGGGATCTCATCTTCTTCTTTAGAGATAACTACGCTTCTCTGTAGACTTCTTAGTTTGAAGTTGCTTATAGACGTCCATGGACTGCTGTAGACACTTACCGTCACGTGGGCTGGTAGTTCGATTGGTAAGTTCAAATGGTAAGACAGATGCCGGCAAATTATTTCACTCCTTTGCTGTACGTATTGCCGACGAAGCAAACTAAGTAGTCTTAATTCTTACGATTATTTGCGAGCCACGGGCAGTTGCAGCCGAAACCAAACAAGGTAGATTTATAACACCATATAGAATACCTCATTCGGGTTATCATACTCGTTATTTGACGTGTAGTGGCAGAATAATAAAATCCGATTCCCCATATCATCCCATGAGTGTCGTAAGAGGTGACGATGGTAAAGTAAAACTGGAGGTAGGCAGCGATATTTTCTGGATTATAAATCATATCATTGTGGTTGGCCTATGTTTCGCAATTGACTTTCTATAGTTTTTTTAGAGGATAAGGGTGACGAAACGAGCACGCAGTCTACCTGATGATAAGTAGTTGCGAATCAAAATGCAGATGCGTTGTCACCCGTGAGGACTAAGATGGAATACCTCGTTTCCAGTAGAAGAGGTATCCGGTTCTCTATACTCACCATACGAAACACAGCAGCTTTATGCTGCTAATTTACGCTGGTAATCTGTGAGAGTGTGGTTTAATACCCGGTCAAGCGACCCATTCGTGCTATAACTATGCTACTAATATAGCTGCATCATGACTCCAATACGTATAATAGTCTGATAGTCTATGATGAATGAATTAATTAATTAATGTGACATAATGTGACAAAATATAACGACTAAATGGGTCTCTTAATCTTTTAAGCCCATAGGTATTCATGACAAATTCCACAAACGTCATGGGCCTAGCCTATCTATTAAATCACAGTTATCTGCATGATTGATTGCCTGTGTATGCAAAAAGCGCGGGAATCCATCACAGTCGCTCCGATGTGTTGCCCTATTCGATTAAAAATTCGTGAATTCTTTGAATATGAGAACGAATCGTAAATTGCCAATTTTAGTGAAACCTCCATGATTATCTTTTACCCGTTTCTGTATTAAATACAAAATAGACATTTGCACATTAACATTTTAATAGAACTTAGGTCATAATTTTTTATTCATTACAGCCTGTCAAAAATGACAGCTAAAATAGGCCAAATTAATTGCCATTTTTTATCAGTGAGTTTTTCCGTATTTGCCACACTTGGCAGACAGGTTGACAACCGCAGTTTTTTATCTTGAGTCGTTATCAGCAAGGTGCTGCAGTTGCAGGAGATGAGTTCATCGCCTGTTTCGGTTCCTTTTTTCGTCTCTTACGACAAACACTCTTACTCTCTCAACACGGACAAGCACGGAACGATATGCGGTAGTGGATATTCTTACACCGCGTTACACAACTTTATTCCGTCGATTTGGTGTTTCTATATTAATAAGAAACAGATTCATGCAATAACATTTTAATAGAACTTAATAAGAAGCATTCGTATTTCTATAGAAGTGAGGGTGACAAACTAGGACACAATTTCCTTGATGGTAAGCGCTTGTTGTGACCCATAGACAACGCCATCTATCCTCGATTAAGAATTAAAATTCAGATGCTTTTTTCCCTGAAGATTAAGATCTCCAGTTCTTATCACCCATAACTTAAGCAGCAGAATTGTTCCGCAGGTATTCTGTAAGAACGTGGTAACTGAATCCCTAAGCACTCCTAGTGAATACACGAGCCACTTGGGTTCGAACCTAGCCGGATTCAATTTACCACGTGCTTACGTAAAGGAGAAAAATCATTGTTTTCTACTTTATGTAAGTACGTTTCTTTCTAAAACCAGCAAACTCTAATATCAGGCCTCTTACCTCTGCCCAGATGTGAGACTCATATAGGCTGTAATTTTTACTTTACTCTGTGCGAGTTTGACCCTTCCACGGTCGGATTGACCCATTCGTGTTACAGACATAATCTGCAACGTAGCTCAACAAAAATATTTAAATATCAAGTTCTAAAATGAAAACAAAATTCGCAAATTTTATGTTTGCAATGGGTACTGATCGGAGTCGGCTACCAGCTATTTTGCGGACCGATACGAGTTATAGACTTTCATAAAATAAGCCTACTCTTTTTTAAAAGTCGCTGACCTGTTTGCTCCTGAAATTCAGGTCTTGCAGATGTTCAGGGACTGCGGTGATCACTTACCATCAAATTTTATATCATAATGTCAAGCGTGGTCATTTGTCCCTTTTTCTGTAAAAAAAGGCCGCCTTCAATCTCAACATATAAAAATACTAGTTGATCCTAAAAGAATAAGATAATAGCACTAGAAAAACTGTTCCAATCCTTATCCGCCCCGCTTCGCACGGGTTATTTCTGAATCTCAACAACAGCGCCACTACCAGGTGAAACTTTCAGAACTATCCAAGTGATCCCATAAGTACTCTCTAAAAGTTTCATCAAAATCGGTTAGAATTACGAACGCACACGCACACCCAACTTTTATATATAAAGATAAAAACAAATCTATAATAGTAGAAGATCCCACTATCACGCAACAGCAGTTTAATAGTTACCTGATTGATGAGTAAATATCCAATAAGTATATATCTCTGCAATATAGTATACGTTTCTTGTATAGCTTTTTGTCAAAAACATCATATTTTCAGTAAAAACGTTTTGATTTTAATTCGCAATTTTAATAGTCAGTGTTAATTATAGTTAGTCTAATCATGCTCGAACTGGCGGCGAAAATTACAGGCTGTATCTCAAACGGCCTTTGACTATTTAATTAATTTTAAATTCTAGATGTACAATGTACATTTTTAGATGTCTTTATTAAAATGCAAAATCAATGGACGTATTTCGATTTATACATTTATTAAACATGCATTACATAAATATAGGTACATACATTTTTCAAAAACAAATTGTTTCATATAAGGTTTTTTATATTAACCACTGATAACCTGGTAAATCAGAATATGTAATTCTGATATTAATAACTCCTGGGACAATGCCATGTGTGGTGGCGGGATAAAAGAATTGGATGTCGTTAGAGTCGACTATGGGGAGTACTAGAAAATCAATATGCTTTCTGACAGATTGCGGTATAAGCATCTCGTTTTTGCCAGACAATCAAAACGCAGAAGCGTGATGATTAACGCTATTCTCCATATAACGGGAGAGACAAATGTCCAGCGGACTGTTACGAGCTCATAAAGAAGTAGAAGAAAGGAGAATTTCTCGGACCAGAAAGAGATCATTTTTTACCATCACGTTCCGTAGTTTGCCCGTATTTAAGGCCACTTAAGTTACTAATCACGACAATTCTTGTATATATCTTGTAATTCTATGATATGTCTTTCCTAATGTGGTGTTTTTAATTGTAATTTACTATGTAGTGGTGTTGGGATCAGGGATAGTGCGCGCAATTGAGGGAAGGTGGTAAGTGCTCCACAAACTTGGTAAGATACATCTTTTTAATTTTACTACGCAGATCTTAGTAAATTCTTTTTTACCATTTTATTAATTCTGTAAGGCTTTAGCTACGATGTACGGGATTGCAAGAAGCCACTGTGAGAGATTGCAACTTTGCTTTTTCTAATTACAGTTGCGGCGGTCGTATTTTCTTGGCACTGGTCCACACTGCAGTTTAATACGCTGTTATAATTCAATTTCATTGTTTGACACAATAATTTATAATACTTTTGTGAATGTTACACATTGGATACAACTTATTTTACAGATTTTTAACGCGTTTAGTTAAATTTTAAAGTAACGCTTTAGAGCATCCACGGGTACTGGTGTTTGACGTCTTGATGTCATCGTTCACAAAGGCTACGTTCAAGTTTTAAATATTATTTTGATTCGATCCAGGCAGAACGAGCTTATAGTTTCTTGAAGTCTTATGGAGGTATGCTTTGATTTGTTTTTAATTTTATTAATAATGAAAACCCACGCAGACGGTAGCACCCAGCCACCTTTTTTATTGAAATTAGGTTAATTTAAAATTTCTATAATCTCCCGAATCATGCTTGGTAGCAATCGGTGTTTATTTACGAAGATTTGTGATCTATTTAATCCAATGTAGTAGCTGAGACGATCTGGATCAAGTTCACTAGTGCAGATTTCCGGAGCTTCGATACTACACGTCATCTATTATTTTCTTGTTTGTCCTTTATAATCAAGTGTAATCACAGTCACAATCAAGCCTTCTGCATTGGAATTTAATAAATTTAAATTAAACACGATAAATTCCGTAAAAGTAGTTTTTTTTAAATCTGATATCACACAGGCTGAAATTCAATGCGAGAGGTAAGCTTCCCCGAGCCGACTCATACGTACAGTAACCATAACAGCTCTACCACGTTTAAAATGTTGTCCATCTTACTAAGCGTTTCAGGTTTTCCATGTCACGTGGAGATTAGGTCTATTTTCAGTAGTGGATTTTTGATAGGCTGTAACGATGATGAATAATGATGACGATAAAAAGGATGTACCATCATTACCTTAAACTTTTTTCGAAATTCTCTCATTTTCATTGATTACTTGCAACGCTGCATCCTGCTAATTAACGAAAGAAAAAAAGATACAGACTCACTTTCAGTGTCAGTTATCTATGTAGCGAACTATGCTTAGCGTGAGTAGGAACTCTTTTAAGAAACACGTGGCGTATTATGGGAAATTGAAATTTAAAAAAAAAGGTTTTACACTAATATATAAAAAAATTTAATAAAGATCTACTTTATAAGTCGTTTACACTAAATATTCGTTACAACAACGCTTACATCCATTAAGGCAATGTAACAGCGAAAATAACAAGCAAACATTTTCGGTAATATTATAACAGGAGCACCTTGCTACATTTCCACGGTACATTTGCGGCGCAATCCATTGCTATCAAATGCAGAGGGTACAATGTAATGTATGTGCCACTTAAGCTAATACCCCCGCCAAATAGGGAACAATATAGACAAGCCTGAGAAAACTGAAGAAACAGCGAAACATGTTCGGTCTAATGATAATTTGTTATTGCCTTATTTACTGTTTAAACATGGTATTTGGAACAATACTAGTAAATAAACTATCTTTATCTTGTAAAATTTTCCAACCTTTTTATATAGAATAAGAGTGACAAACGAGCACCCAGTTCACCTGATGTTAAGTGGATACTGTGGTCCATAGACATCTACATTTATCCTCGATTAAGAATCAAAACGCAAATGCGTTTTCACCCCCGAGGACTAATAGTGGAATACCTCATTTCCAATAAAAATGTTAAACCGGATCTATACACTCACCTGCTATTTTACGCTGGTATTCTGTAACAGCGTGGTCCTTCCGTCCGACCCATTCGTGCTACAACCATAATATAGTTGCAGCGTGGCTCTACTACGTGTAACCTACTGTAAATTGAGGTTTTTATATACTCATATTTATCTCTGTGTCTTACCGTTCTCTTCAAGTTAGACTTATTTACTCCTCTGTTGGTTTTCGAACAATCTTAGTCTCCCAGTGTAAATTATAAAACAAAGTTTTCTTTAAGAATTTGATTAATTTTCTCTTCATTTCCGAGCAACTTTTGGTCACAATGGTCACTTGATTTTTCCGAAAATCTATTGGTTGAATAAATATATATTTACACTATTTGTCTTCAATTCCTTCACATCCTCATTCACTTCTATATCTTCATTAACGTTGGAAATATTTTCTTTGATCTCCAAATAAATTTTCTGCGGTCAAATTTGACGACGGATTTTTTAGATCCGCACTACCAATACCTTCGACTATTATGGAAGTAACCTTCCTCTTTGTATCGAAAAATGAGAATAGTATGTATAGCATTAGTATAAAAGTGAAAATATAGTAACAATGTTCTTCCAAAAACAATGCGAAATAGGAAGCTGGATTCATATTATATACACAAGAAAACTCACGAATTTGGTTCAAGAGAAAAGCGTGAAGAATAACTTTAATTCAATTATCTACTTAAAAAAAACACTTTTGAATGTATCTCTTGTTTGAACTCCGTTTCTAAACTTGGCCAGAAATATTATTCAGATTTACATAAAACGCGTCTGTTGTTAATGAAGAACAATATCTTGTAGTAGTAATTATAAGTTGATCAGCGATAAGATAACTCAAATATATAGATTATTATTATCCTAATATCACAGTAAGCTATGCCTAATATACAAAGATTCGACTACATAGGTCTTAACAAGATCTTTAAATTTTTAACGGACATTTGACATAAGAGTAGATAATTTTAGAAATAAGATTCAAAGATGAAAGAGGTTACTTATATTTCTTTAACGTCCATAGTATTATATCTTTTTCTTCTTATAGTTCTTTCTTATATATATATATATATATATATATATATAATCAATTGTTGTCCGTTAGTCTCGTTAAAAATCAAAAACGGCTCAAACGATTTTGATGAATATTTTTATTAGTTGGACCTGATATGCATGACATGCTACACCGAAACATGGTAGAGACATGCTACACCTAAACATGGTAGAGACATAATGATTTCTTAAATTTACGCGAACACTACACATTGAATAAAACTATTATTTACGGATTTTATCGCGTTTAATTACATTAATTTATTGTTATTATTATCCCGACGTTTCGAGTGCTTTACAGCGCCCATGGTCACGGGGGGGACTGAGATGTTTGACGTCCCAATGTCATAGTTAGTCCGGCTACCTTCAGTTTTTGAATATTAATTTTTGGTCCGATTTACGCAAAACGAGCTTATAGTATCACGGAGTCTTGCAGTGGTATGCTTGGGTTTGGGTTTAATTTTGTTAATTATAGGATCCCAAGCAGATGGTAGCACCCAACCATCTTCTCTATTGAAATTTGGATGTTTTTTAATTTCAATAGCCTCGCGGATCATCCTTGGTAGGAATCGGTGTTCTTTTGCGAGAATTTGTGGTTTATCAAATCTAATGTAATGGTGGGGACGATCTTGAACATGTTCGCAGACTGCAGACTTCCCGGAGCGTCGGTGCTTCACATCAGCTATATGTTCCTTCACGCGGGTTTTTATAGATCTCTTTGTTTGACCTATGTAAGAGAGACCACATTCACAATCTAGCTTGTACACACCTGCATCTTGTAGAGGAATATTACATTTGATGGATGGTAAAAATTGACTAATCTTCTTCAGCGGCTTGTAGTATGTCTTAATGGACGCTCGCTTCAAGATGTAGCCAATCTTGTCCGTGACTCCTCTAACATATGGTAGTAGAGCAGGCGCGCGCTCGACTGTGGCCGGCTTCACTCGTTCACTGTGACGTAGGCGCGGGACCCGAAGCTTGTTGTCTTGCAATACTTGCTTGACATGCTGAAGCTCCGCAGCCAGATGTTTTCTGTCACAGATCCCTCGTGCTCTCTGAAACAAAGATTTACCCACGGTAGCTAACTGTGAAGGATGATGGTGAGATTCACCATTTAGATATCGGTTGGTATGGGTCTTTTTCCTATACACAGTGTGACCAATAGTGTTATCAGGATTTCGGATGACTAAAACATCTAGGAAAGCTAAAGAATTATTTGCCTCTAACTCCATTGTGAATTGTATTTTAGAGTTTATGGAGTTAAGGTGGTCTAAAAATGCAGTTACTTTGTCAGATGGTAAAATTGTGAAAGTGTCATCTACGTACCGCTTGTAGAACCTTGGATTTACAGGAGCAGTAAGAAGGGCTTTCTCCTCAAAGTCCTCCATGAATATGTCGGCGACTATGGGAGACACAGGTGAGCCCATCGCCACACCATCTACTTGCTTGTAGAACTCCTCCTTCCACAATACATAGCCAGATGTGAGGCAATGTTCAAGTAGTATTGCATATTCTCGAGGCATGTTATTTTCTTCTAGCTTCCTAGTTACAATTGAGATGCAGTCCACAATAGGTAGGCATGTAAATAGTGACTGAACATCAAAACTGACCATAGTTTCATTGTTAGCGAGATGTAGGTCTTTTATCTCACTCACAAAATGGTATGAATCCTTTGTGTGTGCTCTGGTATGTCCTCTCAGTGGTGATAGTATTTTTGCTAAGTATTGTGCCAGCTTATAAGTTGGTGAATCGATCTGGCTCACTATGGGACGTAGTGGAGCGTTTGGTTTGTGTATCTTCGGTAACCCATACAACCTCGGTGGTTTGGCACATGATGGTATTAGCGAATTCACGTCGAGATTTAATTTTTCGGAGTATTTCTTTATTAAATCGCTAGTTGTTTTAAGCGTGTTAGTTGTAGGGTCTGTTTTGACCTTTTTATATGTACTTTCGTCCGATAAAAGTTGTTGTATTTTAAAATTATATTCCGACGCCTCCATTACCACCGTAGCATTTCCTTTATCCGCGCGGAGAATCGTGAGTTCTGGTCTGTTCCGTAAGTTATTTAGCGCTATAAATTCGTCTTTGGGAAGGTTTGGTTTCGGCACTGAACTACGCCGTAACAAGGACGAAATATCTTGACGTATGGCCTCCAAATCTTCCTTACCGATATTATTCTTAAACAGACAATCCCCAACACTGCAGATAATTTCTTCGTACGGGATTTTTCGCGGAGTTAATGCGAAGTTCATTCCCTTCGCTAATACTTTCATTGTCGGTTCGTCCAGTGTATGTTTTGACAAATTATAGACAGTGCGTTGTTTATAGTTTGCGTCTATGGTCAACGGTTGTTTATTGTTCTGGCGTTGACTTGGATGTTTGGCATTTGATTTGATCGTTAATTTTTGGTATTTTTCTATTTGTTTATTTTTGCATTCATTGTATTTTGATGTTTCTCGTTTGTTTAAAGTTTCGATGCAATTATTAAAATCAAATGTCGTTAAAATTGTCTTTAGTTCACTGGACAAATTGTCTATGGTGTTGTTTATGAAATGTAAATCGAACCGTTTCTGCTGAATCACCGTCCGTAACAACTTTTTACTTGCCTGATTTATGATCTTAGTGCTTCCTCGAATGTCCTTCTTTGTTGATATTTTGACACACGTAGGAATGAGATTATGGTCTCTGCATCTCTTCAAGAAATTTAAAGATGTTATATATCTTGCGCGCTTGGTTTTAAGATCTTCTAATCGGCGAATTTTATTTGCTATTACCAGTCCGTACTGGTTCACATAATGATTTCTTAAATTTACGCGAACACTACACATTGAATAAAACTATTATTTACGGATTTTATCGCGTTTAATTACATTAATTTATTGTTATTATTATGCCGACATTTCGGGTGCTTTACAGCGCCCATGGTCACGGGGGGGACTGAGATGTTTGACGTCCCAATGTCATAGTTAGTCCGGCTACCTTCAGTTTTTGAATATTAATTTTTGGTCCGATTTACGCAAAACGAGCTTATAGTATCATGAAGTCTTGCAGTGGTATGCTTGGGTTTGGGTTTAATTTTGTTAATTATAGGATCCCAAGCAGATGGTAGCACCCAACCATCTTCTCTATTGAAATTTGGATGTTTTTTAATTTCAATAGCCTCGCGGATCATCCTTGGTAGGAATCGGTGTTCTTTTGCGAGAATTTGTGGTTTATCAAATCTAATGTAACGGTGGGGACGATCTTGAACATGTTCGCAGACTGCAGACTTCCCGGAGCGTCGGTGCTTCACATCAGCTATATGTTCCTTCACGCGGGTTTTTATAGATCTCTTTGTTTGACCTATGTAAGAGAGACCACATTCACAATCTAGCTTGTACACACCTGCATCTTGTAGAGGAATATTACATTTGATGGATGGTAAAAATTGACTAATCTTCTTCAGCGGCTTGTAGTATGTCTTAATGGACGCTCGCTTCAAGATGTAGCCAATCTTGTCCGTGACTCCTCTAACATATGGTAGTAGCAACTGCATTTTTAGACCACCTTAACTCCATAAACTCTAAAATACAATTCACAATGAAGTTAGAGGCAAATAATTCTTTAGCTTTCCTAGATGTTTTAGTCATCCGAAATCCTGATAACACTATTGGTCACACTGTGTATAGGAAAAAGACCCATACCAACCGATATCTAAATGGTGAATCTCACCATCATCCTTCACAGTTAGCTACCGTGGGTAAATCTTTGTTTCAGAGAGCACGAGGGATCTGTGACAGAAAACATCTGGCTGCGGAGCTTCAGCATGGCAAGCAAGTATTGCAAGACAACAAGCTTCGGGTCCCGCGCCTACGTCACAGTGAACGAGTGAAGCCGGCCACAGTCGAGCGCGCGCCTGCTCTACTACCATATGTTAGAGGAGTCACGGACAAGATTGGCTACATCTTGAAGCGAGCGTCCATTAAGACAGAACCGACCGCTGAAGAAGATTAGTCAATTTTTACCATCCATCAAATGTAATATTCCTCTACAAGATGCAGGTGTGTACAAGCTAGATTGTGAATGTGGTCTCTCTTACATAGGTCAAACAAAGAGATCTATAAAAACCCGCGTGAAGGAACATATAGCTGATGTGAAGCACCGACGCTCCGGGAAGTCTGCAGTCTGCGAACATGTTCAAGATCGTCCCCACCATTACATTAGATTTGATAAACCACAAATTCTCGCAAAAGAACACCGATTCCTACAAGGATGATCCGCGAGGCTATTGAAATTAAAAAACATCCAAATTTCAATAGAGAAGATGGTTGGTTGCTACCATCTGCTTGGGATCCTATAATTAACAAAATTAAACCCAAACCCAAGCATACCACTGCAAGACTTCATGATACTATAAGCTCGTTTTGCGTAAATCGGACCAAAAATTAATATTCAAAAACTGAAGGTAGCCGGACTAACTATGACATTGGGACGTCAAATATCTCAGTCCCCCCCGTGACCATGGGCGCTGTAAAGCACCCGAAACGTCGGGATAATAATAACAATAAATTAATGTAATTAAACGCGATAAAATCCGTAAATAATAGTTTTATTCAATGGTAGAGACATGCTACACTTAAACATGGTAGAGACATGCTACACCTAAACATGGTAGAGACATGCTACACTTAAACATGGTAGAGACATGCTACACCTAAACATGGTAAGACATGCTTCACCTGAACATGGTAGAGACATGCTACACCTAAACACGGTAGAGACATGCTACACCTAAATTATGTGTTGAACAAGTGACTCAGCTCGAATGGGGAAGGATCACACTCTTATAGAATAATAGTGTGAAATGGCAGTTTGATTCTGCCATGTATCGTGTGGTGAGTGAAGAGAACCCGGTATCCTTTTTACTGAAAATTAGACATTCCTTCTTAGTCCTCATGGGTGACAACGCATCTGCATTCTGATTCGTAATCGAGGATAGATGTAGATGTCTATGGACCAAAGCAACCACTTACCATCATGTGGACTGTATGCTCGTTTATCGCTCTTATTATATATAAAAAAAAATATTTATAATAAATATTCAAAATTCTATCAGAATAAAACTTAAGGATCAGTGAACAGCCTCTTAGTTAACACTATATGTATCTCAGTGTAGAACAATGGATTCTGTACACTTATTAAGTTCATTTCAAAGCAGAGATATTTTTGGTTAATTCCAACTGAAAAAATTAAATTATATATATATATAATACGGAGACACTCATTACTTTAAACAACTTACACAGAACTTCTCATTTGAATGCACGCAAATCGCGACCGTAAAGGTACATCCTCACTAAAACGCGTTGCAGAAATGCAAAGGAGATGGAGGGACATAAAATGAATTAATTGAACGGGTTCTAAAAGTAAATCAGACTTGGAACGTGGTATCTTATGAATTTCTATTAGTTAGGTACGGATCTGGGAATAACATTTCTGTAATAAACTCTAGCGGTCTAGCCGCCGCTTTTACCTTTGGTAGTTTTGGGAAATTATTCAGACTCTCACAGGGTTTCATGAATCGATCTGCGATATCCAATTTCTGTTAGTACCTATCTTATAATTTTTAATATCTTACCATTGTTTTCTTGTTCATCATTTTACAACCATTAAACCGAAAATTATATTTCAGATTTTTGATGTACATACATAAATATATTATCTTTGAATGAGGTTCATATTTCGAATAGAAGATTTAAGCCTGGTGGTGGTGGTCTTCAATATAGATCTCTCGTACGCACCACAGGTACTTTACGTGCATCATCTCTAAATGAGATATCATCAGGAGAAATATACTGCGATGGGTAACTCTTGATAAAAGCTATGTAGTTTCAACTTAGTCGTGATAAAAATGATGATAAAAAATGATGCCGTTGATATACTATTTATATTAAATATTGAAAAAGTAAATAAAGAAAACTTCTTAATTGGAAGGGCACGGATCTGTGGGTGATCACCATCATTATCATCATCATGATACCCACTCATTGTTTCAGTAACAGTTTACATATACAGGACTTGGAACTGTTATTTTACTTTATGTAAAATTTGGGACCGATTTAAGAATCACCAGGTAAAAGTACACTACGTTGTCAAGATGTTACAATTTATTAGATAAGATCACGGACGGTCGTATTTATATGTGGTAGAGCTACGCTGCAGCTATTTTATGGTTGTAGCACGTCGACTCAGCCAAGGAAAGACCACGTTCTCACAGAATACCAGCGTAAAATAGCTTAATAGTGCTGGAGACCTATTTTTACAGAAAACATGGCATTCCATCTTAGTCCTTAGGGGTGACAACGAATCTGCGCTTTGATTCTTAGTCGAGGATAAATGTAGACGTCTATGGGCCACAGCATCCAATTACCATCAGGTGGACAGTAAGCTTGTTTGTCACCCTTATTCTATTAAAAAATGTAAAAAAAACCGTGGGTAAACTATTAACATTGTTTTTTTTTTCTCTCAGATTATACCCACCTTCTAGCTGTTTCTACTAAAGAATCGAGAAAGAAAGAAAATAGTCACTAGTTACATGCTTTATCATCAATGGATCACGGCACATTACTTGATATGGAAAGCTTGCGAATAGCCGTAGGATAATATTAAAGAGCTGGTTAGTTGTCACGTCAAGGTTCTCTGAATTACGTAATCCGAAGGGCTCTTGTCTCTATAAATGTTCCCTTAGTCCCTTAAGAGAGAAGTAAAGCCCTCGTGTGGGATGCTACGCGTATAGACACTTTGGCAGCCTATCATATCAGGGGTACTTCGTTTAAAGCCGGGACATCAGAAACAGCTAAACTCAGTAAGTGGCGTAACGCAAGTATGATCCTCTGAAAGAAGACTTCATATTTGTGCCATTTGCTGTAGATCCTATCGGTCTGAACTGTAACTACGACTTGTCGTCACCTCTGGTGATAAGGCGTCTGGATCTTTTCTCGCTTAAAGTTAAGTACAGCCATTGGTTACTTATACATATATATTGTATATATTAACGTAATGTAAATAAATGCCGTTAATTAAAAAAATATTATGCATTACAAACTTTTTAGAATAACATTATTTTATATAAAAAATGTGAGTTAAAATGCTAGACGAAAATAATACTCGACAGAGAGTCATAGATCAACAGGGACCACGGACGGCGGAGGGAATTAGCCATATCGTTTTTTCCCAATAAAGAACTGTCTGTGGGAAATCTACACACACAAAAACAATCATCTGTCACTACGAAACTCATATATAAGAATTAAAACAATATACTAACAACTTTACACACACATGGATACATTATAACACTATCGCTCGGTGGCAACGACAACTCGGATCAGTCTTTCGACCGATCCACATATTGTATGAGGGCGAGCAGCCTGTGTTGGTATGCAAATCCAAAACAACACGACCATAATTATTGTAATTTATAAGTTTAAAAAAAGTAAAAAGCAATTATGTGATAAAAAAATACTTGTATGTGAAAGGTAATGCCATATTTTTGTAGACTTGACGTCACAGATATTTGCAACAAAAAAAAAACTGAACAATCGACATTTTTGTAGGACGTCAATTCATTCGCGCAATTAGATTTAGTTAGTACTGTTATTTATTCTGTGGTCTAGAGTGAGCAATGCGGCTGCAACGAGTTTTTTTTTGTATACACAGGATCGCGTGGACTTATACTTCCATCAAGTATAAGTCCATCATGGAAACCTGAGTATGGCTCCGGTCCGTCGGTGCCACGTGTTGCCGAATTGTTACCCTGTTTAATAAAGTTTAAAGAAACATTGTAGACACGATCTTAAAGTAAGGAACAGGATCATGATCAGGTTATCTTACAGAACAGGAGAACGATCGCTGTAGAAAATAGTGTCCCAGAAATATGGAGAAAATAGAGAGAAGAGAGAGTGTTGAATATGAATGTGGAGGGACACACGGGCAGAGGAAGGCCGAATAAAAGATGGATCGATTGTGTGAAGAGTAATATGAGAATGAAAGGAGTAAGTATGGAAATGACGGCTGATAGAGAGGAATGGAACAAGAAGATTTACTGCGCCGACCCCAAATAATGGGAAATGGTCTAGAGAATGAATGAATGATAATATCATTCAAAGAAAATAAATAACGAAATGATTATTTATTATTATTAATAAAAAATTTATTAATAAAAAATATAAATTATGTTTTTTATAATTTTAATTATTATAAATTATTACAAATATAAATTATTAATTATTATTGATTTATTAATAAATCAAGACAGATTTCGATTATTATTATTATTATTATTTATTTATTTATAACATTTCACCATTTCTTAATGTTTCTTTTTGTCAAAAATTACTTCGCAGATACTACTTACCGACGGCAACGCGGCTATAAATTCTACGAATTTTCAGGGACAGGCAGGCTACATTTTAGCACGTAGCGATCGTTCTCCTGTTCTCTAACCTCCATGGTAAGGATCTGTTTTATGACGTGTTCATAGCACTCACAGGATAACACTAATCGACCCCAACACGGTCAGTTCAACTGATCATTCCAACTGATCAGTTCAAACTAAAACTAAAGACATTTTTTAAAATAGTGGATTTTCGATATTTCGATTATTATAAGTATATTAAAATAACATCGGTGTTTTACATATAAGTATATATAAGGTATCTATATAGTTTTCTCATCTGGTTGGGTTCTATAGATATATAATTATAAATTAAAATGAAAAGATAAATATACATAAATATCAATAAAATAAAATAAATACAAAAATACATAAATAAATAAATGCCCAACCAGATGGAAGCCCTCGGCAGGGGAGACCAAACGGCCGAGGGTTAGAGGAAAGGGAAAGAAACCGGCGGACGATGCGGGCGGTATCGAGGAGCACCGCCTTCTGCATTTGAACCCGGAGGGGTCCGTCACGGAGTCCCAGTCGCCTCAGATCACCCGAGAGGCTGACTGGAATTAGCCCATTCGCAGAGACGACTACAGGAATAATTTCGGCCGGCATGACCGAGGTGACCGACATGTGGGGTGGCCACATGTCGGTCACCTCGTGAGCCGGGTCCAGATATTTTGTTCGTTTATCTGTTTCGGCTTTCACGAGGTTCTCGTCATATGGAATGGTAATGTCGACCAGAAATATCCTTGATTGTGCCCGGTCCATCAGCATAATATCAGGCTTATTCGCCAGAATAATCCTGTCCGCGATGATGGCCCGGTCCCAGTAGAGCGAAGCGCGGTCATTTTCGAGCACGGATTTCGGAAAGTACTTGTAATACGGCAATTTCCGGTCCACGAGACCGTATTTCGAAGCGAGCGGTGTAGAATTTTGGCTACCAGGTTGTGCCTGTGCAAGTACTCAGAGTTAGAAAGCGCCGAACAACCAGAGATGACATGCCTAACTCCCCGGGATGGCGACAAGCTCGACAGACGTCGACAGTGCCATCCTTTAGGATGTATCTCCGATAGTTGTTGGTCTTAATAACCTGATCCTGTATTACACAGACAAAACCCTCGGTTTCCCCGAAGAGGTCACCGAAACGTAGCCAGTTGAAGGAGGCGGCTGTATCACCGTGGGGCTCATGTAGAGCCCTGCAGTACCTCCCGTGGAGTTCCTTCTCCTTCCATACGATCTCCCGGTCGGAAAGGCTCTGTACTGCCGGGTCCTGCCATTGCTCGTTGGCTAAGGATACAGGGGTAAGTCCTTTATCACTAGAAATGACGTCATTATAGAATGGATCATCCGATCTCGCCAGGAAGTAATGACGGAGGCTGCACACTTCGCGATTATGCATAGTGAGCGCGCTCAGGAAGCCACGCCCACCGTGTTTTCGCGGCAAGTACAGCCTCATTACCGACGATCTCGGATGATGCATCCTATGGGACGTCATTGTAGTGTGAACTTTTCTATCCAGGGCGTTAAGTTCAGTCTGACTCGACCTGAGTATGCCAAAGGTATACATGAGGATAGGCATGACCCAGCCGTTATATGCGTGTGTCTTATTCACACCGGACAAAAGGCTGTTGAGCACTTTGGTCAAGCGTGCATAAAACACGGTATGTTTCAGCCTCGGAAAGGGCCCTTAAGTTGACGGGCATAGATAAGTCTATGCCCTCAGAGTTAGCGACCCTTCCCCTTTCAACATGGAGGACCGCACACTTATCCGTTCCCAGCTCCATTCTGATAGAATTGCTAAATTCACAAGTGATGTTTAGCAATTCCATAAGATGGGAGCGACTGGAGGCGAATAATTTGAGGTAATCCATATAGAAAACGTGGTTCACTTTTGTACCTCCTTTCCGAAGCTGAAATCTCCTCCCGGAGCCCTCCAGTAAAGTACTGAGAGGGTTCAAAGAGAGGCAGAACCAGATCGAACTCAGACAGTCGCCCTGGAATATACCCCTTCTTATCCTTATGAGACTTTCTGCAGCCGTCATCCGCTCGCCTGATGACAGAGGATCGTACTCCACTGCCCCATACACTGTTATTTATTTATTTTATTTTATTTATTTTATAGAATAGGGTGACAAACGAGCACACAGTCCACCTGATGGTAAGTGGTTGCTGGGGCCCATAGACATCTACATCTATCCTCGTATGCGATCCAAAATGCAGATGCGTTGTCACCCGTGAGGACTAAGTTTGAAGTGCCTCATTTCCAGTAAAAAGGGTCTCCGGTTCTCTACACTCACCATACGAAATACAGCAGCATTAAGCTACTATTTCACGCTGGTATTCTGTGAGAGCGTGGTCCTTCCCCGGTCGAGCCGACCCATTCGTGCTACAAGTATACTACTAATATAACTGCAGCATGGCTCTACCACGTATAAAAATGCTACAGGAAGTCTCGAACTGTACAGTCAATCTTGTACAGCTCGAGGACCCTCTTTATCCATGTATGGGGCACCGAGTCTATATATATATTGTTATTTTACGAAAACGTTACCCCTACACTAAGATTTTCTCTTGTATCGTAGGAGCAGTTTACAAACATTTGCAGAAGGACAAACATCCGGACCCGGAGCAACTATTTGTAGGCCATACAAATACTTGTTCCGTGCGGGATTCAAACCAGCGACCCCCAGCGCAGCCACTGAGCCACGGAGTCGTCAATATATATAAAATGACCACTTCTAACACAAGCATTTTAAGCTCACCAGGAGTTGGAAATATTAGTTATGTTAATAGTATTGGTAGTATTTAAAAAGATGACGATAATTTTCATAAAATAGTGTAAATATCAAGATGTCTTTACGTTCATGAAATTGTGAGTCATTATATTACCAGTATCAGTCATAACTATGGTATCCAATATGTATAATTGACATATTTAAATAGGGAATAATAATGAATTATATAAAATAAAAATAATGAATTATGCGCATTACTATATAAATATATTTTATATGTAAAATAATAATTTTGTTTTTTTGATAAATTTGATCTTAATGATAAAAATCTGTAAAGATTTACTACTTTTTTTCGCTTTGATCTCTAGTTTACTATACGTTTTCATTATTAGTACTTAATTTTTACAATACTTACGCAAAATATAGTACAATTTCTGCACATTCAAATCATTCAGTTCGTATCAAATCAGAAAGTACTTGCATTTCTCTAATCATGAACGCCATTGCAAGAAACATAGACTCGGAATGGACACGGATTTGACATTCAACTATGCAAATCGGTTTCCGATAATACGTTGTCCTTACATCGTCTGCGACACGTAATAACAAATCTTAGCAGCCAGTAATTCCTTTATTAATATTAATATAGCGTCTGGATTTTATTGCTAGACATTTCTCAAGCTCCTGATGGAGGTTTCGAAGTCTGAATGTTAAGTAAGATTTGTACTCGTAACAGCAATTTTTTTATTTGCGACTGTAATACAGTACAGTACAGTACCGTCAATGTTGATAACACAGCTGATCCATTACTACTCTACTACGGCGGGAAAAAAGTGTGTAATATTTTGTCCGGTATGTATGTCCGTTTCTGTGTCCGTATCTCGTAAGCAAATCGACGGATATTAACAAAGGCATCTCAATGGATTTGTAATAAATGTGCGGGTAACATAGACTTAATCCATCTCATTACAAAAAAGAGTTTATAATTAATCTCAGATTTACAAACCACTATCTATTTCATGAAAAAATTCGACAACACATCTCAAATTTTTCAAAGACTTTAGCGCCGCGAAGGAACTTATTTCATGAAAAACACTCTTCTCAAAACATAGTTGAAGCCCGAGACTATCATACTACGTTTATCACCAGTCGGAAAAATAATATGGCAAACACGAGCTGTCAAAATCTCGGAAACCTTTTTTACTGGTAACGAGACAATTTCGTCTTAGTCCACCGTCCACAAAAAATTTAAATATAAGGTTGACAAACGAGCACACAGTCCACCTGATGGTAAGTAGATACTGTGGCCCATAGACATCTACATTTTTACTCGATTATGAATCAAAATGCAGATGGGTTGTCGCACCTGAAATCGCATGTTTCCAGTAAAAAGGGTCTCCTGTTCTCTACGCTCACTATACGAAGCGTAGTCTTACCCTGGGCGAGCTGTCCCATTCGTGATACAACCTTAATTTACCTGCAGCGTTGCTCTAGCACGTACTAAAACCTATATTTATACCCTTAACTTATATATAAAATATAGCTTATATTAGTAACATAACTTAATTTGAGTTGCTATAATAATTTTACTTATCTCGATTCACTCTATCTCGCAAGGACTAGTAATTAAAACACTTATTTTTGTTCTGATCAAACGTTTTCTTTTTTTTACTGTAGCAATAGAAAAACGAACATCAATTCTTCAAAAATTAAAAGGAGAGCGTAAACAGTGTAATATCCATCCCTATATTATGTTTATCCATTAAAACTTTATCTATGGCAAATCCCCTCAATCTAAACCCATATTTTCCGACACAATCTACCGAAAGACAGCCATCATAGAGGCTTTCAAAAACAATTTAGGCACGACTAAAGGCGCATTAAGGTGCATCAGGCCAATTATTTTTACCCCTCTTGTAGATCACAGGAGATGTGCGGCATGAAAATTGAATAAGATGTTTTTAAACGTTTGCTTTTAGATGAGGATAAATTGTACTGAAGAAATAACTTAGAGTACATAATTATTAGACTAAAATAGAGTCCTCAATAATACATACCCGTATAACAAAAATTCTTTTAATTTATATGTATAGGTTTAAGTAGTAAAGTCACGCTGCAGCTATATTATGGTTGTAGCACGAAAGGGTCTGCTCGAACAGGGAAGGACCTCACTCTCACAGGATACCAGCGTGAAACAGCAGCCTAATGCTGCTGTGTTTCGTATGTTAAATGCAGGATACCTGAGATACTTTTTACTGGAAATGTGGCATGCCATCTCAGTCCTCAAGGGTGACAAAGCATTGCATTTTGATTCTTAATTGAGGATAAATGTAGATGTCTATGGGCCACAGTATGCTTACCACCGGGTGAACTGTGTGCTCGTTGGTCACTCTTATTCTATTTAAAAAAAAAAAACTTATTTTGGTAGCAACAACGAAAGTGTAGCGAACATATTCGTAGTACAAATAGATTAATGACGGAAGCAGATTAAAAAGCATACGAATTAAAAACACTGCTTGCTCTACACGTATCGTTCAAGGCTCCAAAAAAGGTGATGACGTAGGAAGGACTCACGTTACTCAGATTTTTTTAATTTTGCGCAATCTGTACGGAGCACTGAGTGATGATTACAGTGTTCACATTACGTCCGTAAGACTGCACAAAAATGACGGCTCCGTGGCGCAGTGGCTTAGCAATGAGTTACAGCGCCAAGGTCCGCGGGTTCGAATCCCGCACGAAACAAGTATTTGTATGACCTACAAGTAATTGTTCCGGGTGGGGATGTTTGTCCTTGTGAAATTTATGTTTGTAAACTGCCCCCACAATACAGGAGAAAATCCTAGTGTTTCGCGTAGTGTATATATTCTTTGCTAGTGTGGAGGTAATGTTTTAAAAAAAGAACAGAAAAAACAGATAAATAGTGAAATATTCGCAAGATTTCACGACGGGGAAATTAATTTTTTTAGTAATGTAAGTAGTAATTTCAATTTCTGTAATATTAGTTATATTTTGTATTAATTACATTAGAATTTAAGAAAAAATAAACCAAACTAAAGAGGATATGCGTAATCCTTAAACTTTGAAAAATTAATTAAAAACACTGAGGCTGTTTTGTTTATAAACATAATACCGTGCGCGCGCACTGCTCTGTCTTGCTTATATCCCCCCACTCAACTCCCGTTCGCCTCGCCCGATCACACTTTTCGTAACGCTTTCGTCACGAGTTCGCCCACTTACTCCCCAAGTCAAGCGTGCGAAAAGAAGTTTTACTTCAATAAAAAACTGTAGTTACCAACTCACCATCCAAGTGTGGCAAGTGGCAACATTGAAAAGATACTTCTACAAGGCATTTTTTTAATTTTCAGTAATGAACTTTCGACTGTTTTGAGCAGTAAATAGCGAACAAATACGAGTTACTGATGAAAAAAGACTACAAAGTATCAAATCAACAAAACAAAACGAAATGACTTACAACGTGCGCAAAACTCAAAAATTTCCTTACTTTGTAGCGATAGCGTAACAAAAGGCCATGTCAGATTTTGAAAGATCGGAAATAAGTTTCCACAGGTTTTTGACAAGGGCCTGGACACGTCAAGCAGGATTGTTTGTCGATATTGAAATACGACCCTCGGTAATAAGAAAAGTTTCGTTGAAAACATTAAGTGTTACAATTGAAATATAAATAAAAAGCAGGTTTATTTATATTGAAGCGAGGGCACGTAAAATTTCTAATAAGTATTTTTAATGGTATTTCTGTACAAGTAATAGAGACAACAAGCAACATAGTTTCACTTTATTCAATTTTAATTACTCAATTTTAAAGAAATTAAAGATTACTATTATGCTTAACCAATAATTAACTGATGTCGTAGCCAATAGACCTACATTTATTCTTCTTTAAGAGTAAAAAAACATTAAGGCTTAGATCAGGGCAGTCGAATTTCAGGAGTGAAAACAGCAGAATTTCAAAATTCCGTTTTATTGTAATTTAAAAAGTCTTGATTTGACATCGATTTTGATTAAAACTACTTTTATGGATTTATCGCGTTAAATTTTCTTGATTTTTAATTTTTAATTTTCGTGATATTATATAATTATTATTATTGCTGGTATAAATAATTAAAAAGCTGAAGCTACTCCGGGACACCCGACATCGGAACGTCAGTCACCTCAGCCCCCGTGACCATGTGTGCTGGAAATCACCCGAAACGAGAATTAAAAATCCGTAAAAGTAGTTTTGAACAATCCTTTTTTTTTAATAACTATATGAATACTTTGTTACTTTTAATTTTAAATAGGTACTTAATCGACTATAAGAATTTATTAGCAAGCATTATTGGTAAGCCCAGCCAACATGCTGAGACTAAGTTGCGATTTAACCAATCCTCTATAGGAAAGCAAAAGATTGCATAAAAAAGCTGAACCTGAGCCATCTTCATCCTGCGTCATTGTTCGTTTGTCCGGCTCGGGCACCCTGAATTGGCTTTGAGGTGTGCACTTATTCAATATTATACTTCCCTTCTAGGAGTATTTGTACCGCTTGGCTTTCAATGTAACTCTTTAGAGAAAAATGCCACCAAAGAGGGTCGTACCAGCTAAAGGATTTTAGTACTGGCCCCGTGTAAGTTTAAAATACAATACGTATCATAAAATTATGAAGAATTACATTTGCTGGTAAGAAATAAGAGGTAGGCAAAAAAGCTTTATTTCCCATTGATTAGGTACCCGTTTATAGCGCTATGCGCTCAAAACAATTGGTTGGACTCCATTTGCATGGCCTTTTTAGCTTACCGATTTAACTGAACGAGCTTTTGGCCCTTTTTCGTTATTTCGGTCGAAATAACCCAATAGCGACAAAACATTTACTTGAAGGTACTGCAAATAACGTTTCGTATTCCTCTATCACGCTTACAATTAGGTAAACATCTTAATTAAATAATTCGTTGGGCTTGCTCAAACGGCGAGCAATGGTCTACATTATGATTTTATTACAGCAACCGCAGATTCTTTATTATTTAAGTTTTTTTTAATTTATTTTATGTACACACATTAAGTTTGTAATTTTTTTATTATGTTAGTGGTAATGCTGTTTGCTAATTAAAAAAAATTATTAATTAAATTAAATTTTATAAACCTTAGTGGTTTTTTTAAATGCTATCACTACAAATATGTGTAATGCTTGTTCATATGATAAATAAATGAAAAAAAAATTGCTGTTAATCTCCTGTTTCATGTATCTCTATCGTATTTTACAACACCCACGAAAAGGTAAAAAGAGATAATGGATTTTCTCACAACAAGGCGGCATCCATCATGATTTATAATATTTTTTTTTTCTTTTTATAACGCCATAGATAATGGCATGCTCACTATATTATTGAATTTAAATTTGCTGTTTTCATCAATCATTTTTAAAGGGCGACATTTGAGCCAATACCATACAACATACCAATTTATCTTTGTTATAAGCACTTAAAATTAAAGTGTAAAACAACTAAATTCAATTTTTGAAACAGCGCCACCTACCTTATCACCATCGAACTTCTCAACGTGTTCGTCGCTACATCGTGCTTCACGTTTTTCCCGCGAACTGCGCCGCACTACAACTGGAGTTTGCGGCGGCGATACTAGCGCCACGCTGTTTCTAGCGCTACCTGGTGGCGACTTGATGAACTCAATCTTGCCTCCCTCGACGCAAATATTTGGTGTGAGCGGATACATGGGAGACATTGCAACATTTGTATTAGCTAAGTGACTGTACATCTGATTGTCTTCAAGGGGAAGGGATTTCGGCTTTGCCTTTTTACGATATGTGGAATCATACGCTACAAATTGGGCTTTATCCTCGGGATGAACTTGACGAACCTTCCCGGGCGGCCGGTCGGGTGGTTCAGGGGATACGCTGCCATCATCTATACCAGGACTATCATTTCTCTCGTTGTTTGATACCCTGAAACAATAGAAAGTTAACTTTATTGACATTTTATAATTACAGCTCTCGACTAACCGTAAATTTTTTCCGCGAAGTTTCCAAAGCCTTAACTAGATGTCTCTGTTAGAACGTACAATGTTATTTCACTGTATTAAAATGAAAAAACAATACATACAAATAAACGAAAACGTCTTAATATTATGTAACATGTTATTGCATTTTTGTTATAAAATTTTTAAAAAGTTTGAAAATTTTAAGATTGATTTGAAGATTTGTAAGATTTGAAAAATGTACTAGTTCTACATCGCGCAAGTAAAATTTTTGTAATCGCTTGATATATATACCGGCAAACTATACTCTATTTCGGAAGTGTATTCTTTAGTGTGATGCCACTACTGTTCTATGATCTGATAGCTAAATGCTAGAAGGTCTCTAACAGCTCGTGACGTCACGCGCCTCGTTGCCCAGGCGACGCTTCTTGTAATGTGCGCCGCGGACGATCGCCCGCGCGGCTGCGACGGCCCGGCGGCGCACCTTCCTTGAGCGGGCCTTCTGAACCTCTATACGCGGTTTTAGTTAACTCGATAGCTTAGCACCGGTTAAAAATTGAGCACTTCCATACCGTGGCGACGAGAGCAATACTCGATCGCCAGCTTTTTGTCATTCCATAAGATGAATATAAACAAAACAGTTAATATTTACAAAAATAGCTCATATTTTTTAATTTATACTGTTGTTGACGCTACATGAAGCTACTATCTTGTACTAAATGCATAAACTTAGGTTTATGCGCTCCCCGGTCATGCTCACCACTGGTTTCAAAATTTACATTACTTATATAGCTATGAGCTCGTATTATATCAATAAGCTATATAGTATATCAGTGGCTAGACTGTTCTCATTTTTATTTCTAAAATGTTTCATAAATAAGTCCGTCGCAATGACCCAATGCTGCGGGTTGGCAGACTTGAAATGATGTCCTCTACTAAAGATTTTTTTATTTGTAAGACATGCTGTTTCCTAGTGATGTTTTACTTCAAAACTTACTAATCAGTAATGTCATTGATACCTCAGGGATCAAACTTGGGTTGTTTTGGCTATGAAAATGAAGGCAAGAGTTTGAAGACTTGGTTTCCACGTCTCGATAATTTCGAAACATTTCAGAAACGAGGTTAGCATATAAATATTCCCACGCTTTTATCAAATTACTACTACTTAGGTAATTTGTTTCATTAAAAATATAATATACGAATATTTATTATTTTTATTCTTCCATTAATTGATAATTTATAGTCAAGGCTGTATGTCATTAAAATAAAATAGATATACCGCGCTAAAGTTTGATAAATGCCTTCATATATACTTTCCATATATTTGATGTAGGTATTAAATGATTTCATTCGTTCATTACCGCCTATTAAAAGGTCACTGCTGAAGATTGGCCTCCTCCATAGATTGTCTCATAGGGGGGGCTATTTGCCATAGTTGGCACGCTTGGCAAGCGGGTTGGCAACCGCAGTTTTTTTAATTTTAGTCGTTATTAGGAACACGCTGCTGCCCATCTCCGGATATGTTTCCCTCTGTCCCCTCTTACGTCAACTAGTGGATAACATGGAGTACTTATGTGGATTTATTAACACCGCCACTACACGAAACAAAGCCCAATAAACTTGTTTATTGCAAAACTAATTAATGCTTTAACACAAGCTCGACGGTGAAGGAAACATCCTGAAGAAATCAGTGTAGGTACGTGAAAACATTTTGAGGACATGTGAATTCCGCTAACATGCACTGGAGCAGTGCGGTGGACTTATCTCATTGTTTTATAATCTTCTTAAAAATGTGGCCAGCTGTGGGACGTATTAAAGCTGTGACTTTTTTTTATATAGAATAAGAGCGACAAGCTGACGGGCTGGCACATAGCCCTCCTCATAGTAAATTGATGCTATGGCTCATAGACATCTGCATTTATCCTGAGGACTAAGATAGGATGCCTCATATTCAGTAAAACGAGTTTCCGATTCTCTACTCTCACGATACGAAACACAGCAGTATTAAGCTGTTATTTTACGCTGGTATTCTGTGAGAGCGTGGTCCTTCCCCGGTCGAGCCAACCCATTCGTGTTACAACCACAATATATTTTTATAGAATAACGAGCACACAGTCCACCTGATTTTAAGTGGATACTATGGGCCATAGACATCTAAATTTATCCTCGATTAAGAATCAAAACGCAGATGCGTTGTCACCCCTATGGATTTAAGATGGAATGCCTCGTTTCCAGTAAAAAATGCTCTCCGGATCTCTACACTCACCATACGAAATACAGTAGTATCAAGCTGCTATTTTACGCTGGTATTCTGTGAGAGCGTGGTCCTTCCCCGGTCGAGCCGACCCATTTGTGTTACAACCATAATATAGCTGTAGCGTGGTGAACCACGTATAAAAATATAGCTGAAACGTGGCTCCACCACGGTTATACTTTTACATTTTGATATATTGCATGAAATATACTTATGAAGTTAATAGTTGACTATATCGAGGTACAATTTACATAATATTTATTATTTTTTGCATAGCTTTAAGTATAGCCAAGGTACTAAAAATTAATGATTACTACAGTTCGAATTTTTCTTATCTCTAATGAAAATAAGTTATCTAAGTGAAACCTGATTTTATTAAGTTTCTATTAAAAATGCAGTACTGAATGAGCACTGACCAATTAATTAAGAATAAACATAATATTATACAGAAATAATCTAACTTTTTAATTAACATTGCAACAAAATCTCGATTATATCGCCGCTGTTTGACTCATAAACAAGCCTTAATAGGAATTCGCCATTTGCCTCGTAAACGTATTTAAAAACAAACAAATGGACATGTATGCTCGCTGACTCGCCGCGAATAGAACAACTTAATCGCACAAGAAATAAGAGCAATGATTAACAGTATGCGAAACTTATTTTATAGCGGCTACTGTTTATGCCTATTGATATCTTATCGGCATTCAGCGAAGACGGCTGTGTCGATAGCGCGAGGAAGCTTTCGGAATGCCGTTCGCGTCCACACCTCGGCTGACTGGAAATTTAAAATTCGAAGATGAACAAACGACAAGTTTTACGATTAGTTGTTCTTTAGTTCATGCTCAGTATTGGGCGAGTTCGTTTGGCTTTATTGAGGCTTTGGTTAACGTTGGGAACTAAAAAAGTTAAATTTAAACGCGTTAAAATCCGTGAAATTAGTTTTATTCCACAGGCTTTAGTAATCATTTCTATAACAAATATAATAGTATGTCCTATTATTACGATATCATCAACTCGTATGCCGAATTTCATTAAAATTATACTGATTAAATAATATAATTAAATTGACTTAAATAAATAAATTACAATTTTTTGTCGTGTGTATTAAAGAACTCATTTTTAACAAATCAACCACAAACGTTTGTCGAGATAAGACAGAAGCTGAACGCAGTCACCGCTCGATGCCCATCGCCCATGCCCTTTATCAAGTTTTAACGATGAAGAGTCCTCGATAATTTTTAATGACTAGCCTAGAGTAAACTAGATATATTATTAGGGTTATAAGACAATTTAAGAATTTTATGATTTCTTGGGCCAGTATCCAGAGAGTTCTCAAGTATAAGTTGAAAGTTTTCAAGTATAAACTCAAATTCTACATGTCAAAAATTGCGGAGTACAGTAAGTATGGAATAAACTTAAATATTGGAATAAACTAATATTTGTTTGAAACGGAAACAAAATCTTTTATGTTTAATGTAGATTATAAATAATACTTATTGAAAGTCACTATTTTGTTCAATTACCACCGGTTCGGAAAAAAGCATTTGTCCTGAGAAGAACCAGCAAGAAACCCAGTGGGGCGTTAAAAAAATACAGCTTACAATCATGTATGTTGCTCAATTAATCAACAAAAAACAAATTAGAAATAGCTTGGTAGTGATCACTTCGATCCCAGGGATTATTATCAGCCATAAATTCCTTAATATAAAGATTATCTTTTGGTTTTACGAATGGGTCGGCTCGACCGGGGCAGGATCACACTCTCACAGAATACCAGCGTAAAATAGCAGCTAATGCTTTGTATGGTGAGTGTAGAGAACCAAATCCCTAGTATGATATATATTTTGTTATCCAAACATATTATATTACTTACCTAGCTAAATGTGATATAAAATAATAAACACAGTTTATTATTAAAAGGCAATTAACGTAAAAGGCGGGAATAAACTAAAGTATTTCTCTCTACTATCTTAACGCGGGATAAAATCCTATTTACTGCAAATTGAGCACTTAATCTATGCTTTTTATGATTATCTGCTTTAGTATAACCAAGCATATTGTAGAAATAAAGAAGTTTAATATATTTTGTAAACGGTCGCATCTTCTCTTTAGCATTTTTAAAGAACAATGGTATACGTGGTAGAGCCATGCTGCAGCTATATCAGTAGTACAGCTATAGCAGTAGCACGAATGGGTCGGCTCGACCGGGGAAGGATCACGCTCACACAGAATACCAGCGTAAAATAGCAGTTCAATGCTGCTGTGTTTCGTATGGTGAGTGTAGAGAACCGGAGACCATATTTGTTGGAATCAAAGTATAAAAAAATCAATCGAAGTAAAATAATAAGTATATTAAACTCGATAAAATCCGTAAAAGTATTTTTAATCAGTCTGCTTAAAGTTGGTTTGCAGTCTTCAGATACCTCTGAGCTGCAGTAAGTACTGGTGGTAGTAAATGTAATAGACTAACCATCACACTTACCATCGGGTGGACAAATTTAATTAATCTCCCTCTTTCGAGTAATCGGTTAATAAATAATGTCGACTCAGTTACACACCAATTAACCGAACGGTTTACTTTTGTTACAACAAAAACTCTAAGTCGGAAATAACATTCCAAAACGCAGTGATTCATTACGAAACGAACCAGTACACCAAATGTTTATTCAAACATGATTGCGTTAGTGACAAACATATTTTGTATTAACACACAGTTGTAACAAGCAGTGTGCTTACGTCCCATAGTTAATCAAGCTAAAAAGCCCTTTATTATCGCAATCGTAAGTGTCAATTTTCGTTCCAAAGCACTTTACGTGAACATTAATTTAGCAATAAGTGTCAGATGTACGTAAAGATAGATTGACACTTCTTTCGGGTTAATCGTGCGGTAAATTAATTGAGAATAATAATAATTGATGGTTCAATTACTTTGATTTGAATTTTTTCACATCAATACACCATGTGTAACCATGCTGCAGCTATATTAGTAGTATAGTTGTAGCACGAATGGGTCGGCTGGACCGGGGGAGCACCGCGCTCTCACAGAATACCAGCGTAAAATAGTAGCTTAACGCCGCTGTATTTCGTATGGTAAGTGTAGAGAACCAGAGACCCTTTTTACTGGAAACGAGGCATTCCATCTTATTCCTCACGGGTGACAACATATCTGCGTTTTGATACGTTGTAGACGGTGCAAGCTCCGATTGAATTGATTCCTCCGATTGATCCGATTGATTGAAAGCCTATTAATGCTGGTGTTCCACAAGGCTGCGTGCTATCGCCAACGCTGTTTCTTCTGCATATCAATGATATGTTGCATACCCGTAACATTCATTGCTATGCAGATGACAGCACTGGTGTAGCTCTTTACACCGGCCGAGCCAATATTCCTCGGGAAAACGTCTCCGTGTCTGAAGTCGAGTCTTTGCTGAACAGAATCTCGGATTGGGGGCGACTAAATCTAGTCCAGTTTATCCTCCAGTTCAGTTATCTTCCGTGCAGTTTCGTGGTCACTTGGAAGAGAAGGCCAAATTGGCCTCTAAGAAGCTTAGCGTGCTCAGCAGACCGAGACAGTATTTCATGCCGGCACACCGCCTGCAATTTTAAAAGGCGCAGGTTCGACCGCATGTGCCAGCTCCTTCTACTTGACCGCATCCAGCGCAGAGCGGCTCGAATCGTCGGCGACTGAGTGCTTTCCAATCGGCTCGATTCCCTGGCGCTGCGAAGAGATGTTGCATCTCTTTGCGTATTTTATCGCATCTATTATGGGGAGTGCTCTGAGGAATTGTTCGGATTAATCCCAGCCACCAAGTTTTAATGAACGCACTACGCGGCAAACCTCCCGATACCATCAACACCATCTGGATGGTTGGCGGTTCACCACTGTATGTTTCACAAGGAGTTTTCTTCCGCGTACGACCTCTCTGTGGAATAGTTTACCACCGGCGATTTTTCCGGACCGATACGACCTGGGGACCTTCAAGAAAAGAGCTTAGATACTCCTTTCTAAAGGGCTGGAAACGCATCTGCAACTCCTCTGGTGTTGGGGATGTTCATGGGCGGTGGAAGTCACTTAACATCAGGTGAACCGCATGCTCGTTTGCCTCCTCTTCTATAAAAAAAAGTCGTCGATAGATGTACATAGATTTCTGTGGGCGGCAGCAGCCACTTACCATCAGGTGGACTGTGCGCTCGTTTGTCACCCTATCTTATAAAAAAAAAACAACAATAAGGAGGATTTGGCGTAATCACCACGCCACTCCAATTACTTTCATAATCTGGATCTATTAATAAGCACAATAACACAGCATAGTCTGACTTTTTCTAAACCCGTTGAAGTGAGGAATAACGATCGCTTATTTGTTTTGAGTGTATCTATTCGCTTCATTTCTAAATTCGGCTCTAGGAACGGGAAGAAAGCTTTGGCCCCTCGTTTCTAAAACATCGCAAAGATATTTCACGTGCATTTTAAATTAGACTTAAAGCAGCAAATCGCTAGATACATTTTTAGTCAGCGGAATCGAGAAGTTATCCGCATTTGGTGTTCGTAGCAATATTTTCGTCAACCGGTGTCAGTTTTATCTCTTTTTGACAAGTCTAATGCGATCACGAAATACTTGAGCTTTCTTCTGTTTAATCTTCAGTGCAAAGTTATTGTAATGCGCCCGATTTTCCATAGTCCAAATTTCAACATTCCCTAAGACGGGTGTTTTGGTTTTTACGATGATGTGGTGTTTTTGAATATACTAATGTACGTTTGTGGTAAATTTTCACCTTGCATATAAATTTGAACCGATTTTAACGCGCTGGGTTTTTCTTTTATTTTTATCTTCGTTAAATTTGTTTGCTAGCTGTCTAATAACGGCGACATTACAGCAATTAGTAATTAATATTTAGTAATTCTAGAAGGTTCCTAATTTTTACAAATTATTAATTTACGCAAAAAAAAAACAAAACATACGAACATGTCCGTGATAGGTTTTGACAATATCATAAAAAAATATTTGCCTTAGTTAGAAAATAGAGGAATACGTTTGTATGATCTGTACGCCACGCAGGTATAATTTTAAACATTTTATATATATATATATATATATATATATATATATATATATATATATATATATATATACATATATATATATATATATAGATATATATATACAATAAACACATAAGCTTTAATATATTTTCTATACGCAAAATAATTTGTGACTCTTGTAATATGTTTTTGTAAGTTGTCAGCGGAAGAGGTAGACAGTTTCAGTAGTTAACCGGCTACATGGGTGACAGATGAAGCAGTCAGCAATAACATCAAAGTGGCCCCAAATTGAGACAACGACCGTCGACCGAGCGCGTGTCGAAACGCTTCCTCCAGCCAAGATAGACTAGGTTTTGTTTAGTCTAGGAGTTTCAAGCTAACCTAGTACGATTAATGTCCAGCCATAATTTATCGAAAACGCCCTTCTTTTTATGAATACCCACACCCACACATACTTAAATACACCCGCAGACACCCAAACATGCTTGCACTCATATGCACACGAACACACGCAAGGGCACGTGCAGGCCATATATATACACACATCCTGATTATGATATCAGCCTACTTGAAGAATCGATGGTTGACGTTAGATAAAATGGCCTACGATGGCCTAAAGGTAGAATAATATTGTAACAAAATGGCTCAATGAATGGCTATAGGCTATAGCCCTTGGACGAGAAAAATAATCAGTCCCCTGTTATTAGACTAGTTAAAGTTACGGCCATAAGTCCCACCGTTGGGTACAGGCCTCCCCTCATTTCTGAGAGGGTTTTAGAGTAAGGAAGTGTCCGCCGTGTTGGCGAACTTCACATGTCTTAAAAAAAATTTCTTATTTCTCAGACATACCAGTTTTCCTCACGATGTTTTCCTTCACCGCCGAGCACGTGGTAAATCAGTACTTAAAATCGCAATTAACAATTTCATTGGTGTCGCTGGGAATCGAATTCAGATTGCTCGCGTGCTGCGAAACTTACAGCTAGCGCTGACCACCTGACCTACCACGGCTATACGACCAGTTGCGTATATATAATTCTTTAATAAACTTCACCGCGCGTGAACCCGACGCATAGCATCTACAGTAAATGGTACAAACACAAATATGGTCATCTCTCCTAAACTTTTTATATTTGAAGTCAATTTTCTATTTGATTTTTTTACAATTTTACTATTTTTTTAATTTTCTATCCAGGCAAATGTGAAATATTAGCCTTTATAACATAAATAGATAGGATGCAAAGGGTTGGATAAAGAGTAATAATTTAATGGAAATGCCAAGTATAAGGCATCATACATTTTGTTGAGCAATTGTTTGAACCCTAGACCTTTCAGTTTCGACCACAGAACACCTATTAAGTGTTCTGTGGTTTCGACACTGGCGTTCACCGTTCAACAGTAACATTTTCATTACGTTTGAGCGTTTGAGTTATGAATACAATTTCATAATTTATAACCGACTAGCTGGTTCTGCAAACGTTGTGCTGCTCTTCCCGATAGATGGCGCGATGTGTTTCATTTTGAAATCACTCTAGAGTCTAGACTTTTCGACACAGCGCAACGTATTGGTATTGGTTCAGATTTTATGACTCTCTTTTTTGACACTAAACCGACAAGCGACACAAATCGACAGTAGCATAATGGTTAAATGTGCGGACCGAAACTTAGAACAACAGACAAGGATGGAATGTGATATGGTACATGGTAAGTCCACGCTGCAGCTATATTATGTTATGGTAAGAATGGGTCAGCGTAAAATAGTAACTCAATGCTGCTGTGTTTCGTATGGTGAGTGGAGAGAACCGGAGACCCTTTTTACTGGAAACGAGGCATTCCATCTTAGTCCTCAGAGGTGACAACGCAGCTGCATTAAAATGCATACAATTTATTCTCAATAAAGAATCAAAGTTTTTAATTGAGGGTAAATGTCGATGTCTATGAGCCACAGTATTCACTTACCATCACGTGGACTGTGTGCTCATTCTCACACTTATTCTATTAAAAAATCGTAGGTATATTAATATCAAGCCGATATTCCGTTTTTTTACAAATTAACTAACAAGGGTAAGTGGCTATCGCATCACAAGGACACCTGCAGCTACTTCAAACTACGAAGGTACATGCGTTGTACAGATGCGTCGTCACCTCTGAGGACTAAGACGGAATGAGTCTCTAATTATTCTACTACTCCCTATTCCCTTCAGACTGGAACACAGTAGGCACTCGAATTTGGCGGCATAAATAGGTACCAGGTGGGTTCCTACATAGAGACTGCTAGGTAGAAAACAGTCCTACCATTCATCCTATGTTGTGTATTAGAAAAATTAACATCACAGCGAATGCACTTTCAACGATCTAAAAATAGTAAGCAATAATCATCGGTCCCGTTTTTACTTAGCATGTATACTCCCCCAGCACCGAGTTAGGCTTGTACCCATAATGACATAATGATGGTGCTGATAACGATTATGAACCTGTCTGGAATACGTGGATATTCTGGTTCTACCTGGATCCAAGTACATGGTATACCGAATCGGTTCGTGATCGCATGCGAGGCGAAACCTGACACGGAAATCGAAATAGCCTGTGTTTATGGTCAAGCTAATAGACAAGTGTCATGTTGATTCCAGTTCAGGGAATTTGATTTACGTCTACAGATTATCACAGTGTAAGACTTTATATTTCTGTATTATTTATTAAAGGCGATAGTAAGATAATAGTTAGGGGCATAGACTTTACAACTAAACAGTAGTAACTGGGATATGGGATGTTAACAGCATATGTATTAGTCTTTTCGTTGACTATTTGTGTAATAACTAATTGTTGTTTTTAAATTGAAATTAGCCAATACAAATCATAAGGGCTTATTTGGGTTATAATATAATACGAATTTAAAACTAGAGTCCGTCCGATGGATGGGCTTCGGCCACCGTCAGCTCAATAAGCATATATTCGGCCTTAGGTCAAATTTAGATCCGAAATTTAAGTTTTAATTAAACCGACTAACCTTAGGTTTTTTAGTATAAAAATAATGATATTATTACATACATATAGAGCCGTGGTAGCTCAGATGGTTAACGCGCGCTGTAAATATAACAGAACACGAGTAACCCAGGTTCGATCCCCGCCGGAACCAAAGAAATTGTTAATTGCAATTTTAAGTGCTGATTTTACCACGTGCTCGGCGGTGAAGGAAAACATCATGAGGAAACCTGCATGTCTCAGAAATAAGAAAAAAATATTTCGAAGATATGTGAAGTTCGCCAACACGCATTAGGGCAGCGCGGCGGACACTTCCTTGCCCTAAAACCCTTTCTTAAAAATGAGGGGAGGCCTGTGCCCAGCAGTGGGACGTATATAGGTTGTAACTTTACTTTACTTTATATATGTAAGGAAACAAGTATGACACAATAATTACTATATATTTAACTGACAACACAAAAAATATAATAAGTTATTTTAATCTCTATAATGTTTATTGGATTCCAATCTTATTAAGACTGCTAATATTATTATATTTTTATTTAACGTTACTACAAAATATGAACTGAGTATTTTATAAATTTATTTTTGTTATAGTTATAATTTTAAGTTCTTTGAACATTTTCAGTTAATTTAGTTGCAATCAATATATTTAGTCATCACCATCATTTCAGTCCAGCACAAATCTACTGCTGAACGAATAGATATAAGCGATTTGGTTGTATATACTGTAAGCTTATATTTTATCAATAAATGAATATTGCTGAACGAAGACCGACCCCTACGAATGCTACAAACTATGCTCTTGAGCCACTTCCATCTATCGACTTCCTGCACCTCTTACCAGGTCGTCACTCCAACTAGTGGTGTGGGCGACTTCAAATTTGATCAATCTGATCAAGTGCCATTGATGCTTACAGAAAATACGTATTGATATCGGAACAAAACACAAAAGTCATTTTATTTCACAACCGCACAATCAGAGATCGCCGAGTCACGATACCTAGCAATCATACACAATAGAGTTTTCATTTGTCAGCTACGTAAGGTCATTATTGTGGCCCTAACCGTACACTTGAGTACTTTGGCTTTGCGTAATCAATACCACGTATGTGTGCAAGTTCAGAATCACTGTCGAATTATTTCGTAACGTTGGAAAAAGATTGCATATTGTCGTTCGAAAAGGGCGTTGATTCTGAATGTTATTGGGAAGAAAGTAATAAATTAGATGGTTTTTTTATAGAATAGGGTGAGAAACGAGCACCCAGTCCACCTGATGGTAAGTGGTTGCTGTGGCCCATAGAAACCTACGTGTATCCTCAATTACGCATCAAAAGGCAGATGCGTTGTGACCCGTGAGGACTAAGATGGAATGACTCATTTTCAGTAAAAAAGGGTCTCCTGTTCTCTATACTCACCATACGAAACACAGCAGCATTAAGCTACTATTTTACGCTGGTATTCTGTGAGAGCGTGGTCCTTTCCCGGTGAAGCCGACCAATTCGTGCTACCACTATACTACGAATATAACTGCAGCATGGGTCTACCACGTATGATACCATGTATGTGATAATTATAAATTACATGTACCGTATTTGCGTAAATATAAAAAAATTGTTATCTAAATGTTATTAGCTTTCAGCGATCTGCCCTGGCTTTGCACGGGTGATTTCTGCATCTGAACATCAGCGCCACCAACCAGGTCCAATTTTAATCTAAACCATCCAGGGGCCCACTTAAATACACACAAAAATGTTCACCAAAATCGGTGCAGACGTTTAGAGATTTAGTGAGACCAACGGACAGCAAATGATTTATATATTATATATACATATAAAGATTAAATGAATGTATTTAGTCACCGTGTGAGGTCTGCTACTGAGTATTCATTTTCTATTCACGCTACGGAATTAACGCCAGTTCGATCTGTATCAAGGGTGCTTTGTTATACGGTCACAGATTTAGAATAAAAAAATGCATCTATTAGAAATAATACAATAAAAAATTAATGCTATATATATATATATAATTGAATAAGTACCACAATGTTTTATGCGTGCCAGTTATATCAGCACAAATGGGTCGGCTACAACGGGATAGGAACACGCTCTCATTGGTATGACGCTGGTGCGTTAACCAGCAGAATTATGCAGTTGCGTTTCGTATGGTGAGTAGAGAACCAGAGACTATTTTATTTAGAGGCATTCCATCTTAGTACTCATGGGTACCAACACATTTACATATTGATTACTAATCGAGGATAGAATTGAAAGTATAGATAGTAAAAATATATACTGAGAGTTGAAAGTAAAATACAGCTTCCTTACTAAAACAAACTTAAATAAAGCACGCGTTGCGCATTTTCATTACTTAATTGATAATATCGAAATACTGTCTAACTCATTCACTGGACGACCAACAATTAATTTAGATTAACAATTGTCAGGAGAAAATCAACGTGACATTGACGGACTTTCAAACAAGGTTCGTATATAAGCTTGCAGACAGGATCAACGAAACAAAACACCTCGACGGGAACGCAGTTCTGCAAACGTATGCTAAATATAAAACGGAGTACGAACCGGCCGTGATTCATACGATCTAGGTTATTCTATTTCAGAGCCAGTGATGCCTGTGCTAGCTTCGAGCTTTGCCCACTTCGCTGAAGAACTTTCCATACTTATGCATTATTTAGAATTACACCGTAACAGTAGTGGCGCAAGTGAATTCCGCCATAGTTGTTTTGTGAGTTTTTTTTAATATGAAACAAATGAAATTAGAGTCTACAATAGTAAATGGCTACTGCATTCCAAAGAAAAATTAAATAAAGATGGCTACAGATGCTGCAGACTACAGATCGCACGCATACCACGTGTTATGATTAAGAATGGAATGATCTCAAAGCCTGTTATAATATTGGCATATAACGGTTAGACCGATGCATAGCAGTACACCCACTCCTGCTTGATGGCACAAACAGACGAGGTGTAACACAGAATACCAGCGTAAATAGCAGCGTAATACTGCTGTGTTTCGTATGGTGAGTGTATAGAAACAAAGACCTTTTCACTGGTATCGACGCATTCCATCTTAGTTCTCAAGGGTGACAACGCATTTGCAGTTTGATTCTTAATTGTGGATAATGTAGATGTCTATGGGCCACAGCATCCACTTACCATCGGGTGGACTGCGTGCTCGTTTATCACAAAATGCTATAAAAAGCAAGAGAGATTTAGTCGTAAGTCCATATTGGGTAATTTTAGAAAGACGTCCTGGTGTCGGAGGTGCTATACGCAGAGTTACAATCACCGAACTGCTTGCCAAATTTGTTGTTTACATCAATTACACCTTCTTAAAAACTGACACTTTTTTTGTTTGACTTTTAAGTGCCGATGTAGAAGATAAATAATTATACCCGCAATCGCACCTGTTACAGCGCATTACGTTTATGCAAACAATTGATCGGATCTACTGGGATCATAATTAGTCAAACAATACGGGCTAAGATAGAAAATTGTGAAAGAAGAGACATAGGTGGATAGGCCGTGGCCTGCACTATCACAAACTTAATAGTCGCCTTTTACAACACGGTGGTAGAGTTACATAGATGGCACAATATATTTTTTTACAAGTTCTTTATATGTGTATGGATCTATAAGTCCCCGAATAACATGGGACAGCATATAGTAAGTAGGAGTTATTTAATTACTACGTCGTAAGAGTTATCAACTTTTTCACGGGACGGACGCTGCTGCGGAGCGATGGCATCAAGCTTATGGTAAAAATAAATAAGGTCATATGACCTCACAGATTGGTGACAGCAGCATTAGCAGAGTGCGAATGTTAGTTAGCTCATATATTACTGGCAAAATTAACAGTAAAAAAATGCAGTAACTAAACATTTTATTAATTTAGTTTAGTTTTTAACTGCGTCGTGTACATTTTACTCATTTAATAATGACGATGATCAGCATACAGTTAATGACAATTTTACAGCGGAACATAATCCTTTACAAAAGCCGTTCCTAAGCAACCTGCATCCATCGACTTGCTATGCCTGCAATTCCTACCAGGTCATCATTGCATCTGGTAGGAGTTCACATTTCACTACGTTTACCGGTGGTAGACTGCCATTAGAGAATCCTAAAAAGGATAAAACAAAATAAATAAAACCTATCTTTCCCATGAGCTGTCGGTTCTTTGAGCGCATATGGCCGGCCCATTTCTACTTCAGTTCACTATCCATTGAATTTTTATAGGATAAGGGTGACAAAGGAGCACATAGTCCACCTGATGTTAAGTGGATGCTGTGACTCATAGACATCTACATTTATCTTCGATTCAGAATGCGTGCAGATGACGCAGATTCCTGAGGACTAATTTGGAATGTCTCGTTTCCAGTAAAATGGGTATCCGGTTCTCTACACTCACCATATGAAACACATCGGCTATAAGTTGCTATTTTAGGCTGGTATTCTGTGAGAGCGTGGTCCAACCCCGGTTGAGCCCACCCATTCGTGCTACAACCATAGTATAGCTACGGCGTGGCTCTCACGCTTAAAGAAATGATTATGTTTGTTACTCTGGGATTACTGCGAATATCATCGTTACGGATCCTGCTATGCAGAGAAATGTTAAGAATATTTCATAGTTCTGACCTTGTCACATATCTCTTAAATGTTATATTTTTACTGTTTTTTATTCACCGTGTAGTGGTGATGCAGGAGAATGCTCTGCCCCATGTTATCGCTTAGATGTCTTAAGAGGCGACGGAGGGAAACGAAAGATTGAGCGCTCAAATTAATAGACACCTACGGTTACCAATCCTTCTGTCGGGCGTGGCAGTTATGGCAAATAAGATTGAACACTGAATAAAACTATTATTTACGGATTTTATTGCGTTTAATTAAATAATAATATATTATAATAATTAATAAAAAATAAAGCGTAAATTTAAGAAACCATTAAGACTGAACATTCTTGGACATGGGACTTTTGATAGGCTCTAATAAGATAATAGATAAAATATTATTACCAATTAATATTTTCGGAAATGTATTTACATTAGAGATTAATTTTTACATTACAGATTATAATACTGTTTATGCCTATTTTTCAAATGACAAAGTTGGACAAAGGTACCTGTTCAAAATCTCGAAATGTAATCAGATTTTACAAAATTAATTAATAAAAATATCCGCCATATACCGCTGGTAAATTAGTTACATCGTTTGCATTTGTTCTTAATCTTTAAATATTTTTTTTATTAAAATAAGTCTCAACTGCTGGAGTCGCAGTAATGAAGTTACCGGAGGCGCGGCGGAAATGAACCCGCGATTAGGCGCCGGTAAAAATAATTTAGCGGTGAACCAGTGAACTGTGAATTGTTTTTTGATACTTGACTAGGATTTGTGCTTTTGTCAAATTATCTTTACACAAGATATAACTACTAACGCCCATGTTTATTTGAGAATTATAACGAAAGCAATTTGCCGACTATGTTACTTGCGTACTACGAGCACTTATAGGGTTAAGTGCTCGTAGCTTGCGTAGCATAATGAGATTTTCCATCCAAGCCCGTAATTTTTGGCTACACGAAGCCCAAGTATCTCGCTGCTCTCTGCCTACCTTCTCGGGGTTAACAGGCGTGACGCCATACGTATGACTGTATAATTACGAATAATTAGTATGAAAGTTAAGCAGAAGTAGCACAGGGTCTAAGCTATCGCCGAAATTAACGAACCTGTTAGTTGTAATTTGAACTATTGATTTAATACTTTCTCGACTGTGAAGGAAAATTTCGTGAGAATCTGATTGTATTGGGTTTTTCAACAAGAACTTTCTAAAACAAAATAAAACAAAGAGTTTAGATGAAGATGATTCAAATTTTTATTGTATTACGTAGAGAAAAGTTTGGCAATTATGAATGAAAAATGATATCTGGCAAATGTCCACCACGACCACGCTGACAGATGTCGATTCTTTCATCAAAGTTTTTAATCACTTTTTGGCAAAATGGCGGGTCTATTTCGTTAATCACGTCACGAATTTTGAGTTTTAAGGCCGCGATCGATTCTATTGGCTCCGTATAGACTCTGTCCTTAACATAGCCCTACAAAATATAATCCAGTGGTGTTAAACCACACGATCTGGGCGATCGGGAAATTTGGTTTGCAATAAACTGATCGTTTCGTTGGTTGTGTGACATGTGGCACCGTCCTGTTGAAACCACATGTTTGTGATATCGATGTCATCAATAATAGGCCAAAATTAAGATGTTAACATCTCGCGATAGCGTGATCCATTGACCATTACCGCATTTCCAGCCTCATCTACGAAAAAAACGGCCCAATCACGCCTCCAGACCACATAGCGCACCATACAGTGACACGTTAAGCATGCAAAGGCTTCTCAATAATCGGTTTAGGATTTTCAGAAGCCCAAGTGCGGCAATTTTGCTTGTTGACGTACCCTGACAAGTGAAAATGGGCTTCGTCTGAAAAAATGATTTTTTCAGAAAAACCAGCGGGCTGTTCCTGAATGAATTGGGCGAATCTACGGCGATATGAACGGTCGGTCAGCTTCAATTCCTGCACCAGTTGAACCTTGTAAAGCTTCAAAGCCAAATCCTTACGCAAAATTCGCCATGTGGTGGTTTTGGATAACCCCAATTGTTGAGAACGTCGAGGAATTGACAAATTTGGATCTTCTTCAACACTGTGGCTCACGGCTGCGATGTTTTCGGTTGAACGACCCGGTCGAACACGCGTTGGTGTTGGCACATTTTGTATCGAGCCTGTCGATTCAAATTTAGCGACCAAATTCTTAATAGCGGTCTCAGAAAGACGATTATGTTGTCCGAAAATATCACGAATTTTACGAAACGTAGCTTTAACAGAACCACCATTTTCATAGTGGATTTTAATTATTTTAATGCGATTTTCGAACAAAATTCAATTCATTGTAGCAATTGCCAAAGCATCTACTACGAATAGGTCAAAAAACTAAATGTCAAAACTGTCATGTTGTTGGTGTTGCCCCAATTGAAAAACAAAGTTCTTGTTGAAAAACCCATTATAAGTGTCAAAGCAAATTTATATTGAAGATGTGAACAGCAGAGTCGGGACAGGAGGCCCTAGAAGAAGGTTTATCGACCAAATTGGCGATATTTTGAAAAGGGGCCACATCAGGAGTACCCTTAACCGACGAGCGTGTATGCGTAGATATATGGGTGTAAAGGAGGCGAGAGAGTTGTGGCAAGATCGTGCCAAATGGAAGTCCGTAGTCTCTGTATAAAGCTTGTTAATTAGATGTAAGTTTTTCAGGCTAAAGTCTAAAATATAATTAAAAAATATTATATCATTATACGTTTATGCTTTTAAAAGCAAGCTACTGTGACTCAAAAGTATCAAAACCACACAGTTCCGTTACGTTTCCGCACTGATCTCAACCGCAAGTGTCTAAATGGGGGAGTGTTTCTCCGACGCAACGGTCGCGCCGCGTCACCACGCTTTCCGCCGCATTCGAGACAATCCCGGATGTTGAGTGCTAACAGCGAAGCGAAGGGGAAAATATTATTAAAGTGGTTTCAATTATGCAAATGTTGGGATAAAAATATATATGCTGGTTTTTTCAAGATTGTTTGTGTGGTAAATATGATGCACATAATATGTACCTCTCTTTCCCATAGATAAAAATCATTCGCAGAATTATTTTCTAAGCATTTTATTTCAGCACCTCCTGCTTCATCACTGAGGAAAAGGTATTTACAGTCATCGTTAACGCTATGTTAACACATAACAAAATTTAAAAGGAATTTAAAGAAAAATACCAGCGATGCTTAATGATTTCTTATATTTACGCGAACACTACACATGATTAAAACTACTTTTACGGATTTTATCGCGTTTATTTTTACTTTTTATTTTTAATTCCCGACGTTTCGGGCGCTTTCCAGCACCCATGGTCACGGGGGACTGAGATGACTGACGTCCCGATGTCATTGTTAAACCCGGAGTACCTTCAGCTTTTTTAATTATTGTTTATGGACCATAAACAATAATTAAAAAAGCCATTATATTATGGACCATAAACAATAATTAAAAAAGCTGAAGGTACTCCGGGTTTAACAATGACATCGGGACGTCAGTCATCTCAGTCCCCCGTGACCATGGGTGCTGGAAAGCGCCCGAAACGTCGGGAATTAAAAATAAAAAGTAAAAATAAACGCGATAAAATCCGTAAAAGTAGTTTTAACCAGCGATGCTATTAACAGATTAACACCACCAATATTAACTTTAAAAAAATTACCTTTACCATTCCAGGTAAGTTTAAATTCTTGTGATAGGAGTGGTTCACGACAGTAGTTGACTGGCGGATTCAAATCCATGACCTTTTGAGTTCACGGTCCACACCCTGCCGTTAGGCTACTTTCGTTTACTCTCATATTCGCGTACTTAGTTATTTACATCGCGCAGGTGTCGTAAGAGACAACTTTTGTAAAATACCAAGAAGATACCAAATGTAAAATACCGAAGTTTCTCGATCGCCAATCCACGCATGCAAGATATGTTTACCTTTAATAAGTGGGAGGTGCCTTTTTATCGGCCTTAGTAGGTGTTACCTTTTTAGCCATATCTGTCACCAAGCAGCATTGCGTGCTAAGCTGGATTCCGGTCTGTTTAAACAGGACGAGGCATTCCATCTTAGTCCTCAGCGTAGCCTTTTTTAAGCTATTTGCAGACCATAAATTTGTTCGTGTGTTCATTACATTTAATAAAAAAATTAAAGAGGCCTTTATCCAGGCGACAGAATATTGATGAGATGGCCAAGTACCTTGTAACTTAGAAGCTGTTCTGCGACGCTGACATTTTAGACCTTAACTTACACCTTACAGTAACTTGCAATGATTCCTCCATCCTAATCTCATCCTCCATCTAATATCGCACGGTGTTACTGATAAATTATAACTTTGACTTTCGATTTAAGGTCATTCAGTAGAATATTTCTTCGTGTATATTTGTATATGTGATATAATAGGCCGCCATTACACCGTAAGTATATTTAGTTAGTATGAAATCACAGCTCACTGAATGGTGGCTGACTGTATTTTAAAATATTATAATTACACTTCCGCATGTCACAGTAATAGTATCCTAGAGATGATATGAAGAGCCATTGTTATTACTTACGATAACCCCTTAGCTACTTACGTCCTAAATTTAACCTGGTCAGCGTGGTTACCGTATCTTCATATAACTAATTGCGTCCGCGCACAGCGTAATACGGTTCAGTGCACTTCAGTGCAATCAAGGTGCATCGAATCATAATTTTATTATCTCTGCATATATAAATAATTTTAAATATTTAATTGATGGCCACTAACAAGTTCCTTGATTACTTCATTGATCATAATACGAGGTCAATATCGCGTGCATAATGGTATATAAAGAGGATAAGGTGTTTCATGATGTTGGCTTGTAGGTATCAATCGTTTACATTTACATTTATGTAGAGAGAGACTCTACATAAATGTAAATGTAAATGATTTGTAAAACTTTTTTAAATAAAGGATGACAAACGAGCACACAGTCCACCTGCTGGTCTAGGGATGGAATGCCTCAAGTCCAGTAAAAAGAGTTTCCGGTCACTTACCACACGAAACAGCAGCATTAAGCTGCTATTTTATGCTGATATTCTGTGAGAGCGTAGTCCTCCCTGGTCGGGCCGACCCACTCGTGCTACAACCATGATACCTATAGCTTCAGCGTGGCTCTACTACCACATTAAACTCCGAAAGGTCTACACCGACTGCTTCGTAATTTTAAGTCAATATTGCATTCGAATACGCACGTACTTTTATATAGTTTTTGAAAAACTTACAAGCCATTGATACAGGAAATTATTATCGTGATCATCAACATCACTGGTTTCATTATCACGGTTTTATTGACCTGTATGATTGTTACCAGTAAAAAGGTATCCGGTTCTCTACATTCATAATAAAACAACAGAATTAAGCTGCTTGGTTGTGAGTAATAAATAGATTTTTATAACGGTCCTTCACCGCTCGAGCAAGAGCCGTGGTAGCTCAGATGGTTAACGCTCGCTGTAAATATAACAGAACGCGAGTAACCCGGGTTCGATCCCCGCCGGCACCAATGAAATTGTTATTTGCAATTTTAAGTGCTGATTTACCACGTGCTCGGCGTTGATGGAAAACATCGTGAGGAAACCTGCATGTATGAGGAATAAGAAAAAAATATTTCGAAGACATGTGAAGTTCGCCAACACGTATTGGGGCAGCGCGGTGAACATTTCCTTGCCCTAAAACCCTCTCAGACATGAGGGGAGGCCTGTGCCCAGCAGTAGGATGTATTTAGGCTGTAACTTTAATGTATAATAATAATGTAATTTATACGTGGTAGAGCCATGCTGCAGTTATATTAGTAGTATAGTTGTAGCACGAATGGGTCGGCTCGACCGGGGAAGGACCACGCTCTCACAGAATACCAGCGTGAAATAGTAGCTTAATGCTGCTGTATTTCGTATGGTGAGTGTAGAGAACCGGAGACCCTTTTTACTGGAAACGAGGCATTCCATCTTAGTCCTCACGGGTGACAACGCATTTGCATTTTGATTCGTAATCGAGGATAGATGTAGATGTCTATGGGCCACAGCAACCACTTACCATCAGGTGGACTGTGTCTTCGTTTGTCTCCCTATCCTATAAAAAAAAACTTTACTTTTTTACTTTACTTACCGCTCGAGCAGACCCATTTACGTTGCAACTATAATATAGCTGCAGTGTGGTCGTAGACATCGTAGAGCCGTTGGAAATTGATGATTTTGTTTAACGATGCGATGATATTGAATTAAATAATAATAATTGTTTACATATACACTTTTATATACACCTAATTAGATATAGGATGAGTTTTCATCAAATCTTGACGTTTTGAGGTCACCCTGACAATTTTCGATGGTGTCTGTATGTTTGTATACATGTATGTATGAGTGTGTGTATGTGTGTGTGTGTGTGTGTGTGTGTGTGTGTGTGTGTGTGGGTGTGTGTGTGTGTGAGTGTGTGTGTGTGTGTGTGTGTGTGTGTGTGTGTGTGTGTGTGTGTATGTGTGTGCGTGCGTGTGTGCGTGCGTGCGTGCGTGTGTGCGTGCGTGCGCGTGTGTGTTCAACTAATTTGGACCGACAGATTTTGAAAAATCTCAAAAATAAAAATTTTAAAAGGCTATTTTTTAATAACTTTTAAATGGCTTTACCGATCGATTCCGAAACAATTACTTTTTGGACATACTAAGACATGTTCCAAGCGTGATTCGAATCCGCGGCCCCGCAGTGCCGAAGCTAAATGCTTCGCTACTACTCTGCTGAGCCATCAAATGAAAATTTTATGTTGCAAATGTAATATTTGTTTATTCAGACTTTGTTTGAATGTGCCCTCAGATATATATATTTTTTTTAATTCATTTTAGATTATTAATAACTCTTATTGAAGGATACCGAAAACTACCCCTAGCCTGTAATTGACCAGCAAAAATCCCAGCGAGACAGTTGGAGGAAAACTGGTGATGATATCGGGCAGTTGTTTTGTGCAATTTTTTGATGGGAGGCGGGTGAAGCTCCTGTTTTTCATGAACTTCGAATTATATAAGACTTTTAAAGTAGCTTTTAAATATCGATATTTTCCTTATCTCTATAATTGGTCTATTATGTACTTTATTATTACCAGCACACAAAAAATACATAAGCGTCTCTATAATTTATGATTGGTTTGATCAGGACCGCTGGTCCATTATTAGTTACAGTTATATCGGTCGATTATTCGTTGACGTGTGAGTCTGAATTGGCTAAATTTGAATGGTATTGTCTGTCGTCTAGCAGACATCGACCTATGTATTTAATGCCTTAATGCATTTGCTTTCTGTAACCTGATTATGACATTTCTTTTACTCGATTCAACACGATCAGATAATTTATCGAAATGCGGACAATCAATTCGAAATAAATTTAAAAAAAATGTTTAATCTCCTGTTATTACGTTTCAATCGAAACCTGTCATTCTGACATTTATAGGAGTCAAAATAGTCATCAGATAAATAACCACATCGTGATCCAGCCTGTCTCGAATGAATACGCGGTGGTGTTTAACTGGTAACTTATTCCCACACCCCGAAGTGCAATAATGCGGAACAGTAACTACCGGGCAGTGAGTTCGATTGAGACAGCCACGAACGGCTCATGACCTATACTGGCTGCACGTAAGTTGCCCTATACGGATTGTGGGCGTGAGAACATGACGCATTGACCAGAACGGCCACTTTAAAATATATTTTACATGAAGGTTTTACATACTTATAATAAACAATATGCAAGTACAATCAACTGCCATTAACTTCAACAGCCTTTTTATATAAATCATATTGGGGTAATTTTTAAATTGAGCTTTAAGTTATGAATAAAATACTAGTTCAGTCACAATAACAACGACTAACAATTGTATTTTTTATTCCAATTTAAGTGGAACACAAACAATAATATAAGTGCATTATTTTAGACTTAACTATAAAAAATAACAAACATAATGCCAGGTAACTGCATAAGAAAATAAATATAAATTTTTTCGCCTAGGACGTCCTTTCCGACTCTGCCATTCACTTCTGCACCATAAATTTTCTTTGTCACTTTTTCCTCATTCATTCTTTCCACATGACCAAACCACCGAAGCATTCCTTTCTTAATCCTGGTCACCACATCATCTTGCAAACCACACTCTTCTCTTATTACACAATTTCTTACCCTGTCATTCAGATTCAGCCCTAACATACTCCTTAACGACCGCATTTCTACTGCGTTTAAATGCGGTCGTTAAGGAGTATGTTTGAGTATGTATGAGTTATGTTTGTAACGGGCCAAATTAGGAGTACCCTTAACCAACGAGCATGTATGCGTAGGTGTATGGATGTGAAGGAGGCAAGAGAGGTGTGTCAGGATCGTGCCAAATGGAAGCCTGTAGTCTCTGCCTACCTCTCTGGGTGACAGGCGTGAGTGTTTATGTATGTAACATAAATATATAAAATAATCAATAAAAAAAAATTAAATAATTAAATTCGAAATACGTTTATGACTTATACTGTAGACATCGATGATTGAGAGAGTAGTGAATAAATAAACAGTTTTTGAATTTAACAACTACCCTGTCTGTGAAAACGACACAATAGTTAACAATCGAAATGTTCATATATGACTCGTGGGACAGTGAAATGGTTTACTTAACTGTATAGTTAGTGAGAGTTGAAATTTTGTATTATGAAAATGAAGTGACCATCATCATCAATCCACCGGACCGCAGATGGCTACTGCTGCCCATGGTCACCTGCAGCCAACATCATTCAAAGAAGACTACATAGAAGACAAAAATATAACGCTTCACAGCATTTAACTATAGTAGATTTCCAAACCCTTTAGATCAGTACTCATATGGGTTGAGCGCTGGTTTGATACAGGCATAAAGGTCTCTTTATAGGGACTCCAATGCTTGTGTCAGGATCAATGGGGTCTACTCGGACTGGTTTGGCATCCAAAAAGGTGTCAAACAGAGCTGTGTAGCTTCCCCTTGGCTGTTCAACCTATTTATGGACAGATGTTTGCAAACATTGAAAGATGAAGAATGTGGGTTAAGAATGGGTGAGTTAACCATCAAATGCCTTTTGTATGCCGATGATCAAGTCATATTTGCGTAATCGGCGGCTGAGTTGCAAATGATGGTTACATTAATAAACTGGGCACTAAAAGAAAGGGGAATGAAAGTGAACGCAAGTAAGACGAAAGTGATGGTTTTTGAAAGAGAAGAAAGCAAAAAAGTATGTGAAATAAGAATAGAAGGAGAGTTAATTGAGCAAGTGGATGAGTTTGTGTATTTGGGACGTGTATTGAGCAGGGATGGTAGATATGATAAGGATATAGAACGACGAGTAAATGCAGGGAATAGAGTGAATGGGGCACTACTCTCTATTATGAAGAACCAGAATGTGTCAAAAAAGGCACGAATGGTAATTCATAATGCTGTGTTAGTCCCTACTTTAATGTATGGTAGCGAAAGCTGGGTGTGGCTGAAGAAGCACGAAAGTAGAATAAATGCTGTAGAAATGCGGTCTTTAAGGAGTATGCTAGGGTTGAATCTGAATGACAAGGTGAGAAATTGCGTGATAAGAGATAAATGAGGTATGCAAGATGATGTTGTGACCAGGATTAAGAAAGGAATGCTTCGGTGGTTTGGTCATGTAGAAAGAATGAATGAGGAAAGAGTGACAAAGCAAATTTATATGGCAGATGTGAACGGCAGAGTGGGGAAGGGACGCCCTAGAAAAAAGTTTATCGACCAAATTGGCGATATTTTGAAAATGGGCCAAGTTGGAAGTACCCTTAATCGACGAGCATGTATGCGTAGATATATGGATGTAAAGGAGGCGAAAGAGGTATGTCAGGATCGTGCCAAATGGAAGTTCGTAGTTTCTGCCTACCCCTCTGGGTGACAGGCGTGAGTGTTTATGATTTTATGATTTAGATCAGCACACAGCGGTACAGGTATAAATATGTGCGTGATACATATCCAGGTGGACACTACGGCAGAAAAAGAGACACCGTTTCTATTATCTAGCTATTCTATGACGAGATTATTTGCGGGAATAGTCGCGCAGTCTGGTCGCTGTTACGTGAAGCTCATTCCTTATTTGCGGAATCGTATTCCGAGCAGGTATATGTTGAAAGTGATGGACATTCTTCACTATTAACTCTTTAGTACAGTTAATAGTGTTTGTTGTAGTCGCTAGAGCTGAAAATTGCCCCCCCCCCTCTCATTTCGAAAGTATTGCAATAAATATAAAATCGGTAAGGCGTACAGTAATAGTCTATCTTATTATGTTTTTAAATGGGGAAGAACTGAGAACTGTTGTTGAAAGTTTCAGCGAGGCCCCCATATATCCAAACTAGCAAACAGATTAAACTCAGCGCCTCAAGCTGTAAAAAAGATTAGAGGTCTCACTAGTGTCAAAACACCTAGATTAGTTTATTTCAGTTATTTCCCTTGCATAATGTCTTATGGGATTTTGCTATGGGGAAATGCGGATTTTAGAAACTATTTTTGTTTTGCAAGAGTGTCGTAGAGAAAAATTTCAAGAAATTAATATATTTACTTTGGGCGCTCAGTATATTTACGAAAATTTAATGTATGTCCATAAAAACAAAGGTAGTTTTAATAGAAACTGATACCTATATCAGTTTCTATTAAAACTACCTTTGTTTTCTACTCTGTAAATACTCTGTAAATACTAGGAACAGACACAAGCTAGTGATACCAGTTTCTCGACTCAACAGAGTTTCGTTCGTCCTTGGGGCAATGTATATGTACGTACATGTGCATATACGCTATTACAACAAAGTCCCAGAAAACATAAGGTCTTTCTATTACAAAACACTTTGTTAAACAAGGAATGTATAAAAACAGTTTATTATAATATAGATGAATACATGGTTGATAATTGATATAAACCCATGGGGATGAGGTGGTCGCATCCAAGCAGTTAATAAAATTTAATAGTCATGTCACTCATGTCAAGTCGTGACATTTTTCTGGAGCTTAATATAGTCGCGTAGTGCACAATGTCAGTTTGGATGCCCAATTTATAAGAGTTCCTAAAAAATAGCCTAATTATTCAAAATATAATATCTCCTTTATTTTTAAGATTTGATTCTTTTAAGTCTTTTAAGGTTACAAAAATAAAACGATTGACGATATATATAACTGTTAAATTTTTTGAAAAAAAATCCAAATATATTAAAGTATATCTTGATTTACTGACAGAGAGCCGTTAGTTCTGACATGTCAGGAAAATTACTGTTGTCTGGCAACCCTACGGACAATGTAAAGCGCCTTTATGAGCCGTGACTAAGCAATTGTTCTCCGAACGTAGGACATAAATAGTCAATCTAAGAAACAGTCTATCTGTTATTGGAATAAGCTAATCGTGGACTTAGGTGCTAATACAATGCAATGGAAGTTGGATTAAAATAATGACGTTGACTGATCCTGGATTAGGAGTTACTGGAATCATGGTGTACGAGGATTATAGTCGTGATACAGTCATGACTGTCATGACAAAGTTAGGATACTTTCTTGGTTAGGTACAGAAACAGTGACGTAGAGTATTCTGAACATTTTTGATCATTGGATTGGCTAACTTCAAAAAACGGAACATGTTTACAATTCTACTGTATGTATTTTTGTATGTATGTTACGCGTTATCTTCGTTAATTATGAACTATTTTTTATTTCAGTTGAACATTTATACTTCAGGGATGGTCCCAAGTAAGTTTGGTGCCAAAATAAGCTATGAAGCTTTTAATGTAACTATTCAGACCACATTGATATTATGATATATGAAAAAAAATCTCCGAATTCAGAATTTAAAATAATTTTAATCCATTTAGTTTTTTGAAGTCGGCTTTTATTATGATTTTAGTAATTTTTCAAACTTTTGAAACAACTATCCACTATAGTCCACTCAAAAGTTTGAAAAATTACTAAAATTATAATAAAAGCCGACTTCAAAAAACTAAATGGAATAAAATTATTTTAAATTCTGAAGTCGGAGATTTCTTTCATTCGCTAGTTTCGTCGACTTCAGAAAGTTAATTTTTTTGAGGTGTGTTTCGGTTTATTTATCCATTCATTTATTATAACCCTTCACAAGTCCACTGCTGAACGTAGGTCTCCCCCGAGGAACGCAACAGAGCACGGTCCTGACCACCTGCATTCGACTTCCTGCATGTCTTACCAGATCGTCACTCCATCTAATTTTGGGGGAGGGAATGCCCTACACTTCGTCTTCCGATACGAGGAAACTTGAATGCCACCAACGCCACAATGTTTTCTTTTCTTCGAGCTATATGGCCGGCCAATTGCCACTTCAGCTTACTTCCGTTGGGCTATTTGTCGGTTATTTTGGTTCTACTGCGAATAATCGAAAGCTGCTTTCAAATAAACTAAATATCAATACTGCTGTATTATGGCTGAAGCAGAAATGAGCCAACTAAATTAGCTGTAGCATGAATGGGTGGGATTGTTCAAGGAAGAATTACGTCCTCACAGAATACCAGCATTAAATATCAGCATGCTGCCGCTTTGTTTAGTATGCTGAGTGAATGGATGGGGATACCCTTCCTATATATATATATATATATATATATATATATACATATATATATATACCCTTCCTATATATATATACATATATATATATATATATATATATATATATATATATATATATATATAACTTAATACAAATTAATCTTGAAACCTATAAATAAATTCATGTCAAACTCAATCTAATAATCAAAATTTAATAATCATATTATGTTATAAATACATGAACTTGACAATCGCCTACGTCCACAATTTGAACAGAGTAGCGATAACGCTGCGCTGTTATCTTCAATGCTGGTTAGGAAAATATTTTTAACGTTTCATATCACTTAATATTCTTCATTGTGCCAACGTTGTGAAACTGGCTTAACGGATTTTTAGTCGAGTCTCATGTAAGGACTACACTTTTCAAATTCTGAGAGACATTCCTGTTTCGTAAGAATTTCGTCGATGTCACATTATTATACAATGCTCGGCGACATGATTTCGCAGAACTTCTTTACTGTTAAAAAGTCCGTCTCGGTAGGTTTTTTTATAGGAGAGGAGTCAAACGAGCATACGGCTCACCTGATGGTAAGTGATTACCGCCGCCCATGAACATTGCAACACCAGGGGAATTGCAGATGCGTTGCCGGCTTTTAAAAAGGAGTGGGCTCTTTTCTTGAAGGTCCCTAAGTCGTATCGGTCCGGAAAAATCTCTGGTGGTAGTCGAAAACCAGCCCATTATCTATTTCTGCCACAAAAACACAGAGCCTGCACTGGTGTTCCGGTCGGAATGTTATAGAGAACCGGTATAATTACGGTTTTCCAGATATTCAATCTTAGTCATTAGAGGTGATGATGTATCTGTGACCTTCTTTATTCAAAGTTGGTTGCAGGTTTCCATGTACTGCACAAGCCAGTTCACAACAGGTGGAGTGTAAATTCGTTTTTCACTTAAGTTTTATATAAAAGAATCTTATTTTGTAAGAATTGCATCGATGTCAAATTATTGTAGGATGCTCAAAAACCAGATTTCTATTCCCAGAGTACAATGGAATTCCACTTCATTCATCATTTATTACAGGCTATTAAAGTTCCCGCAGCCGTAGTTTTTATTTTCCTGTTGTTATTAGGAAGATGCTGATGCCCACCTACCGATATTTTCCCTCTGTCACCCCTTACAATACCTACCCACTATGAGTAGTAGATATTCTAATACCGCCAGTACACGGTAAACATTGCTTTAAACACCTCTTTACATTGTTAAATCCAGTGTGTGCAAAATATTGTTACTAGCTTGGGATTCGTGACAATAAAAAACTGACGATTAAATTACCAAAATTGACACTTTAATTACCAAACACCAATAACAACTTAAAACACACTAATAATAAAACACAATCGTACTACTCATCACTTTAGTTCGCAGTTATATCGCTTCGAAGTATTCGCTTGAATCGCCAATTCAATACTGACTTGGATCGCGGTTTTTACCGGCCTTATATAGGGCCTCTTCTACTGAAACATCTAGAATGTTCGAGTACATACCGGTCCCGACTGACTAGGTGTAGAAAGTTCTAGCATGGAAATCTCTAGAAGGATCTGATTCTTCAAGTTCTGCTACTCAATACTAGAGGGCACCCGTGGTAATATTTTCTCTTTATATCTAGAAGTTTTCGATACAACTATCTAATAGTACAGAGCCACAAAAACATGCGAGAACACTTGCCAATGAAACACTTATTAGAGAAGTACTTGGATGTAATATCAAGAGATAATCACTAAACAACTGGAACAGAGAACAAACTTGTACATATAAACCAGAGCAGGTCTACTATCACCATTTGTTGCTATGTGGTGAATCCCTAGATGGTAAATCATAAACACCACTCTGCAGTTATGTACTGTAAACTTCAAGTCAAGCTGTGTCCCGTAAAACCTGCCTATATCATGGCAACATTAAGCTAATTAAATATGTAGACATGTCTTTACAACTTCCTGGAGTGAAGACATTATAACGGCGTATGATTGAAACAATCACGGAGTTTACTCAAAAACGTGTTTCTGAAAGCAATTTGTATACTAATTATATTATTTCTCGCCTGCCTGTTAAATACAGCTGAATTATCTTAATTGCGCTCATGTGTAGGTAAGTTCTGATTATTTAGTACAATTACGTACGAGATGTCAATTGTTGCAATGTAATATAAGGTCACAAAGAAAACACACACACCCACACGCACACAAACACGCGCGCGCCCGCATGCGCACACGCGTACACACACACACACACACACACACACACACACACACACACACGTCGTTATGTAACGTAAAAGGGGACAGAGAGAAATGAAACAGGAGATGGGCAGCTGTATTTTCCAGACTAAAACACAAAAAATGAATATACAACGCATATACAAAAGCTATGTAAGCGAGTATGCCAGATATTCATCTGTGCAAGCCTATGTTCACTAAATTATATTGGTAACTGATCTATTTACGCTTATTCAACTTTTATTTTTACTTTTTTGCTGCAGTACCTCCCATACATTGAGTTATATAAAAGCTCCCAAGCTAAATCAATGCTCCCATATGTTTATATCTGCTTAACGTAATGATTTACTGGGAAAGAATGCCTTGAGGCTTATCGTATAGACTATCTACTATAGATACTGTTTTTGTGCATAAAAGTTTAAATAGATAAACAAAAAAGTCGCCTTACACCATTGAGCTATTATGTACTACGTAAGTACATTATAACTCAATGCCTTACACCAACGGCGGGATAAAGGGTCTTTTAAAACCCGCTACCACTACCACACGGCGGACGGCAAAAAATTATATATCCCTTGAAACTTCGTCATCATCATCATCATTACAGCCCTTCACAAGTCAACTGCTGAACATAGGCCTTCCAACAAGGAATGCCACAAAGCACGGTCCGAGCCACCTGCATCCATCGGATTCCTGCATGTCTTACTATGTCGTCACTCCATCTAGTGGTGATCATGACGGTCATGCACTTAAAACTGCTTAAAATAAATAAGCACTTTAACCATGCTACCTGAGCATTGACCGTTAATTACCGCAAGCCGCTATCACAAAGGAATTCTATTTCTAAACAGGCCTAGTTGATATTAGCTTCAAGTAACGGCATTTGTAACTTGACACCGCGGTGTCAGATCCCGGAACCGACCGCAACACCTGTCTGATCTGTTCACGGTCCAAATGTTCAAAGGCCATATGGTTACGTAAAAAAATCTGTGAGGGCTTTTTGACAATGCTCAGATTAAAGGCTAGATAATTGTTTACAGGTAAATTCAATTTTAGTTAATTTTTGTATAATGTTATTTTTTTCCATAATAAACCAGCCACGGGTTCCAACTAAACTCACTTATTGGCTAATTGTGAAACGAGAAGCTTTATTACAAATACTTTATAGAAAAATTATAGGTACAAATACAAATACAAAGTCTTTATTTGCATGAAACACAGTTGACACTTGACAGGGTCTTAAGAGGATATAGTCAGCTCAAATTCGAATTTTGCCCCCACTTCCCCGCGCGTCGTATGCTATGTACCGACATGTTTGTAATCACTAATACTGTAAGTAGATAGGTCGTTAGATACTTATTTCATTAGGTTTATCATATTTATGCCTGTTTCTTAACGCCAACTTAGTCGCTTCTTATTTTTATTACGGTTATTTCCCATTTTAATTTTACGTCGTCCTGTTGCGTAATGTGTATTCTGATCGTAAACGACACAACCTCCCCCTTCAAAGGCCGAAGCGAAACTGACCGGGCGGCACGAGTCAAGCTTCAAGAAGCCGATAGTTTAGTTAATTTCTTTTTACAGTGAAAAATAATGGTATTTTAAAAAAAGTAAATAACATAAGCACTGCTTTATAGTTAGTTAAGTTAGTGTGCAAAGATTCATGATCTTATTTAAAGTGTTTTATGAATAACAGCAGTTTATTGTTTATTTTGGAGGTTACTATGGATTTTTTTTCTATCGAGAAAATTTTACGGAATCGTGTTTTCGTCTCACACAGTCCTTAACATTAATCCTCAACTTTACCATATATTTATTTCAAAATTAATACTGCAATATTTTCGGCATAACGGAGGATCTTGCTAAGCCATTTGAGGTTATATATCTATAATGTGCATGTGCTTAGTCTGCTCGCAGACGTGCAAATATTTAAAACAAAAAATATATATAAGTGAAGCACATAAGTCATTAAACTAATTTTTACATTATAAATATTCTTTTAGGATATAGAAACAATTTTCCAATAACCATTTCGTTAAATTTTTAAGAAAGAGGCTCCTTCTTTTTCATTTAAATTTATGGGTAATGTGTTATGTTATAACAATATGCTCATGTTATATACATTTATATACATTTCTCTTATACATATCTTTATTACAGGGAGGTTGAAATATTAAGTCTGCACCTTTACTTCTTAAACGCCTTGTTGTAGTATCTTGGCGGGTTTTAAAATACTTAGGGAATGATTTGACAAGAAGACAAGCTTCTCTGATATAAGAAGTGTAAGAAATTGGCTATTTTGTTGCTAGCTGACTTACGTATGAGATGGGGTGATAGAGTATGACTTTTTCATTGTTTCCCTTGGTATACTTCTGCGACATCAATGCGATGACGTGAAATTTACTCCTTTTCTTCGATAGAAACCATAGAGAATATAACCACGTGGTTATATAGTCTTTGATAGAAACCTTCTTGAACATTCTAACAAGTTTTTTTTTGAGTTAAGTCAAGTTGAAGGTAAGAGAGAGTTTATCTCGGTTCTCTATTGCGACTACGCGTCGGTGTCCTTTATTTAAAGTGAGTTGCAGGTGCCCATCGGCCGCAGTACTCACAATAACTCAGACTTTTATGTGTGGAAAAGACTGCAGATAGTAAATTCAAAAATTATACGCCTCACTAGTCTAATACGCCACAATAATGTTAAATTTATTTTTATCGTTGGGAAGCTCCTTGTCTTCAACGGTCTAGACAGGTAATTAAAATTATCCAAATTCCATTACTATCATTTACAAAACACGTGAATGTTTTGAAATTGCTCAGAATTATCTTGTTAAGTTATGCAGGGGCTGGAGGAAGTTTGAAAAAATACTTAAAGTATTTTTTCAAACCTCCTCCAGCGTCCTAAAAGTGTTTCATCACTAACAGAACTCGCTTAAGACAAACTTGAAATTCCATGCTTCAAACAATTGCATGAGAACCCACACAGAAACTCAGCATCTGCCTGTGGTTTGGTCTGCATTCGGAACATTCGGCTGACGCGGACATCTTGATTAGTCGGAAACACAGAAATAGTAATAATATTGTCTTATTATTACGATTTCTCTGGTCAGAAAGGAGAGGATGCCCAATCCCAGCTTTGAGACGTATGCAAGCTGCTATGTACTTTACAGTACTTATGTATACTTGATGAGAATAGGTAGATTTTTAAGAAAGTATTAGGCATTGATTTATCTCAATGGTATTACGTATGTTCAAATTGACCCAAAACTGGGCAATGCAGGTAGTTCCTGTACAGTGTTCTTATTGGATTCAGAAATCTTTACAAATAATAAAAATGTAATTTACAGGTCTGACTTATTCTCCATCGTCCATTGTTTGTACATTATGTACTTTTGTGACGAAAATTATAGACTAAGAATATGTAATAAACACAAAAAATATTTGTATTTAGCTCTTGTGATTTACGCAATTTTATATTTCAATAAATTCATGTCATTATCATCAATGTTTCTTAGCTTTTTATATTTCTTAGCAAGCATAGAGTGGCCAAATCGAGGTACATTTTGAGACACGCCCTTAATCCAACTTTTATTGAGTTTCCTTGATCACATTTAACATTATAAATGTAATTAGTGCTATCTGCTGGAGACCTACTAAACTTATTAAAGTCGCTTAAGCACCAGCAATAAACCGATTAACGGATAAACTTGCGAACGACAAGACGTTGCTGTTTACGTAGACTAAGTTAGGATTATCTTAGAATGCCGCCATTTTAGTACCTATAAAGAAACTAAAACACGAGTGTTTCTCAACAGTAATTAATTTCTTACAGCAGATATTAAGTTCAGATACTTTTGCGTTCATTGATTTTAAGTTTTGAAAATTACATGACGAGTAGATTTTTTTATAAGGGTGACAATCAAGTACACTTGGTGTTAAGTGAAGGGCCCATTGATTTATATATCAATAGTGTGGCCCGCTAAAGAATCAAAATGTAGATACGTAGTCAGCCTTGTGAACTAAAATAGTTACCGACAAAAAGGTTATCAAAATTTCTACCCTCACTATACGAAACTCAACAGCATTAAGCTGCTATTTTATGGCAAATACGGTGGTTCTCCCTCGGTCGAGTTAACACGTTCGTGGTGTAATAATAATATAGCTGCACCGTGACTCAACCACGTTAAAAAAATGTTTTGTCGTTCATCATCATTACAGTGAGTTTGCACTGACACGATTTTCACAAAAAAAATCCCTGTTTTCTGTCAATGTATTAAAAAGGGTTTGAATAGTCAAGGAACATGTTGAAGTGAAATATGTTGACAGTTTATTGTACATTAAATATTTTAAATATATTATATTTTATAAAGAACTACAAACAGAAACAAAATGTTTGAAAACAAATTTGTAGAAATATCGTCATATTGAAAGATAAGTTTGAATATCTGTTGAAAATTATACACAGTTTTTGGGAGTGCGAACGCCATCATCAACAAAACATGTTGTGTGATTTATTTTATGCGATATGTTTCAAAACATTACGTGTTGGATGTTTCTCAGTGCAAAATATTGTTACAACCCTTCACAAGTCCACTGCTGTACATAGGCCTATCCCAAGGAATACCACAAAACACGATAGGACCGTATCCAGCTGTGTGCATTGAATTTCTGTGTGTCTAACTAGGTCGTCACTCCATCTAGTCGCGGGCCTACACTTCACTTTCCTAAAAAAATGTACGCACGTTAAATATTTAAATACATCCATCAAGATTGTTCGACGCGTTGTTAAAAAAAGCAGAGTTCCTAAACTCATTACGAATTGCGGCCCTCTTATAATGTTTGCTGATAGATAAATCTAAATGATCATTGTTTTTATAATGTGACTGACTACCTAAATTTAACATGATGTGACACAACAGTAGTTCTATAATTTTAATTGCATTTTTTATTTTAATTATATTTAAATTTGTATGTATTGGTATTAGTACTGCTAATTTGTAAACGACGACTATTTCATGATGAATATTTTAATTGAATTCGATATTTTAACATAGTGAACTTAATTATATAAAATGTATTTGCATGCCATCCATAGATGGCTGAAAAAGATGATCTACACTTTACAATAACCACCTAAATGTACCCTTTTTCAAAGCAAATAAATCTTCATTTCATTAAAAAAAGCTGCCACGGCGCATCGGCTCTTTGTAACAGCTGCATGCCTCGTACCACAAAATTCTGTGCTTGCAGCGATAATCCGTTACACAGATTGTGATACTTCAGCGACAGTCGCTATTGTAGGACGCTTCCATAATATTTAAATCTTAGATTTTTGATAGGTGTAGTAGTAGGCGAAGATCTATCAATTAATCTATGATTTAAACCTTTCTTTCTTGTAATATACTCTCGAGAGGCATGTGTAAATATTTTCCATTAAAAATAAAACCATTGTTTATATCAATGTAAATGTGTAAACCGATATCGTGTTGTACATACATATACATAAACACTCACGCCTGTCACCCAGAGGGGTAGGCAGAGACTACAGACTTCCATTTAGCACGATCCTGACATACCTTTCTCGCCTCTTCCACATTCATATACCTACGCATACATGCTCGTCGGTTAAGGGTACTCTTAATTTGGCCCATTTTTAGTATATCGCCAATTTGGTCGACAAACTTCCGCCTAGGACGTCCCTTTCCGACTCTTCCATTCACTTCTGCAACATATATTTGCTTTGTCAGTCTTTCCGCATTCATTCTTTCTACATGACCAAACCACCGAAGCATTCCTTTCTTAATCCTGGTCACCGCATCATCTTGCAAACCACACTCTTCTTTTATCACACAGTTTCTCACCCTGTCACTCAGATTCAGCCCTAACATACTCCTTAGCGACCGCATTTCTACCGCATTTATTCTACTCTCGTGCTTCTTCTGCCACACCCAACTTTCACTACCATACGTTAAAGTAGGGACTAATACAGCACTGTGAATTGCCATACGTGCCTTTTTTGACACATTCTTACTTTTCACAATAGAGTGTAGAGCCCCATTTACTTTATTTCCTGCATTCACTCGTCGTTCAATGTCCTTATCATATCTCCCATCCCTGCTGAATACACATCCCAAATATACGAACTCATCCACTTGCTCAATTAATGCCGTGTAATGGTGTTGTAGGACAATGCACCACCCCAAAACATCCCGTGGTTGTCGTAAGAGGCGACGGATGGAAAGGCAATTGTGTGGGGGTATCGTTATGTTCAGCGGCGGCATTTCGATAGTTTTTATTGCATTCAATAATGGTGAGACAAAATACGAAAGTAAGCCTGATTGTTCTCAAAGTCTTTTTGTGTATATTGAAGAAAGGATGATAAACGAGCACTCAAGCTACATGATTGCATCCCCTGAAGACTAAGATGCAATGCCTCGTTTCCAGTAGAAAGGGTCACCAGTTCTCCACACTCACCATACGAAACAATGCATCATGAACGTTTTATTTTACGCTAGTATTCTGTGAGAGTGTGGTCGCTCCACGATCGAGCTAGCATATTCGTGTCACAACATAATTTATACCTTGAAATCAGAATTTTACGCTGGTTTGATTTTGCCTGATTCTCTACTTTCACCATACGATACACTGCAGTATGAAGCTCCTATTTTGCGCTGGTATTCTGTGTGAATATCATGTAGTCCTTACTCGGTCGAGCCAACCCATTCTTACTACAACGTTAATATAACTGCTGTATGTCTCTGTCATATAAAGAATTTTACCCTATTTTAATTATGATAAAATCACATTTACACTTGTAATAGAAACTAGAAGTCTTTGTTAACGAAATTAACAATTAGGACGATGATGTTTATTTATCACATTATTTAAATAACATAGCGCACTGTATTTCAAACATATTCCAACACATCTGGAGTCGTAGAGTTGACAAGTGGTTAAATTAAAAATGTTGTACAATCGACTTCAATATAAACAAAATGAGAACATAATCAATGTATTCGAAGTCAAACTACTGGTCATATCTTGATCAATTTTATATGGGGACTACACGAAAAGCACTAGCTTTCAAATAAAAAAAGAATCATTTAAATCGGTTCAATCAGAAGAAAGTACTGATGTAACACAAAAACAAACATAGAGACGAATTGAATACCTTCTCCTTTTTTAAGTCGGTTAAAAATACCCGCCACCACTTCACGCGAGAGCTTAAAGCGCGCGCATTTGCAATGTCGCGTTTAATATAAGGGTTGTCAGGATAACGATAAAAATCTCGACACATTTTTTTATTTCTTTTAACTTGATATTTTTTTAGAAATAGACAATAAACGTTTATAAAAATTCATTTATCAAAATAAATTTATTTTCTTGTCGATAAAATAAATATAGGTAGGTACTTGACATCAATTAATTTTATTTTATTTCATTTTTAACCAAATAAACTGCTGCGTTGAGCGTTTTCTGGTATAGAACGAATAAAACCAGTTTTGCGAATTGTATTCTTTTGCAAAACCCATAATTATAATACGGGTTCAAGTTTCATTTTCTAGTCAAAGTTAAACGGGATATTGTGCTATTAAAACCCGGCGAAGAATACGTAAAACAGCCGCTTGGCAGAATTTGATCTTTATATGATATTACCGAACACAGAGATTAGTTCAATGTAGTTCAATTTATAAGTGTAGTTCAATTTATAAGTGTACTTCATTAAGATTAACATTTTACTATTATTCATGTCACGTCATAGGCCTACAAATGTGCCTCTGCAAAGTTGTCACTCAAATCGATGACATGGGCTAGAACAATAAATTAATTGGATTTGCTATCATCACCTCTTGCGATTCCCTGGTGTAGCAGCTGTTAATGGGCGGTGACAGTCACACTATCAGGTAAGCCACATGCCCGTATGCCCCTCCATCTCATACTCATCACCTACTATTTAAAAAATCTTAGCATAGGAGCTTTTTACTGTAAAACTTGTATATTTTAATTAAAATAAAATTATATTACAATAATTTAATAAATACAGAAATTATGGCAACCAACCTTAACCCTAGCAAGTCGATAAAAAGTCCATTAAGACCCGTCGCATATTTTATCCTCTATTCACGAATAAAGATAAAAACATAAAGAGGTGTTCGCAATGGTCGCTCATAAATTACTTTTTCATCTCGCTCCATCGAAATTGTATGCGAAGCTTCAAGTGTTCCTGTGTATGGTACAGCCGTAAAATTTCAGGTATCGTCAACCTTTTACAACTGTCGTTATATACGCTGTTCAAGAGTCGTAAAAAATAAGTTTGGAAATTAAAACGTGCACACCTCGTACGCTCATGTAGTTAATTGAGTAAATGTAACAAAAGTAAGAAACAAATGCGTGTGTATCTAATTTAAAAAAGCTCAATTCCTATAAGATAACATGTACTAATTTAAAGACATACTTGTTACAGATGAAGACACCTGGTTTATAACTGATTGTGACATAAAAGTAAACAATCTCGGTGGACGCGAAATCATCAATGCCATAATTTATCTAGCGGTTAGTGGTGGCGGCGAGGCGTTAGAGGATCTTTTACCCCATACAACGAGCGTCACCAAGTTTTTTTATACAATATCCTATATCGAGCATTGGACTGTAGAAGTTTTAAAAGATATTGCAACCTAAGAATTATTAAGGATACAGACTGCGTTAGAAACATAGTAGATTTGTATCGTAAATGTTTAAACTAACGTAATTGTCGAAGAGAAATAAGAATAAAGAGTCAATAAGAGGCTTGCAATTTTCATTGATTTACGCATTATTCGTACATAATACTATAAGATGATTATTTTTACATCTGTCGAATACCAGTAGTTTTCTAGAGTGCGCTGCGCTTCGGAGTTTTGGATCTTTGTGGCGAAAATCCAAAGACTGTGATCGAGCGGCTAGTGACTGGTGATGAAACTATGATCTTGTATTATGATCCACAAAGCAAGCGCGAGTCAATGGAATGGCGTTATAAGGGTGAAAAGTCCCCTAGAAAGGCAAAGGTGCAACAATCGACTAAAAAACTGATGTGCACAATATTTTGGGATTTTCAAGGCATTTTGACGGTGGATTTCAAAGAACGTAATACAGTCGTGAACGGCGAATATTATGCTTCTTTAATATATAAATTACGAGACAAGATAAAGTAAAAACGAAGAGGCAAGCTAAAGGTGTCCTGTTGCTCCATGACAACGCCCCTGTGCATACGGCTGGTGTTTCGAAGGATGCAGTTCGTCAATGCGGGTTCACAGAAGTTCAACATCCACCTTACAGTCCAGACATGGCCCCGTCCGACTATTATTTATTTCCAAATTTAAAGTGGGACTTAAGAGGAAGAAAATTTTCAAGCGATGAAGAGTTGCAGGCGGCCGTCTTCAGTCATTTTGAGGATAAAAAATGTGATTATTTTTATAAAGGTTTAGAGATGTTGATTCACAGATGTCAGAAGTGTGTTAGTTATTCATGGTGATTATATTGAAAAATAAAATTGGTTTCGTTTCATTTCCTTCATTGGTTCATAGTTAGGCCAATTCATTATGGGACCGCCTACGTAAATAAAAATTATAGGATATTTTTTAAATTCTTATGTCGAACAGTAAATAAAGATTAGAACAGAGAATTAATGAGTAAAATACTGATTCTAAGAAATAATTACTTATCAATTACTTCATTATGGTAATCCCATTTAGTGGAATATGATAATGTTATAAGTCAAGTGTTTTGTGTTAAGTCGGCAAAGGACTCTTAGTCATAAATCTCACATTATTTGACAGGCGCATAGCATGATGTTTACATATTGGTAACGTTTTTTATTTTAGATTTGTTACATTTAGGTCGACACATCAATGAAAATATAAATACCAGAGGAAATGCGTAGGCAAAAATTATTTTCGTGATTTTGTCAACTAGCAAGTCTTCAAAGCACATTGCATAATGTCGTGGTATCCTACGATGAAAATGCATGTCAACGTTGCGGCACTTAAACGCGTCAGCTAATTCTCATTCATGATCAGTTCATTACAGCCAAACAAAAGCCCACGGCTGAACATAGGCCTCCAAATACAATGTCTCGGTTGGGGGATATTTGCCATAGTTGCCACGTTGATAGTCGGATTGGCAACGTAGTTTTTCATTATTATACTGTGTTATTATTTGGAAGGTGCTGTTGCCCATTTACTGTTTTATTTTATTTTCCTTGGTCGCCTCTAATGAGCCCCACACCCACACGCACACACACACACACACACGCACACGCACGCACGCATGCACGCACGCACGCACACACGCACACACACACACACACGCACACACACACACACACACGCACACTAACGCACACACGCACGCACGTAAGCACGCACGCACGCGCGCCCATACACACAGACCCACGGAGATCATAGCAAAAATAGCCAGAAAACAATAACTTCCCCATTTTTGAAAAATCATTGATTTTCATAGTGGGAAGATAAAAATATTTCGAAGACATGTGAAGTTCGCCAACACGCATTGGGGCCACGCAGCGGACACTTCAGTGCCCTAAAACCCTCTCAGAAATGAGGGAATGCCTGTGCCCAGCAGCAAGTCTGTCAAGTACATGACGTATGCACGCACGCTCGCACTCACACACGCACGCACGCCAAACGCACGCACGCACGCACGGACTCACGCACGCACGCATGCACGAGTAACTAACATAGATGCAGATTAGTTGCCTAATAGACATTCGATGGGGAAAAAGGTTTTCAAGTGGCAACCTCTAATACTGTTAAGTACTACTGGTAACCGCCTACTAGATAGATTGAGTTGACAAATGCAGGTGTATCAGTGTCTCAGGACCAGCACGCTCTATTCGCCAATCAATTTGTGGCAATCGATGGGGGATCAAACCAGTAGTCTTGAGTTGTATCGATGAAGATGATGTACGATAGGCTCTACCCATAGCTCTCACCACACTACAAAAGGTTAGCTGGCGGAGAATGCCTTTTCGGCATTAAGTTCGCCTTTGTACCAAATTGTTTTATTTGAGTGCAATAAAGAATTTTCTATCTATCTATCTATGATATAAGATATTGCAACGAACTGTTTATAATAATATACAATAGATAACAAAAAAAACTTAAGTAAAAGAAATCTACTACAAAGGAAAACAATGCACACTTCAATGAATAAGCTACATAATTAAAAATCTTATTTTGGGATTTTTTCCGCTACATTAATACAATGTACTGTTATTTGACACCTCTTAAATATAAAAATATCTTATAAGGAAGCTTTAATGTAACATTAAAATAAAATATTATAACTGGCCCCGTACAATAAATTGGCTACCAATTTATAAAAAAAAAACCTTTGGCGCCAAAAAAACTGGCCGCGATTTTATCGCTCTTTCGGCATTTCGATTCCGTGCAATATTTTTATTCGATCGTGAACCGCATTCGTGCAGAGATGTGACGTTTATTTCGTTTTAATATCAGATAAAATATGCTTTGAAATAAATGGTAAATACTTTTGCTATACCAACTACAATATAAGTACACATACAAGTTTAACTCGCTAGGTATTATTTCATATGATAACTTTTCCGGTGAATATGAGTCATTTTGGTTCCGAAATAATAAAATACTCGTAGAATTTGTTAATAACTTTTCTGTCTCGTCAAACAAACGATCAGTCACGTAGTTCAGAAGTTACACTACACTAAAAATGCAAAATCGATTACATATAAATACGGTACTTATATTTTATTTAGAACTTTTATTTTTATTTTTATTAAAGACAAAGCTGTTATGTTTAAATCAAATATTGGGCATACGTTTATGAAATTAGCAAAAATGTAGGTACTGTTAAAATGTAAATTAACTCTAACATCATTTGTACGGATTAACGATGCATTCAGTCCCTAATAAAACAAATTATTTAAGGACAACAAATCGAAAGATATAAAAGCAATTAAAGTGAACGAACGAGTAACTTTTATTACTATTATACGAAACGAATTCGATTCCGAGTATGCCCCAATTACAATCTTTGTTCGCGTTCACATTTGCGGGATACAAAATCTTAAAGAGTGCAATTTACAACGTGAGATTCGCAGTTGGCATGGCACAGATACTGAGGTGCGGCTTCATTGTTACTTTTTATCTTGAAAACGCTCTCTCATTAAAAGATTTTGAGGTTTCTCTGCTGCAATTATAAAACACTGACATTTATGTGTATGCAGTATACACATTTAAGTGACCATTTATTTGATTTCTTTTACACTTATCGGTAAAAAACGAGCACACAGTCCTCTTGACAGTATGTGAATGCTGGAGCCCAAAAACACTTACATTTATCCTGGATTAAAAATTAAAATCCAGATGCGTTATCACTCCTGAGGATTAAGATAGTTTGTCTCTTTTCTATTGAAAGGTTCACTCTGCAGCATGGCTCTACACAACATTAGAAAATTAGAAATCTGTTATACCGCCCGCCCAAATTATTCTCAATTGGAAACCTTTTTATTGGATATGGACTTGGATGGTTATACTTTTGCCAGTGTCAAGTAATAAGAAATTTTTCTTTATAATATTTTGTTTCCAAAACTTTTTCACAAGCTGATGCGTCCACATAGTTCTAAGGCGACTAAGCTGACAAAAAACCTTTAGGTTTATAATATGAACATCGGAGCACATGTTTCGTGGTTTCCACTTATAATATACACTGACAGTCGCATCACTTTTACGTATCAAAACCCACTTCAAACTAAACTCTAAACCATAAAACATGAGCAACAATCTCCCAGCGATTATGTTCCTGCTAAAACTCCCTGGAAAACTTTCTGGGTGCATATCGGTTTCCTATTTTATTATACAGAGTCAAATTAAAACCTTTTGTTTCTAGGTATAGCATTGTAACTTTCATCGTGTCTCTGTCACTGCATTTTAACCTAATCTACCACCATGCAAACAATATTCCTTATAATGTTAATATTAATATAATAACAATAACATTATTAAAAATTGTGCACCAAGAGCTGGCACTAAAATACGGTCCCCTTAAGGACACAGAACCCTACTGGAAATACAATCCATCCTCGGTACTCGAGAATGATTCTGCCCAACTTTATTGGGACAGGTCAGTTTTAACTGACCGGAGCGTTGAGCATAATCGACCGGACATAATATTAGTAGAAAAGGATGAGAAGCGGACGTGGTTGGTTGATATTGGCATTCTCGCATAATGTGCAGAAGTACAGCACTGAAATATGATTAAGTGCCAGCGGTTAGCTGAAGAAATCCGACAGTTAAGGCGACAGCAGCTGGTACTTATCGTCCCGCTGATTCTCTCTACCACGGGAGTTGTTCCTAAACCGCTTACTGACAATTTAGCTAAGCTGGGCATTTCAGTGAGGGTGATGAACAAAATTCAAAAGGCCGTAATTTTGGATAGGACAGCGATAGTACGTCGCCACCTCACAATTTAAACAAAAGAGCGGCATCTTGCGATCAGCCGATGCCGAAACTTAAAACCCTAAAAGGAGCGTTACGCGTACAATAATAATAATATTATAAAATAATAATATTAATATTACGTACTTACCAACAAAGAAATTAGACAGAACACTTCATGTACTTCAAGTGACGCAAAATAAACCATACCACAGTTTAACTATAGTTACTATATATTGACCATATTACCCTCACGTACTACTCCGGTTAATATCGTCACTTTCTTATAACTCAAAAAAACTACAGCCTAGTTTTGATAGAAGGCTCTGTGACACGATAGCTCTTCAACAGTCAATCAAATAATAACCGGTCAAAAGGGTGCTGTTTTATCGACGCTATTTTGACAGTTGATATAATAGTAATTATTTTAGTCGATTTTAGTACTGTGTAGTGTAGTCAATTTTTTTAAGTTGATTTTTCGAAGTGTTCCTAATTATTGCCGAAGCTTGTTTGCTGTTTTTTTACGACGTTGTGTTTTGCACGCCTCATAAGCGAAGCGTTGAGGTTGTTCTACTCTCACCTAATGGAAATCCAGTATTTTTCTGAGCTAAAATGTTTTTATTTTTTTACTATGGTACTTTTAGAATAATAAAAATTCACATATATCGAGAAAATCACTCGATCTCATGTAAAAACAAACTGATTGAAAAAAAATTTCGAGGGAGTCTGTATGTGTGGATGGCGCACAATTGCGGTCGTTAGAATTAATGTGTTAAAATAAATATTTTTTTCATTAGGTTTAAAATCTCAACGCACAGGCTCCTTTTAAAAATAACCGAGTAGTTTGGTCTCGTTTAATTGTAAACAATGTAAAAAAACAACTGGTACTTTTCTACAAAAAAATTATTCTCATGGTTCTCTTCTTTCGTCTCAAATATGGAAAATGAAATATTTTACTTTTAGTATAATCAAATGATATTATGAGGCGTGCACTTTCAGATTTTCCAAACTTTTTGTCTATGTCCCCCTCCTAGTTTTACTTTTATAGGGGGCAAAGCATTACACACACGTAGGTACTTAGAATACCACCGTATTTTATTCCTTAGTACCCGGTTGACCGGTATTTTTCGCTCGGTTTTTTTAATTCGTGTGTTTTGGAAATTATATTTAGATACAAATTACATACTGATGAAATACGAATAATATTTTTTGATCTTAGCGACATAACAGAAAAAACGGTACTGGTTATTTGAATAAAAAATCATGCTAAAAAAACTAAAAAAAGTAAAACTACTAAAAAAAGAGCTCGAAAAAATAGATTTTTTCAAAAAAGAAAGGAACTTGAAAAAAAAAAATTTAAAAAGTCGGTAGGTCGGTCTGGGCTCGAACTGGGGTTTTACGATTCTGTGACCGCCCTTTGTACCAATTAAGCTATGTATAATCGTTAACAATCTGTCAAAATTTACCTTCTTATTCTAACGATATTGTAGCAGTTTTTCATTGCCTAAAAACACGGACAAAAAGACATTTTCTAAAAATAAATCCCAGCTAGATCGATTTTTTATCCCCGAAACTCCCTGGACACTAAATTTTATGAAAATCGTTGGAGCCGTTTCCGAGGATCCCGATTATATATATATATATATATATATATATATATATATATATATATATATATATATATATATATATATATATATATATATATATTGCTCGTTTAATAGTATTTTTATTCCTTATCTATCTTTTTTGAAAATAGGAGAAGAATTAAAGCCGCGACTTGTAATATGAACTTATTTATTTTTTAAACTTTTAATGAAAATTTTAATTACAAAATATTAAAGTTTAATTTTATTTAACATGAAATAATCCGGTCCTATAGTAATAGCCTAAGGTCAAATGTAAAAAAAAATCTGGAACTGTACATTTTATTAAGTAAAATAAATTTGATTTTTAATCTCAGCAAAGCAGCGAGATAAAAAAGCATCTTAGTCCTTTCGCTTCACAGTTCTCGGTTAATTTACACTAATTATTACTGTTTCAAAGCAAACAAGGCATGCATCTCGTTAACCTACTTCCGGAAAATAAATAAGTGGATGGTGTTCGCCCGTGGGAAGTGGAAATCTATTTGCGTATTATGTAATTTAACACTCCAATCTGCACAGTGTGGTGGCGGCGTCAGAGAATCCATCCCCATTTCATCCCGTGGGTGTCGTAAAAGTGACTATGGGGAATGCGAGAAAATTTTCAGATATTTCGATAGATGGCGGTGTTAACCACAACCATTGCATGATTTTTTCTGCTTATGAGTCCGTCTAGGTAGGTCACTCTTTTACATATTTCTATCGCCAATTAGCATTAACTTGCTAGATTGCGTTCGGGTCTGAAAGGTAGAGAGTCAGTAAAACTACATACTGCTTTGAGTATTCAACTATAATACTCAAAGACATGCAGTCAATTTGCCTACCTGCCTAACTACCTACCTGCATCGGGATAGGCCTATGTTAGACAGTGGACTTCTATAGGCTGATGAAGATGATGATGAAGAATTAAATACTCAAATATAGGCTAATGGACGCCGTACATGGTCAGTTCAACTGATCATTCCAACTGATCAGTTTAAACTAAAACTGTTGACATTTTTTTAAATATTGAATTTTCGATATATCGATAATTATAAATATATCAATAACGGAGTTTTATATATAAATTATATAGCTCGAAGCATATAGCTCGAAGAACCGATAACCGATGGGGAAGAAAGGTTCTCGAGTGGCAGACTCGTATCGGTAGGCGTAGTGTAGGGTGACCCCCAACTAGATGGAGTGACGACCTGGTAAGACATGCAGGAAGTCGATGGATGCAGGTGGCTCAAGACCGTGCTTTGTGTCGTTACTTGGGGGAGGCCTATGTTCAGCAGTGGACTTGTGAAGGGCTGTAATGATGATGATGATGATGATAATATATAAATTTATTTAGCAATATAGCAATATTTTAAAAAATATCAACAGTTTTAATTTGAACTGATCAGTTGGAAATTGGAATGATCATTTTAACTGACCATGTGTGGCGACCATAAGACTTGTGAATGCTTCCGTGGCAGCGCGTAAATTTGAGTACCTCCTACTTTATAGCTCTAAGTTGATATCATCGACGTTATCAACGGTTAACAGTTGATAGCAATAACATACACATAGCAATGTACGTAGAAAATTATAAATATATTTTTATACAAAAATTTTCAAATGTTCGTACAATAAATAAATAAACTATACAATAAGTTGAAAGCGTCATATGTGATCCGATATGGTCTAGTGGCTAGGATACCTGGCTCTCACCCAGGAGGCTCGGGTTCGATTCCCGGTATCGGAATACAAATCGTTTATTTTTTCATAATTTGGCTTTAATTTTTTAACGTTTTAAGGATTATTTTTATTATATTATTAAAATAAAATATTTGAACTGTATGTGTACATAAACTTTTATGAATATGTTTTTCATAGTAAGTTCTTAGTAAACTATTCTTAACATATCTATCTTAAGATCAAAATACTGTCAGTGCTAAAGGTCATCCGTTATAAAGTATCTTAAGCTGCCAGATGCGACTCATGTAATTAAAATACAGCTAAAACTTCATAGAAATTATTTCTTGTTCTCATTTCAAACACATTGCGTATGGCAGGTGCGTGGAGTAATCTCTAATGGGTCCGATACCCATTCATTATAATTAATTTCTGTTCCGCTACGCACCTGTCGAGACGCCATTGACGGACAATGGCACCCAACATTTGTTCAGTTGGACCTACATTTGTAAAATTTTTGTAGACATTCACTTTATATATATATATATATATATATATATATATATATATATATATATATATATATATATATATATATATATATATAGCTATTATAATTTATTTATTATAATATAACACGCTGGTACTAATAGGTAATTACAGAAATTATTAGTACCATTAAAAAGCGACAGTAGCCTAATAACAGGGCGCGTACCGCGAACTCAATAAGGTCGTGGGTTCGTATCTGCCATTCGACTACCGGCGTGAACCACTCTTTAAAAAAAATTATAGAAATAATTATAGAATATATCCTTTTAAAATTTAAAGAGTTGCATTTTTGGAGTGTAGAAGTATTACATCGTTTAATTAGGGATGATAATATATTCATTGAAGTTGAATCTCTATCTTGAACATTTGAAAAAAACAAAGTCGTTTCCCGCCGTCTTTACGCTTCTAGATCTTTTAAACTACGCAACAGATTTTAATGCGACTGTCATCAATAGACAAAATATTTCAATAGGGAGGTTTCCATGTCTAATCTAATATATAAAAAATAATATTTATTTATTCGTACTTTATACGCTACCATACCGTTCTTCAGATTGCAGTAAAACTTTGTTAACATATTGCTTGCACTTCCGAGCAGGTTATGGTTGATAAACTATTTATTAATCTGTGCTTATGGGCATAGTTGGACTAGACAGGTGTGAGCCGATTTCGAAAAGGAGGATGTACTCATTTCGACTGTATATTTTTTTAAATGTGTGTTACCTCAGAACTTTATTCTAGGTGAACCGATTTTGATAACTATTTAAAAGCTGGTACTTTTCGTGTAGTCACCATTGACTTATATACACTACTTATATATACTAGTGTAAGGACCGGGCCGACCGAACAACTAAAATGGACCAGTGCGCTGGCCCTAAAATTGCAGTTTAGGGCCAACGCGAATCGGTCGACAGTGGTGCGCGCGCAGAACAGCCTGTCATAATTAATATAATATCTAGTTGCGTGGCAAAAGAATCCAAAACTTACGATACAAAGATTTAAAAGAAAACATGGGATATTGTATCATCGGTATATAACCTTCTATTAACTTTGTTACAATTAAATTATTATATAAACGCATTTTTTAAGTTTTATTTTACAGTTAGTTTAGTTACGTTACTAAGATTAGGCCAGGGTTGGATTCATTCCCTCAAAGTATTGTACATGGAAAATAAAATTATACTATTTTAAAAAAATTATATCACGTTTGACGTTTCATGTTTCTTTTATCCCATGTGCCGGGATTTTGACGTCACGCGTCTAGTTTATCTATACGTTTCGTTTTTTGACGGTTTTATTTTTATTTCTGTTTAATTATTATCTAAAGAACTATGTGTACCTAAGTTAAATTTTGAATATTGGATTTCTAATATAGTTTACGTTCAATAAGGGTAGAACGAAAAGAGTAGAAAAAAAAACCATATCTGCTTAATTGAATCTGAAAATCTGATTCATAAAATATTTTGAAATTCTGTTTCAAACTGATTGCTTTTGGAGCATAGAGTTTTTATCGTGGTAACCCTTGTATCAAGGATGCAACATAAATGCATCGATCGAACATCGATTGACCGGAAAGGGAGCTAATTCTAATTTTATCAAAAAAAAAACGCGGTACTTATGTACAATACAGAAATTCTCGAGGGTCGGGTTAATATTAAAATGTAAAATGATCCAATAATAATACAAGTCGACCTTTAGGTAAAATTGGTATATTCACTCATATTGTTACGATACTATATACTACAAACTACGAAAAAATGGTATAATTAGGACAGATATATTACGAAATCCGACCCTGGTTACATCGTGTTTTGAATTTTGTATTATGACAGATGCGCTACTTATACTTGTATGAAAAAGTTATGAGTAAAATATTTAGATGGGCCTATCCTTCTTTTTGAAATCATTGGTTACACATATAAATTTGATCAAGATCTGACTAGTAGTTTTTGAGTTATCCTTAATAATGCGTATTTAATTGACTTCGAATACATTGATTATGTTCTCATTTTATTTATATTGAAGTCGATTGTAATTTTTTTTTTAAATTTTTACCCCCTTTTTAAACATTATAATTATGTAAGGAACTACATTGCTTAGACATTGCTGTGTTTATTTCCTGGCACAAAATGACGATAAAAGTTGGTACAAGGGTATCCATCCATATCTGAAAGGGTTAAGTGTCTTTCCTATTTTTATTCTTTAATATTGTTCTAACATATTGATGTTTCCATTTGTAGCAGCACAGGACATTGGAATTCACTTCAACTCATTGTTTATAATTTGACTCTATCTTTTTTTTACTTTTTATAAGCCGGTATTTGATTACATTGACGAATACCAGCATAAAAGCAGCTAAATTCTGTTGTGTTTTGTTTGATGAGTGTAAAGAACCGGAGAACTTTTTTACTAGAAACGAGGCATTCCATCTTACCCCTGAGGGGTGATAGTGTGTCTGTATTTTGATTCTTAATCGAGAATAAATGTAGTTTCTATGAGCTACAGCATCCACTTACTATCCGGTGGACAGTGCGCTTGTTTGTCACTCTCATCCTATAAAACAAACAATCAAACCTGGTAGTGAGTGGTGATGAAGCCCTAGTTTGTAAAATGAACTATCTTAGCGCATAACGATGATGACTATCTCAGCACTTCAAAAGCTTATTCACTCTTCCATTGAAGACATCCATATTGTAATCGGACAGTAAGACAGGACGCCGGAAAATTATTATAATTCTTTGCTATACACATTAATAAATACTTGGAATGCGTGAAACATCGACAACAAAAGAGCTGTCGACGAAAAAGGGAAGGAGAAATTAGGTCATGTAATTCATGTGCACACCATTCAAAATTAGGCTTAAAAACGATATGTAAATTGGAAATTAATACTAAAGTGAAAATGTTTAATACGGTGAAATACAGTTACAGTTTTATCTTGGGTTCACTATACCATAAAATGCATTTTCTTTTCACCTGTTTAATATCTATTAGGTTAAAATAAAAAAATTAAACGTTATTATTGAAATGGGGTTTTAGAACGAGCCACTTAAAAGCTGGTGCTAAAAAACACCGTTAAGCATGCGCCGGCGCACGAGTCGCTTGCAGCTGCCCGTTGATTAGTCGCTTGCAATTTTAATTCCAAATTCAAAATAAATAGAACGTGCAATGCGAATCTGCTAGTAATTGCAACGGGAGACGGACGTGCTCCTCACCTGCTGACATTGTTCAAATAATACTTTTTGTTCGAAATAATTAAGTTTAATTGCGACTTATATTCGCAAGTGGAACTGAAATGCTTTCAACATTGTTGCCCGAGGAGTCACGGATATTCTTTAACTGTTTCTTTATGTTTTTCATGCCTTTCGTAGTCTCTTGCTATTCAGGTGTTATTATTCCCGTTGTTAATAAACACAGAAATAAAAATGCGTTTTCTATATTTTTTGAATTTGCAATTGTTACGATTATCAAAAGTGGTATTTTCGTCAATCTTTATTTATAGAACCGTGATAGCTTGTGACGCAAACCGGGTTCGATCCTCGGCTGGCACCAATGAAATTGTTGGTTGAAATTTTAAGTGCTGATTTACTATGTCCTCGGCGGTAAAGGAAAACATGGTGACGAATCCTGCATGTCCGAGAAATTAAAAAAAAATTGGTTAAACCTGCCGTCATTCCTGCATCTTCCCACTAATTTCAATAACACAGCGCTCCAAATTCCAGTTATTATGACGTTTTTAAGCTTTTTGGCGTCATAATTTTGAAAAACCATGTTTTTATTTTTTTTCAAAATCGAATATTTCACGAACAAAATTTTGATGTGATTTTTGGCAAGCGACGCAATTTTTTCAGCTTAACAGAAAAGCCTATAACAAAAAAATTGATTTCACGGAAAGTTTTCAAGTTATTAAAAAAAAAAAACACTTTTTCGAGATTTATTTCGACAACGATATCTCTCGAACGAATCAACCGATTTTTATGCGGTTCACGGCAATCTTAGTCGACACAGTACACAGTTGAGTGCACACACACACGCACGCACACGCACACGCACACACGTACGTACACGCGCACGCACACGCACACGCACAAGCACACTCACACGCACACACACACGCATTCACGTGCGCACGTGCGCACTTATACATACAGACCTACGGACATCATAGCAAAAATAAATCAGTACCTTCCCAATTTTTTGAAAAATATTAATTTTCATAGCGGGAAGTCAAAAAAAAATTCGAAGACATGTGAAGTTCCCTTCCTTCACTTCCTTGCCCTAAAACCCTTTCAGAAATGAGGGAGGGCCTGTGGACAGCAGTGAGACCTATATAGGTTTTTTTTATTGTCGAAGAGTTGTCAAACGAGTATTCGATCAACTGATGGTAAGTGACTAACGCCGCTCATAACAGCAGGTCCCTAAGTCGTATTGGTGCGAAAGAATCGCCGTACTTGCTTGTATTTTAATTGCTTGTCAACTATTCTTTCTAATACATAGAAAGAATAGATGACAGACATAATAGTGAATATTGGTATCAATATAAAATCTACAAACTAACACTTTCTCTCTTTTTTTCCTTTATTATGGCGGCGCATTGCACTTGAACAAACAGACCCGGAAAATTATTTGTAGGCCGTTTTTATCAACCGTTTCGTAGGTGATTCAACCTGCGTCTGAGGCATCGCAGGTAAGTGCTTATACACTGCGTTTCTGAATTATCAATAGAATAAATTATTATACTTGCATGTTAAGTGTGTGTGCACTTAAAGTTATAAGAACTTAAAGTTAGAAGTAATATTCATTAGCATTATAATATTAGTATAATGCTATATATATATATATATATATATATATATATATATATATATATATATATATATATATATATATATATATATATATATATATATATATATAAATTACAGCAAAATTTATCGCTATTTCGGAAAAATATAAAAAAATCTAAGTATAATTTAAAAATTCCGACGGCCCTTGGGCTATTTTCTATATTTTACACGTGGTAATGGTAGAACCATGCTGCAGCTATAGTATGGCTGAACCACGAATGGATCTCTCACAGAATACCAGCGTTAATAGTAGCTCAATGTTTCTGAGTGTATAGAACCGGATACCCTTTTTACTAAAACCAAGCATTCCACCTTAGTAGTTAGTTAGTTCTTATATATATATGGAGGATAAACGTAATTGTCTATGGATGACAGCACCCAGTTACCATCAGGTGGACTGTGTGGCCGTTTGTCCCTTTTATTGCAAAAATAAAGAAAATAACAAAATGTGCAGCATTGTGTAAAGTTTTATCAAAGTAAATAGTACCTATTTATTGTTGCTAAATCAATGCAACGTTTACTAATTATGTATACTCTCCTGTAAGTAACGGGTCACTGAGTTACAATAATTATGATGTCGTTTCGTTTATATGTAACAGTGTACTCATTGTTGTGAGACCCGAATAAAAAAAATATAAGTTCACTATGGTGGACTACGAGTACAAAACAAACGGCACGGACGTTTAAAAACAGACCATATATTCCAGCCCACTTATCGCTTAAATTTACGTGATTATCAAAACGTCGTGTATTGGAGCATTTAGTGCGCAATCCACGAATTTATTCGGCAATAACAAAGCTGGTTCGCTCGTTAAAACGAACTCTTTGATGTAATTCTGTAGACGAAATGTCTCGAGTTTCGGATGGACGTAGGACGGACGCGTCGCACCTGCCCCAACTTCCTGTGCTTTGCCTTTTTTCCTACACTCGCGGCATTTCCTGGAGTGTCTTGATGTTTGTACAGAGCATGTACGAACGAACAGTTGTTACAATTATTTCAATATTGTCGGTTTGGTTTACCTATCTTTTAAAAAAAAGACCCATAGTAACCGATATTTAAACGATAACTCTCACCACCATCCTTCACAGTTAGCTGCCGTGGGGCATTGTTTAAGAGAGCACAAGGGATCTGTGGCAGTAAACACCTGGACGTCGAGCTCCAGCACGTTGTCAAGCAACTATTGAATGACAACCTGCTTCCAGAACTACCCGTCACAGTCGAGCGTGTGCGTTTTAAGACGAATTTTATTTTATTGACTCCTTGGGAAGGGTCCCATAAAAGGCAAATGTCTGGTTCTGCGATGACTATTTTCCAACAGTAGTTTGTGTATCTGCTGAGGTTGAATGACGAAATATCTTAGAGTATACATAATAGCTTACTTATATATTACTTCAAGGGAATATTGTTTTGTAGTTTACTATCGCCATTGTTTTTACGGGAATGTCATTTCCGAAATCTTCTATTTATTTTTCTAAATATTACGAATAAAGTCTGTCGTAAAGCTGATCTGTGATTATTTATAAATATATTTATACTGTGTGCAAAGTGAAATGACTTTTTCGAGAATCGCACCGAGCAGTCGTCAATTCAATTCATAATCAGTTTTTGTTTCTCTGAGCGGTTGTAGACAGATATTACAATATGTCCATTTCCGACGGCAAGCAATAACTGTTCAATTCTCAGCGTTTTTTATTCACATTTTGATTCATTTATCAAAATACAATAGACTTTTTAAGATTTTTAACTAACTATATTCGCGCTACATTTTAGTTGTTACAGTTGCCACATTGATTTGTTGATTAAATATACTTCTTCCTATCTTCTATAAATTATACTGTCCAAGTCTTTTTGGCAATTCAGACTGTAAGAACCGGAATTAATTTGCGTAGTCGATTAGGTATTATAGTATATCGGTAGTAAAACAATTAAATATTAATGTAGGGCTCTTATTTGGGATTAAGATAGTTATTAATCGGGTATATAAATAATATTAATTGTTATATGCAACCACCCATTGGCACTACGGAGTAAATAATATAATCTAAAACAAGACGAAACTAATGAAATTATCCAGGTGTGTCAATTCATGATTCGGCATATTGATATTACTACGTTGGAGGCAGGTATGAAGTATTATTCTTACAATAGTTCATGATTCCACTTAGATTTTCAAAAAATCTTTGGTCTAAAACCATTGAGGATTGTTGAAGTTTCTGGTGGGCCCAAAAGCAATTGTCTCCGTTACCGAATTTGCATAACACATATGTATAAATATTTTAGTCTACTCTTTATTTGTTTACGTCAATGCCAAAATTAGATTAAGATGCCGTGTTTTTTTTTTAAAGTCGGCTGTGGCAGAATACCAGCGGTGAACTAAGTTTATGATGATTTTTATTTGTACATTTTTAACAACGTGTGTGAACTGAGACAAATAAAAAGATTATTATTATTATTACTTTAAGCACCACACCTAGAAAACAATCGGATAGATATGCTCGGTTGCATAGCATTTTATACAAATAATTCTGGATCGTAACAAACTAGCACATTTTCCATCATAGACACTTATATTTGTCTTCTACTAGCTGTTCATCGAGACTTCGTCCGCGTGAGATTGAGTTTTTAATTTTTTGCGCGGAATCACAATTCTCTTTCTAAAATAAAAGTAGCCGCTTCTCAGTCCTCAGGAAAGTCCCATCAAAATCGGTCCAGCCATTACAGAGATTAGCAGCAACAAACGGACAGACAGAAAAAAATATTCAAAATGTTTATTTGTTATAAATACGGTATATACTTTCATATATATATGACTTACGCCTGTCACCCAGAGGGGTAGGCAGAGACTACGGACGTCCATTTGGCACGATCCTGACATACCTCTTTCGCCTCCTTTACATCCATATATCTACGCATACATGCTCGTCGGTTAAGGGTACTTCTAGGGTACTTCTAACGTGGCCTATTTTCAAAATATCGCCAATTTGGTCGATAAACTTTTTTCTAGGGTGTCCCTTCCCGACTCTGCCGTTCAAATCTGCCATATAAATTTGCTTTGTCACTCTTTCCTAATTCATTCTTTCTACATGACCAAACCACCGAAGCATTCCTTTCTTAATCCTGGTCAGAATATCATCTTTGCATACCACATTTATTTCTTATCACGCAATTTCTCACCCTGTCATTCAGATTCAACCCTAGCATACTCCTTAAAGACCGCATTTCTACAGCATTTATTATACTTTCGTGCTACTTTCATATGCATTTAGTAAAAAATAATTTTTTGACGTTACAATCAGACACTTGAATTTTATTTATTTGTACAGACTTAAAATCAAAATCATCTGCATTTGCATGCACTGCACTTGCATCTGCGTTGTCGCCTTTTGGGACTACGAAATACAGCAACATTAAACTGCTATTTTACGCTGGTATTCTGTAAGTGCTTGATTCCGTCCCCATAGAGCCGATCTATTCGTGCTACAAACCACAGAAATCGTAACAATAAGACAATATTATTACGATTTCTATGCTACAAACAAAATATAGCTACCACGTGCAAGAAGCATGTTTAGGTCTACCGCACATTATATGGACATACACCCATACGGAATTCCGTTTCGGGACTCCATTTCGGAATCCCGTTTTGGCCGCAAAATTTCGAATGAAAAACTACCGTAGGTACTACAAGGACGAGTCCTTGATTTCACATGGACTTACCGCGTCCGAAATCCGGAATCGGAATTCCGAAACCGAATACCGAAACGGAATTCCGTATATATGTGGCCTCGATCGTAAATTCTGAAATGAGTCGCGTGACGCGTACTGTTTTGACAGATGTGCATTCCAAAATCATAAACTTACTAAGTTACAATCGATACAAGTTACAAATAATTTGAAGTAATTATATTTATATTTAATTACATATAAAAAGTATGAAAATTGGGTTCTTAGACGATTTGCAGAACTACGGTCTGCATACAACTATTTTTACGGATTTTTCGCGTTTTATTTACTTATTTCACCCATGATCACGGAGGAGGGGGCTATTTTTGACGTCGTGATGTCATAAGTCATAAGTAGCCCGGCTACCTTCAGTTCTTATCACGTTTATAATTAAATCACTTTCTTGTTTGTCTGACGTTCCGGATGGAGTTTAGTAATTGACTTCAAATTAACTTCCCGATGAGCTGGAAACTTGGAATTTTGAATATAGATCAAATTGGGATGGAAATGCAAGAATATGATAAAAAAACTTAAGCATTTATAAAAAACGACGCGAATCAAAAATAAGTACATTAAACGCGATAAAATCCGTAAAAATAGTTTTATTCAATGTGTGGTGTTCGCGTAAATATAAAAAATTGGAATTACGGTAACAATAATTACGTAATCAAATACTGAACGTGAAATTGTATGAATGGGTGTAAGAGGATTCCTCGACCGTTCTGAGTTCTGTGATACTAGACTACAAGAGAATTGAGCCGTCTGTCGTATACCACTTTCTAGTAATCATATTACAATTGCAAACTAGTTATTAATATTGACGGACTAGAAAATATTTTACAAGTATGACATAATATGCTACCGTAAGAAAAATAATAATAAAAAAACGGGAAACGATTTTAAGACTCCTCTCTACAACCAAATTTTCTATTTTCGTCTAGAAAGTTTCCAGTAGAAAACCGTTGGGTTCCGTGAAGTGATAACTATAAATATAATATTAAAATGATAAAGTGCAAACTTGATCATGGCGACAGTTTTCGAATGAGGAATAATATGATGATGCGACATCGACAAGTGTAGATACACTTGTCGATTTACGGAGACATAAGCTGCACGCAATAGATTTACCGATGATCACTCGAATTCCGTTGACTTTATCTTACGCATGAGACTGGGGTCAACGCCATGTAGTTACGGCGTTAGAATATCAACGGCCGCATATCGTGCCGTGGGTGTCGTAAAGGGCGACAGTGGGACACTAACTAGGAGACAGACAGCAGCGTTTACCTAAAAACAATTAAAAAAAACTACGGTTGCCAACTCGCATGCCAAGCGTGGCAACTATGGCAGAATATTGTAGCGTAGGAGCCAATCAATGCGATGGTAACAGTAATGGTGTTTTGCAAAAAGGTGGGTTTCGGCTGTTATAAGAATCCAAAGAACCCAATACTTGCGCAATCTGTGATTCTGCGAATGTAAATAGGTGAAAAAAACTTCGCCTATACAATATTGTCCTAACTATCAAATAGCCAATGAGGTATCCTAACGATGCTATTGTTATCTTTATCTAATAATACGTCGGTTGTGGTTGTGTAAATTCTGAACGACTTTACCCATTGAGGTTTTATTCACAAAATGAATTCGTTGTGCCGCGTCAATGTTTATAACTACGCTAGAGTCCGATAGGTGGCGCTTTAGCCATTATATTGATAAACTTTATATCTGTGCCTAAAATGACTTATATTTACATAACACATGTTGGCGTAGTGTAGTATATGTGTAGTCCTAATAGAAGTAACCTCACATAGTATGCACTTACTTCAGCTTCAGAAACCGGTAACATAAGACTGTTATATATAGTTACTGGAAAACTAATTTCATGGTTTATGAAATAAAATTAAAATACTTGTAGGAAATAAACGTATTTAGTTGATTAATATCAAAAATAAATGACATTACGTCGGAAATAAAATACGACAGTATTCGAATCGAATTAACCCACTCACCGGTCACGCCTGACCGAATTGTTCTGAAATCAATCATTGTTAGGGTTGTAACGAATATGTCAGTGATTGCGAAATATATTATTTTGGAGAATAGCAAATACTGTTATAATATTTCTCTAGATATGATTATGTTCAGTGTGATGTATGTTTAGTTTAGTCGTAATGAATGTTTAAGGAGTTTTCTTTAAATGTGTTGCCCATGCTAATCTATAAAAATACAATAGTATATTAAGCTAATTTTTTTAACCATACTGTGTATAAATTTGTAGAATAAATATCATTTGTAAAAGTACAAATAGTCGCGCTGTTCCAATGCGAGTCGACAGACTTGAGGGACACATGTTCCCAAAATATTTTACAACTGTCACAATATCATTAATAGAGATAGTTCAGAAGATTATTATTTACATTAATAACGTCAGCATTTCGATTACTTGCCTCGTTCAAAGAAACGCGTAGTATTAAAACTGTAAGAGAGCTTGTTTGTATTTGCGAAGATAATTAAAAGAGTATTTAAACAACTTGTACCTGTTTAAACAATATTTTGGACATATTATGACGTATTTTTGAAAGGATAAGAACAAAATGATTCGGCGCCTTCCGCCTCATTCATATACTCGGCACAACCCTAAGAATTACACAATTTCATTGTAAGGCACAACCCTATTTAACACTTGGTAATATATGAAAGTAATTATAAATGCAAGGCGATACCTTTTTGTCCTACACCAAGTACAAGTAACACTTCGAAGTACCCTTTGACAACACATGATATGCTAAAATAGTCTATGTGTCAGTAAGTTTAAAGTTTGTTATAGCGTCCATACGTTTGGATAGTTATTCAACTGTTTTCAAATAGCACTGGCGACGCACGTTGAATACTCAATTACTTCATAAATTGTCATTTCAAGTCGGCATTGAAGCTGTGACAGACGGACAGCTTGAAGTATACAAGACACGGTTATATTAAATTATAATAAACCCGAATAAACACAATTTCATTGAATACATTTTTCGGTATCAAATAACACATTTTTAATTTCATATTATATAATATGTTCATATTTTTTGTTTGTAATCAAATGTAATGAACAATTGATTAAATAAATACTCGGATAGAAACATGATTTTTTTTTGTTGAACACAGAAGCACTCCCACATTTTTGCGCTAAATAACGATTGATAAAAAACTTAAGCGACATTACAAGGCACAAGTTTGGATGCACTACGTTGTAATACGTTTTTTACGTGGTAGAGCTATGCTGCAACTATATTGTGGTTGCAGCACCAATGGGTCGGCTCGACCGGGGTAGGACCACGCTGTCACAGAATACCAGCGTAAAAGAGCAGCTTAATGCTGCTGTGTTTCGTATGGTGAGTGTAGAGAACCGGAGACCTTTTTTACTGGAAATGAGGCATTCCATCTCAGTCCTCAGGGGTGACAACGCATCTGCATTTTGATTTTTAATTGAAGGTAAATGTGGATGTCTATGGGCCACAGCATCCACTTACCATCGGATAGACTGTGTGCTCGTTTGTTACTCTCATTCTATAACATAAAACTGAGTATTATCTTATTTGTAATTAATACAATTATCGTTACAGTATATTTGAAATTCGCCGCTGAACATAGGCCTCCTCCATAGATATTCATATTCCGCTGACCAGAAAGATGCTGCTGCTTATCTCCTGGATCAGTTTTCCACTGTCGCCTCTTACGACACTGCATTAGAAATTTAGTGTTCAGAGCCGTAGTAACTAAGAGCTAAGCGCTGGGCTAAATTTCATGTGTTCGATCCTCGCCTACACTGCATGCTCAAAGGTGAAGGGAAACATCGTAAGGAAACCTGCATGTCAGAGTTAAAAATTTCGGGGAACTGTGAAAGCTGACAACACGGCCTGGAACAGGATGACTGGATAACAATCGCTCTTTAACTGTCACAGAAATGATAAGAGACTTCTACTCTTTATATTAGAAATTGCTAAAACAACAGCTAGCGCACATAGCCTGGACTTTTTTATAGGATAAGGGTTACAGTCACAAGCGAGCACAAAGCCCACCTGATGGTATGCAGATGCTCTGGCCCTGCATCTACATCAATTCTCGACGCATTGCCACCTCTGAGGACTAAGATGCAATGCCTCGTAGCCACAGAAAAGGGTCTCTGGTTCTCTAAACCTACCATACGAAACACAGCAGCACTGAGCTGTTATTTTACGCTGGTGATCCGTGAGAGCGTAGTCCTTCTCCGGTCGAGCTTAGCGTAGCTTTACCACGTATAAAAAACTTACCAACAATAAAATTCTATTGTTAGTAGGTAAGTTTTTTATGTATAATTATAACGCATAGAAACCAAATACCCCCAACGCAATGCAGTACCGAGACGCATGTAGGTCGCTGTCGTGTGTGTAAAACTCAGTTTGATAGACTCTTTTTTACATTTTAAGATATTTAGATATATCTTTTATTCACAGAGAAGCTTAACACATTGCACGGAGATATAAAGTACAGTACATAAAGCAAGTTTACACCTGCCATAATAACACAACGGATTGACTGGCAGAGAATGCCGAGTGGCATTAAGTCCGCCCATTGTTACCTTAGTTCTTAGTTATAAGGTGTAACAATTAAGAATAAAAAAAAAAGTACCTATGATAAAAAGTTTCAATTACGCTTCAGTTCGTGAAAGGTGTACTTCTAATTTTATAATTCAACCGGTAGTATTCTTAACAATACACTATATTATTACTAAAATTAATAAAGGCTAATATCTGTATTGATCATAAATATACATACATGTCTAAAATACATAAATCCGTTGTGTTTCCTGCAGGTGCTTCCCAGGATAAAGGCATTTTCCGAACCAGTGGTAAATAAAAACAAAAGACTTTCGATAAGTATTATGTAACTACTTATCCATATTGCATAAAAATTATTGTATTCATATTATACACACAATGCTTTGTGATTTCAATAGTGTATCATACGAGAAATGTGATCGTGAATAATAAGTATATAATGAGCACAAGCATTTTTAGCAGACTTCAAAAAGAAGAAGGATTTTCATTTCAACTGTATCTGATTGTTACATGCTACCTTCGCCAATCGTGGACCATTTTAAATGATTCTTTTTTTTTTTGAAGTGATAAAACGATATAGGGGCACTAAAAGAAGACAAACATACATCTACAGGATATAGCTTGCGAGAGAACGACACAAAATACAGTACCTATAGTGTTGTAATGTTACATTATAATATAGTGTATGTATCTCGGTCTCCTTTTCTGAAGTACCTGAACTACCGAGTATGAACGGAACACATGTTTTTTTTTATTTGGTATCAAAATTTAAATTTTATGAAGTGATTCCATCCATGATGGTGGATAAATCGGAGAACAAAACTATTTAGACGACGTTCTGGTAAATTTAATTCTAATTTACTTTCAGGTAAAAAAAAGTTGAATACTTTAACTTTTAAAAAGGTAAACCTTTAAGTAAAATTATATATTTTTAAGTTTCGAAGTCTGCTTTTATTTTTTAAGGGTAAGTATCAACCGTTGTTGATGTGAATGTGTTGAAGAAACTAGGTTTAAAAAAAATTACATTCGTAATGTTTATTCTGAGACTAAATTACAGATCGTTAAATGTTTAGAAAAAGGCGCATTCGTTTTTCAATTGTTTCGAGTTTAATGGAAAAGGCGACCGTCTGAGCACGTACCTATGATGCGTGCGGCCATTTAAATGAACGTCGGCGCCAACCCTTTTAGTGATTCGAAATCTCAGTTAACTTATATGAACTTTAAATGCAAAATGCGTGGGTATTAAATCATACTGCTGAAGTCGCCCTTCGACAAGTATAACACAGTATAGAGTATATTAACATTTAATAATACAGTATAGAGTATCACATAAATAAATATCAAATAGTAACATTTATTTAGGTGTGAAACTGAGCGGAAATGCCCGCACGAAAGCACCTTAAGCCGACCTGTCTTAACGCATGGTAAAAATTATAAAAAAAACTGCGGTTGCCAACCCGCCGGCCAAGCGTCGCAACTATGGCAAAATCCTCAATAAGACGGAATCATTTTCTAAAGACGGCTTTAAGCAGTTAACTTTTATAAACTGTCATGGATAGATGAATACGTAACCATTATAATTATTTTATTTCTTGGAGGACTTTAAAAGTACTACAATTAACAAATTTTGACGACAGTTACCTCATGTTAGAGAACGAACTGTGAACTCACAAGTCGTTGCATTGCTTCAAATCCGCCATTCGAATGCCAGTGCATAGTGCATAGTGAACCACTCCTAATCATCACACAAATATTTTAAACTTACCAGAGTGGTAATGCTAATAGCATTTCTAGCATTTTTTACTAAAAAAACAATACCGAAGTAAAATAGCAGTTTAATGCTGCTGTGTTTCGTACGGTGAGTGTAGAGTTCCGGAGACCCTTTTTACTGGAAACTAGGCATTCCATCTTAGTCCTCAGGGGTGACAACGCATCTGCGTTTTAATTCTTAATCGATGATTAATGTAGATGTCTATAGGCCACAGCATCCACTTACTATCAGGTGGACTGTGTGCTCGTTTGTCTCCCTTGTTCTATAAAAAAATATTCCGATGAGTGCAGTGACCGTACGGTAAATTTAATTAAATAAACACTGTCACCCTCAATAAGCGTGCAAAAACGGATACTGTTATTTAATTTTGCGCAAAAATAAAAAGGCGATTTAACAACGCCGCCTGTTCACAATGCTATCAGCGCCATCTTTTCGCGTCGTCGGTTTCACTTTACGAGTTCATTGAAGGCTTCCTGTGGTTCCTGTTGTGTTGTATCATATTTAATTCATAGCTTTGCTAACACAAATTTCGTTGGTTGGTTTTTGTATAACTGATTAAAAATATTTTTTTTCTAAGACTGGACGGAATATAAAATATTTTTTATGAAGTCTCCAGTACAGTCCACCTAATGGTAAGTAATAAATAATAATTGATAAATAAATCATTTATTCTGGAGCAAACCTTTACATTTTTTGTCGGCGTCGGCGGGATTGGTGCTCGTCTTATTCATACACTAATACATTTGGTTCAAATACGTAAGTATAGTCTAATGAACATAATACAGTGTAACTAAAGCAAGTTTTAAATTTTAAAACGAGTATTAAAATATTATTTAAAATTACTAATATTTAGCCATCGCATCTCAGGTGCGCACTAATTCTGACTTGTTGTCACTTTGGTTGGCTATGGGTAGACCACAACAATGTTTAACTCGTTAGCATTGGGCTTGTCTATAGTGATATTATTTCATAATTAAAACAATTAAAACAACAACAAATTAATGGAGTTTCATAATGATTTCTTATATTTACGCGAACACTACACATTTAAATAATACTAGTTTTTACGGATTTTATCCCGAGTATTTAACTTTTTAAATACCCGACGTTTCGAGCACTTTACAGCACCAATTGTTACGGGGGAGATAAATGGTCTCCATGGGTAAAGTGCTCGTAACTTTGGGTATTTAAAAAATTAAATACACGCGATAAAATCCGTAAAAACTAGTATTACTTATTGGGTTTTTTCACATCGTGCAGCAACTTTGTGAAGGAAAACAGTTTTTAAATAATTTTTTAGTGTTTGTTTACTTATTCTAATACTATCTTCTCTCAGCTAATCGAGATCATTAAAAAGTGTAGTGTAGTGTAGTACAGCTGCAGTCAACTTCAATCACAGAAGGCTACAGATGCATTACCACCTCTCAGGACTTAGATGTAATGCCTCACAGCCTGTAAAGAAATTGATGAAAGTAAAGTGGCTATCCATATCTTTCAGACTGGAACATCGTCAGCATTGCTGTTTAGCAGCTAATATGGGTAAGAACATGGTACCTTCTTAAACGGTTCTTTACGTGGTAGAGCCATTGAGTTATACAAGACTAGAGGAGCAAACCACATTACCGCGCGTCGAAAAAAGTGTAACCACTATCCAAACGCGACGACGTAGCTTTGAAACTAATAACAATTTTAAGTAAACATATATCTATCTCACTTACACAAGTTGCGAAAACAATATCGTCGTCGTAAGATTAGAAAAAGATAGACACACAAACATGCAATGGCGGGTTGGTGTGGCTTACTATATGAAATTTTACCTAAAATACGTAATAAAAATAATAATTTTTGAAACTGCAGTTAATTGTTTTTATATTAAAAAAGTATATTTTATTTTAAAATCTTTATTACGTCCCCTTAGAAAAAAAGGGATACAAAGCTTATCAGATAAATAGAAGTAAACATAATGATGAAATAAAACGTATTTTTATGGTTCTAATAAATCAAACAATAAAAATAGGTATCTAATAAAATATAATTAATATAAAATGTATACGAAATTATAAATAATATAAAATTATTAATATAAAATAGGTAATAAAATATATTTAAAAGATAATTCAAGAATAAACTAAAATAAGAATAATTAATTATATTGTATGAAAGTTAAAACGTAGTTTTTATTATAATTTCCAAAATATTTAAAATCGGAGGTAACAAATTAACTTACTCCATTAATTATATAGTCTCCCATTAATGTAGGATAATCACAAATGCGGAAAAGTGGCAACATTGAACCTAAATGGCAATATTCGATATTTTATTTAATTTTTTAGTGTTTTAAACGTTAATATGAATATATAAATTAAAACTTACGTATGGAAAGTGATTCCGCTTGATTTATTATGTTTTTGTGACCTTGAAACTCATTCTTTCACTACGCATTTACCCATTTTTTGTTGTGAATCGTTCGGCTTAACTCGGACGGCGTCACCTTGAACACTGAACCGACGTTCGCTGAGTATAAGGCTGTGGCCTTATGTGAAGTGACAACGCTTTGGCGCGGAAATTACTTATCTAGTGTAACATATAAATCAATGGGTAGAGCCATGCTGCAGCTATATTGTGGTTGCAGCACGAATGAGTCGGCTCGACAAGGGTAGGAATACGCTCTCACAGAATACCAGCGTAAAATAGCAGCTTTAGTAGTTTTGGTGCTGTGTTTTGTATGGTGAGTGTAGAGAACCGGAGACACTTTTTACTGGAAATGAGGCACTCCATTTCAGTCTTCAGGTATGGCAACGCATCTGCATTTTGATTTTTAATTGAAGATAAATGTACATGTCTATGGGCCACAGCATCCACTTAACATCAGGTGGACTGTGTTCCCGTTTGTCACCGTCATACTATAAAAAAATAGACTCCTACCAAAAGAGTTCTTAGTCTAGTTAGCACGTATGGGTCGACTGGGGGTGGATTCCGTTCTCACAGAATACCAGCGTCAAAAAGTAGCTTGATGTTGTGTTTCGTATGGTAAGTATAGAGAACCAGAGACCCTTTCTACTGGAAACGAGGCATTTCATCTTAGTCCTTAGCCCTAGTTTCATGTTTATGAGTCACAGCATCCACTTACCATCAGGTGAACTCTGTTCTCGTTTGCCACCCTTATTCTATAAATAAGTTAAATATTAAGAAATTATATATGAATAGTATGGTTTTTAACAGATTTTTTTCTGAATTACGAGTGGTAGCTATAAGCGACATAACTATTATTTTGAAATATTACCACACTCCACTCAAAAATAAATTTAGCAAAAAATATGTTTGAGCACGTTAATTTATAACTAACAGTAACTCCGTCTAAATTACTGATGAGTTATCATCTGAAACACCACATCTGAATACTGGGTGACACACGATTTAGATTATATACTTATGAAAGATAATTTATTTGTGACATCACTTGGGGCTATGTGTACTCCCATCACCGACCTGCGAAATTCAGGAAAAGCGTTCTTGTAAGATTTTCCACTACCAATAGTTAGGACAGAATTATCAATGCCCCATCATTGAGCAGGTACCACTGCATGCAGTTTAAGTTGGCTATGATTACCAATTTGAGGCATTTTTACTTACCTCTAAATTATGAGAGCAAAGGTATAATAAAAATATCTATACCACCTTGAAGCATCCAAGTAATTCGAAATAACTCCATTTATTTACCTGAAAACAGAAAGAAATAAAAATAAGAACCATAAAAATTACGTTTGTATACGAAAATAAACTTATTAAATAAAAATTTAGGTTTTTTGTGTGTTCGTAAGTAGATGGTGCAGCCCATAGACATCTACATCTATCATCGATTAAAAATTAAAACGCGTATGCGTTGTTAACTCTAAAATGCTACTGTCTCTCGAAGGCGGGAACAGTAGACCCTATTTACTGGTAACGAGGCACTCTCCTTTATCAAGGTTGACAACGTGTCTGAATTGTGATTCTTAATCGAGTATAAATATAGCTGTCCACGGGCCACAGTATTTACTTACCATTAGGTGGACTGTGAGCTAGTTTGTCGTCCTAACTTCTATAAAATAATAATCTTCTGCATTAGCCTACAGCTGTATCCTGCGAGGCAAGAGTTTAAGCACATAGCCTGAAACTAACGTACACTCTTTCAGTAATGTTTGATATTATGTGTAACAGACCATACATTTATAATAATAATGACCTCCTTCAGATCAAATTTTTGCTCATTGCGATCAGTCTCAAACGAGATACTCTGCTCAGGACAAGATTATAGAGCGCAAGTGTGTGCGCAATATACGGGTCCACTCTCATAGTCTGATGGGACGGATATCTGACACGGATGGAAAAAGGTCGGACGCAAGACCAACGAATTTACGTGCTTTCCGAGACACGATGGAGAAACACCGTCAACTTCCTAGCTCTAGGACTCGCGATTCGTAACCGGGACCTTATGATCTACAATGACGTTTACGACCACTAGACAAACCAGGTAATCAATACATTTTTATATATTATGATATCTATTAATTAAAAATTGACTATAAATAAAGAGTCGCAACAAATTGTATTATAATTTACAAATATTAAGAATGTTTTCTATTCCAAAATACGCGTAATTCGAACTGGTGCACCTAAAAACGTCGAATGAGTCATAAGTCATAACATAATAAAACTATTTTTTTTCTAAATATATCCGGCATGCAACAAGAAACAAAAAGGACGATAAAACCATTGTTCTGCTGGGTAATAAAACGATATGATATGAGAGTGACCAGCATGCATCATGAGAAGGGTCGACACCCGTTGGATTGTCGGGATACCATTGTACCACAGAGTACCGCTACATTCTCTATGCGAATGTCGTAGCTTTGTTGTCTCTATTGTTTGCTTATTTTTATCTGTGGCACTTTTAACATAATGATTTATAAGCGCGTAGTGGATTTTAGTAAATACGTTTATTTAGTAATTTTAGGTACTAAGATATGCTCTACCGCATGCCGTCCCGAAGGTGTTTAAAGATTATTCTATGTGGATTGCAAGCTCGTTTGTCACACTTACTTAAAAAAAAATATCCTTGAAAAATATACTCATAATTGGTCTCAATTTTTTTTACTTCTTCAATGCTTAATAATTTTGTATCGCAACCAAATTTCGAGTAACCCGTAACCCGAAACGGCGGTACCCCGCTGTCAGAGGGTCAGGGTGCCCCGCGGGTCAGGTTACCGCAGCTCTTGCTCTTTTTGCCGCGTCAGGGAATATTTTATGATGTTATTATGTTTTGATCTTTGTTCTTGTATGACGCTGGGGTCATAACATAACTTTTAAATTTTCGAGTTGACAGAAGGGAAGTATTTTAATTTTATGTCATAAATTTAAGTTATTTAATTAATTTTAATAATTCATATAGTGGCTTGGTAAGATTAGTGAGTACATGGTCACTAGCCTTATCTATATATCTTGATGATGTAATATTTATAACAATTGTAAATGATGACAGTTTTACACCGTATTGAATAATTATTCACACCAGTAACTGAATATCCACTATCCCAAGTTATCCCACGGCTATCGTAAGCCATTGAAACAGTAGAGCAGCAGCATCTACCCGTCAATCATGCCACCTATGGTAAATATCCCCGTATGACACAGCCTATAGTGGAGAGCTTTATGTTGATTCACAAGTATAAAATTTGTTATTAACTTGACTCCTGCGCAACCTATCGAATCTCAGCATTAAACACACACACTGTGTGAATATGACCCTATTCGGTCAAGACCTTCAGAAGTTACGTACAACTGTATAAAGATGACAATATATTATTAGATTATCGTAAAGGCATATGCCAAGAGGGGACTGTTGAGTGACGATAAATCAGAAGTGTCTTGGACGAGGAAATAATCTTTCGCAATTGAAATATGATGCACCAAATTGATAAACCACATTTAAAAAGAAACAAGTTTTAGATTGTTTATTACACGTCATCTAAGATATTCTATACAACCGTGTACTAGTTATTTTATACAACCGTGTTATTCATTTGAATTAGCAGCATTGTGGACTTTTCACTTTTGATTAAATTCTAATGCTTTTTTTAAATTCCTTGTGTCAAACTATACATTGTAAATAAATATAAATGGGATTTTATTTCCATTTAAAGCTAGGTTTGACAAAAATATCGCATTTGACGATCGACTAATCTTTTTGAAATAGTATATGGCCGGAAAAATATTTGTAGTACACATGAAATACTCAATTAAGTTTTAAATCGGATGGATTTTAAAATATTTTATATTAATCGAAATAAAAAAAATGAAAATTAAATAGCGAGGAAAAAATTTCGACGTTCGAGTTTTAAGGCGATAACCAAATCATATTTTCTGTAATATTAAGTCATGATAATGAATTTTCTAATAAAAAAAATTTATCGGCTACATATTTATTTGTGGTATGTATTTGCTAATAATAAGTACAAAAGTTTCAAAAAGATAACTTTTTGTCCAACAAATGTCACACGCTCACTACATGCTGGACAAATATGCATGCAGCGGAGTAGTGCTAAAAGCCTTTTAACGTCGGAAATCCTCGCCTTAAGTATAATCGCTATCGCAAAAACGTGTGACTTTGATCAACGTATCATTCTTTTGAGCTGAAGTTTCTAGGTTTGAATCCCACTCCAGTCTACGTAGGTGCAAAAATGTCTTTTTAACTTTCTGATTTGGATACATTTCTGGTTGTAATTTCGTGTCTCTGATACTGTATTCAGTTGCATCTGAGTACGCAACAGATTCTTCTCGAACTTATCATTTAAGCGTTACAACGGGTATAGAACATGGAAGGATATATGAGACTTATTGGTGACTAAAATCTGGTTCAAACGCACATGCGCAGAATATTTCAACGTCATCGTTATCATCATCACAGCGCATCGCAAGTCCACGGCTAAACGTAGGCCTCTCCCGGTATAACCGGTACTTTGGTGCGTCAGCTAACTGAACCGCGGGGCTATGTCGTAGGTGTACATGTTACTCGATAATCTTTTCGATAGTCTACAGGATATATTTTGTCCTGCGCAGATATTACATATAACAGGACGTAATTTCTTCTTTCCCCTTTTAACATCGGACAACTTTGGTGTTGGCGTATATCATGCATTTAAACCAAACGGTTTGCTTAGGTAGTCACAGAAATGATATAATTTGCTAGTGTCTTTCACAATGTGTGTTTTCAAGGCAAAAGTGAATAATATGCTTTAGCTCAGCCAATGTGCTCTACCCCAGAGATTTTTCCACACTGATGCGACTTAGGGACCTTCAAGAAAAGAACCTATTCCTTTTTAAAAAGGCCGGCAACGCATCTGCAATTTCTCTGGTGTTGCAGTTGTGCATGGGCGGCGGTAATCACTTACTATCAGGTGAGCCGTATGCTCGTTTGCACATCATCATCATCATCATCATTACAGCCCTTCACAAGTCCACTGCTGAACATAGGCCTCCCCCAAGTAATGCCACAAAGCACGGTCCTGAGCCACCTGCATCCATCGACTTCCTGCATGTCTTACCAGGTCGTCACTCCATCTAGTAAGGGGTCGCCCCACACTACGCCTACCGGTATGAGGCTGCCACTCGAGAACCTTTCTTCCCTATCGGTTAATGCTCGTTTGCCCCCTCTCATAAAAAAAAGGAAACATCTTGGACTACATTACCGCACACTGTTAGTTCCTAGTCAAACACTGACCTATAATAGCTAGAGAAAAATAAATTTTGTAAAAAAAAAATGGATATTTATCGATTGACTAAGCGTGTAGCCATAACAACATATAACAAGTGGTAGAGCCATGCTGCAGCTATGTTATGGATGTAGCACGAATGGGTCGACTCGACCGGGGTAAGGCCAATCTCTCACAGAATATCAGCGCGAAATATCAGCTTAATGCTGCTCTGTTTCGTATGGTGAGTCTGAGTGTAAAGAACCGGAGACTCTTTTTTAGTGGAAATGAGGCATTTCATTTCAGTCCTCAGGGGTAATATCTGCATTTTGATTCTTGTAAAAAAAAGTAAAGTTACAGCCTATATACGTCCCACTGCTGGGCACAGGTCTCTTCTCATTTCTGAGAAGATTTTAGGGCAAGGAATAGCCCGCCGCGCTGCCCCAATGCGGGTTGGGTTGGGGTTGGTGGTTTTCTTAATTGAGAATAAATGTAGATGCCTATAGGCCACAGCATCCACTTCCCATCAGGTGGATTGTGTGCCCGTTTGTCATCCTTATTCTATAAAAGAAGAACTCTTGATAAAAAAACTATCCGAGCTCGAGAGCGAGACTCGAGCTATAAAGTCGGCAACTTAGCTGGATTACAGACATTTATTAAACTGACGGGACCTTGTTAGCGATACATCATAGAAATTGCTTACATGAACTGCTTTTGCCAACAACTGTTCGTACCCTGTAACTGTTTGTTTACAGAATACGAATATAATACCATCAATAGTAATATTTAAGTGGGCTGGAAACTTACTCTGTACTTAAAAAATGGTTGATAAAGTACTAATACTAGCTGATCCTGGCGCGTTGCTGTCGCAAAAGAAACAATAATTGAAGAAATATAATTTCAAATTTGGAATAGTCATATTTTTAATTAGGAATGATTATTCCAAATTTGAAATTATATCTAGACGATTTACATTATCTGAATTGTGGTGGCGCGCGTATCATACCGATAAATTTATTTGAAAGTATTTAAATTTCAACAAATATGTTGTCATATTTTTAATTAGGAATGATTATTCCAAATTTGAAATTATATCTAGACGATTTACATCATCTGAATTGTGGTGGCGCGCGTATCGTACCGATAAATTTATTTGAAAATATTTCAATTTCAACAAACATGTTGTCATAATTTTAATTAGGAATGATTATTCCAAATTTGAAATTATATCTAGACGATTTACATCATCTGAATTGTGGTGGCGCGCGTATTGTACCGATAAATTTATTTGAAAGTATTTCAATTTCAACAAACGTGTTGTCATATTTTTAATTAGGAATGATTATTCCAAATTTGAAATTATATCTAGACGATTTACATCATCTGAATTGTGGTGGCGCGCTTATCGTACCGATAAATTTATTTGAAAGTATTTCAATTTCAACAAACATGTTGTCATATTTTTTAATTAGGAATGATTATTCCAAATTTGAAATTATATCTAGACGATTTACATCATCTGAATTGTGGTGGCGCGCGTATCGTACCGATAAATTTATTTGAAAGTATTTCAATTTCAACAAACATGTCATATTTTTAATTAGGAATGATTATTCCAAATTTGAAATTATATCTAGACGATTTACATCATCTGAATTGTGGTGGTGCGCGTATCGTACCGATAAATTTATTTGAAAGTATTTCAATTTCAACAAACATGTTGTCATATTTTTTAATTAGGAATGATTATTCCAAATTTGAAATTATATCTAGACGATTTACATCATCTAAATTGTGGTGGCGCGCGTATCGTACCGATAAATTTATTTGAAAGTATTTCAATTTAAACGAATATGTTGTAGTAATGATTATTCCAAATATGAGATTATATTTAAAACAATTTACATCATCTGAATTGTGGTGGCGCGCGTATCATATTTCGCGTCATATTTTTTAATTAGGAATGGTAACATATTCATTGAAATTTAAATATGTACTTTCACCACAATTCAGATGATGTAAATTGTCTTCCGTTGTCAGACACTGTCAATGATGCAAAAAAAGTTGTGTTGATGTGATCGCTTCCAAACTTCACTGGACCACCTGCTAGTCTGAAGCTTTTCTGAAAATTTCATCGAAATCTCTCCATCCGTTTCTTAATCTATAGAGAACATACATACATACACACATCGACACACACACACACACACACATATACATATATATATATATATACGAGGTGTGTTCAAAAAGTAAGGTGACTTTTTGAATTTCGCGGGCAACGCACATTCGATTTTCGATTTTTGTATTTAGTTGCGTTGGTACACATGGCCTGAGCATATGTTTCAAGTTTGAAGTGTTAGCATGTTTAGTGATGTTTAGTTTATTTTTGACAGTTACAAAGGTCAGACGTACTTTAGTGTGCTCGGCGATTTTCTTCTATCAAAAAAAAAAATGGATCAAAGAATTTGCATCAAATTTTGTGTAAAAAATGGAATTACGTGCTCCAAAACACTTGAAATGTTGACAGTGGCATACGGTGAGTCTACTCTTAGTAAAAAAAAACGTTTATAAGTGGTACAAGCTCTTTCAAGATGGCCGAGAAGATGCCAATGACGAACCTCGCTCTGGACGCCCCAGCACGTCAACAACCGATGAAAACGTTGAAATAGTGAAGAAAATTGTTTTGAAAATCGTCGAATCACTATCAGAGAAGTTGCGGATGATGTTGGCATATCGGTTGACTCTTGCCATGAAATTTTTTCGGATATTTTGGGCATGAAACGTGTGTCAGCGAAATTTGTTCCAAAATTGCTCAATTTCGACCAAAAGAACCATCGCATGACAATCGCTCTAGAGCTATTGGATGATGTCAACAACGACCCAGATTTGCTCAAAAGGGTCATAACAGGTGACAAAACATGGGTATACGGTTATGACGTCGAAACTAAGACTCAATCGTCCCAGTGGAAGCACACTGAATCACCAAGACCAAAAAAAGCACGCCAAGTTCGATCAAATGTGAAGGTTTTGCTTACAGTTTTCTTCGACTGTAGGGGTGTGGTGCATTATGAATTCTTGCCACAAGGTCGTACGGTCAATAAGAAGTATTACCTCGAAGTTATGCGCCATTTGCGAGAAGCAATACGTAAGAAACGTCCCGAATTGTGGGTAAACAATTCATGGTTTTTGCATCACGATAATGCACCTGCTCACTCATCGTTGTTTGTGAGAGGTTTTTTGACCAAAAACAACACTACAATCATGCCTCAGTCACCATATTCACCAGATTTGGCCTCATGTGACTTTTTCCTGTTCCCAAAACTGAAGAGACCTATGAAAGGACGAAGATTTGCAACGATTGAAGAGATAAAAACTGCATCGCTGAAAGAGCTGAAGGCTATACCAGAAAGTGATCATCAGAAATGCTTTGACGATTGGAAAAAGCGTTGGCACAAGTGTATTCTATCTGAGGGGGATTACTTTGAAGGGGACAACATAAATATTGATGAATAAATAAATAGTTTTTCATAAAAATATAAAGTCACCTTACTTTTTGAACACACCTCGTATATATATATATATATATATATATATATATATATATATATATATATATATATATATATATAATATTAAAATGGAAAACGAGCCAAAGGAGAATGAAAATCATGAACACATCTGACTTTCTTTAGAAAAACATCATTGACTATGTTCGATGCATAGCGTGATTGATAAAGTTAGTTATAAGTTATTTAAGTAAGCTAAGTATAATTACTCACTGTGCAAAGTATATTTATTTGTATGTTAAAGACACATTGCAGCTATATTATGAAAATAGGGCCGTCCCCTTGGTCTGTACCAAGCTTTTACGTGGTAGAGCCAAGCTGCGGCACGAATGGGTCAGCTCGGTGGGGGTAGGACCACGCTATCATAGAATACCGTACGTAACAGCAGAATAATGTTAATGTATTTCGTATGGTGAGTGTAGAGAACAGAGAAATGAGATGTAGAGGTCAATGTCCACTTACCATCAGGTGTATCTTTGTGCTCGCTTAGCACCCTTATACTATAATATATATACATATACAATATATATATATATATATATATATATATATATATATATATATATATATATATATATATATATATATATATACATATACAATTTTTAATAAAGCGTTTCAACTCCTTGGTTTTGTAATGCGAGCGACCAAGGATTTTGCAGATGTTGAAACTTATAACCAACTATACGTCATTGGTCTAGCCGCAGCTTAAGTACGCGGTGTCTATCTGGATTCCATATTATTCTAAATATAAAGACCAGATTCAGATTATATAAAAGACTATTACGTTCGTTGCATTATCGATACCCTCATAGCCGACTATCTATCTACAAAATGTGAAATAGTATGTACGACAGTATTGAGCTGAATAGTTTAAAAAACTATAAAAAATTATGTATATACATATAATACTAGGTTGCCAGGCAGACGTTGTTCTGCCTTTTTCAACGACCCATTGTCATGTCCTATTAAAAACTCGCAAAAAAAATTGTGAGTCACTCATGGGCAAAAAAACATCCTATCTCTCAAGTTGGACCAAACTGCAGACGCTGTGCAAATTTGATTAAAATCGGTTTAGTAGTTTAGGAGTCCATCGCGAACAAACAACATGACACGTAATTTTTTATATATATATATATATATATATATATATATATATATATATATATATATATATATATATATATATATATATATATATATTGTGCCGGACGGGCGAAACTCTCCGGAGTAAATGTTGTCGAAGATACTTCGCGAGTCGCTCACGTCCTACACCTATAGGTTCCGGTGGGTACTTTCACTGCCGTCTTTGTGGGTGCCGCTGAAATATAGTGGACTGTGGTTCAAATCAAAATGCACGATTAACAAATACAAATAGCAAGGTAGTGGCCAGCGGTTCGACTGATTGATTAGTCGCGAAATTTTATAACTATTGATCACGGTTGTTAAACTACGGTTGTTCACTATTGGTTGGTCACTGTATATTTCAAAAGATTTCTTTAAACTGTACGGTGGTATCAAAGATCTATTGGTAGTAGCTGGTTTTCTAACACTACTGACTAGCAGCTATTATCAACTAAACTAGTTGATTTTATCACTTGTGTAACTGCGGATATCAGTTACCACTTTCGCTATATGTAACTGCGAATATCAGTTACGACCTTTTTAGGCTAGCTAACACTATCACTATATGTAACTGCGAATATCAGTTACGACCTTTTTCGGCTAGCTAACACTATCACTATATGTAACTGCGAATATCAGTTACGACCTTTTTCGGCTAGCTAACACTTTCACTATTCACTATATACTGCTACTAGTCACTTCAGCTACCACCGGATACCACTCACTTCACTTCACTGTCACTGGTAGTTCTTCACACTACTACGGGTACTGGGTCCCGAGCCCCTAAGGTAGACTTGGGCAATACTTTGCAGTGAGCCGCTTGCCATTTTCCGTTTGCCTCTTTATTGCATAAACTTTTCACTATACAAATGGCATAAATTGCAATATTTTCTATACAAAACTAATTGCTACACTAACATGCTATACATCAATAAATCGGTAGTCTGGTACTTTATAAGTATATCATAAAGGTTACTCAAAATATTAACATTGTAAAAAGTTATTAAACGAAATGTCCAAAATTTTCATAATATTTGGGTACATTAATTCTTTGATTTTTCTATAACTACGAAATGCGTTTAATTATACAAAAATATCCCTATACTTCTTTAATCTATAAGCCATATGCTAATTGAATGTCATATTTATAACTCTTTTAGAACATAAAATTATTTTCCTTATTTTAGTATGAACTATTACGCAGTTAATTAAAAACTTTTCCACGATAAGACGCGCTGTGATTGGTCGATTTTTTGGTATATAATAAAAGTTGTTTATATTACTTGTTATCAAAACGACATTCTATACAAATATACTAAGAGTTATAAATGTTACACAACTATATTAATACACGTTTTCATCCAGTTTTGTCGGTAATTTCATTATTAACAAAAAACAATATTCTTTATAACTTCGTTTCTTAGCGTTGTTAGGCCGTCGCGAACATCTCTCCCGCCGTGCAGCGTCGCGACGGTTTTCTCACAGCGGCGCTGCATCCATTTCGGTGAGCGACGTTGCTTCTACTTCGGCAGCGGCACGAGTTTCCTGGTTGGCCTCTTGATTAGGCCGTTTGCTGTGCGTAACTCCACAGTGCGGATCTGTCCGTCCGCTTCGGGGTCAGCTTCCACCCTCGCTCGTGGCCAGGTGTTACGAGGTAACTGGCCGTCAGCTATGAGGACTGGATCGCCCACCTGGAGATTGGGACCTCGCCTATGGGCCTCCCGCCGGTTTTGAAGTTCCGGTAAATACTCTCGGACCCAACGCTGCCAGAACATGTCAGCGAGTATCTGGGAGCGTCGCCAGTGTCTTTTACTATTCATATCCTTTTCATCAAATACTCCAGGTGTCGGCAGTCTCGCAGATCCTCCTAAAAGGATGTGATTTGGCGTGATGGATTCGTCATCGTCGCTGTCTACAGAGATGTGAGTCAATGGTCTGCTATTTACTGTGTACTCCACCTCGCAGAGCAGCGTGGCTAATACTTCCTCATGCGGATGTCTCTCATGAAGGACGGTGTATAGTGCCGTCTTCACGCACCGTATGAGACGTTCCCTCTTGGTTGGTGTTTTATGCAGCAAATTGACTGGAAGTCGAGCGAGCTTTAGGTTGAAGCTCAGCTGATCATTACCCGGTTTCCAGATTAATCCGAGTATCTTTTCCTCGGTTCCTTTGTTTCCCAGATCGACTGACTCAGAAGCTTCATGGTCAGGTTCTAATTCTTTTACAACTTCTGGTGCGTTGGAAACCCATTTTCTTAAGGTGAAGTGCGTGATTTTGTGTATGTCGCGTACTTCCTTCGATATTCGCATTGCCTCTTCCAGAGACTGGAAACTGTCGAGATAGTCATCCATATAGTGGTTTTGAATGATAGCTTCTACGGCTTCTGGATACTTGTCTTTGTATTTTTTAGCGTTCCAGTTCTTCGCGAATATGGCTGTGCAGGGTGAACTGGCTGCACTGAAAATGATCGACGTCATTCTATATTCTTGTGGAGCTTCATTACGTCGATCCCCTCTCCAGAGATATCTTAAGGCATCTCTGTCTTCGGGTCTAACTTTGACCTGCATGAACATTTCGGCTATGTCCGCGGAGACAGCGATTTTATGGCGGCGAAAACGCATCATGACCCCTGGTAGTGATTGCAGTAGGTCTGGACCCGTGAGCAGGAAGTCATTCAACGACACCCCCTTTGTTTTGGCTGCGGCATCGTGTACTATTCGAAACTTCTCTGGCTTCATTGGGTTATGGACGTCGAAATGGGGTAGGTACCATGTTCTTCCCGGTGTGCTAGTTTTCGGTGCTATCTCGGCGTATCCTTTTTGTACTAGGGAATTCATTTGTTCATCATACTTTCTTTTTAGATCTTCGTCTCGATCTAATTTTCTTTCGATAGAAACGAGCCGTTTTATTGCTGTTTCATAATTACCAGCCATCTCGATATCCTTTTCCTTCCAGAGAAGCGCTGTTTCTATGTGCCCGTCTTGTAACTGACGGGTGCTGCTATTTAGTATATCTTCAGCTTTCTTCTCTGGATCAGAGTCTGGTCTTCTCGGATTGATAATAAGAGATTCCAGCGCGAAATATTCGCGGAGTTGGTCATCTATAGTTTCCTCGCTCTTGTGCAGCTCATTGGCCGCGTGGACGCGCTGATACGGGGCTTTAGTGTGTGCCCCGTGTAGCACCCATCCTAATTCTGTGAGCGAGGCGATTGGCTGGTGCGGTGGACCTCTACGGATTTGAGTGGCTATCAGAAGTCTCCAATTGTCCTGTCCTATTAGGATCCTTGGGTTGCCGGAGTCATATATTAGCTGCTCCTTTAGGTCTTTCAAGTGTTTGCACTTGGCTATGTCTACTGCACGCACAGTCTGTGGCCCCAAGTTTAGGCTTGCGACCGTGCGTGCTCTGAATGGCACCCTTTTGCTGTGGAGACTCTTCAGCGATACTTTGATCCTTCGGGATTCCGGTGAATCGAGGGTAGTGTTCCCGATAGCGGTGATCTTAAACGGGTTGAACCGCCCTTTAGCTCCAATTTGTTTGGCGATCTCTTCATCCATTAGTGAAACTGTTGACCCATCATCCAGCAGGGCGTGTGTGTTTACAGCTCCCGCCGGTCCAATTACTCGCACTGGAATTATTTTTAAATAGGCTTGATGCTTTGACACACCGAATGAGTTAGCAACAGTTTCTTGAGGTTCTTTTTGTTTGACCTCAGTCTTCTCCTTTGTATTACTATGGAGAAGTCGATTGTGTGTCGCGGTGCATCCTTCTATTCCACAATTATTTGTTTTGCATTTGTGTGTCTGATTTCTATAGCGTAAACAGCGGAAACATAAATTATTTTGCTTTGCGATTTCCCATCTTTTGTTGATATTTGCTTCCTTGAATGTTTTACATTCGGATCCGTAGTGACCCTCTTTTTCGCACACTCTGCATTTCGGAGATGGCTTAGTAGTAGCCGCGTGTGCTCTATGTACTGTACGATTGCTTTGTGCTTCGTTGATAATTTCTGGAGGCGCAAATGCACTGCAGAAGCGAGCTTGCTCGGTAATAAAATCGCTGAAGCAGCCGAGGTCTGGTCTAGAGTCATATTTTTCAGTGTAGATTCTATACCACTGGGCACGTATAGAGTTTGGCAGTTTGTCGGTGAGGTGTCGTAGCAGCTCTGCGTTGACGAGGTAATGATCTCGCTTTAGGGCTCGAAGAGTGACGACGCTTCCCCTCACTTTACTCGCGAATGTGCAAATGTCTCTGGGCGCTTCTGTACAGCGTGCTAATCCTCGTAACTTCTCGGTTTCTGCTTGCGCAATTGAATCTGGACGCCCAAATTGTAGCTCCAGTTCTCGCATAATCTCATCTGGCTTAGCATGCCCAATAAGTTCTGAACTGACTGTTTCCAAGGTTCTTCCTTGTAGACTTCGTCTTAGTCTAGCAGTGTTTTCAATGTCATTGAAGTAGCCTCGGGTTGTTTCGTAAATGGCACGGAATGAAAGCCACTCGGTATGTGCTCCGCTAAAGCTTGGCAGTGTCATTATAGCTTTCGACGCTGCGAAAGTATGCGACGATAGTGGCGCACTCTCTAATTTTGATTTGTCAGCGAGTGCGGCTATAGCGGATGTGAGCTCCGATATAAATGGACGGAGCCCCCTGTCTTCACTTATGACAGGTTCCTGGCTAGCTTTATTTGGCTTGGGATCCTTTTGTACATCTTCTGGATAGGAATCCTGGTATGTGAGCTCTGATACAATCGGTAGGAGCCCCCTGTCTTCATTAACGGTGGGTTCCTGGCTGAGCTTCTGTGGCATGGGATCCATTTGTACGTCTTCTGGATAGGAATCCTGGTTCGTGAGCTCCTTTTGGGGCTCACTGAGGTCGACAACGTCCGGGGTTGGCTTTGTGACAGTTTTATTAAATGGGGCCTTCCCTCCGGTGGTTGCGCCTTGATTTGACTTTTGTTTGGCTACAGAGTTTTCGAGCCAAGATCGAACGTACTCACTTTTGGAGTGACCATCTTCATCATAGTCGTCTGATTCGTCTGCTTCTTCAGCCATCTGTAAAGAGATCTGCGCAAGTTCTAGTTTGATCTTCAATACTTCTTCACGAGCCTTCAAAATTCTTCTATTGGGCCGAACAGTCTTCTTTGACTTCGTACTGCAATCGGTGTGGCCCCTCGGTGGCTCTTCGTTGTGGGTGTCTTCCCGGGCTGTTGGCGATGATGCACGGCTAAAGTCATCGTTGCCTTCTAAATGTTCCCTCTGCTTCATTGTGCGGGCCGTAGTGGTCGGCGCGGGCAGGGGTATCCCCCCCTCGGGGGGGCAGCATGGCGCCTCAGCGCCCTCCACCGTTGACGGTGAGCGTGGTGGCATCTGGTGGTGGACGGCGGCGTTACTGGCCGACGAACCTCCTTCCAGACCGACGGTCCACGCCTTGGCTTCCCTTCCTTGCGAACGGGTGATCGGCATCTTGAATCTGAAAAATTCTGCGGTTTTAATACGGTGGTGACTATTTACCCGGTTCCAAAATACAAACGGATATATCCGGCTCGAAGGACCAACGAATGTGCCGGACGGGCGAAACTCTCCGGAGTAAATGTTGTCGAAGATACTTCGCGAGTCGCTCACGTCCTACACCTATAGGTTCCGGTGGGTACTTTCACTGCCGTCTTTGTGGGTGCCGCTGAAATATAGTGGACTGTGGTTCAAATCAAAATGCACGATTAACAAATACAAATAGCAAGGTAGTGGCCAGCGGTTCGACTGATTGATTAGTCGCGAAATTTTATAACTATTGATCACGGTTGTTAAACTACGGTTGTTCACTATTGGTTGGTCACTGTATATTTCAAAAGATTTCTTTAAACTGTACGGTGGTATCAAAGATCTATTGGTAGTAGCTGGTTTTCTAACACTACTGACTAGCAGCTATTATCAACTAAACTAGTTGATTTTATCACTTGTGTAACTGCGGATATCAGTTACCACTTTCGCTATATGTAACTGCGAATATCAGTTTAGACCTTTTTAGGCTAGCTAACACTATCACTATATGTAACTGCGAATATCAGTTACGACCTTTTTCGGCTAGCTAACACTATCACTATATGTAACTGCGAATATCAGTTACGACCTTTTTCGGCTAGCTAACACTTTCACTATTCACTATATACTGCTACTAGTCACTTCAGCTACCACCGGATACCACTCACTTCACTTCACTGTCACTGGTAGTTCTTCACACTACTACGGGTACTGGGTCCCGAGCCCCTAAGGTAGACTTGGGCAATACTTTGCAGTGAGCCGCTTGCCATTTTCCGTTTGCCTCTTTATTGCATAAACTTTTCACTATACAAATGGCATAAATTGCAATATTTTCTATACAAAACTAATTGCTACACTAACATGCTATACATCAATAAATCGGTAGTCTGGTACTTTATAAGTATATCATAAAGGTTACTCAAAATATTAACATTGTAAAAAGTTATTAAACGAAATGTCCAAAATTTTCATAATATTTGGGTACATTAATTCTTTGATTTTTCTATAACTACGAAATGCGTTTAATTATACAAAAATATCCCTATACTTCTTTAATCTATAAGCCATATGCTAATTGAATGTCATATTTATAACTCTTTTAGAACATAAAATTATTTTCCTTATTTTAGTATGAACTATTACGCAGTTAATTAAAAACTTTTCCACGATAAGACGCGCTGTGATTGGTCGATTTTTTGGTATATAATAAAAGTTGTTTATATTACTTGTTATCAAAACGACATTCTATACAAATATACTAAGAGTTATAAATGTTACACAACTATATTAATACACGTTTTCATCCAGTTTTGTCGGTAATTTCATTATTAACAAAAAACAATATTCTTTATAACTTCGTTTCTTAGCGTTGTTAGGCCGTCGCGAACATATATATATATATATATACGTGATCATATAGTACGTGAAAACTAAACACAAAAGGTATAAAAGTTGATGAACTAATTAATGAAAGAATTAAACACTATTATAAAAAAATAGACTCCATTGAATAACATAGAGGGCATTTGTATTATTCAACTAAAATAAAAGGAGGTTTTAACGCATTATTCTAGCCTATACACAAGAGCAACCAATGCAACCCAGTCAGCCGGATGCCCGTGTTGCTCTATGTAACTAACAAACTGTGCTTTAGAGTGTTGCCACACCAATCGATCGATCGTCGATCGATGGCATCGATCGTTGTTGGAAAGGATTAGTCGGCGTCGAATGAGCTGCTTGATTATTCGAGAACCCGTCCTGCTCCACAAACTGCTATTTAAAATGTCGTTTGGATGAATTTAGGCTATCTCTGGCCTAAAAAAACGGTCGCATCCAGAGTCTTCTGCGCTTGCTCTGCCTCGTTGGTCTAGTGGTTGTAGTAACGCGACTGCTAATCATGAGGTCCCGGGTTCGAATCCCGGGTGGGGCCAAAAAATATTGATTATTGAATATTTCCTTTCCGGAGGCAGGAAATTGGTGTTTCACCCCCTTGCCTCGGAAAGCACGTAAAGCCGTTGGTCCTGCGCCTGATCTCTCTCCGGTCGTGTCGGTTTACAGTCTCTTCGGACTATGAGGGTGAGGGAATAGAGAGTGCACCTGTGCTTGCGCATACACTTGAGCACTATAATCCTGTCCTGCGTCGATGGCTAGTCTCCGTTGAGGCTGGCCGCCGTGACCATAATTCTATCTGGAGGACGAACAAGAGCGTACTGGACGATAACAAAGCGTCTTCTTCCTAATACATTCTGAAAGATACGATAAGAGCCCAAAATCACATCGATTAATTGTCGATCGACGATACAAAGTTTATTCGACCTCTCTGTCGATCAGCTAAAGCTACCACACCAGTTGATCGACAGCGATCGACGTCGATCGATGTCAATCGACTGGTTCTGCACTGGACTGGATCAATGGCATCGATCGAGGATCGATCGATTGATGTGGTAATATCCTAACTCTTCCGAGAACAGTTCAACAGACACTGTCAGAACGTGGCATCTCTTTTTTTACTGGCACTTGTCGAACTATAGGTAAATGCTTTCAAATTTATCGACTGGTTAGCAATTACAACAATAAATTTGAAAATATTGATATATTTAAACTACGACGTAAGTAGTATATCGTAACATAAGTTTTTTTTTTCCACTTCAAACTACCTTTCATCTCGTCATATCTAAATACTTACTTTCTCATGTAGTTACTTTATTTATGTTTATTATTTGTTATTACACAATGGGTTATATACAATAATTTTATATTTAATGATATATATATATATATATATATATATATATATATATATATATATATATATAATTGTCTACTTTGTGTTCTAATGTCTGTTAGTTGATCCTTTGATAAAAAGATATATAGCAATCAGAGCTATTGCAACAATTTTTGGTATTAACTATATTCCTATCCATGATGCAGAGTTTGTAATGCAATATGGATTCGATAACATTAATGGCAGCAAAATCACAACCACTTCATAGTTGCCATCGCTCGAATCTAGTGATTGGTCACGGTTTGCAATAAATCACAGCTTGCGTCGACTTAATACCGGAGTTCTTACGAGAAGAACTTTCTGGTATATTCATAGTTCATATATATATATATATATATATATATATATATATATATATATATATATTATACATATACATATATATACATATATATATACATATATATACATATATATATATATATATATATATATCCACACTTTGAATATACCATATATATATATACATATAATTTTTTACACCAAAAACTTCACCTCTATTCTGCCACCCTTAAGGGTGCAATTTTACTACAAATTTATGCGTCCGCTCCTGAAGTGTCATAATTTTTTTTTATAATCCTATTTAATCAAAAAATATTAGAATTGACGATTCTAATCATTCTTTTTTAATATCATCACAATGGAAAATAATATCAACTAAAATAGTACCCAGTATTTCAAGTATTTAGTATTGAATAAACTAAATTTAAGTAAGTACCAAACAGATTAGAATACAATTTTTGAAATGTTTGTTTTATATTATCTTTAATAAACAGAGAAAAAAACACAAAAAATATAGCCCGATTGTGGACCTCCTTCTTTCTTGAAATTGGTTAAAAGTAGAACAATTGAAACATGCAGCTGAGATAAAGAATAATAACTGAAATAAAGATCGGTTGAACTAGGTCAGAAACAAGGAAACAATCACCGCGATTGAAATTGTTAAGAATTAACTTAGTCGTGCCACGATCGTGATAGTGATGTGATTTGCGATGGGGTAGTGATGTAATTTATTGTAGATGAACATGTATATAAAGAAATGATAAACTTTCTTGAATCGTCATTAACATCAGCACGTTAACGCTTACAGTAGCGCACTGTCGCATTTAGCTGATGGGCTAGTGCAAATCAGCTAAACGCTTACGCTGGCCTAGTGGCCAGGCGTTCTAATCACGCACAGGATAATTTTTTGTATGATAAACAACTGCTTTGGGTCTGGGTGTTTGTCCATGTCCAATTTATGTATGCAAAAAATCTCTTAATTACAGGAGAAACCCCTATTGTGGAGGAAAAGTTTTTCATTCAATTTAAATGCAAAAAAGTCATTTGCCTCGAGAAGAAGCTTATTCATTAGCCTTGTCAGGCGGGTTGTCGCTCGTCAAGTATCAGGAGATATCCAGCAGTATTTTGCTGATAATAGCTCAACAAAAAAATGGGGTTAATGACAAATTATCGGTGGCAGTATGAGGCAGTCTATGGGTGAGCCGTGGTAGCTCAGCTCGCTCGCTGTAAATTTCACAGTACGCGAGCAAACCGGATTCAATCCCCGCCGGCACCAATGAAATTGTTAAATGCAATTTTAAGTGCTGATTTACCACGTGCTCGGCGGTGAAGGAAAACATCGTGAGGAAACCTGCGTGTCAGAGAAATAAGAAAAAAAATATTTCGAAGACATGTGAAGTTCGCTAACACGCCCTCTCAGAAACGATCGGAGGCCTGAGCCCAGCAGTGGGACGTATATAGGCTGTAACTTTAACTACTTTACTTTATGGGTGAGGCCTATATTCTGTAGTGGACTTTTGGCAGCCTGTAATGGTTAACAGACACCGATTAAAATACCTAAGAACTCCAACGATTGCAAAGCATTTAATATCCGTTAAGGAACGCACGACTCCGCGCCACGTCGCAGTGTTTTCTCAGGACCGCGTCCATTCCCACAGACCCTAATCACGCAGCCGACCATTCAGAGATTTGATTTAGCGCGTTATTGAACCCGGCTATACGCACGTAAAGTACAACATGACTCCGACGTCTACTATAATGAACGTTCAAAATTTATTGCGGCGAACCACGCACAACGGTCCCGCTCGTGGACAGCTTAATCGAATCTATTTTACTTCGGCTTTTATTGGCCCGACATGTTGAGGAATATTCAGCTTTATAATTACTATCTGTATATTTTTTTTATAAAACGAAGAAAGCGAACTACACTTGATGGATAGTTTAGGCTATCTACCTATAACCTATATATTTTTTATATAAAACATGACATACGAACTAAAAATGCGCCTTATGGATGATAGCTACTTCAAGTTCGAAAAGGCTAAAAATGCGTTGTCACGTCTAAGGACTAAGACGTAGCGCCCCACAGCCTGTTATACAGGCTTAATATACACTTCAGACCGGACCACAGCTGTGTGCACACTGAAATTACATACATAGGTTTAGGTTTAAGATATTATTTATTTCTCAAAAGATTACAAATCGCTTACAAGAAATTTAAAATTTATAAACAATAATAAAGGAATCCATTACGAGCATACATAATCATTTATTAACTATAAATGTGGGTAAAACGTCGATTTTACAAGGGTAGGCTCAACAGCATGTTGGGGAGACACAGTAAAATGTCCCTCCGCAACAAGTGAACCCTATATAAGGTCTGCATACGACCTGTCATGACCTACGCGGCCCCCATTTTCGCACATGCTAAGCCCAAAGCTATAAATGAACTTCAAATAGTTCAAAATCTATTCTGTCATAGGGCCACTAACTCGCCCTATTATGTCCGTAATGCCGACCTACACCGAGACTTAGAGCTCCCAACAATCCAGCAGTTCCTTAAATCACTCTCTGAGAGATTTTTCAAAGCCTCAGAGTCCCACCCAAATCATCTGATTCGTGAGACAGCTGCCTATGCAGCCCCTATCCACACTCGCTTTAGTGTGCGCAGACCGAGAAACTCTCTCTCGGACCTCCCAAACAAGCTTTCGGCTGACCTGAACTGCCTCCTGGCGGCTCAGGCCGAGCCTATATAACACATCCCTTAATCTGCCTTAGTCTCGTCTAAGCGGCTTTTCGCCGCCTGCGCCCTCCTTTCTGCCAAGGAGGGTCACGTTCGTATACGGCTTAGAGATCTCTAGTTAGACCGTTAAGCCAGTCCCTAAAAGGTGGGGTTTAGTGGGTAAAAGTCTCCACATAACCACGCAGCCGGCTGCGTGGTATGCTATGAGCATTCCCCACCTCCCTCCCCCGTTTTCCGGAGGGTTGCCCATATTTGCTTCGGGCGCAAAAAAAAAACAATTAAATAGGTTTGAACATCGCACATAAATTGTAATGACAACCTAAGCAGAAATAAGGGTGCGTTCAAACTGATTTAGATTTAATTTTAGCTTGTATTTTTTTTTTGGTTAATTTTCCAAAATATGGCGTTTCAATAAGTTAGAATAAGGATAATGTTTTTGATCCTTTTATATTTTAGTTAAAAATAAATAAAGCCTTATACAGTTTTGCACCATCAAACATTATATTTTTCTTACCATACTCTGTTCTAACTTTTTGTTTGTATTATATCCTGGGCACGTCTAAGGTTACGATCGTGAAAATCTATATTACATACATAGATGCGCAACTCGGCGTAAAATATGTAGTTGTTCTGCTTCATATAGTCAGTAACTTGAACCACAAGCCATTTTTTACTGGTAAAGAGGCATGTATCATAGACCTGGTGGTGACGGGTGACTAAGCATAAGCATCTAAGAATTAAAATTCATTCTTTATCTAAGATGGATGAAGGCCTCTCTCGGCATCAGCATCCATTCATTATCAGGTGTTCTGTGTGCTCATTTATCGCCCTCATTTGTACAATATAAAAAAGTTCAATAAATAACAAACAAGTAGTAAAATTAAAAAAAAAATTGTACAACCTACTTCAATACGACGACTCAATGTATTCGAAGTCCATTGTTAAAGATACCTCAAAAACTACTGGTCAGATCTTGATTAAATTTATATGAGACCACACGAGAAGCACTAGCTTTTAGATAAAAAATCATGAAAATCGGTTCACCCAGAGTAAAGTTTTGAGGTAACACGCCAAAAAAAACAGTCGAATTGAATACTCCTTCCTTTTTGAAGTCCGTAACAAAATGATATTGTTCACCTTTTTATATATATTATATATTAATATATTTGTGAAAACTTTCTATCCCAAAGAGCTATTTAAAACAGCTGTATAATAATTATAGCGTATGTGTTTATCATCTAATTCAATAACTTCAAAATATCTTCCGAACGTTTAAGCTATAAAATTCAGTGGTATCGTTCATCATCTCATAAGTATTGTGATTTATCTTTCAACAAATCGCAGTTCCTGACCTACACGATTTCTGAGAGCGAACTCTTGTAATACAACTTGCCTTAAATGGATCCCACCGGAGCAAACGCCGACGTGTATTTTTTTAGACACGCGAACGAACGCCAGTTTTTAGACTAAACGTAAATAATTTTGTTTTGGAAGAAGTTTTGAATTGCTGTTGGTATGATGCTTTTGTCTTATCACGTCTTTGTATATATGTATGAAGTAAAGGATTTTTTAATTTAGCTTTTACGCACTAAATAATAATCCGAAATTCTGCAGGCGTATTTAAAACCTATGTCAATACAATATTCATGACCATGACTGAGTATTCTTACTAGGATCACCACAACTGACGATGAAAGATTGTTGTTTTTTTTTAAATTCAATGTCTACTTTTTCTTCTTTAATTGCTGAATGTATTATGTTAGGAATGAGAGTAAAAAATAAAAGGAAATACGAATAAATGAAGGTAGAATTATAATTTACTACTTGTTCTAGCGGTATAAAGTATTGCGCATGCGACTGAGGGGGATCAGTCGGTGATTCTACGAGTCTCACCGTCATTACCATATCCATTGGGCTATTCTACTAGTGTTGGCAAGGAAGATCATGTTGTTGAGAGGCTGCCCTGTGTGTTACATTAGAAGTGTTACTGTTGGTTTACATACTTTGGTGTTATCATGTAATTATGTCCTTCACGTTACACCAGTGTGTGATTGCGACGGAGACATATTGCAGTTGTTCGAATTGTATTTGCTGTCTTACTCCTCGCAATTAATCGTTATCAGGTTGATTAATTGCGTAAGCAAAAGAGCCAGTTGAACATCCGCTCTCACATTTTTATTATTTTTAACAATTAACCTCCAAAATAATTTCTAATAGGAAAGAAAGTCTATTACCGAGAAATATTCTGTTATTTTAAATAGGTAATTTTGAGATTAATTTCTAAAATATCTTTTTAAAAATGCGCCGACTGTCTTTCGTAAAACAAATGCAATCAACACCGAACATTTCTTCGCACGTTCGGAACATCTAAACGCAATAATTGAAGAATAGTAACTACACCAACAGGTTGAGATTTTATCTTAATTCAGATGATGTAGTGCACGCATTACGCACGTACGTAATAAGCCCTGTTGATATTATTTACGAGTTAAAGCCTCTTTGACACGCTTAGAGATCGACAAAAGCTTGAAAATAAATCAGTGGCATTCTGTAGAGTGACAATCTTTCATTTGAACACTTGTATTATTAATATAAAGAGTAATTTAACGGGGATTAATGTCTTATGGCAGGTGGCCTTCTCATCAAAGTGCCTGAGTCATTGGTCCTGATTTCAAAGTCTAAGAAAGGATTTTTTTTTAAATAGAACGTGACAAACGAGCACACAATCAACCTAACGATAAGTGTCTCTATATTCATGCTCAATCAAAAGTCAAAATGCAGATGCGTTATCACCCCCGAGGAGTAAGATGGAATGCCTCGTTTTCAAAAAGATTCTCCTGTTCTCTACACTCACCATACGTAATACAGCAGCATTGGGCTACAATTTCCCCCCGTTTGAGCCGTTTTACCGATTATATATATATATATATATATATATATATATATATATATATATATATATATATATATATGTATATATATATATATATATATATATATATATATATATATATATATATATATATATATATATATATATATATATAATCGGAATCTCGGAAACGGCTCCAACGATTTTCATAAAATTTAGTGTCCAGGGAATTTCGGGGGCAATAAATCGATCTAGCTAGGATTTATTCTTAGAAAATGTCCTTTTGTCCGTGTTTTCAGGCAATAAAGAAACTACTACAATAAAACAAGGTAAATTTTGACAGACTACTAACGATCGTAGTAGCTCAGGTGGGATGTCGGTCGGGAGTGATATCGGAGTTCCGTGGTTCGCGTCCTGTCTTGGGTCCGACTTTATTTTTCAAATTCCCTTGTTTTGTAAGAAAATCTATTATTTCGAGCCCTTTTTTTAGTAATTTTTAAAAATAAGAAAAATTTTAATTAAACTAATTGCACTCATGATTTTCATTCAAATAACCAGTTCAGTTTTTTCTATTATGTCAATAAGATCAAAAAATATTATTCATGTAATTTGTATCTAAATGTAACTTTTAAAAAAACCGAGCAAAGCTCGGTCATCCGGGTACTTTATAATTAAATATCTATAGATATATGTATATTAATAGTATAATGTTCCCAATTAATATTTATTACACACAATATTACAAAAACTATAATATAGGAAAACTAAAACTAATGTTTAAAATAAAATTAAAGAATATATATACGACAAATTATGAAATCATAATTTACTAGGTGGTGGGCTTTTTTACCCAGAAGTCCCTCAGGATACTCACTCCTTTATCTATATCTGCCTTCAAAAAGCGATATGTCCAATCATTTTTGGAAAGGGCAGAGCCACGCTGCGGCTATATTATAGTTGTAGCTCGTAGTATTTGGATCATCCGGACAGGCCCACGCTCTCTCAGAATACCAGTAATGAAGCAGCATATTGCTGCTGCACTGTGTCCATTTGTAATCTAATAACTATTAAATAAATCTACGTAATTATTAAAATATTATAAGTTGTAGCACGAATGGGTCGGCTCGACCGGGGAAGGACCACGCTCTCACAGAATACCAGCGTGAAATAGTAGCTTAATGCTGCTGTATTTCGTATGGTGAGTGTAGAGAACCGGAGACCCCTTTTACTGGAAACGAGGCATTCCATCTTAGTCCTCACGGGTGACAACGCATCTGCATTTTGATTCGTAATCGAGGATAGATGTAGATGCTTATGGGCCACAGTAACCACTTACCATCAGGTGGACTGTGTGCTCGTTTGTCACCCTATCCTATAAAAAAAATATTATATTAAAAAAATTGACACTTTAACTATTAACTTTAACTATTGTAACTTCCCCGCAATGAGATCTGTCATTCACCTCATTTATGAGTGCCGCCCTGGTGGTAGAAAATGTCGTGATGTCACTAAGATAGGTACATTTTAAATTTAAATGAATGTCGTAAAATTGGCAAACGATAACTCTATCGATTTTGTAAAGTTTAAACAGGTTTATATTATAGTATGCTTAAAGAAATTGTACACGACAATCGTTTTAATATTAAATAACTTCCAAGGGGAATAATTATGAAATATTCTCAAACATGAATACAGAGAGAAACTCATAAAAATAGCTCTTAATCGTTTAAGAAGCCATTTTAATATTGTGCACAGGCTGTATACCGCCTACGGCTATAATCCATTGCCATGCAAAATTATTGAATATGTCTCGGCATTATTTTAAAATAGTTAAAGGCTTAAATATAGTCGCTTCTGTGCAAAATGCAGCTATTTTCTTATTTGTTTATCTGTCACGGAGGACTTTTCTCAGAGTTTTTCACGTACATAAATGATTGAAATTTGGCATAGTATATAAAATACAGGTGGAACAGAGTACGGGGGTTTACAACTTAGGTGGTTATTTATAGGATAAAAGTTACAATGGAGCACACAGTCCACCTAATGGTAAGTGGATTCTGTGGCCTCGATGAAGAATAAAAATGTAACACTAAAGTTAAATGTCGATACGGTATAATACATCCCTCTACTGGGCACTGGCCTCTTCTCATTTCTCAGAGAGTTAAGTTGAAATCAGAAGTGCGTGTTGACGAACTTCACATTTTTTTAATTCCCTAGACATAAGGTTCCTATAGGAACTATAAGTTAATATACAGATTTACTGGAGGAGAAAAGGAAAAAATCGTGTTGCCTTTTCCGCTGTGCTCGTGGTGAATCAGCGCTTCAAAATGCAGCGGGGTTAGAACCCATCCCGTCTCTAAACTACCACGACTCAAATCATGATATGGATACATTGGATACAGATAATGAAATTATGATAATATGATATTATTTATTAATAAATTTTAATTTTAAAAAAGAAAACGTTACCCCCGTACTAGGATTTTCTCCTGTATCGTGGAGGCAGTTAACAAACATAAATTGCACAAGAACAAATATCCAGACCCGGACAAATAACCATACAACAATTATTTGTTGGCCATACCAATACCTGTTCCGTGCGGGATTCGAACCCGCGACCCCCAGCGCAGCCACTCATTGCTAAGCCACTGCGCCACGGAGCCGTCAAATTTATCAGTTAAAACCTCTTTGAAGCAACCGATTCATCCCGACTTTGTACGGGTCATTTTTTAATCTCGATAACAGCGCCACCTACCGACTGCAAATGTGAATCTAAGCCGTCTAGGAACCCATTCAAACACACACAAGAAATCGTTCGAGCTGAGTTTTAGCAAGACTAACGGACTGCAATTGATCTTTATATATAGAGATTGTATGTGTAATTTTATTTTAGTTTTAGAAACGTGCTACCACTTACGACCACCATGCAACAAAATGGGGCGGCAGATACTAGAAGTATTATATGGTCAGAGAATACATAAGCATATTATTTACACAACCACTAACAGCTTCTTAATGTTTTAAAAATCAATTTCTAATAACGATGAGTCATCAAATAACGGTGGCCAAGAACGTGGCAATACTGCAAACGACCTGTGCATTGAAAATAGACATAAATGTAGCACTCATTCAAATTCCGTATCCAACCATTTCTTTGTTTCAGACTATCAGATGTTACATTTAATGAGGGAAACATCGAAGGATGCTCGTAAAAAGTTTGTTGTACTAAACTTTTATTCCTTAGTACCTTTCGAAGAGTTGCGATGAACATGTTTATGTATTTACCCGACTGCCTTAGAAGGGAGGTAATGTTTTTCGCGTGTATATATGTATGTTTATTTATTTGGCACACTCTGTAGCCTAAACAACTTATTGGATTTTAATACATAGGCTGTCGTTATATCCGTTTTAGTTATGGAATTGATATTGGGCACGATAATTGACGAAATACATAAACATAAGCACTCACACCTGTCACCCAGAGGGGTAGGCAGAGACTACAGACTTCCATTTAGCACGATCCTGACACACCTCTCTCGCCTCTTCCACATCCATATACCTAGGTCGCATACATGCTCGTCGGTTTAGGGTACTCTTAATTTGTCCCATTTTTAATATATTGCCAATTTGGACGACACACTTTCGCCTAGGACGTCCCTTTCCGACTTTTCCATTCACTTCTGCAACATATGTTTGCTTCGTCACTCTTTCCTCATTCATTCTTTCCACATGACCAAACCACCGAAGCATTCCTTTCTTAATCCTGGTCACCGCATCATCTTGCAAACCACACTTTTCTTTTATCACACAGTTTCTCACCCTGTCACTCAGATTCAGCCCTAACATACTCCTTAGCGACCTCGAAGAAATAGAAACAGAAAAACCATTTTATTCAATATAGATTAAAAATAGTATTTATTCAAAGTCGCTTTTTTTAATTTACTCTGCCCTGGGAAGAAACCCAGCAAAACTTTAAAAAATAAACAGATTACAATCATGTGTTATATAAATAGCTTGGTAGCGATTACCCTTTTGAGGGGTTATTGTCACCCATAATTAATTAATAATAACCCTTATTATACAAACTTAGTTTAATAAAGTTTTTGAAAATTGTGCGGATCAAATTATGTATTTTTTCTGGGATTTCGCGTTTATTCGTACATCGCCCAATGAATGAATTACTGACACGATGGAGTCGAGTAACTGGTACTATTAGGTTGTGTATGTTCCTAGTATTTACCGAATGATTATCACGTATTTTTGTAAAACTACATTTATTTTTGTGTACGTACTTTACACATTCATAAATGTATTAAGAGGCCAAATTTAATATATTAATTTCTTTAAATTTTTGTCTGAGCAACTCTTTAGGTTTTAAATAATAAACTGCTCTATTAGCCCTCTTCTGTAAAACAAATATAATTTCAGTGTCAGTCGCGTGTCTTTTCATAGCAAAATACCATATGACATTATGCTATGGCAATAGCTAAAGTAAACTAGTCAAGCTGTCACAACACTGGTAAGACTTCTAATCATTTTTACAGCATATGCAGCACTAAGTCTGCTTGTTAGTTTTAATATGTGGGAGCCTCATTGAAGCTTTGCGTCTAGTGTGGTTCCAAGAAAAATGGTGACATTAACAAAACTCAGCTCCTCCTCATTTAAAACTACTGTTAGGTAAACAAAGCCAGGGAGCAATGAAAACTCAATGTCCCGGAACGTATAGACTATTTATTCAATATAATTATTAAACCCTATATGCATTTTCAATAGTCGAACCATATCGTGATATAAAAATGTGTAGCGACATCTGGATAGCTGATTACAAGATACAATTATAGCATGTTTGTTTAAGATCTCAAACATACCGCCCACCAAGGACTAAATAGACCTTCAATTTGTATAAAAGTCGCATATTTACACTATTTGGGCAACTAAACTGAATTAACTTTGAATTAAATTAATACAAATAAAATATGAAAGAAATACCTATATGCTACAAACATTACATTACTATTTAAAACAAACAAAATATTATTATGCACAAACTAAAAATTCACAAAACAAAGAGATGCCGAATTCCCATATTCAAGAATTATTTCTAACGATTCAAACATGAAAATTTACTGATAAAAGAAGAATATAAGGTATAACATGAGAAGTTACATATATTTTAATTGAACAATATAAAATTGAACTAAACAATTTAATTTATGTTATTCAACATTATCTGTTACTGGTAAAGGACAAAGCTTCGAAGTTGGACGTTGTTTTAAAGAATCCTTACAACGTAATGTTACTACCCGCGTAAGATTGTCTCTACCAGGATGAACTTCCACTATCTTGCCATAAAGCCATTTAGCGGGTGGTAAATTGTCCTCCCGTACCAGAACAATATCACCTACTTTCAACCCTGAAGTTGTGGTATTCCATTTATGCCTTTGGAAGAAATGGGTGAGATATTCAGTGGACCATCTCTTCCAAAAGGTTTGGAGCATTCGTTGTGTCAATTGCCAACGGCGTAAGTTGCCTATCGAAAGATGTTCAAAGTTATTATTAGGAGCAGTTAGCAATGGTTCACCTATTAAAAATGGCCTGGTGTTAATGGAACACTGTCGTCTGGGCTTGAACTTACCACTGTTAACGGCCGTGAGTTGAGCCAGGCCTCGATTTGAGATAGCACCGTAGCTTATTCCTCGTAAGTGAGAATGGAATCCCCTATTACTCTGCGGAGATGATGTTTTATACTTTTAATCCCTGCTTCCCATAACCCTCTGAAATTGGGTGCATAAGGGTGAATAGAATGCCATTCGGTTCCGTTATTAGCTAATGAAGAAGAAATTTCATTCAAAATTGAAGACCGTTCTTTTGTAAATAACCGCTTGAGTTCTCGTGATGCCCCAATAAAATTAGTTCGGTTATCGCTCCATATGTGGTTACAGCGACCTCTTCGAGCAACGAAACGTTTAAAGGCAGCCAAAAACCCTTCCGCAGTAAAATCTGAAACGGCTTCGATATGAACTGCTCTTGTGGCCATACAAATGAAGAGACAGACATATCCTTTATAGGACTTGTGGCCCCTACCTTTGGAGACACGAATGTTTATCGGGCCAGCGTAGTCTACACCGGCACTCATAAATGGCTTGCCAGGTGTTACTCGACAAGCTGGCAACTGTCCAATCAACTGAGTCCGAAAAGTAGCTGCATTTCTAATGCATGGAACACACTGGTGAATGTGATTTCTGACCAAATTCTTTAATCTAGTCACCCAATACTTAGTTCTCACATAATTACAAGTCAATTGCTGTCCTCCATGCATGGTTTTCCCATGTGCATCAGCAACTATAAGTTTTGCAAAATGTGATTCTCCTGCAATTATGATGGGATGTTTGCTATCATCTGGTAAGTTTGAATTTTCAATTCGTCCTCCAACACTCAATATACCATATTTGTCAATAAATGGGTTAACTGAAACGAGTTTGCTTTTCTTGTAAACATTTTGGGATTAAAAGACTTCTTTCATCTCCTCGGGGAACATACAAAGTTGATGCTGCCGTACACAACAAGGAAGCGAATCTTGTATTTCTTTAGCTGACAGATATGGCAAAGGTTTTTCCCTTGGCGTGTTACGATCCCTCAATCGAAGAAATCTACGACAAAACGCTACAACCCTCACTAGCTTCCGTAATGATGAAAATTTAACGAATAAATTATCATCATTTTCATCGATAACGGAAGTGACGTGTGTTTTTATGGCTTTTGTTTCCAATTTAGTACATATCGAAATTGGTTTTGCATAATCTATTGTTTCATTAAGCAACCAGCTTGGACCGCGTCTCCACAACTTGTCGTCTATAAACTCTGCCGGTTTTACTCCTCGTGAGGCGTAGTCTGCAGGATTGTACCTTGAATTAACATATGGTAAAAGTTTTCCAACGGCTTGGATGATCGCTTAACCATGCCAAAACTATCGTTGAGTCAGTCCAGGCATGTAAATTTGACTTATTAATATCAAGGACTTCAGCCACTTCAACGAGAAGCTTAGCCACCAATACAGCTCCGCACAATTCAAGTCGAGGAATGGACACCTGTTTGATAGGAGCTACTTTAGTTTTGGCAGTTATCAAATGAGTCTCAATTCTACCTTCTGCAGTAATGCATCTGATATACACAACTGCGGAATATGCTACACTAGATGCATCGCTGAATCCATGTAATTCCACCAATTTGTCACTTTTAGAACTTTGGACACATCGCGATACATGAAACCTAGCTACTTCACTCAATTCGTTTCTATAAGTCTGCCATTCACACAATAGCCCATTTGGTAATTTCTCATCCCATTTCAGTCCAGTTAGTCACAATTTCTGAATAAACACCTTTGCAGTAATGATACATGGTAATAATAAACCAAGAAGGTCATATAAGCGGCAGATTTCAGCGATGATTTTTCTTTTAGTGTCAGGTAAGGAGAATTCAGATGACAGCCGTACTGCAAAATTAAATTCATCATTTTGACGATTCCATGCAAGTCCAAGTATTTTGGTTATATCATCTTCTTTAATTTCCTTACCATTTCCTTCTCCTTCATCTTCCTTAAATGGTGTAAACAACTCCTCTTTATTGCTAGATCACTTCTGTAATTTGAAACCACCTTTCACCATTAATGAACTCATCTGCTCAAACACTGTAATTGCTTCTGTTTCAGATTGACAACCTGTCATAAGGTCATTGACGTAATAGTCTGTTTTAACTTTACCTGCTGCTAATGGATAATTATGCCCTTCGTCTATAGCGACTTGCTGCAAAGCTTTAACCGCTAAGTACGGTGCGCAAGACATACCAAAAGTTACTCTCAAAAGTCTATAATCCTTTATTTCTGAAATGGGATTGTCGCGCCAAACTATTCTTTGATAATCAACGTGCTTTGCAGCGACCTTGACTTTTTGGTACATTTTAACAATGTCGGCAGTGAGACATATCTGGTGTAACCATCGCATAATGATATGTCGCAATTTTGGTTGCAAAGTAGGTCCGACCATAAGAGTATCATTTAGAGACACACCATTGGCGCTACGGTCCGATGCATTAAACACAACTCTGGTTTTTGTTGTTCTTTTGTCCAGTCTAATTACAGCGTGGTGTGGCAACCATACTTTTCCCCCTGACTGATGTAAATCCATTCCATTTTCTTCCATGTGCCCAAGTGTCACATATTCTTTCAGCGTTTCTGCATAATTCTTTCCTTGTTCTGGACATTTCAATAATCTTTTCTCTAAACTTAATATTCTTCTAACTGCAATTTTTCTTGTATCTCCATATGTATCTTTAGTACTAAAATTAGGACGGAAAGGTAACTCTACAATGTAGCGACCATATTGATCTCTACTTGTTGTAGCAGCAAAATGTTCCTCACATTGTTGCTCTTCAGGAGTCAATATTTTCCTGTGTTCTAAATTAGGCTCTGATTCAAGCATCCAAAACCGTTTAAGAATTTCGTTATCTTTATTTACTTTTACATGCACATTATAAATTGTGTTGTGACATCCAATTTCTGTATTATTACTGCTTACCTGACCCAACAATACCCATCCGAGGTGAGTTTCCTGCGCAATCGTACAACCATAGGGGTGTTTCATTAAACCCCTTTTCAGGATCTTACAATAAACCTCAGTGCTTAATGAGATGTCTATCCTATTAGGTGAATTGTATTGAGGATCTGCCAGAGTGATCCGCCTTAAATCTTCCCAATAGGCTAGGGAAAATTTTCTTTCTGGCAAGACAGAAGTCACGTTATTTAAAACGTGAGCATCTATCTGCGTTTTAAATGATGGGTCACTAAGCGACAGCATGTTTACTCTAACCACGTACTTCGAAATCAAGCCATGTCGACCTCCACCCAAACCTGATACGCAACTTCTTGCCTTAATTTTATCAAGGCGTAATAGTTGCACAGCAGCTTCAGATATGAAAGATGCTTGCGATCCTTGGTCAAGTAGAGCTCTCAATATCTGATGATTACCATCTTTAGATTCAACCTTTATTAAAGCTGTGGCCAATAAGGCTTGGCTATGTGTTTGGTCTGTTACAAAATTGTTAACAATATTGCTGGTGGTCTCATTCGTCTTAAAAGACGATTACGGGTGAATATCATCTACCTCATCAGTTTCAGTTGCTTCCCTAGCGATTGCGACTGTATATGAATTAGCTTTACCATGAAGGAGCGTATGATGCTTTCTTTTACATATGCAACATGTTGTTGGTACACGGCACATTTTTCCTGTGTGATTACTGCCAAGGCAATTATAGCAAAGTCCTAAAGAATTTACTATATCCTGGCGAACATTAAGGTCTTCCTTTGCGAACTTACCACAAGAGAATAGCTTATAATGTTCATTGCAGTGAGGACAAGTTATATCTGAAGAGACATGCAAAGACTTGGGTTGGTTAGTGCTTTGCGTGGCCTTAGGTTTAGTTTTAGCAGGTTCTATGAATTCTAAAGCTCGAAAACGACATTCTAAAAACCGTTTGAATTGCAAAAAGGTAGGTAAATCTTTGCATACACTATTAACGTATAATTCCCACTGTTTACGGGTATCAGCGTCCAACTTCAAACTGATTATATGGATAATTATAAGGTCCCAAGACTCAACGTTTATACCTAAATTGGCTAACTCATGTATACAATCAGAAGCAGTGTCTAGAAGGTGTTTAAGACCAGTGAGTGTACGTTGCGCAAATAAACGCTTTAGGATACAATTTGACATGAACCTTTTATTATTATATCTATTTTGCAATAAATTCCAACATTTTTGATAATTAGCCTGAGTCGTAGGAATGTGCTTAATTAATTGTTCTGCTTCCCCTTTGACTTGAGTTTTAAATAATGTAATCGTTGAACATCATCTAATGTAGAGTTGTTATGCACTAAAGAGATAAACAAATCTTTAAAAGATAACCATTCGGAATAATGCCCACTAAACACAGGAATAGATATTTTAGGCAATTTAAGAAGAGAGTTTTTGTGTTCGTTTGACGTCGAAGCATGATCACAATGCGTAGGTGAAGGGCTCTCCATGGAGCTTATAGCCTCTTTTAGCTCACTCTTGTAGATTAAATATGTTTCATAACCCTCACTGAATACATCATTTTTTATGTAATTGCTTTCTAGTAAGTCTTTCTTTTCGTATTTGCAAATAATGTTCTCATGCTTCATACAAAAACGATCAGCAATTTTTTCTAATCCTTCCAATCTTGCAACAACGTATGACTTCGTTACTCTTTCTTTAGGACTTTTCTTGAAGTTATTTCTTCCTTTCAAAATTTGTTCTTTTAATTCATCCATTAGTCTAAAATCAGCCTCCATATTGGTTGGTTTTCGTAAATCCGTTACAGGTTTTATTTAAAGATTTTCTAAGTCCAATTTGAGCAAAATTTTACAAGTGTTTGGGACTAAATACACCAAAACCGAATTTGAGCGTAGGTTCCCCGTCTCGTCGTTTTTTGGAAAATTATTCTAAGTCCCAAGCTACTGTACAAATTTCACAAGTCCAAGATCATGCATTAATTTTTCTACGTTAATCTTCGCTTCTATAAGGTGAAAGGGTACTTACGGTTTGTTTTTGCACTTTTCTTCATAATTTACCAAGTTCTGTTAGATTGTGTCCTCCTCCAAGCGGGCTGCAATATTACCACCCCAAGATGTCGTCAATGTGGTTTTAAAAGCGCTTCACGAGAGGGCGCGACGCCACTTGTTCCTTGCGGCAACAACGTGAACTGTTTGACAGTTTGACTAATATAAAAGCCGTCACCTGTACGTGTTAATCACTTATCGCAGTGTAATATTATATTTCAAAAAAAGGTTCCGACTCTGAAGGATCTATTCTGTTAGGTAAACAAAGCCAGGGAACAATGAAAACTCAATGTCCCGGAACGTATAGATTATTTATTCAATACAATTATTAAGTCCTATATGCATTTTCAATAGTCGAACCATATCGTGATATAAAAATGTGTAGCGACATCTAGATAGCTGATTACAAGATACAATTATAGCATGTTTGTTTAAGATCTTAAACAACTACATTTGTACTAATATAATATTTGACATTCGGAGTTATGAATTTCATACATTTAGTTTTAGTGCCATTTAAATGCAAAATATTAATATTAAACCAATTTACTGATATATTAATAAAATATACAGATATATCATTATTTACTTCGTCATAATTTAGTAACTGTCGTTTTATTTTGAAAATTAATGAAGTGTCATCAGCAAATAATACTATATCATGGTGATCCCCTACTTTGTAAGGTAAGTCATTAATAAGTATATACAAAAAACAGAAAGGGGCCGAAAATTGAACCCTAAGGTACGCCCATTTGTACTATCGACCCGGAAGAACTCATAATATTAATTACAACTTTTCTCGTTCTGTTACTTAAATATGAAATAATTAATTTAGGAGCATCACTTCTTACACCGCAGTAATAAAGTTTGCTCTTTTCATCTGATATTTACACCTTCGGTTTTTTTTAAATTACTGTTTTAACCATTGTGCTTGATTTATTAAAAGTAAACGGCGACAACGAAGACAAAGTCAATTCGATGGCGAGTGGTTGCTGTGTATATCCTCCCGAACTCTATCTAAACGTAGATGCGTTTTCACCTGTGGTGATTTTTTCATAAAACCTGAAGTACAGACTTAAAGCCCACCTAGTGTTTATCCACTACTGCAGATCATGGACATTTGCAACCAACTTCAAGCAGAGAAGGGTGTATGTCGAACGCCGCCCAACTTGGAGAAAATGCAGTGCATACTTACCATTAGAGGTGAGCGAGCTCGTTTGCTCCCTCTTCTATAAAAAAGAAGGCTGCAGATGTGTTTTCACCTCTGTGGACTAAGATAGTATGCCTCTCGACCTGGAACTATACCGGTCTCTATTTACACGTCAGGTCGAAACACAGCAGAGCAAGCGTAGCTGTTTGCCGTGTAAACAGGTAAGGGGGCCCTTACCTGTTTTCACGCAGCAGGTTACCCAGACGGACTCCTACAGGTCCTTCTGAGCAGAAAAAAGTTCTACCACCTATTAGAAATAACATAGATATACTCGTAACTGTATATATACGTGTTTCGATGTATATTTCAGTGTTGCGGACTCTTCCTTGAGACTTCTTATTTAAGACCCAACATGCCACAGAATAATCAAAAATTTTACTTGATGTCTTGTCACAGCCATCTCTCGTCTCGGGAAAAGTCATTAATGTGTTCACGGTCATTCCGGTTTTGTTCAGGATTAATAATCACATTTTATTTACCTTTTTTGCTACTGACGGCGCCAGTGGCCGGTTTTTTTTTGTGGTCGGTTTTTTTCACGTTTTTTACATCCGCTTAATGATTGAGATAACTCGTGCCTGATTCAGTGATATTATTATCTTAAATTAAGGCACACGAGATGTTTATTTTACTTACAGAAACTATGATGTCGTTTACCACTATTCCCTTACAATTTTAAAAGGTTTCGTTTTGACAACTCATATATAATACTTAGAGCACAGACCTAAAGTAATAACATACATATGTATGATTGGGATGCATTTTTTTATAGAATAAGGGTGACAAAGGAGCACATAGTCTATCTGCTGGTGAGTGCATGCTGTGGCCCATAGGCCTCTACATATATTATCAATTAAGAATCAAAATGTTGATGTTTTGTCACCCCTGAGAACTGAGACGGAATACATCGTTTCTAGTAAAAAGAGTCTCACCCACCAAACGAAACACAGCAGCATTAAGCTGCTATTTTACTCTGTGAGAGCGTGGTTCTACCTCGGTCGAGCCGACCTATTCGTGTATACCACATATATTAATTAAAGTAGTTTTTACGACTTGTAAAAACGAAATTTTCCATAGATATGGAACGAAAATAGCTTTACTTGAAAAAAGTGAGGCATTCCATCTTAGTCCTCAGGGGTGACAACGTATCTACATTTTGATTCCAAATCGTGGACAGATGTAGATGTCTGTGAACCATAGCATCCTCTTAAAATCAAGTGGACTGTGTGCCCGTTTGTCATCCGCATTCGATAAAAAACAGACCGTCATAATCATTATCATAATCATCCATTGCTGAACATAGGCTGCCGCAAGGAATACCATAATACACGGCCCTGAGCCACCTACATTCATCGACTTTTTGCATCTTTTACCAGGTTGTCACTCCATTTAGTGGTTGATGTTAATACCGCACCCATACTGGTCTAGTAGCTTGTAAGTAACTTAAATATAGTATAAGTTAAACACAAAACCGACTCTTCAAGATTCTGTGAGAGGTTTTTAGTTATCATTGGCCTTTACAACACTTGATGCAAACATTATCATTATACAGTGTAATATAAACATAGGCACTAGACGGTCGTATACATATTTAACACTAATCTTTCGAAATAGTGCGTTTTATACACATTACCAACCATTTTATCTGAACTAAACTATAGTATGCGAGGGCAATATGGTCATCCGGTGAATGTGGTCACTTTCTTATAACTTAAAAACTACAGCCATGTTTGCAAAGATGGATCTATTATGCAGTAGCTCTTCATCAGTCAATCAAATAATAAAGGGTCTTATTGACGCCATTTTGACAGTTGAGATTATAGTTGGTATTTTTGTCAAATTAGTATGGTGTAGTGTAGTTAGATTTTTTAACTTGATTTTTCGAAGTGTCCCTCATATCTTACAACTTATTAACTCCTTACGATGTTCGAAAATTTTACCAAAACTTTCTTCGACACTTTCATTCTAATTTGATCTATCTTATCTAAATTGCTTAATTGCGTCAGATTCCTCCGTAAATTGGTGGCTCAGGTATCAGTAACTGGGTCGACACGGTCTAAACAAACGAGTCAACTGTTTGAGCATATTTACACGTGCACGTATGTCAGAGAAGACGCGGAGTTTGCCCTAAAATGTTGTTACAAAACGCAGACACTAGACGCAATCCGTTTACAGTATTTAGTGCATAGCTAATTATAGTAATGAGTATTTAAATGTCATTTATGTATATTTAGCTACGCACTAATTACAATAAATTCATATTTAAATTTTAAGCAACTCCTGCAATGAAATTTCAACGAAGAAGACCACCCTAGAGGACTATGACAGAATGGCTCACAGTCTGTGATCATACCGGATCTCTTATACTATATACGAGTACTCGTAGACCGGAACCACAGAAAAAATAATAGTGCCGGAACACTGCAGCGTACGCATTGTTACTTGACGGTAGAAATATGTAAGAAGTAAAAGTAATTCGGATTTTAATTAAGTATATCGGATTTTAATTATATGAAGGGGTACCTACAGACGACATTTATTGTGTGTGCGCGTGCGTGTGTGTCTTGCTCAAATCCAAGTATGTGATAGCTGTCACCAAGTATTTGACGTTCTACCTTCTCGACTGAGGGAAGATCCCTAAAAACAATTTTTTTCACCAGCTCGTGAAAGTCAGCAGTATAGCTGCACAAGGTCCTCCCCTATTGTAAAGGGGATTTGCTTTACCTGTGGCAGACGGATTGACATTCGCAATACCTGGCGTTTTAAAAAAAAACTAAATACTGCTTCTCGTCGCCAGTATTTGTATTTCACGCCAGGAATTTCCGAGATTGTTATACCGCTATCAATCGGAAGCCATGAAATCTTTTTGGAATATCTCATAGTCACCTTTTACGTCACCCACGGAAAGAAAAGGGGTTGTGGGTTTACTTAAGCCACCACCACACGGCGGTAGAATACCAAAGTCATAAGGCTGTATGGTGATTGACGGGAACCGAGTGAACCGAACACCCATTTAACCAGTAAAGAAGGAATCCATGTCACTCAGGGATGACTGTGAATCTGCGTTTTGATTTTTGATCGAATGTAGATGTCTAGATGTAGGTGTCTATGGGCCGTATCTACTTATTAATGAGACTATGTGGTCGTGTGTCAGAGTTTCCTCTTTAAAAAAAAGCCTTTAAACAATAATTCACTCTCTAACCAATCAAATAAAACTCTCTTTTCTTACCTAAAAAGTACGCGTACTATGGTATAGGAAAATGCAGCATGTAATAAAAAACGTTCGCACATCGCTTGCGTCAGTCGCTATGTTCCCAGAAGACTTTCTCATGAAACTACACGCATCTAACGCAGTGCATTTCTTTTGTCGATATATATACGAGAATGTAGCTAGCTCTGGTATTACCTGTTCTCCGAGCAAAAACGGAAGCTGCAAAAACAAGCAACCTTAGAGAGTCGATTGTATTACTCAACGTTTAACTGATAGGTACTTCTCCTAGAATAAATCTTTGCTTTTCACTCGCACTATCCGTATTTTTGCTAGTAACAAATCAGAAATTTAATTTTTCGTGTTATCTTTATACCAATTACATTTCTCTTTTGGTTTAGTGGTGGCTATTTAAAAAAATAAAAGGAGGTTTTCAATTCGTCAACATATTTTTAAGTAAGCGATTTCAGCGATTATTTTTGACTACGTTGTCCGATTTCAATAACTATATTCTTATTAGCTCTTTGAAGTCGACTTTTAATTTTTATATATTAAATATTATTCACTTCTATGAGACTGAATCAGAGATTACTGCCCTTGACACTTATAGTAAAAAGGTGTTTATTAAACGATTCATGCCCAGTGAGAGCGCTTGTAAGGGCCTGCGCTCACAGACAGCACGGCATGGCACGGCGTGGCAAGGTACACTTCGGCGTGCCGTAGCGTCCTGTGCCATCTCGCGGCATACCGAAGGATCCTGTGGCATCCCACGGCATGTCAAGAGATCCTGTGGCAAACCTCGTCGTGACAAAAGTAGCCTCATCCGGTCTCGCTGAGATCGCCGCAGCAACAGGCTATAATTCAATGAGATTCAACCTTGTTTCAATTACTTAGCACTCATATACCTTTAACAACATAAAGTAATCTAGGAACGTATGCTTTACGTGGAATTCCGTGACGTACCGATAGTCCAGGGAATGATGTGACGTGCAACCGCATGCCGCGGTGTCACGTGAGACGTTTCGGTATATTGGTGTTAAAATAAAGGAATGTCAGTGCTAAGGCTATTAAAATAAGGTCGAAAATCTTTTGTCCACGAAAAAATCCTTTGACACGTGCCGCGCCGTGTCGTCTGTGAGTGCAAGCCCTAATAGTCCGAATTTGAGATTTGTTTACACGAAAAAGCGGCTCTTGATGTTGACTAAATCCTCTAGTTTGCGGGTATTCCATATTTTTTTTTTCATTTATTATAAGCCAGTTCTTGACCACAATCCCGCCTGGTGGTAAGTGGTGGTGTAGCCCTACATTGTAAATTGCACTGTTTTAGCGTGATAAAAGCCTATTTACTCTTGCCGTCGGACGGTAAGACAGACACCGGCAAATGATTCCACTCCTTTAATCCAAGATTGAGCGTGAACAAAGAACCTACTTTGTGCGGCTTCGTGCCTGTGTCCGCGCAAAATGAAATGGAAGTGGAATAATAGGTTGGTCTGACTGCTGGGTTTCTATTCGCCGAGATAGCACTACAATCATTGGGTGTCTAAAGAATAGCTAAATCTCTATGTCGTCTTATATAATAATTCATAATCTGTTTCGACACCCTTAGGATTGGAGTTTATCTCCAAGTGTATATGATCGCAGTCCACTGAATTTCAACCTATTTATTGAAAAAATCACCAAAATTGGTTCACCAGGTTCAGGTATACGAAGGGCAGCGAAGCGGGCAGATTCCGCAACGATGTTCTGGTAGTTTTGGTATCTACTACTCTCTATTGTGGTAGATCATCTGATCTTGAAATCAACATTATGACGAGTCTTCTTCTGAACTAAAAACTTCATTCATTATTTCGTTTCCTTCCTGTGTGTCCTATCCGGTAGATACTCCGTCTAGCTGAGGCCACATTCCTCAGCGTACCGGTATGACTAAATTTATCTTTGTATTTCGTTGTCGTGTTTAAAACGCCAAGGATAATGTTGACTTTTTCTCGGCGGGAATTGAACCCCGGAACCGCTGAACTATAGTTAAAGTATTAAACTGGAAATGTCCTAACGTGAGTTCCAATTAACAGTAAACTTTACCAAACGACTCGAAGCGATCAATCGAGAACTTTATCTGCGAGTCTCGAATTAGATTTAAATCAATGTTAAAGCGTTGAAGATTTTATTTCCTTGGATTTACCAAGTTTAACTATCTCAGATATAATTAAAACTGACGCCAGTACAAATGTGATGTAGGTAATAAAAAGTAAATGAAAACTATAATCGAGTTTACGACGGAGTAAAGAGTTTTGGTCTTATTTATTGTTTGTACTTATTCATTATCATCACTATTATTACAGCCTCTAACTTTCCTACTGCCATAGGACTCTTCCAAGTAATATCACAAATCACCTAAGCCATCACATACGTGGTAAAACCACGCTGCAACTATATTATGGTTGTAGCACGAATGGGTCGGCTCGACCGAGGAAGGACTTCGTTCTCATAGAATACCAGCGTAAAATAGCAACTTAATACTGCTATGTTTTGTATGGTGAGTGTAGAGATCCGGAGACCCTTTTTTTCTGGAAACGAGGCATTTCATTTTATTACTCAGTGGTGCCAACGCATCTGCGTTTTGATTCTTAATCGAAAATAAACGTAGATATCGATGGGCACACACAGCATCCACTTACCATCAGGTGGACTGTGTGCTCGTTTGTCACCCCTATTTTATAAAAAAACAGCCACCAACATCCATCGACTTAAAGAGAAGTACCTTTTCCAGGTTGTCAGTTCATCTAGTGAGGGGCCTAGTATTCAGTTTAGTTATTAAGGGGAAATATAACCTCAAATGGCTTAGCAAGATCCTCCGTTATGTCGAAAATATTGCAGCATTAATTTTGAAATAAATATATGGTAAAGTTGAGGATTAATGTTAAGGATTATGTTAGACTAAAACACGATTGTGTAAAATTTTCTCGATAGAAAAAAAATCCAAAGTTATCTCCAAAATAAACAATAAACCGCTGTTATTCATAAAATACTTTAAATAAGATCATGAAACTTTGCATACTATCTGAACTCACCATAAAGCAGTGCTTATGTTATTTACTTTTTTTTGAATACCTGTAAAAAGAAATTACCTAAACTATCGGCCTCTTGAAGCGTGATTCCTGCCGCCCGGTCAGTTTCGCTTCGGCCTTTGAAGGCGGAGGTTGTGTCGCTTACGATCAGAATACACATTACACAACAGGACGACGTAAAATTAAAATGGAAAATACCCGTAATAAAAATAAGAAGCGACTGGCTTGGCGTTAAGAAACAGCCATAAATATGATAAACCTAATGAAATAAGTGTCGACCTATCTACTTACAGTATTAGTGATTACAAACATGTCGGTACATAGCATACGACGCGCGGGCAAGTGGGGGCGAAATTAGAATTTGAGCTGACTTACTATATCCCCTTAACTAAAATTAATTTCAAGATAAAGTGCAAGCAAGAAACAAATACAAAGTTCTACTGATAGAATAAATAGATGCGTGCAACTAACATTTGACTTTTAGTATATAAAAATCAATTGCTGTCTGTTAGTCTCGAAAAAACTCGAAAATGTCTGGACCGATTTCGATCAAATTGTTTTTGTGTGTTTGAGTGAGTCCCTGGATGGTTTAGATCCACAATTGGATCCGGTAGCTGGCATTGTTGTCGAGATCCAGAAATCACCCGTGCGAAGCCGGGGTATATGGCCAGTTTTATATATTTTTAACTCAATATCGATATATACCGATGGGAAAGAAAGGTGTAGGGCGACCCCCCACTAGATGGAGTGACGACCTGGTAAGACATGCAAGAAGTCGATGGATGCAGCTCAGGACCATGCTTTGTGGCATTACTTGGGGGAGGCCTATGTTCAACAGTGGACTTGTGACGGGCTGTAATGATGATGATGATGATGATGACGATGAACTCAACATCGAACAAACACGATAATATGATTGCTTATACTTATTTTTGTTATAGGAAAAAAAATCAAAAACATTATTATAAAAATCACCGCACAAAATTTACCACATCTAAATTTATCACATCTAAATTGGCAATCAGCTATCGTACAAAACATTCAAAGAGAAAATGAAACAAGAAAGAAGCATGACATATTCAGAGGCAACAGTTTCTGTTTAGTTTAGCTCGCAACACAGAATAATTTTCTTTCAAAGCTACATTTGATGACACTAAAGCACAGATTACCCGCTAACATCTTACCTTAGGAGGTAATCTCATCACTAAAACAAATGATCCCTTTCATCGAGCTGATGATAGCAGCCAGTCTCCACGGAGACTATCCTATCTGCGCAGGTTTGAATTATAATGCACAAGTATACGCAAGTACAGTTCACTCTCATAGACCAATAGGAAAGCAATCCGACACGACCAGAGAGAGAAATAAGGCGCAAAACCTACTTACGCGCTTAACTCCTGTCTTCGCTTCCTAACTTCGCTATTCCAGACTACTACTGAGAATTTCTCGACAGAGAAACCTCATAACTGATTCGGGTTCGACCGGGTATGCGAAGACGGGATCATGTAATCAGTAGTCACCCTTACGCCACTAGACCGACGGGCAGCTTATATCACTACATTGTCACAGATATTACCGATTAAAAACTATATTTGTCGACACTGAGGCATGTCCCTATCCATCTCGCCGATAGGATGGACTTCGTTAGAATTCCTGTAGATGTTTGTGTCATTTTTACGAGACTTGTTACATGTGCGTGCGCACTTGATAGACTATAAAGTTACTTGACAGATGTAAAATTAGACGTTAAAACAGTCGTAAAACTGTTACATTTTCGGATGGAGTTCGAATTCAAATTTCGGATGGATCTCCTTGTTCATCGAATTCCCTTTCCATTTACTGAAAGTTTTTTTCGCCGTCTATTTTAGTTTTAGATATACGAAATAATTCTTCATCGTTAACGAGTTTATGTTCAAGTTTAAGTATTATGTTTATATTAAATTATTATGTTTAAAAAAAATTGATTTCTTCCGCTCTTTGGATTTGATTGTGCGGCAAAGCTTCGACAGATTATAAGTTTTAACAAGATTATCATCACCATTATGCCAGCGATTACAAGTTAATTGCCTAATAATGACCCCCCCCCCAATAGACTGTCAGTGAGAACGGTAGAAAGATCAATCGTAATATAAGTCAATTTAACAGCAAGCGCTTTTTTACCTTTTCCAGGTAGACGAAGTCCGTCCATATTACTTTTTATGATGTACCTAGGATATAATAAGCTGTAAAATTGCCTTAGCGAACTTTCTCCTTGTTTTATGACTATTAAAATCCACGAACTAAAAGTTCTGTTTTATTATACGCAAACACGTTGTAAATAACACGTTATAAAACACTGGAATATTGTCTTCTGAAATACCCGAGTAAACATACTCAGATCTATTTGTGTTCTGTTCGCCTGGTAAATACCGAATGAACAATTATTTAGATGATATTAGAATGAACAATAAATCATATCAAAGATCTAATCTTGTATAAAATGACACAATGAATTCCATAAGATTAATGAGTCCATATATAAAACTTCCAAACGGTGCATCAATAGATACATAGCTTTATAAACTCATTTGAGGTCCATAGTAAAAATAACTACAATAGTAGTTCAGAATAATTTTATCAGCAAGGTTTTATTGGATACAGTGCCGGTTTGTTATGATAAATTTAGAATATACTATAACTTACGTAATCTTAGTATTTTAAACTTTAGGATAACATATCACGAAACTTGAACGTTTGCCTTGTTTGCTGGTAAGGACGAAAAAACTCCTGTAAATATACAAAATGCTTGTGCCCATTTTTCATTTAGCATTCCTCTTTAGCAACTTGCTAGGTTCTTATTTGGTGTGGTTAAATTTACGACTAGAATACCTGCATAATAAGCTCAACTGGTTTAGTGATCATATGTTTTATAGTAGCTCTTACGTGGCAGAGCTACGCTGCAACTATATTATGGTTGTAGCAGGAACGGGTCGGTTCGACCGGCGTAGGACCTCGCTCTCGCAGAATACCAGCCTAAAAAAGCAGCTTAATGCTTCTGTGTTTCGTGTGGTGAGTGTAGAGAACCGGAGACCCGTTTCACTAGAAACGAGGCATCTTGGTCCTCAGTGGTGACAATGCATTTGCATTTTCACTCTTAATTGAGAATAAATGTACATAAATGTCTATGGAGCATAGGATCCACTTACCATCAGGTGGACTGTGCGTTCAATTGTCACCCTATTCTGTAAAAAAGATCTAAGTAGCTTGAGTTTTCTGCTAACAGTTACTAGACAAGTCACTGCTGCCATTTGTGTCAGATTTTGTTACTTGTCACCTAAATTTTGAAATAATCATACGCTATCTCTTCGCCTAATTGAAATCAAGGCGTATTTCAAAATGTGGCATAAAGAATACCTTCCAGTGTCAAAGTAATTTCCTAAGTTATGTTTAAATAGACTGACCGTGTAGTGTTGTAAGAAAAGCTATTAAAATTATTTAAAAATTCAAAAAGGGTAATTAGGTTTTAAAAATTAAAGAATAAAGAATTTTGTATATTTTTTATAACTAACAATAACAACACAAACAAAACAATAAATAAGAAAAATTGTTTAAAATATTACAGAAAAATCAGAAATATATCGAATTTAGAAGCTACGATCTGAACTTTTTAAAATTGTAAACAGAGAATGAATAAACATTAGCATAAAAACATAAATTGTATTTCAAAAACATAATGTGATTTTAATTTCATCCGATCTGTCTGATGATCCGGTTGAAATTTATAAGGAAGCACTGGGAAATGGAGACTCCTCGAGAGCGAAATGTGATAACTATTCTCGCAGATATCATGTTACCTGCACTATAAGAAAAACAGAAAATTAATAACATTTTCCTTCTAAGTCAGTTAGTAAATTAATATGGTATGTGAAGAAGAACTGCCACTTGATATTGCTAACATGCTAAGATTCACAAGGAAGCGTTTGTCGCTAGACAGTCAGTTCGACTCCGCGCTCATTAAAAATGCATAGCCAGCGGATCCTGTTCCTTTGGACTCTGATACGATCGTGCTGCGACTCATAATTTATATTGTATATTACAGAGATACGTTGGCTCGCAATTAAACGCCTGGTTACAGCGGAACATCAATCATCAGGGATGTGTTATTTTGACCATTTTATTTATAGAACGTGTTTTAATAATACTCGTACAAAATATGATATATCAGTCCATAAAATTCAACTACTGGATTTTCATATGAAATACATGACTTGTCACTTATTAGAGTGAATAATTTTTACATTACTAGAGTGAAACGTGAGTTAAAATTCCAGCTATTGGTAAGGGTCCTGTAGCCCCTGAAAATAAAGATACAGATTCAGATTCATACTACTGCTAGGCACATGCCTCCTCTAACTTCTGAGAGGGTATTTATGACAATTAAATTGAAATTTACAATTTCATCGCTACCGGTAGGATTTGAACCCGGATTGCTTGCGTACTGTGAATTTAAAGCGACCGCTTGAGCTACCATATTTTTCTGCCCATGGAAACCTACAATCTCAATTGAAGTTGTTTGAACGAAGAAGTCTACAGATCGTTGTGGCCGCTGAGAACAAAGATACACCTCAACAAGTTTAAGCAATTAACTAAACTGAGCCCACCATGAAATCAACGCTAAACATGAATACATACAGTCTAAGACACCTAGTTCATTCACTAGATATCAAGAAAGGTCCTCACTATATGCAGGAGGCAGTCGACCCACTCAGCATCAGTATATCGGGGTGAGAATTACTATCTGACTTATCTTTTACTCACACTTGCACTCAAGAACATATTTAAGACTAGTTCTAAAACTTAACAGTGGAATGTTTGATTAATTTGATAAGGTTATCCGAGATTACACTAAAAATATGTGTTTGTCTCAGAGTTTCTACACAACCTTAGTAAATTTTACGTTTCATACTTTTATTATTAAAAATTCGTTTTTATGTTTGAATCATGTTCGAACCGGAAGTACAAAAGTGAATATTTAAAGCTGAAAAATCGAAAAACATATATAAAGATATAGATTAACTGCTCGTAGCCGACAACCGTAAAAAGGAAGAAGTAATTAAAAAAAAAAAACGAAATCTTTGAAATAAGTGACATAATTTGGCTAACTGGTTAACCTAAAGAGATATTTAAAACAAAACCAACGGATAATGAAAATTCATTTTTTTAAATATTATAAATTTTCTGTCATTCATTGTTATTTTGTCTTACATTATATTATGAGTCAGTAAAATCGATCAACGGAACAATACTGAGGTCGCGACAATAGTGCCTGGTAGCCGGGCTTTATCAATAGTCATTCCTTTTAACGTGGCATTTCATGATAACGCCTTTCGCCTGTCCGTCGTTAGCAGTTTTAGCGTCCCGGTAAAGTAAATAATACTTCAAACACTTCACACTTAAGTGATATTCAAATGTCAAAAGATATGAGCGAACTTATGGTCCTTATCGAGTACTATTAAATAATTAAGAATTGACAATCCAAGATATTGTGAGTGGATTATTATAATCATACTTGCCGTGAATCGTCAAGAGCCGTGGTAGCTAAGCGATCTCTATCACAGTACGTTACCAACTGGGGTTCGATCCGCCGGCAGTAACGACAATTGTTAATTGCAATTTTAAGTGCTGATTTACCACGTGCACGGCGGTGAAGGAAAACATCGCTAGGAAATTTGGATGTCTTAGAAAAAAATAATTTGAAGACATGACTTGGAGTACGCCAGCACGCATTGGGGCAGAGCGGATGACATTTCGCGAGCCTGTGTCCAGCTATGGAACTATGGAACGTATCCATAGTCGCGCGACTGCGATTTACGTGTGGTATTTTCTTTTCACGTCGTGATCGTAAAGCTTTGCCAATTCCAGCATTTCTGCGCTATCCGTATAAAATAAAAAATAAAATACAAGTTGTATTTTATTTTAATTTTATAATAATTCTATAAATAAACCACGCTTAAGATTGTCTTTCAAATATCGTTAAACGTATGAAAAATTCGCTAAGTAATAAAAAAGTTAATACACTTGCCGGGCCATATGGGTTTATAGTTCTTTAAGCTATAATGAAATAATGTATGAATGAATAAGCAGTTTTAAAAACATTAACCTAGACACGCTTTATACAAAGCCACGGTCGATGTAAGCTCTGTGTTTCACGACCGGTTACGATCAACACATCTGCTAAACTTTAGAATACACTGTCAAAGGCGAGCAAACATTAACATTTTATTGGCCTATATATCCCAGACATAAAAAGTCACAGCTGATTGTAATTTTGCTGTGTTGTGGTGATGTAGGAATATACACTTACTCATATCGTCACGTGGGTGTCGTGAAAGGCGAATGAGGGAAATCGAAACAGGAGATTGGCAGCAGCATCTTCTGCATAACTACTCAAAATAATAAAAAAAATTCTACACCCTGCAGTGGCGGTTTGAGAATATCCAATACCCCGTATTATCCCGTGGGTGTCGTAAGAGACGACAGACGGAAACCAATCATGAAGTGGACAGCAACGTCTTCCTAATAACGACTAAAAATCGAAATACTGCAATTGCCAAACGTGGCAACTATGGCAAATATCACCCCTATGAGACAACCTATGCATATGCACATGCATATGTTCAGCAGTGGACTTTAATAGGCTGTAACGGGTGTTTGGTACTAGTCAATGAGAGCTTATAATTTATTGAGCACCAATGTCGCTAGTGGGGACTGAAGTTAGGATAATTGTTATTGTTACACGGTATAGTATAAGTAGTGATAGTGACAAGTAGTGAAAAGATGCGTTACAAATTAAAAAAAAATCGGTTTCTACTTTCTATCGCATATACACAAAAATGCCTTGCTCTTTAATATTTTGCACATTTTTAACTCTGTTTTTAATTATTTTATTTTCAGGTACCGTATCCGCAGTTTGGTTTATCCATTTTTATCTGATTAATATAAAATACAGCTAATATTTCAGAAAGAAACAACAATTTAACTTTCCCTCTATGAAATCTGTTAAATATTACACTACATTGCAAAGTGACCTCGTACTGATGCAAAAAGTTGTATATTTTTAGAACACAACTTTTTATTGTGTATATTTAGAATATAATTAAATTCAATAAAAATTATAAAATAGAATTATTAATGCTTTTTTATTTTTTATTCTTTTTTAATTTTGGGACGTTACTTAAACGGTACTTACGTTACTTAAACGGTATGTGAAATAAGAATAGAAGGAGAGTTAATTGAGCAAGTGGATGAGTTTGTGTATTTGGGATGTGTATTTAGCAGGGATGGTAGATATGATAGGGATATAGAACGACGAGTAAATGCAGGGAATAGAGTGAATGGGGCACTACACTCTATTATGGAGAACCAGAATGTGTCAAAACAGGCACGTATGGTGATTCATAATTCTGTGTTAGTCCCTACTTTAATGTATGGTAGTGAAAGCTGGGTGTGGCAGAAGAAGCACGAAAGTAGAATAAATGCTGTAGAAATGCGGTCTTTATGGAATATGCTAGGGTTGAATCTGAATGACAGGGTGAGAAATTGCGTGATAAGGGATAAATGTGGTATGCAAGATGATGTTGTGACCAGGATTAAGAAAGGAATGCTTCGGTGGTTTGGTCATGTGGAAAGAATGAATGAGGAAAGAGTGACAAAGCAAATTTATATGGCAGATGTGAACGGCCGAGTTGGGAAGGGACGCCCTAGGAAAAAGTTTATCGACCAAATTGGCGATATTTTGAAAATGGGCCACGTTAGAAGTACCCTTAACCGACGAGCATGTATGCGTAGATATATGGATGTGAAGGAGGCGAAAGAGGTGTGTCAGGATCGTGCCAAATGGAAGTCCGTAGTCTCTGCCTACCCCTCTGGGTGACAGGCGTGAGCCACGTGGCTGGCCCGAGGTGAAGGGCCGGCCTGAGGTGGCCACTCCGAGTGGGCTTGGGGAGCCCACTTCGGATGTGTTCTGGTGGACTGCAGCGAGTGGGGACTCGCGCACCCTCTACCGCTGCAGCCGAGGTGGAGTCGCGGAGGAAGAGGAGTGTTGGTATGGCGATGCGCCACTCGCCCTATCCTTCGCGACTCAAACGGGGCCGCACCGTTGATGCGGTGGTGGTGGGGCTGCGGGGGGAGAGGATTGTCGGTATTGCGAGGCGCCGCTCTCCCTACCCTCCGCAGCCGAATCTTGGTTGGCGGCGGAGCCATAGACCAGATCCGCCGCTGGGGTCGGGAAGGCTAGTAGTTCTAAGTGCTCGTTTTTCCTGGCCCCATGGCCTTTGTGCATCGGACGCGGGGGCGTCTGTTGCACAGACGTAATTGGAGGCCGTGGAGGAAGGCGCGCCATGTGTTCTGGTGCGCCTTACCTGGGAAGGAGAACGGGGAGGAATTTTCCTCTCCCGAGGAGGTGCTGCCGTGGGGCGGCAGGCGCTAGTAGGGCCGCGGATGTGTGCGAAAGCGTTCCCGTAGCCCTACCAATATGCGACAAAGGTGGAACAACATGGGGTTTTAGTCGGTGCGAGTCCGACATAACCCGTCCTTGCCCCCGCGAGGCGGGTATGCGTAGGCATTTCCCCATGTAAAAAAAAAAAAAAAAAAGGGCATGGTTTTGTGATTTGTAATGAATATTGTTTTTTTTTAATTTGAATCCTAACAGAACAGAGTATGAAAGATCACTAACCTGCGATATGTACGTTGTCATTACTGGACTCCTGGTAATGAGAGCTATAAATAAACAAAGCAACATGCAATCTACTACATGCATTGCTACATCCTAGTGAATTATAAAAGGTATTATCGATTAGACACACTGGCAACGACTATGCAGGCCCGTCCGACCATTGATTGATTCTCTTATAAACGCTTCAGGTGACACTTCATTATAACGACGTTGTTATTAGAGCGTAATAATGAAACACGTCTCACATGAAAAGTATTAAAATATGATAATTAAAGTATCGCAGCCTAGTACCGATAAGCGAAGTAAAGGGCGGCCTCTACTAGATGGAGTGACGACCTGGTAAGTGATGAAAGTAGTCGATGGTCACCACAATCACTTGTCTGGTAAGGAAGACGGTCTTTTGGATACCTAGCTTTGGTTTTTCGTCTCCGGGTCAAAGGTATACCACTATACACACGTTCCATTTACTGTTAAGAAACGTGGGCCAAAAGAATTTGGATCTTCTTCAATCATTGCTAAATTTGCCTTTGAAATGTCAGCTCATGCTATCTTTTGGGCGTCTGTTAACATTCGAGATACCAGGCATGCGGTCACCTTTTGGAATTTTAAGGTACTATTTAAAATAAACTGAATTATCCCAAACAAAAGATTTAGAATCTCAGCTAAATAACGGATGGTCAAACGTAAATCTACCTTAACACTTTCTAAGTTTTTTTTAACGATTGGCCGCTATTGTTTGTCTGGAGCGAGTGTCGTCGTTGTAGGCGGTTCTGCCTCATTTAAATTCAGCGTCTTAAATCTTATTTTGCAGTGACGTACTAGTACGTCACTGTAAAATAAAACGGAGCATTGTCTATAAAGTAGAATGCAGTTGTTCAAAAACAATTTTTGTAGAAATATTTCCCAGTCAGAAATATTTAATAACCGCATGAAGATCAAGTTTCTCAATTTTGCGTACCGATCAAATTCACGCCAAATGTTAAGTTGGAAAAAAAATGGGTACAGTTTTCAAAACTGCGAAACGAATATAAGATTCGAAAAAAAAAGCCATGATATAGCTGCAGCGTGGCTCTACCACGTATAGAATATCAATTTATTCATGGCTTAAACTAGATGTAGCCAGACGCCAGTAGATTAAGTCAAGGGCATTCATAAAATATAAATTATTAGACTAAATATAAAAAATATTGCAAATTTTAATTTAGGTTAGGATACAATGGGACTGTTATCGTCAACCTATGTATGAACCTGCATAAAAAGATATTTAAAAAAAGAACGTTGTGACCGAGGCTAGTCTACAAACAAAACTAAACATGTGTTATGATAATCTAACATTTTTTTATCACTACCAGAAACAATATCCCATCCAAATGATATTCCATTTTATACCGCATTACTATCTCGTTTTTATGTGAAATATAAAAAGAGAATGCATATAACGTAGGTGTAGTGCCATCCTTTTTATGCAACGCTATTTCAAACCAAGGGACAAAGGATCTCTTAAGTCAAAAGCACGTAGTCTGCAACGCTGAACATTCCACGTTCTTTAGTATAGCTTCGCTTTGAGCCTGGCTTCAAACAAATGAAGAGTACTTTAGTAACACTGTATAGAATCTGAATGTTTTATTACATTTATTACCGCACTCAGTCGCCTAATTATTCATGAATATGTTTTCATATGATTTTGAATAGATTATGTGACTTTAAACGCGATTGTTAGTGTCACTAGATTAATCTGTCTATCATTGGAATACAAATTATTTCTTTATTTATACCTTATAAAATATGTTGATTCTTAGGGGTGACAATCAAGCAAACAGTCCATCTGATGTTAAAATACTGTTAACCATTAACGGTCGACCATAATCGATTTTGGTTTAAGAAACTAAATGCAATTGGCATTCCTAAGGATAGAACAGAGTGCTTCGTTGTCAGTACTTAAACCACATGAGTAAAGAACTCTTTGCTTAAACTGCCTACAGTTTTCTTCACTTGTCATATGAACACAGCAGCGTTGTACTGTTATTTTATGATGGTATTCTGATAAAGCGTGGTTGTTCCACCGTCGAGCCGACCCGTTCGTGACGATATCACGTTTTTTTTTTAATTTTACTTTATTAGTTGAAATCTAATTACATACTCTAAGTTACAACTAAGTACAATATTCTATTCCGTACGGAATAAAATATAAATATAGACACAATATAAGCATTGTAATTGGCACACGTGTCAGTAACAACGGAATACTTATCACAATAGCGCATCCCTCTTTAAATCCCCTGTTTACAAAAGACCACCCCACAGACTTAAGCCCACTTCATAGATTAATAACTTACCCCAGTACTCATTGTGTCGATTCTTTTGTACGCGAAAAGCTTCCAATTTGTTGCCCTGGGTATCGATTATGCAAGGCATATTGGGCTATTGAATAGACAGGACGTACTTAGTTAAAGTAAGCAAAAATTGTGGGACACACGATTAATATTTCCGACATTTAATAAAAATGTGTTTGTAAGGAAACTCAGATACGAGAGTGCAGCGGGGCCGAGCGTATTGCGTGCATTATAGTTACACTCTATTTTAATATCAAACAATTATTAATAAAATAAAAATATTTTATTTCGACTATTATATGTGTTAGTAATAAAAAGTATTAGTAAAAAAATTATAACTAGTTAATTATTGACTATATTTTATTAACACGCATAGTAAGTGGCTGCTGTGCTTCATAGACATCTACATACACACGAGGTATTTCCACTAAAAAAGAGTCTCCGGTTCTTTTATTCACTGTACGAAACCAAGCAGAATTTTCACACCACAAGCGATAGGTACACATCGAAGCCTAAGCCGTGCTATCAAAGTTCCGAAGTAAAACAGTATATATAAAGTAGCTCCGAACTACCACGCTTCTGTCGTAGGGCCACGAACTCGCCCTATTATGTCCGTAACGCCGACCTCCACCGAGACTTAGAGCTCCCAATAATTCGGCAGTTCCTCAAATCACTCTCTGAGAGATTCTTCAAAGCCTCAGAGTCCCACTCAAATCACCTCATTCGTGAGACAGCTGCCTATGCAGCCCCTCTTCACACTCACTATAGTGTGCACAGACCGAGAAACTCTCTCTCGGAACCCCCCCCCCCCCCTAACAAGCTTTCGGCTGACTTGAACCGCCTCCTGGCAGCACAGGCCGAGCCTACTCTTAACACATCAATTAATCTGCCTTAGTTAGGCACACTTCTAAGCGGCTATTCGCCGCTTGCGATGGTTAATAGAATGCTAATATCTGGTAGACAATAGAATATATATCAAGATCATCCATCACTGTTAACGATGTTTGAAAGCAATATATAAGTTCATGCAATCACACTGTGTAAATAATTCACCTAATGCGTGCTACTGCGTACCTCAGTGACCTTTTAATTGACCTCCATAAAGATCGGGCTCTTCTGCGAACTAAATGAATTGTTTATGAACGATACCGCGAGGCGCATTGGCTGAATGTTAATAGGGAATTCGTTTTCTTCATAGTGATTCAATATTTATAAAATTTATTTAACTAGTATTTAAAAGGATTCTGGGTTATTTAATACATTATTTAGGTAGGGTATGTACTGATACTGAGCAATAATAGTTGATTTTTATTATTATAAGTAAAAATATGCTGTAGGTACACTTTCTATGCAAGCAGTTTATTGGGGAGGTTTTTTAGAGTAAGGTTGTCAACCTGAGCACATAGTCCACCCGATTGCAAGTGGATACTGTGGCCCATAAACATCTACATTAATCCTCGATTAAAAATCAAAATGCAGGTGTGTTGCTCGAGGACCAAGATGGCATGCCTCGCTTCCAGCAAAAAGGGTCTCCCGTTCTCTAATCGCGGTGCTGCTATTTTATGCCAATATTCCAGGAACTATACCCGAAAATCTGACGATGCCCTTCGTATTTAGTATAACAACGCATACAGAGCACTGTTGAGGCTGTCCTGCTTTGAGATGCGTCAATCGCTTTTATACGACAGTGTAAAAGCGATGTGCGTCTGTGTGTACGTTTGTAGGGAGCGGACCAGCAATAATATTATTCTGGTTAGGATAGGCAATATGCCAGAAAGCCCTAGAGTTAACCATTGCATTAAAGTACGTACGATAATATACGTATATAAACAGATAAAAAGCCAATAAAAACACTTATATTAATTACTAGCGATTAGCCCCGGCTTCGCACGGGTGGTTTCCGGATCTCGACAATAGCGCCATCTAACGGTTCCTAATTAATTTTTTCTAATCGAGTTTTCAAACCACCTAGAGACCTACTCGAATACACAGAAAAATATTCATCGAAATCGTCCGAGCCGTTTTCGAGTTTTAGCGAGACTAGACAGCAATTAATTTTTATATATAAGAATAAGACAAGATAAGAAGAAGATATACGAAGATTAATCAATAATTACAAGTCAGGTTCATGTCACATTCAACTAAAACCTAAAACCATTGGCTGACTGTTTTGTTCTATCATAAAAACTAACCTATGATATTTAAATGTAGAATACGAGACATCAGCCGGAGAGGACACCTGCGTCTCGGTAAGAAAGAGCAGAGCCGGCCTCGCCGTCTCGAGATGGTAGTGGACGGCGTTTAGGTTAGAGTGAAGTCCCCTGCAGATTCGTTGCTACAGCAGATCCCCTCCGCAGAGATCGTGATCCTCGGCGACTTTAACGCCCATCACGCCGAATGGCTTGGATCACGTTTAACCGATCATGCGGGGAGATCTGTTCATGATTTTGCCTTGGCATATGGTCTGACACAACTGGTTACTTCGCCTACGCGGATTCCAGATGTGGAGGATCATGCACCTTCCCTGTTGGACCTTCTGCTGACCTCTCACCCCGACGGATATCAGATTTCCGTCGACGCCCCTTTAGGCTCCTCGGACCATTGTCTGGTCCGGAGTGTTGTGCCACTCACGCTGAAATCGCGGTTGCATTCTGCAGGCTGCCGCCGTGTTTGGCAGTATAGGTCAGCCGATTGGGATGGGATGCGGTCTTTCTTTGCATCCTACCCTTGGGGGCGGGTTTGCTTCTCGCCGGATGATCCCAACGTTGTTGCGGATTCTGTTACTGATGTGGTACTTCAGGGTATGGAACTTTTTATTCCATCCTCTGTGGTGCCCATCGGAGGCAAGTCTCAGCCATGGTTTGGTCGCTCCTGTAAAATAGCATCATGCTATAAGCAGGAGTGCTACCAAGCCTGGGTTGATGCATCAGCGTCCCGGGATGTAAACACCAGCGCTCTAAAATAGAAGTATAATTCCGCCTCTAGGTCCTTCAAAAGAGTCATTGCCAAGGCAAAGTCTGAACGAGTCTGGCGAGAAACTAGTTCGCCTTCCTTCTGGAACCCATGCATTCTGGTCTCTCGCCAAGGCTGTCCAGGGGAATTTCTGTCAGCCATCTCTTCCATCTCTGCACAGGGAGGACGACTCACTGGCCCATACTGCAAAGGAGAAAGCCGATCTTCTAGGCTCTTTCTTTGCGTCTAACTCGACTCTCGATGACGGGGGGAGTACGCCGCCGACCATCCCGCGGTGTGAGTGCTCCATGCCGGAAGTGCAGTTCACACAGCGCTCGGTTCGCAAAGCACTCCTCTCCCTGGACATCCACAAGTCGAATGGGCCTGACGGAATCCCCCCAATTGTGCTGAGGACGTGTGCTCCAGAGTTGGCACCGGTTTTAACGCGTCTTTTCCGGTACTCCTACTCCCTAGGCGTAGTCCCAAAATCATGGAAGATGGCTTTCGTCCACCCGATCCCTAAAAAAGGCGACCGCTCAGACCCGTCCAACTACCGGCCAATCGCCATCACCTCCTTGTTCTCCAAAACAATGGAGTCCATTGTAAACTGCCAGCTCATGAGGTACCTTGAGGATCACCAGCTGATTAGTGACCGCCAATACGGTTTTCGCCGTGGTCGGTCAGCTGGTGATCTTCTGGTCTACCTCACTCACAGATGGGCGGAGGCAGTAGAGTTCAAGGGGGAGGCATTGGCCGTTAGTTTGGAAATTGCGAAGGCCTTCGATCGGGTTTGGCACAAAGCGCTTCTTTCGAAGCTCCCTTCCTATGGGCTTCCCGAGAAATTGTGCGAATGGATCACCAGCTTTCTTGCAGATCGGAGCATCAAGGTCGTTGTAGACGGTGCAAGCTCCGATTGCAAGCCTATTAATGCTGGTGTTCCACAGGGCTGCGTGCTATCGCCAACGCTGTTTCTTCTGCATATCAATGATATGTTGCATACCCGTAACATTCATTGCTATGCAGATGACAGCACTGGTGATGCTCTTTACACCGGCCGAGCCAATATTTCTCGGGAAAACGTCTCCGAGTGCCGGGACAAACTTGTGTCAGAAGTCGAGTCTTTGCTGAACAGAGTCTCGGATAGGGGACGACTAAATCTAGTCCAGTTTAACCCCCAGAAGTCACAAGTTTGCGCGTTAACCGCTAAAAAGAACCCCTTTGTCGTATCCCCTCAGTTTCAAGGCACTCCCCTTGTTGCCTCAGCCAGTATCGGAATCCTCGGCGTCGACATATCGAGTGACGTGCAGTTTCGTGGTCACTTGGAAGGGAAGGCCAAATTGGCCTCTAAAAAGCTTGGCGTGCTCAGCAGACAGTATTTCATGCCGGCACACCGCCTGCAACTTTACAAGGCGCAGGTTTGGCTGCACATGGAATACTGTTCCCATCTCTGGGCTGGGGCTCCCCAGTACCAGCTCCTTCCACTTGACCGCATCCAGCGCAGAGCGGCTCGAATCGTCGACGACCGAGTGCTTTCCGATCGGCTCGACTCACTGGCGCTGCGAAGAGATGTTGCATCTCTTTGCGTATTTTATCGCATCTATCACGGGGAGTGCTCTGAGGAATTGTTCGGATTAATCCCAGCCGCCAAATTTCGTGAACGCACTACACGGCAAACGTCCCGATACCATCCACACCATCTGGATGCTTGGCGGTCCACCACTGTACGTTTCACAAGGAGTTTTCTTCCACGTACAACCTCTCTGTGGAATAGTTTACCACCGGCGATTTTTCCGGACCGATACGACCTGGGGACCTTCAAGAAAAGAGCTTACTCCTTTCTAAAGGGCTGGCAACGCACCCGCAATTCTCCTGGTGTTGCGGTTGATCATGGGCGGCGGTAGTCACTTAACATCAGGTGAGCCGCATGCTCGTTTGCCCCCTCTTCCATAAAAAAAAAAAATAGTAGCTTACACATTTAAATCACTCCTCATGAGTTAAATCCAATTCAAAAAAATATTATTTAACAATAACATTATTGAAACTTAAATCAAAATTAAAAACTGTCTTCATAAACTAAAAATTATAAAATAATTGCCATATGATAGCTTCTGCAGTCGGTGCGCGGCTATTACGTGGAAGTTTTTTTTAGTTTTTGGAGTTGGTTTTTACCTTTTATCAAAGGTTTAATTATTTTACTCTTTCGGGTCGACTACGGAATATCGCAAGTTCAAGTTAAGAATTAAAATGTCGTCTACATACTTACAATAAAATATTTTTATTTATTTTAATTCAAGACCGTTTTTCCTCCTTTAGGGGTGTTTTTCACCAAACTTATTTGGGATCCAAAAGTAATAACCTATTTAAGAAAAAACATACGCGACGAATATACAACTTGCTTCTTTGAAGTCGCTAATGGATTACGATTAATAAAGAGGATACTCAAACCATGGATAACACCAGGTTTATTAAGATGTATCCATAACAGAGACTCTTTACACGGAAAGTTAAAACAAGATCCAAGCAATTTAACACTTATTATAACATACAAAAGGTACAGGAATTTCTGTACGAAAATATTAAAAAAGATAAAAAGGCAGTACGATTCGTAGCAAATAAAAAAGCAGGTAAAAACAGTAAAGATTTATGGGACACTATAAAAAATATCGCTTGTAACGAAAAAACTCGACAATCGACAGCACAGCAATTATTATCCTCTCTCTCACCAATTCAGTCATGTAATAACGTTAATAAGTTCTTTATCAACACCGGAAAGGAGCTAGCGCAGAAAAACGCCCGCAATTGCGCAATTTCACCAAAAGGAACCACTCTAGTAAAATCTAATCTGTCATCTTTTGTTTTAGAATCCACGGACACTGATGAAATTAAATTACTTATTAATTCGCTTAAACATAATGCAGCTACCGGATGGGATGAAATTCCACCAAGTTTTTTAAAACGATACTCCCCTATTCTCGCACCTGTTCTAGCCCATATTTATAATCTTTGTCTAGAATCTTCTGTCTTTCCTACCTCTTTCAAGAGGGCTATAATCCATCCAATTTTCAAGAGTGGTGATGGGAATCTCATTAATAATTATCGCCCCATTGCGGTGCTTAGTGCTTTATCCAAAGTTTTGGAACGTTTAATCAACAGGCGACTAGCAAAATATCTGGAGCACTGTAATATAATCTCTTCCCAATAGTTTGGGTTTCGTAAAAATAAATCCACTTCTGACGCTATTCACGAATTAACTACTTTCGTTGTAAGTAAGCTTAACGACAACAAAAAAGTCCTTACAATATTCTTGGACTTGGCTAAGGCTTTTGATACGGTTCCCATCAATACTCTCTTTGAAAATATAGGTATCAGGGGTTCTCAACTTGATTTTTTCCGTAGCTACCTTTCAGACCGGACTCAAAGAGTAAAGATAGGCAACTATACGAGTAATGAACTTTCTATATCTTACGGTGTGCCCCAGGGTAGTATACTCGGACCTACTCTCTTCTTGATATTCATTAACGACCTCTGTAACATTAAAGTAAATAATTCCAAAATAGTTTCATATGCTGATGACACTGCCCTTACCTTCTTTGCAGGTACTTGGACTGAACTCCAAGAAATCGTGCAAAGTGGCTTTAACGTTGCATATGATTGGCTCCGTGCACACACGTGCTCCGTAAACACAGCAAAAACCAAATTCGTTACCTTTTCTATCTCTACAATATCACAACCTAAAACTCCAGTAAAATTAATAGCCCACTCATGTCATTACCAATATCAAGCGTGCCACTGTCCCCTTGTTAATTCGGTCGACACAATCAAATATCTTGGCATAACTCTAGATAAAACCCTAAGTTTTAAAGCCCACATTGAAGATTTAACCAGCAGAGTCCGTAAATTAATCTTTATTTTCAAATCACTTCGTCACGTCACTAATCAGAGTATTATACGCAACCTTTATTTTGCACTTTGTCTTTCTATCATATCTTACTGCATTTCATGTTGGGGTGGTGCCGCAAAGACTATCTTGAAACCTTTAGAAATCGCACACAGATCAATTTTAAAGATTATGGCCTTTCGACCCATATTATATTCGACAATTCAGCTCTACAAAGATCACAACGTTCTTAATGTAAGACAATTGTTTATACTACATACAGTGATGTAACAACATCGTAAGGTTCCATATATCGAAATTACCAAGAGGCGTAAGGACAAAATCTGCAGTATTCCGACAGTCTACTCACATTTTGCTAAAATGTTTTTCTCATATGTCGGTCCCTTTCTTTATAATAAAATCAATTTTATTATTCCTATTTATGAACTATCTAATTACAAATGTAGAAAGCCGTGTACTCCTTCCTAGTAAACAAGAGTTATGAAGAGACAGAACAGTACTTATTAACTAACTAATTTATATTATATTAACATAATTCTATTAAGAGGTCACACACAGACACACACACACACACACACGCACGCACGCACGCACGCACGCACGCACGCACGCATGCACGCACGCACGCACGCAAGCACGCACGCGCGCACGCACGCACGCACGCACGCACGCACGCACACACACACACACACACGCACACACGCACACACACACACACACACCCACACACACACACACACACACACACACACACACACACACACACACACACACACACACACAAAATCTGTAGTACTAAAAAGTTAAGAGCATTTTTTGCTTTCCGATCACTTTTGTAAGGGGGTAAGGGACTGAATCTCCTTAATACAGGCTATTTCTTAGTCTAGCAAGGAGAACAGAACGTCACCCTCACTAGTATTTTTGTAATGTATCTCTTTTTTTTATGGAAGAGGGGGCAAACGAGCATGCGGCTCACCTGATGTTAAGTGACTACCGCCGCCCATGATCAACCGCAACACCAGGAGAATTGCGGGTGCGTTGCCGGCCCTTTAGAAAGGAGTAAGCTCTTTTCTTTAAGGTCCCCAGGTCGTATCGGTCCGGAAATATAGCCGGTGGAAAACTATTCCACAGAGAGGTTGTACGTGGAAGAAAACTCCTTGTGAAACGTACAGTGGTGGACCGCCAAGCATCCAGATGGTGTAGATGGTATCGGGACGTTTGCCGTGTAGTGCGTTCACGAAATTTGGCGGCTGGGATTAATCCGAACAATTCCTCAGAGCACTCCCCGTGATAGATGCGATAAAATACGCAAATAGATGCACATCTCTTCGCAGCGCCAGTGAATCGAGCCGATCGGAAAGCACTCGGTCGTCGACGATTCGAGCCGCTCTGCGCTGGATGCGGTCAAGTGGAAGGAGCTGGTACTGGGGAGCCCCAGCCCAGAGATGGGAACAGTATTCCATGTGCAGCCGAACCTGCGCCTTGTAAAGTTGCCGGTGGTGTGCCGGCATGAAATACTGTCCCGCTCTGCTGAGCACGCCAAGCTTTTTAGAGGCCAATTTGGCATTCCCTTCCAAGTGACCACGAAACTGCACGTCACTCGATATGTCGACGCCGAGGATTCCGATACTGGCTGAGGCAACAAGGGGAGTGCCTTGAAACTGAGGGGATACGACAAAGGGGTTCTTTTTAGCGGTTAACGCGCAAACTTGTGCCTTCTGGGGGTTAAATTGGACTAGATTTAGTCGTCCCCAATCCCAGACTCTGTTCAGCAAAGACTCGACTTCAGACACAAGTTTGTCCCGGCACTCGGAGACGTTTTCCCGAGAAATATTGGCTCGGCCGGTGTAAAGAGCATCACCAGTGCTGTCATCTGCATAGCAATGAATGTTACGGGTATGCAACATATCATTGATATGCAGAAGAAACAGCGTTGGCGATAGCACGCAGCCCTGTGGAACACCAGCATTAATAGGCTTGCAATCGGAGTTTGCACCGTCTACAACGACCTTGATGCTCTGATCTGCAAGAAAGCTGGTGATCCAATCGCGCAATTTCTCGGGAAGCCCATAGGAAGGGAGCTTCGAAAGAAGTGCTTTGTGCCAAACCCGATCGAAGGCCTTCGCAATTTCCAAACTAACGGCCAATGCCTCCCCCTTGAACTCTACTGCCTCCACCCATCTGTGAGTGAGGTAGACCAGAAGATCACCAGCTGACCGACTACGGCGAAAACCGTATTGGCGGTCACTAATCAGCTGGTGATGCTCAAGGTACCTCATGAGCTGGCAGTTTACAATGGACTCCATTGTTTTGGAGAATAAGGAGGTGATGGCGATTGGCCGGTAATTGGACGGGTCTGAGCGGTCGCCTTTTTAGGGATCGGGTGGACGAAAGCCGTCTTCCATGATTTTGGGACTACGCCTAGGGAGTAGGAGTACCGGAAAAGACGCGTTAAAACCGGTGCCAACTCTGGAGCACACGTCCTCAGCACAATTGGGGGGATTCCATCAGGCCCACTCGACTTGTGGATGTCCAGGGAGAGGAGTGCTTTGCGAACCGAACGCTGTGTGAACTGCACTTCCGGCATGGAGCACTCACACCGCGGGATGGTCGGCGGCGTACTCCCCCCGTCATCGAGAGTCGAGTTAGACGCAAAGAAAGAGCCTAGAAGATCGGCTTTCTCCTTTGCAGTATGGGCCAGTGAGTCGTCCTCCCTGTGCAGAGATGGAAGAGATGGCTGACAGAAATTCCCCTGGACAGCCTTGGCGAGAGACCAGAATGCACGGGTTCCAGAAGGAAGGCGAACTAGTTTCTCGCCAATTCTGCTTATATGCTCATGCATGCTTATGTACTCTAACTTTGCCTTGGCAATGACTCTTTTGAAGGACCTAGAGGCGGAATTATACTTCTATTTTAGAGCGCTGGTGTTTACATCCCGGGACGCTGATGCATCAACCCAGGCTTGGTAGCACTCCTACTTATAGCATGATGCTATTTTACAGGAGCGACCAAACCATGGCTGAGATTTGCCTCCAATGGGCACCACAGAGGAAGGAATAAAAAGTTCCATACCCTGAAGTACCACATCAGTAGCAGAATCCGCAACAACGTTGGGATCATCCGGCGAGAAGCAAACCCGCTCCCAAGGGTAGGATGCAATGAAAGACCGCATCCCACCCCAATCGGCTGACCTATAGTGCCAAACACGGCGGTAGCCCGCAGAATGCAACCGCGATTTCAGCGTGAGTGGCACAACACTCCGGACCAGACAATGGTCCGAGGAGCCTAAAGGGGCGTCGACGGAAATCTGATATCCGTCGGGGTGAGAGGTCAGCAGAAGGTCCAACAGGGAAGGTGCATGATCCTCCACATCTGGAATCCGCGTAGGCGAAGTAACCAGTTGTGTCAGACCATATGCCAAGGCAAAATCATGAACAGATCTCCCCGCATGATCGGTTAAACGTGAACCAAGCCATTCGGCGTGATGGGCGTTAAAGTCGCCGAGGATCACGATCTCTGCGGAGGGGATCTGCAGTAGCAACGAATCCGCAGCCATTTGGACGTGGTCGAAGAGTCGGTCTGTTTCGGCATTACCGCCATGGGACCTATAGAGGCACCCGTAGACGCGCGGATGGTCGTCGCTGTCTACGCGTAGCCAAAGGATGGACAGGTCCGAACCTTCAAGTCTGCCGAGGCGTCGAGAACAGATGTCCTCTCTGACGTAAACGCAAACTCCATCCCGAGGCACAAAGGAGTGTTCCAGTTTGTACCCCGGGTAGGAGAGATACGAGACATCAGCCGGAGAGGACACCTGCGCCTCGGTCAGAAAGAGCAGAGCCGGCCTCGCCGTCTCGAGATGGTAGTGGACGGCGTTTAGGTTAGAGTGAAGTCCCCTGATATTGCAGAAATTCACGGACAGCGTGGCAGGGGTCGCCTTGGTCTTGTTGCTCCGTTTGCCCCGAGCAGTTGTAGTCTTGAGCGGAATTTTGCCCCCCCCCCCATAATACGCGGGGCAGCCTGAGCACCCACGCTCAGAAGTGGAGAAACATGGTCGTGGGTGCTCAGCGAGGGATTCTCCAGGGGTGCTGGTACCCTCCTGGGGTAATCTATCATTATTTAATTCCGCTACCATGTTGATGGGGGGGGGGGATTTGGGCCTCCGGCCACCTGCACTCACCAGATGAACGCGGAAGCAGAGCTTCCACTTCACGCCGGTATTCTGTGAGGTCGTGGTACCACCCCGGTTTGAGCCGGCCCATACATGCAACAGCAAAGCTGCCGCGTGGCTCTACCACTGTTAACTATAATCTCATGTAAGACTTTTTTTATATGTTCTACAAGTTAAAGTTTTAAATAAATTATTATTATTATTATTATTTAAGAAAAAACATACGCGACGAATATACAACTTGCTTCTTTGAAGTCGCTAATGGATTACGTGTGATGACATAGCGTTTCATTAATTCGCACCGTTATTTAAATGTAATGCACATTGCAAAATGCACTCTTTACTTTACTTTCATCATCATGGTGTCTTCATTTACGCAAGAAACAGTTTTAATAACATCAAGATGTTTGACAGCTGATATCTCTGTTACGAGAGTCGATATTTTTACGTTGAAACGCACCATTGAATATTTATTGAGGTTTTTATCTTACTAACCCGCATACGACAGAGGCAATGACCTGCGCACATTGAAATTATAATGCGGCACTGATAATGCTCGTGCTGTGGACCTTTTACAATGGACTGGGTGAAGCTCGAAAAGCATTTTAAATGGCAGTTTTTTTAGGGCGGAGCTTAGCGTGGCCCTCTTATCAACTCTGATGCAATTCATAACTGGTGGGAACAGTGCATAAATTCATGTTCATGTTTACTGCTTTTTATTTTAATTTATATATATATACACAAAATTGTAAATAAATACACAAGCGTCACTTAATGTAGAATGTTATACCATAAGTATATTTTTGAACGTTGAGACTTATTTATCCCGACTAATCTTCGACTACTCTTCAAAGCGACTACTGGTAAAATATAAATCATGCTGATATGTTCATATTTGAATTTCGAATTCTCACTTCAGTTCTTTCAGTATTAAAACTGTTATTGGCAGTGTTACATAATACATAAACACTCACGCCTGTCACCCAGAGGGGTAGGCAGAGACTACGGACTTCCACTTGGCACGATCCTGACATACCTCTTTCGCCTCCTTTACATCCATATATCTACGCATACACGCTATGGCAGTGTTACTGTAAAATAATAGTACATTTATAGTTAGACCTTACCTTTCACTCACGTTAAATTTAATATACATTAAATATTTTTTATATAACCTCTCCTTAAATATAATTTTATTTAAATAACAATTTTATTTATAATAAATAACTCCGCTTCAAATTTTCCGCAATATAATATATTTAAAGACATTGCAAATAATAAATAACGTTAAAGTTGTTAAAAAATAAAACAAGCGCGCTACTTATGCAGCTAGTGAATCTATTCCTTTATATTTAAGTTACACTGTTCTATGTACATACACGGCAGGAAATCGGGTACGTAGTGTGACAGAAAACTTTGAATAATGTGACTTACGTATCTGCTATTATGTTATGTATTACAGTGCACGTCGAAAAGCGACAACTAACGCGTTGTTCACACGTTTTATTTTCAACAGTGTTTACCATGTGTATATAACAAAATGGGGGTGATAAGTGGGATATAGTTACTGTTTATAGAAGAATTTTTTATAAAGAAAACCTAATTTGTAATTGCTATTGATTTTACTTAGTGAAACCTAGCATATACAAGTAAAATATGAACTGGTTTTCACCCGTAATAATATTTAAAAAAAAACATCTTTTGGTATTGGGATCTAAGCGCATGTGTTGCCGTCTCCGAAATTGACATTGCACCCGAGCTCACTTTCTATTTAAAATAAATAAATAAACGTTACGTAGGATGACAGTAAGGAAAAAGGGTCTGTGTTCTTTCACTAGAGCAGACTTAGGTACTCATAGTGAGGTACGCGAGACTCGAGAGGTTTGCCGCTTGATCATAGGGGTTCGCACCGAAATTTACGTCATGGTGACTGGCTGGCTGGCTCACAAGTGCTGCCAGTTATAATGATAGGTGCCACCAGCAACCACGACGCGCGACATAGTTTTAATAGTTCAGGTACAGCGACCGCGGGGTGCTAGAGTTGAGTGCGAATCACCTGCTATTTTTCACCACACTAATTAAAAACAAATTCATGCATAGTTGATACGAAGTTTCTCTTCTTTTTGCAGTCGTAAATTTATTGTTATTGGATCACGAAACATGAAGCATGTATTCCGGTAAATAAATTTATTTACATTTTGTTCAAAACGACAATTTTAATTAAGACGCGAATTGCCTGACCGCTGGTATCGAATCGACGAAGTAAAGACGAAGATGGATGCCTCTTTTTCAGTAAAAAGATCTCCGGTTATCTACACTCACCATACGAAACACAGCAGCATTAAGCTGCTATTTAACGCTGGTATTCTGTGAGAGCGTGGTCTTTCCTCAGTCGAGCCGACCCAATCGTGCTACAACCATAATATAGCTGCAGCGTGACTCTACCATGTATACCACGGTTTGCCATAATTACGGCAGTTCTTTTATAATTTTGAGTTTTCATCAGGAAGATACTGCCGTCCATATCCCGTTTCAATTTCCCTCTGCGCTGCCTCTTACAACCCACGGGGCGATATTTGAGCAAATATTTGCCATTATTGCCATGTTTGGCAAGTGCGTTGGCTGGCAATCGCTGCTTTGCTATTAGGACGATGCTGTTGCCCCTTTCCTGTTTCAGTATCCCACTTTCGCCTTTAACGACAGCCACGAGATGTTAGCCGTCACTTCATATCAAATGTATTGATATGTTTTACGGAAATGGGAATTATTTAGTGTGTGAATAATCACAACAATATCTCTCTTATCAAACAAATGTCTCTCTTATGAGATACTCCACGGGGAGTCAATCTTCAGCATTGGATTTTGACAGGTTATAATGAATTAAAATTCACTGCATAATGCAGGCTACAAAGTAACTAAAATATTCCATCCTCCATTTATAAACCGGTGGCAACTCGTAGATTGTATCTTCATTACACATTACATTGTTTCAACAAACGGTACACGATTTTATAACGAAATTATGTACTCAAGGAAGGAACTTCAATTTGTAAGATATCTAGATAAAGTGCAGCAGGTGCTTCCGTATTCTTGAATCTCAGATATTACGTAATTTGAACGCAGGTGGTTGACAAATATCGATTTATCGCGACGGCGTCAATGTCAACGCTCGATATATCGGTCACTTGTATCGATATAAACGAGACATTGACTCCTTAAAAAGATAAAAGCTTTAGCAAACGCGTTTATTTGTTTACTTATGTGGGTACGTATTCATCCTTGATACTATTTTTGTTTTACGTATTACGATTGATTACGGATATTCCTTACAGTTTACTCAATAATAATAAGATTATAACCATGTGATAATAATGGAAGTTTTGCTTGGAAGTTTCGTCATGGTGGATAGGCCAAATGATTAATAAGAAATAGTAATTTGTATATTACTATGACGGTGTCATCACTTTAAAGAAAGAGTTGTTTAATGGAAATGTCATATGGCCTCCGATAGATGGCGGTATTATCATATCTTAAAAGCCAGGTTTGAATATTTTTTCTCCCTGTTTATTAAGGGGCGTCCGTCTCGAACGGATAACTTAAATAGGTAGATCGAAGAGGCGTCTCTATTCGAAGTCCAGTGCCGCGTTCGCCAATTTAAAAAAAAAACTGCATTGGGTAGAGTAGTAGTGGTGAATTAAAGGGTAATAAAACATTATGGTTAAGATTAAAATAACTATATCACAATGACAAATTTTATGTATTTTTCAGATGTTCTAGAAGAAAAAAGATAGATCTACTACTACACCATAGAAATATAAAATTACACATACGTCCCACTGTTATAAACAGGTCTCCTGTCATTTCTGAAATGTTTGCTCGCGTTTGCGTTCTTTACGCGTCCCCAAAATATTTCTTGGGTACGCAGGTTTCCTTATGATGTTTTCTTTCACCGTCTAGCACACGAGCACGTGGTAAATCGGCGCTTACCATTGCCTTCAACAATTTGAAAAGTGCCGGCGAGCAACTCAGGATGCTCACGTTCTAAGAAATAATATGTACTAAAATTTAAAAGTAAATTATGCTTATTAAGGGCCTGGAGCTCTTACTTTAAATGTTGAGACTCGTTTGTCTGTGAATTGGTAACACACTCTTGTGCTACCAATTCACAGACAAACTAGAAATATTGAAGCAAGCACACGATAAATAATAAACGTAAACATAAGCAAGGAATCAGGAGAATTACTACGTAAATTAACACTATCTGATACGTTTAGTATTCCGAGAACGTACGAGACATTAACAAATATATCGGCAATGTTTACGCCAGTCTACCTGTCCTCAGTAAGGTACGCGCGTTGAATTACGAAATAGGTGAGAATGGGCCTAAGATCTAGTGTCTTTGAGATAACGTGGCAAACGCATGTGGGCGGACGTGGAATGCTAAAAGCAAAAAGTTCCTATTTCACAATACTATTGCTTAGGAATACCTTCTATTGTTGGGAGATTAATTATGTACTTTATCGTTGAATTATAAGTTTACGCGAAATACAGATCTTGGTCGGATACGAAATTGATACGATTAATTGCTCCGACAGACAGAGGCAATCTATACTTTTATGTAACAGTACGTGAAAAATTCAATCACATCGACGAAGTCCGAATAATATTTTACTAAGACTTGGTGGTAGCTTAGTAAAATCCACTTGTTATTCCTGAAATTGTAGAAGTAGGCTGTGTGAAATGCCAGGATTGGTCTTATGACTCCTATGGATGCATGTGATGATTTAATGAAGACCCTTATTGTTACAACCTTTTTGGCTTGGCAAACAGGTTTGTAATCTCCGTTTTTTAAAATTTTAACTGTTAAAGATGATTCTTCTGCTAATTTCTTGACTTTTATTGTATAATAAGGATTACAAACGAGCACACATTTCATCTGATAGTAAGTAGTTGCTGTGACCCATAAACATCTACATCTATCCTTGACTACAAATCAAAATGCAGATGCGTTGTCACCCTTGAGTACTAAGATGAAATATCTTGTTGCCAGTAAAAGGAATCGACGGTTCCCTATACCCACCATACGAAACACAGCAGTATTTTACGCTGGTATTTTATGAGAGCGTGGCCTTTCCTTGGTCGAGCCGCCCCATTCGTGCAACAACTATACTGCTAATATAGCTGGCTCTATCACATATGAATTTACCCCTCTCGTCTCTTACGACAACCATGAGATGATAATTATGTGATAGTAGATATTCTAACGCTGGTGTGTCAATTATTCAGTACGCTGTAAAACTGTGTTATCAATTCGCATTGTTATAAATATTACGTCATTATAATACACACCCACACATAAATCTAGTGATAATATACTCAAAGTTATATTTTAGAAGTGTCAGTATATTTAGAATGATGTGGTAGAGCCATGCTGCAGTTATATTAGTAGTATAGTTTTAAAAAAAAAGCATGAAAGCAGGTAAGGCAGCTGGATATGATAGAGTATCACTCGAGATGCTAAGGGCTGGAGAGGGAGTGGTGGCAGGCCTGCTGTACACCTTGTTTAATTTATGTTGGGAATTAAAACGGGTACCGGATGACTGGTGTAAAGCAGTTATAGTACCAATATATAAAGGAAAAGGGTCACAGCAGGACTGCAAAAACTACCGCGGTATCAGCTTGCTTAGTATTGTGGGTAAACTGTATGCTAAGGTGTTAATAGAAAGAGTTATGAAAGAAACTGATGGAAAAATTTGGGATGTGCAAGCGGGTTTTAGAAAGGGAATGGGGTGTACATATCAGGTCTTTTCCATGCGCATGATTGCGGAGAAGTTTTTGGCCAAAAACCAGAAAGTTTTTTGTGCATTCATGGACTTGGAAAAGGCTTATGACAGAGTGGACAGGAATGTGTTATGGCAAACACTGAACTCATATGGGTTGAGCGCTGGTTTGATACAGGCATTGAGGTCTCTTTATAGGGACTCTAGTGCTTGTGTCAGGATCAATGGGGTCTACTCGGACTGGTTTGGCATCCAAAAAGGTGTCAGACAGGGCTGTGTAGCTTCCCCTTGGCGGTTCAACCTATTTATGGACCAGTGTTTGCAAACTTTGAAAGATGAAGAATGTGGGTTAAGAATGGGCGAGTTAACCGTCAAATGCCTTTTGTATGCCGATGATCAAGTCATATTTGCGTCATCGGCGGCTGAGTTGCAAATGATGGTTACATTAATGAACTGGGAATTAAAAGAAAGGGGAATGAAGGTGAACGCATGTAAGACGAAAGTGATGGTTTTTGAAAGAGAAGAAAGCAAAACGGTATGTGAAATAAGAATAGAAGGAGAGTTAATTGAGCAAGTGGATGAGTTTGTGTATTTGGGATGTGTATTTTGCAGGGATGGTAGATATGATAGGGATATAGAACGACGAGTAAATGCAGGGAATAGAGTGAATGGGGCACTACACTCTATTATGAAGAACCAGAAGGTGTCAAAACAGGCACGTATGGTGATTCATAATGCTGTGTTAGTCCCTACTTTAATGTATGGTAGTGAAAGCTGGGTGTGGCAGAAGAAGCACGAAAGTAGAATAAATGCTGTAGAAATGCGGTCTTTAAGGAATATGCTAGGGTTGAATCTGAATGACAGGGTGAGAAATTGCGTGATAAGAGATAAATGTGGTATGTAAGATGATGTTGTGACCAGGATTAAGAAAGGAATGCTTCGGTGGTTTGGTCATGTGGAAAGAATGAATGAGGAAAGAGTGACAAAGCAAATTTATATGGCAGATGTGAACGGCCGAGTAGGGAAGGGACGCCCTAGGAAAAAGTTTATCGACCAAATTGGCGATATTTTGAAAATGGGCCACGTTAGAAGTACCCTTAACCGACGAGCATGTATGCGTAGATATATGGATGTAAAAGAGGCGAAAGAGGTATGTCAAGATCGTGCCAAATGGAAGTCCGTAGTCTCTGCCTACCCCTCTGGGTGACAGGCGTGAGTGTTTATGTATTATGTATTATAGTTGTAGCACGAGTGGGTCGGCTCGACCGGGGAAGGACCACGATCTCACAGAATACCAGCGTAAAATAGTACCTTAATGCTGCCGTGTTTCGTATGGTGAGTGTAGAGAACCGGAGACCCTTTTTACGGGAAACGAGGCATTCCATCTTAGTCCTCACGGGTGACAACGCATCTGAATTTTGATTCTTGATCAAGGATAGATGTAGATGTCTATGGGCCACAGCAACCACTTACCATCAGGTGGACTGTGTGCTCGTTTGTCACCCCATACTATAAAAAAAAAGTCAGTAGACGCCAAACATCGATTCGATGATCGAATTTCGATCATTGACTTATATGTATATTACTAGCGTAATTTCGATTCGGTTTTTTAACGTACGACAAATAATTATAAATAATATTAAACTACTTTGCCAGTGGGCGTCGGTAACAACCCAAATAACGTGGTGGTGGAATTATTGTTTATTTAACGATGGTTAAAGCTAAAGTACATATATAGTACAGTACAGTAGTACAAATTAGCGTATTTAACGGAATTAACGAACTTTTGAGTAATAGGATACTTACGAAAGACATTTTTTCCTTAGATTAAGGAGGGCAAACGAGCTCACGGTTCACCTGATGGTAAGTAATAGTAATGCTGTGGTTCATAAGCATTTATATCTACCCTCGATTGAGAATCAAAATGCAAATGCATTGTCACTCTTGAGGACTGTGATGGAATGCATTGTTTCCAGTGAAAGTTTCCAGTTATCTACACTCCCCAGTCGGTACATAACAACAATAAGTTGCTATTTTTCGCTGGTGTTCTTTAAAAGCATGGTATTTTCCCGGTCCGGCCGACCCTTTTGTGCGACATCCATATAACTGCAGCGTGCAGTTACAAAAACTATATATATATATATATATATATATATATATATATATATATATATATATATATATATATATACTATAATACGCTAAAAATAAAATGACTACAGATGTATCCTTTAATGACATAGTTTAATCACATTAAAATAAAAAAGAGGGACTTATCTTCATGGAGAATATAAATTTATACTTTGTGGTCAAGTTTGTATTTATATTTTGTAGATAACTAGCTGTTCTTCGTGACTTCGCCAGCGTGTAATTTATGGTTTTTTTACGCGGTACCCTATTCATATTACTATAACAACAGCAGTCTCAGTTAATCCTTATAACATCAGCTATAAGCCAATGAAAGTCCCGTCACAATCGGTCCAGCCGGAGATTACCGGGAACAAACAGACAGGCAGACAAAAAAATTTATGATTGTTTTTTTCTTATAAGTATCGTATATACTTTCATATGAATTAATTAAAAAGCTGTTATTTTGACATTACAAGCAGATTTCAATTTTATTGATTTGTATAGATTCTGTATCGTTTATACTATTGGAAGAAATCGGTTTTCAATATATAGGGACAAATCGGCTCGAAGTACAGTTCACCGCCATATTTACTGTCACAACTCGACCGGTACAGTCGCCCACGCTCGCTCTCAATGGAGCTGGTGTTTCGCAAGTTTACATGCATGGAGTCATAGGTTTTGATACTATTAGAAATTTTATAAGCCTTGACATAGATTTTGTAACAAAAAAATTATAATTCTCTGTAAGTGGAAAGAATGAATTTTTGATGTTAAAAATATTTTAAACACTCTTTGTGCCTACACTTGTCTTCATCGCTGACCGTAATATTCATAACTTACAAAGTACAATTTTAATTTCAGTGCTTTATTTAAATTTCTGAACCGTATAACCGTGAATAATTGAATTAATTACTTTATGATCACTTAATGTCACTTAAATTCATTCACTGTGACACACTGTGGTTGCTTGCAACTTTAACTGTCATTGTTCTTTGTTGGACCGCTAATAAGACTTTTCTTATTTTCACCAGAATTTTAAGTACTCTCTAAATTTATCAATCATTCTGTTTCCTTTCAATACTCGTGCGTAATTTATTATTGTCTAAAAAATTCTATTGTGTTATTTATTGTAAAAGTAAAAAAATATTCCAACATATTCATTTTAAAATCTTTTTGGTGCCTTGTACGGGTACTTACGTGGTAGAGCCATGCTGCAGTTATATTAGTAGTATAGTTGTACCACGAATGGGTCGGCTCGACCGGGGCAGGACCACGCTCTCACAGAATACCAGCGTAAAATAGTTTTTTTTTAATATGATAATGATAAGGGTAAAATTCAGATTGGCTGGTCATATAGCCCCATACGATGACAACAGGTGGACTATAAATGTAACCACATGGAAGGTCCCGCCAGGCAAACGCCGAGCAGGGAGACCCTATATGAGATGGTTAAGTTTAGCAAAAAACAGAAAAAATGGAAATCCTTGAAGGAGGCCTTTACCTGAGACGGGTCCATGCTTTTTTATTTTTTTATTTAAAATATTTATATCATTCTAGCGTTAAATATTACTTTATTATATATATATTAATATTACTCTATTGATTGAATTGTATAAGTACGAGATTATAATTTTATTTTTAATTTTAATTTCAATTTTGATTTTAATTTTGATTATGATATTTGTATAATAATAATAATTAAAAACTTAAAAAATTACATATAAGCAAAAAATTCAACACTAAAAAAATCCAAATGCTTTTATGTTAATAGTAAAGCTAAATGTCATATATTTTAATATATGGTTACAAGTGCATGTAAACAATAATTAATTAGTATGTTAATTTATGTTATCATTTAATTTAGGTAATCTGAACTGAATTATTGCATAATAATTTCAATGCTCAAAAATCATTGTAATGCATGGAATTAAAAGGCTTTTTTTATTTTTTTTATTTAATGACTAGGGTAACAAACGAGCACACGGACTGTGTGCTCGTTTGTTAGCACACGGACCTGACACATCTATGGTCGATTACAAATCAAATAGCAGATGCGTTGTCACCCGTGAGGACTAAGACGGAATGCCTCGTTACCAGTAAAAAGGGTCTCCGGTTCTCTATACTCACCATACGAAATACAGCACCGTTAATCTGCTATTTTACGCTGGTATTCTGTGAGAGAGTGGTTCTTCCATTGGAGAGGTCTATGAGCTACAGTAACCACTTACCATCAGGTGGACTGTGTGCTCGTTTGTCACCCTATCCTTTAAAAAAACTTAAAATTCTAAAAAAGACCAAAGGGTTAAGGGTCTATAAAGTTTTTAAGGGGCAAGATCCGAAGGGGCGAATTTATTTCTTATTGATACAGTTTTTAAATGAAGTAATTGATTTCCATACATCCTGGGTTGACTTGGACAGAATGCTAAAAGGCATTAGGTCCGCCCTTTGTAAATATTTTTATTACGGTATACAATTAGGTATATATAAAAAAATTAATTTTTCAAGTGGTTATTAACATAGGAGATTTACAGACGTTCGTTTTTAATAAATGCAAGAAAGCACTAACAAAGTAAATATTTTAATATTTTTAGTAAACTGGTTCTCATATCATATTATCTGCATAATTTTTGTATAACTTTATTTTATAATTAAATCATAATGTGATGACTGTCATGTACCTACTTAAATAAGTAAGTTGGCCACACAATTTTGTAGCTGATGAGGAAATTTCCTTTTTATTAATATCGTAATATCTTTTTTTTTAACTCAGTGGTGACCGAAAAGCAAATATCCAGCTGTTGTGAATGCTATACTATCTTGTTTTTAGGGGTGATTGCGGACTATCGCCAGTGGTAGGCTATTTAGTAATACAAATGACATACATGGATGATACATGTAACAAGCGTTATTTTGTAATATCTTGAGATATCTATAGATGATCACGAACCAAACTTTTTAAAAGCATACATATTCAAGAAGTCAAGAAAAAAGATCTAAAGACGTGTAACCTGAACTATGAATACAATAGAACTCGGCGAAGTGAGCAAGATTTCTATGACGAGTGGTCTATGTAAGATTATGATGAGATGGGGAGAGATAGTGAAAAGTAGAAGATAAATGAATACGGTCGAACATGAATAAATATGGCAATTAATGTTTAAATTACATTTTAAAATAAAGTAGGATATAAAACATTTGTGTCAGTCCTCGTACTAAGACTGTTTAATTGTACTACAGGCTTCCGCGTCAGCGAGTCTAGGAGAGTAATTGTTGGTGAACCAGACTACAAGTAATGTAAATGTTGAATGTCACCGTAACGCGTCCCTGTTGTTCGGTTTGTTTTCCACATATCCATTTTGTTAACATTTTGATAAGAATAATTACAATAAAATGAAAAAATTAAAATCTATACATTATATTAGAGAGGCAAACCAAATCTAAACCCCATAACCCTTTAACGTGATAGAGCAACTACATTAATGTTGTGGAGTTAATGAGTCGGCCCAAAAATAGCAGCCTTATGTTGTTGTGTTTTGAATGTTGTGGCCATAGACATCTACATTTATCCTCTATTAAGATTCAAAATGCAGATGCGTTGTCACCCCTGAGGACTAAGATGGAATGCCTCATTTTCAGTAAAAGTAAAAGTGGTTTCCGGTTCTCTACACTCACCATACGAAACACAGCAGTATTAAGCTGCTATTTTACGCTGGTAATCTGTGAGAGCGTGGTCCTGCCCCGGCCGAGCCAACCCATTCGTTCTACAACCATAATACACATAGCTGCAGCGTGGTTTTACCACGTATAAATTCGTATTTCCCCATAACCTTGCAATGTGACCAAAATATTGCATAATATCTGTATAAGATCTGTGTGAGTCTGTAATGCCAACGTGAGAGGTCTAATATTTTATTGCTTAGTTGACACCACCCATACAGATATTATCCGTAAAAGTAGTTTTATATAACCAGCCATAAAATTTTAAACCGCCTAACCATCATATAATTCAAATAAGCTGTTTTTAGTAGCGTCATAAAACTGTTGAATTTTCTTCTTTTTTTTAATAGACTTTTAGGATTTATATCAACAAACAAAAGGTTTTGACTGTAAAGCTATGACGTCATTATACTATATCCTCGTATATTTTCTGCAGAAATGTTTGATCGATTAGACTCATAAAAAAGTAATGATTTCTTATATTTACGCTAGCACTACCATACATATTGAATATAACCAGTTTGACGGATTATATCGCGTTTAATTTTATCCGTATCGTTACGGCCTATTAAAGTCCACAGCTGACCATAGACCTCCCCCATAGATTACCTCACAGGGGGAATATTTGCCATTGTTGCTACGCTTGACAAGCGGATTTCCAACCACAGTTTCAAATTTTAGTCGTTATTATTACTTTTTTTATAGGTGAAAAGCGAGCACACAGTCCACCTGATGGTATGTGCATGCTATGGCCCATAGACGTCTACATATACCCTCGATTACGAATCAAAATGCAGATGTGTTGTCCTCTGTGAGGACTAAGATGAAATGCCTCGTTCCCCAGTAAAACAAGGTTTCCGGGTTTCTACACTCACCATACGAAACACAGCAGTATTAAGCTGCTATTTTACGCTGGTATTCTGTGAGTGCGTAAACCTTCCCCGGTCGAGCTTAGAAGTACGCTGCTGGCCATCATCTGATTTGATTCCCTCTGTCGTTTCTTACGTCATGCACGTCACAACACGTTACGACAGTGAGAAAAAAGTAAGGAAACGGACAGTAGGGTCTTCGCATCAACAACTTTAAAATATCATCTTATGGTTGCCCAGTAGCCGCCAAGGGTTTTGTTACTAATTCACCACAACGCTAAATATCCTCCCTTCAATTTATAAGGGATATGATGTGCAAAGGCCTATGATGTGCAGTGGAATTTGCGAAGCTCTAACGCATAAATGATTGCGTGAAAAATACAAAATCACGAATTCAGAGCTTGGCGGATTAAATTTTGTTTTACAAAGTCTTTTTTTTTAATTTTCGCTGATGGGAAAAGAAACAGCGGTATATTAAAAACAGTTAGTAAAAAAAAAATATAAGCCTATTCACAAGTTTGATGCATGTTTCAATCCCATATTAATGGGAAAAGGACGACATATTACGAAGAAGCCGCAAACAACTTTTGCCTTAAAAAAATCGTTTACAAAGAAATTCCAAATCTAAATAATTCACTTAAGAAGATCAGATTCACTGGATTAACTAGTCTTGAAGTCATTTACAAGTTTCCAATCTGAGACAAGCGTTTTTTGAATCAGAACATCGGAATGAAGTGAAACAAACAAAAGGACGCAAAATTAAAAAAAATGCGATACTTATCTCTTCCATTCTCCAGTACCCCGTTGAGAATTTGTCCCACGACTACAGCAACGGATAGCTCGTTTTGTTTGCCAATGAAAAAAAACGCAACGAATTTGTATTCGTTGAAAAAGTAATCATAGAAGACGAGATCCAGGCTTTCCGCAAAAATCCAATTTGAATGTGGACCACAAAAGTCAATGTTCCCGACATTCTATCCCATTTTCATTCCACTCAGCAATTGATATTTTTGCGAAAAACTTCGATTCTGTTACGTTTCAACTTGAATCTTTTATTTGAGATACGCTTCAAGCAATTAAATGGTAGTTTGAAAAGCCTTCTAGATTTGATCTAATTTAGATGTATACAAAAAAGAGCCTTTTCTCTTTCTTTTCTTCTGTATTTTTTCCAGATCGATTTTCAAGGACGTGTCAAAGGGAAGATTCCTATGAAGGACAAGTTAATTGGAGAGCATACTCATTCCGCGCAAGAATCAACGTCGAATCAATCACGCTGTCAACTTTGCATTCGTGTGCACACATTATGACTAAATAATACTATACTATATATTCCACTACCCAAAATAATAAAAATATTTAAAAAAAACATACTTTTAATTTCAGACGTAATAATATGTTAATATACATATTTATTTAGGTCTATTGAATTGTCTTGTCTCGTCTGCCGTGTGTTGGCGGGTGTAATAATATCCACTACCCAATATCATCCCGTGGGTGTCGTAACAGATGACAGCGGGAGACTGGAACAAGAGATGCGCAGCAGCATCTTCCTTGTAACAAATTAAAATTATAAAAAACTTATGTTGACAACCCGCCCGCCAAGCTAGTGCGCTATCGCAGTGATAAAATCCTTCCTAAGAGGAAATCTAGGATATTTAAAAAAATACTAGCGATCATATTAACATTACTAATATACACTTTAACCACTCCCAGTAAGCTTCAAATGTCTGAGTAGTTCACGACAGTAGTCGAATAGCGGATTCGAACTCACGAACTTTTGAGTTCGCGGTCCGCACCCTACCATTGAGTTTTAGTATACTTATAATTATGATGATAGGAAACTGAGTTTAATGAAAGTTTAGCTTATTATTAGAAACCTATTTGGGTTGAAATAAAGTTAAGTATTTAAAGTAAGGATCAGTTTCATATACTTGGTTCGGTTATTAATTTTCTTTCTCGACAAAAACAGTTCTTCTAAACTTAGAGCACACGATAAAACAACTGACAGCTTAAGTGAATCCAATTCTTCATATCATCCCGTTATTTTCTTAAGGTAACTTAAACAGGGGATGGGAGTAGCAGCATCTTCCTCATAAAAACACAATTGTAATAAGAAAATCTGCTTGCAAACCCGACTGCAGAGCATGGCAACTGTGGCAAAGGCTTATAGGGGAGGCCTTTGTTCAGCAGTGAACTTTTGAAGGCCTTAAAGGTGGATTAATTAACCGTACCTATGTAAGATATTTCGCACCTTTTAGTTTCGCTTTACTTTTTTATACGATCTTTAGATATTAAAATAAATTTCTAATACTGTTATATTGGATTTATTAAGAAACAAACTATTAGTTTGCAGTAGCTACATTACGTATGCAGCTCACGTACATATGTAGAGCAAATACGCTTTCAAAATACAGATCCGCCTGTAAAATATACAACCTATCCATCTCTGTCCTAGCTTCATGACAACAGAGTCTATGCAAATGTTTGCCAGACTCAAAACTAGGTGACGTGAAAATATCAAACTTGTAAATATAAGGCTTACGCTGCACAAACATTCTTCGAATGATAACGTATATTTTGACAGATATGGCAAATTAATTTCTCAGGGAAATATCTAGAGCTAAAAATGCTTTTATAGAAGAGCAAGTTATAATTTGTTTTATGGAAGCCAGTGAATGATCAGGGCGGTGGTTTGTGAAAACTTTGGGGGAGAGTTGCTGTATCTACTAACGAAGGGCTGCAATTAATTGTACCATTATCTAACTCAGTTTTATGTTCTAGTTATTTATCAAAACTAATAAAAAAATGTATAACTAGTATCGTATATCTTATCGTATTCTCATGATATAGAAGAGCTGCTAAACTATACCTAAGTGTTAAAAATATCATCATTCACAAGAAATAACGTAACAATGCCCCAACAAAGTGACAACAACCGAGAAAATGGGAACTAAATCGTGTGAACGCCGCGTGGTTTTCTCTCGCGAGTGTTATTTTTCATTTTCACACGAGCAATCTCGGATTGTTTTTTCTTTTTTGCAGATTTTTATGTTTCGTTTTTCCTTTTGTTTCAGAATACAAAGGTAAAAAGAACAAAGTTTAAAATGAAATACTTCACTACCTGCCTTTTTTATAAAGTCAAACTATTTATAAAAACATAAAATAAGGTTTTTACTTAGTTTATTATTTAATATCTATAATTAGAAAAACCTAATATAAGTTTAATTGCTTGTGGTTTTTCATAAAAAAGTATTTATAATAAACTAGGTACTATAAAGATAATGGTAATTTCTTACATTTACGCGAAAACCACACATTGATTTTTTTAAACTACTTTTAAGGATTTTATCGCGTTTAATTTACACGCTTTTTAATTCCCAACGTTTGCCCAACAGTTGTCCCCATGGTCACAGGGGATTGAGATGATTGACGTACCGATGTCCGAGTTAACCCGGAGTACCTTCGGCTTTTTAATTATAACTTTTAAATTAAAACAATAAGGGTTTTGTTTCACTTTTGGACTCTGTCAATATAATTTTTTCCTGCAACAGTAATGAATCTTGTCCTAACTTTTTATTACTTTCCAGCATAAAACGGGCTGTTAGTCCATCTGATTGTAGGAACTGCAGCCTATGCACCGGCAATAGACTCTAAGCAAAGAATACCTCAACATTGCTTTAAGCGTTGAGGCCTAAGATGATGTCACTAATAGAATCAAAGAATAAAAAGTGCGGTTAGCTACCAGGTTAGCTATCACCTAGCGATGGTTATCGCTAAATTTATTTCTCCCGATGAGGCCCATCTTTTGTGTCGGAGAAATTTTGCTCTCAGAGTAATTTTTCGTTTAATTACATATTACCGCCCGTTAAGTCAACTGCTGAACATAGGCCTCCCTGTAGCCACGCCTATTAATTATTATTATCCTCTTTTCAGGAAGGCGTTGCTACTCATCTGTTTGCGTTTCCTTTCGCGCCTTTTGTTTTTGAGAGGTTTATGAAGCAAATATCTGTTAAACTGCTTCAATGCCTGCTGAAGTACTTCATAAATTCTCGAAATACGTTATAAGTCAGGTGGGTAGGTCCTCACGATGTTTCTTTGAGAACGTGTTATAAAATCAGCACGTAAAATTGCGATGAGTAAATAATTTGAACGGTGCAGGCAGGATCCAAGCCCGAGTTGCTCGCGTACTTTAAACTTTACGCCGAGGCTTAGCCCTTGAGCTACCACGGTTCTTCGCGTATTCGTCTCTAATGAGACGACACATATACACCATTTTCACGACATTACGACAATAGACCATTTTGGTGCATATTATGTTATTCCTTTTTTAAATATTTTTGATAAGATATTAATAAAATGTTTTATTTTTATTCTTTTTGCTATAATGTATGTACCAAATAAACTTTTTCTTTCTTTCTTTCTAATGTATTCGCGTATGTCTCAGAAATCCTTATTTAATAATATATATTTGTTGCTCCGTGCATTAGTCCGTGGGTCACGTGCGGTGAAGTTCCCAAAGGAACTGTGTCTTCGGCTGCGAGCGGTCGTCGCCGCTGGTGAAGGCCGGTTCTTTTCTCGCTAAAAGGCCAAATATAGCCATTCAGCGTGGAAACGCAACCATCGTTGTTTGTTGCTTTTCCTTTCATACTACGGGGAGTACCTAATACTATATGAAAATTCAAGTTTTTAGTGTTAGTTTTTTTATTATAGCTTTTTAATGATAAATAAATAAGTGTTATTATAAATTATTTCTTCCTTTCGATTAATAACGTGTACAATAGATATAAAAAGATATAGACATCAAATCTCAAATGACAATGCTGCAAATGGCGGTTTATATAATAGACATCACAATTGATTGCAAATGACAACGTCTCAAATAATGTGGCCACGAATCACAATATGGCGGTCTTGTTTACGTGCGACTGAATTTCAATTGTTCCACGAACTGATAAGCGAAATGCGTGATACAGTGATTTTGTCGCTGTCAACTTTGTAATAAGGATTAAATGGGTTTGACTGGAAGAACTGCTGATTTTGTGAGATATTGTAGGTACAATGAAATACAATCTAATTCATGATTTATACCATTCATTATAATCATCATCATTTCAGCTCTTTGCAAGTTTTCTGTGTAATATGGCCTTCATCAAAGTATGCCAAAATACACGGTCCTTGGCCACCTGTATCCATCAACTTTCTGCATATCTTACCAAGTCGTAACTTCATCTTATGACATCTCTCTACGCTGCACTTAAGATTACGTAATTGCCACTCAAGAACCAAATTATGTATTTGGTTTCAATAACCTCTACATTGAATATGATGCTTAAAGTTTTCTTTAAAGATTTTCTCAGTCGCAATTGCCCCGTTGTTAGTTGCTCGTACGGTACAGTAATTTTGATTAAATTAAGAAAATAGCAAGTTTAAAAAATATACTAAGAACTGGGACTCGGAAAACCATGAATTTCGATTCCAAACCTCTTTTAGAACCGGGTATGAAAAACGAGAAACTGGATACGGTTCTGCAACCCCTGTAACTTTTACAGAGTCATGTTCAGCTTTAAATAAATAAAATGGCCAAATTTAAGGACGTTTCAACGCCTGATTTTTTCATCTGGCAATTAAATCTGGCAAAACTGGCAGTATTTCACAACACGTAGTGTAACTCATAATTGGATGCCAGATGAAATTGAAGATAAGCGCTCAGCCTATACCTGGTACGTCTCCTAATTCAGAAGCTAATAGTTAAAGTTGTGTTTCAGTCTACTTTCCACAGTTTAATCACGTGGTAGAGCCACGCTTTAGTTTTACTATGGTTGCTGTAACAATGGGCCGGCTTGACTGAGATAGGTTCACGGTCTAACAGAATACCGTTGAGAAATAGCAGCTTACTGGTCTGTGTTTTATATATTAAAGGTGCTTAAAAAACATCACTTAAAATTGTAATCAACAATTACATCAGGTCCCGCGGGAATTGAACCCAGGTTGCTATCGTACTGAGAAATTAACGACAAACGGACTCATTTATTCCAATTTACTAAATATGTGGATTGCAGAGATAGTGGAATGAACTTAGAAGTGATATTGTGCGAAGGGCATTCAATACAGAGCCACTTAATTTAATTTATGCAATGCAACTACAATTGTGAAGTATCAGCTATAATGTAATAAATCAATTGCGTATTTTCGGGTGACCAAAATTTGGATGTGACAAATCAGGACATATTAAAAAGTTGATCAAAAAGAAATTTCTTTTTTACAAAAGAACTAGTCAACACATCGAAAAATCGTCTAAGGAAAATGCTAGAAATGTCTTGTGGCCGCGATAGATGTATTTTTTGATTACCCTTCAAAAGTCCACAATTGAACATGAACCTCCCGTTGTAGAGACGAGCAGGTCTAATCGTCACGCTTCGTAGGCGATCGCAGTGCACGTGCCATGTAACGCTGCTGCCTGGCGCAGTTCCGGTTATTTTACGTATGGTGGATGCGAGATATAGAGTGGTTATACCGCCATCTCTGGGAAGCCATAATATATATTGCAGCGTTAGAGAATTCATTATCTCATTTCTTCCTGTTATATGAACCCACAGGAAACAGAGTAAATTGGGCCCTACACTCTATTGTGAAGAGTCAAAATGTGTCAATAAAGGCACGTATGGCAATTCACAATGCTGTATTGGTCTCTACTTTAACGTATGGTAGTGAAAGTTGGGTGTGGCAGAAGAAGCACGAGAGTAGAATAAATGCAGTAGGAATGCAATCGTTAAGGAGTATGTTAGGGCTGAATCTGAATGACAGGGTGAAAAATTGTGTGATAAGAGAAGAGTGTGGTTTGTAAGATGATGTGGTGACCAGAATTAAGAAAGGAATGCTTCGGTGGTTTGGTCATGTGGAAAGAATGAAAGAGGAAAGAGTGACAAAGCAAATTTATGTTGCAGAAGTGAATGGCAGAGTCGGAAAGGGACGCCCGAGGAAAAAAATTATCGACCAAATTAGCGATTTATTAAAAACGGGCCAAATTAGGAGTACCCTTAACCGACGAGCATGTATGCGTAGGTGTATAGATGTGAAGGAGGCGAGAGAGGTGTGTCAGGATCGTGCCAAATGGAAGTCTGTAGTCTCTGCCTACCCCTCTGGGTGACAGGCGTGAGTGTTTATGTATGTATGAACCCACTTACAGAAATACTAGAAAGATGTTCTAATAGATCGCATAGCCATTTTTGTATTTCTTAGACATGTAGGTTTTTTTATAACATTGTGTGACAAACTAGCACACATTCCACCTGATGGTAAGTGGATGCTGTGACCCATAGACTTCCACGGTTATCCTCAATTAAGAATCAAAATACAAATGCTTAATCAATCCTGAGGACTAAGATGGAATGTCTCAATCCCAATAATAAGCGTATCCGGTTCCCTACACTCACCATACGAAACACAGAAGCATTAAGCTGCTATTTTACACCGGTGTTCTGTGAGAGCGTGGTCCTACCCCGGTCGAGCCGACCCATTCGTGTCACAACTATAATATAGCTGCAGCGTGGCTCTACCACGTAAAAAAATGTCTTCTTTCACCACCGAGCACGAAGTGTATAAATACTTAAAATTGCAATTAACAATTTTATTGGTGCCGGCTGATAAAGAACTCGGGTTGCGTTGCTTACTTTAATGTTTATAGCGAGCGATTAGCCTTTGAGCTACTTCAGCTCTTACTAAGATTTAAGATAAATAGTAAACACTGTAAAAATATCATATCAAATCTCTAACTTTCGAGAACCTTCGTTAAAATCGCATTTGGATCAAGATCAAAGATCAAGATACGTCTGTCCTGTAAAATAAATAAAACGTTTGGCAAATGTACACAACGCTATCTTTGTTTACTAGCTCGAGTGGCGTGATGTCGCACTCGCACTTCATTGATTTGTTGTTTCAAGTTCTCTGATAATTATTTTGAAATACTCTAGACAAAACAATAGTATCGATCCCGAAAACACGTGGCCATTGTTGAGAGATAAACGTACCTAAAAACCGAATCGCAAGTTTGCACTTGGAATCTCAGGCGAATGATTATATTATATAACATACAAATAATTATTGATTTCAGTAATATCTCTGCAAGTATGGTTATAGACAGAATTGCTCTTCAATTGATCTAAATTCTTTTTTTCTGACAACCAGGATCCATATTATGTGCACAAAAACATCTCATTCTATCAGAATTAAATAGAAGTGTTTGTTTATGTCAAAATGAATATATATATATTATATATTTCACCTATAACAAAAAACAAAATTTAATTTTTTGTCTATCTGTATGTCTACGATTTTGACGGGACTTTTGCTCGCAGATAGCTAATGTTATAAAGAGTAATACAGGCTTCTTTTATTTTATAAAAAGAATTAGGGTTCCTAACAAAAAAACAATCCCATGAAATTCATTTGTAAGAAATGCCACGCGGACGAATTCGCGGAGATCAGCTAAATTAATAGTAAAATAAATACACTCTAAAAATAATGAAATAAATATAAATTATCAGCAGACCTATTCGCTTACTTCACTGTAAGATGATAGTCACTTTATGGTACATTTTTTAAATAGCATTAGAGTAACAAACGAGCACACATTCCACCCGATATTTATCTTCATTTAAAAATCGAAATTCAGAGGCGTTGTCACCCCTGAGGACTGAGATGGAATGCCTTGCTTCCAGCAAAAAGGGTCTTCGGTTCTAAACACTCACCATAAGAAACACAGCGACATAAAGCTGCTATTTTACGCTGGTATGTGAGAGCGCTGACCCATTCGTGCTGCAATCACAATATAGTTGCAGTATGGCTCTCCCACGTAAAGACATTGCGTCGTATGCTTTATATAATATAATAGCTTATCTAGAAGAGCTACCACGACGAACCGTGATGGTAAGCGCAACAATGTACTACAAAGATACAAAGTAACTATCATTTAAATAATACTAGTTTTTACGGAATTTATCGCGTATAGTTAAATTTTTAATACCCGATGTTTCGAGAGCTTTACAGCACCCATGGTCACGGGAAGGACTGAGATGTTTAACGTCCAGATGTCACAGTTAACCGCGGTTACCATAGATTAAAATTTAACTTTTGTTCCGATCTACACAGTATGAACTTATGGTATCATGAAGTCTTGCAGTTGTATGCTTGGGTTGGGATTTAATTTTATTTATTATAGGATCCCAAGCAGACGGTAGCACCCAGCCATCTTCTCTATTGAAATTAGGATGTTTTTTGATTTCAATAGCCTCGCGAATCATCCTTGGAAGGAAACGGTGTTCTTTAGCGAGGATATGTAGTCTATCAAATCTGATGTAGTGACGGGGCGATCCTGTACATGTTCACAGACTGCAGACTTCCCGGAGCGTCGATTCTTCACATCAGCTATATGTTCTTTGACGCGGGTTTTAATTGATCTTTTAGTTTGTCCTATGTAGGAGAGACCACATTCACAATCAAGCTTGTACACTCCTGCATCTTGCAGAGGGACGTTACACTTGACTGATGGTAAAAACTGACCAATCTTCTTCAGCGGCTTGAAGTATGTTTTGATGGAAGCGCGCTGCAAGATGTAGCCAATCTTGTCAGTGACTCCTCTAACATATGGCAGTACAGCAGGTACACGCTCGACTGTGACCGGCTTCACTCGTTCTCTGTGACGTAGGCGCGGGACCCGAAGCTTGTTGTCATGTAAAACTTGCTTGACGTGTTGGAGTGTCCTCACCAATACATACATACATACTTAACATTTTTATCATTATACATAACATACTCTCACCGCTCAGGGGACACACAAGAGCACACATAAAGGATTCCTACCATTTTGTCAGCGAGATTAAAGACCTGCGTCCGGCAGACAATGAAACTATGGTCAGTTTTGATGTGCAGTCATTGTTTACATGCTTACCTGTTGAAGACTGCATCTCAATTGTAACTAGAAGGTTGGAAGAAAACAACATGCCCGTAGAATACGCAGTATTACTCAGACACTGTCTTACATCTGGCTACTTATTGTGGAAGGAGGAGTTCTACAAGCAAGTAGATGGTGTGGCGATGGGCTCACCTGTATCTCCCATTGTCGCAGACATATTCATGGAAGACTTTGAGGAGAAAGCCCTGCTTACTTCTCCCATAAATCCAAGATTCTACAAGCGGTACGTAGACGACACTTTCACAATTCTACCTTTAGATAAAGTAACTGCATTTTTAGACCATCTTAACTCTATAAATTCTAAAATTCAGTTCACAATGGAGTTCATCATCATCATCATCATCATTACAGCCTTTCACAAGTCCACTGCTGAACATAGGCCTCCCCCAAGTAATGCCACAAAGCACGGTCCTGAGCCACCTGCATCCATCGACTTCCTGCATGTCTTACCAGGTCGTCACTCCATCTAGTGGGGGGTCGCCCTACACTACGCCTACCGGTACGAGGCTGCCACTCGAGAACCTTTCTTCCCCATCGGTTATCGGTTCTTCGAGCTATATGGCCGGCCCATTGCCACTTCAGCTTACTAATCCGTTGGGCTATGTCGGTCACTCTGGTTTTACTGCGGATATCCTCATTTCTGAGTCTATCACGCAGAGAAACTCCGAGCATAGCCCTCTCCATAGCTCGCTGAGCGACCTTAAGCGTCCTCATACGGCCAGCAGTGCCTGCTGCTGCTACTGCTGGCACAATGGAGTTAGAGGCAAACAATTCCTTAGCTTTTCTAGATGTGTTAGTAATTCGGAATCCTGATAACACCTTGAGCCATACTGTGTATAGAAAAAAGATCCATACAGATAGATATTTAAACGGTGATTCTCACCACCATCCTTCACAGTTAGCTACCGTGGGTAAATCTTTGTTTCAGAGAGCACGAGGGATCTGTGACAGTAAACACCTGGCTGCCGAGCTCCAACACGTCAAGCAAGTTTTGCATGACAACAAGCTTCGGGTCCCGCGCCTATGTCACAGAGAACGAGTGAAGCCGGCCGCAGTCGAGCGTGTACCTGCTGTACTGCCATATGTTAGAGGAGTCACTGACAAGATTGGCTACATCTTGCAGCGCGCTTCCATCAAAACATACTTCAAGCCGCCGAAGAAAATTGGTCAGTTTTTACCATCAGTCAAGTGTAACGTCCCTCTGGAAGATGCAGGAGTGTACAAGCTTGATTGTGAATGTGTGGTCTCTCCTACATAGGACAAACTAAAAGATCAATTAAAACCCGCGTTAAAGAACATATAGCTGATGTGAAGAATCGACGCTCCGGGAAGTCTGCAGTCTGTGAACATGTACAGGATCGCCCCCGTCACTACATCAGATTTGATAGACCACAAATCCTCGCTAAAGAACACCGATTCCCTCCAAGGATGATTCGCGAGGCTATTGAAATCAAAAAAACATCCTAATTTCAATAGAGAAGATGGCTGGGTGCTACCATCTGCTTGGGATCCTATAATAAATAAAATTAAATCCCAACCCAAGCATACAACTCCAAGACTTCATGATACCATAAGTTCATACTGTGTAGATCGGAACAAAAGTTAAATTTTAATCTATGGTAACCGCGGTTAACTATGACATCTGGACGTTAAACATCTCAGTCCTTCCCGTGACCATGGGTGCTGTAAAGCTCTCGAAACGTCGGGTATTAAAAAGTTAAATATACGCGATAAATTCCGTAAAAACTAGTATTATTTCAATGTGTAGTGTTCGCGTAAATATAAGAAATAACTATCATTTAGATTATCTACAAAGTTAGGTGTGTCAGTTATTTCAAGCTATGATGTTTTTAGCCTCTGTTTGGGGCTAAAAACGTATGTATAAGTTTCATTGGTTTGTCGAATATTCAGTATAACATAATATCAACGGTGGTTAATATTCTTTGCACATCCAAGCCATGTAGCGATGGCGTAGGGGAATCCCCTACTATATTATCCCGTGGGTTTCTAGAAGCGACAGAGGGAGACTGAAACAAGAGATGCGCATCGTCATTTTTGATAATCATAGACACTACTATATAATCGTATACGTGTACATAAATTACAACTGCTGCTGATGGTGAACAGGCTGCCAGTTTCTTCATCACTCTAATATTAGAACCAACTGCAGCGATTTTACTACGAAAATGCATATAATAATTTATTACTCATAACTTATACGTATGCTGCACAGTTAAATAACTCATGTAAAATTTATTACATCGCCAAATCGCATATTTTCAGCAATTTCATGTCGTAATGAAAAACGTTTTCCGTTTTATGCGGTCGTTATAAAATTTTGACCTAAATTCGCGACAGAAGTTTTTCGTAGTCGATTTGAAATAATTGAAATTCTTGACATTTGATTGAATTTTAAATTAGTTTTCATAAGAATAGCATCATAGAGTCTCACATCTAAAAATAAATAGTTCAAAACCCAACGGGTCAATCAACAAACCGACAACAGATTGTGAAAAAAGATTGCCACCCTCGTACCAATAAGAGGAGTGTATGACTGCCCCCTACTGGATGAATGCCGACCTACGAGTAGAAAGACATTCGGACAGATTCCCGTATGTGGTTCAGAACTGTGCTCTCTGGTATTCCTTTGAGGTGGCCTATATTCAGGAGGGTAATTACGAGCCACTGCAACGATGTTGATGACGACGAAGATGAATTTTACATATGTCTTTCGAATAATTCTTCAATTTATGTTTATATTTTGTTCTTAATGAGTATGATGAACATGAAATTGTCTTCTAGCAGAATTGTCTTTTAGCGCAGAAATGTTTCTGCTAGAATATGACCTGACCACTAAGCTATATGCACAGTAACGATAAAAACGGCATCAGTAATATGCAAATACAGAAATAGAATTCCAGGGCTGACATAATCATGCATAACGGGTAAAGCGACCGTGAGGTCACATCCTTCATTTGACATTTAATGATTATAAAACAAGTTTTATGTTACTGTTTAAATCAGAAACAAAACACCTACGTAGAAAATTATTAAATAATTTTATATTGTCTATTAAGCATCTCACATCACCTCGTTACATCCCGTCTGTATCGTAAGAGGCGATGGCGAAGCCAAATGCAAATAGAGAGCCAGGTACTCGTAGATCTCATGGCTTTTGACTGATGGTCATTTAACCGTTTTATGACGGGCGTAAGTGGACTATTGATGGATATCATCATCAACGGTGTGAGACGTCTGGTGCTGCGATTCGAAGTGTGGCTATAAAGGTAAATTCCACCACAGTAGAAGAGGCCTGTGTTCAACAGTGGACTTTAGTGGGCTATCTAATGAAGAAGGACAACAATAAGTTGGATATTTTAAAATTATATTATATTAGGAATAGGATTCTTGGGAAAAAAGTTTCCGGAGTGGTAGCCTCGTTCCTGTGGGCGTTGTGTAGGGAGAACCCCCACTAGATGGAGTGACAACCTGGTAAGATAAGCAGGAAGTCGATGGATGCATGGAGCTGTCACCGCAAAGAATTAAAGTATGCCAGGACCAGAAAACATAACTTCGAGTCTCTGTAATTATCTAACAAAACGATGCAGCATTGTGCTACTATTTTACGCTGGCTATTTTATTTCTATAAAAATTCGTACTGTATCCATCCGCATATTGCTTTACCAGGTACGAAATCTCATAAGCTTAAAAAAACGTAACGTTGCTATCACCGAGTGCCAACAAAGTTTTGAACTTATAAGTCCAAACAAGTCTAACATAATATCTATTAATAAGAAGCTGCAGTTACATCAAACATAGCGTGCTTACGAATTGCGCAATACGCGAACATGCGCGATCACACCGTCTAAACAAGTTGATGTTTATAGACTCAAATCAGTTGGTGAAGTTTCCGTGGTATTTTTGGATGACGGGCGTTGTGATGTCAGCATCAGCGGCTTTGTATTGACTTGAAACAGATTTATTTAAGGAAGTCGACTGAAAAAGTAGAAGCAAGTTGTTGTGATTAATTAAGTAAATTCCTTGACTGTAAAGTCAAAGTTTGACCAGCACTCCAATCTAAAACATAGATATAGTTATCCGACTCCATAGTGTTTTTGTGGGCCGATATATATATACGCTTCCACACCAGAATTAAAAAAATATCTATTAATAAATTTACGATCACAATAATTATATTAAGCAAAGTTTGTATATTACGAGTATGACATATTAAATAGATTATATACACCTGGGACTAAGATATTTCTAAAACAATTATAACGAAACGTTCCAGCACCAAGGACATAAAATTTAGTTTATTCCTCGCACACGCACACGCTAGATTTATGGCTGGCTACAACGTAATCCATTCATGCGTTAAGTCGTATAAAGGTAAAATGATAATTAATGGGAGAATGCAATTTTTGTGTCGTACGACGGCAGTTTACAAGATGGCGGAATAATATGGCGAGAATATGAAGTAAAGGAACCGTATATTAACGATCCACTGCTTCAGACAGGCCACATTTTTAGTTTTGATCCATTAACACTGCCATGGTGCACAGGGGCTGGACGTTAGTATCAAATTTTATATCCATTCATCATCCACTACATTGTAAAGGGTGGCCCATAAGTCCCTTGAAATGTAAAAAAATAATTAAAAAAAAAAACTAATGACATTATGAAAAAGGTTTTTAATTTTGTCATAATCCTTATAAAATGGGAATTATTTTTTGAAAATTACATCATCTAAATGTAATCCGTTACGATCGCGGCACTCCTGTAAGCGACGTTTAAAATTATCCATCACTGCGCGGCAAGTAAGCTCTGTAATGTTTGCCATTTCTCTTTGGATATTTTCTTTCAGGACGTCAATTGTCCGCGGGTTGGTTTCGTACACTTTAGTCTTAAGATAACCCCATAAGAAAAAGTCCATTGAGGTCAGATCTGGACTACGTGGTGGCCAAGGAATATCTCCTCTTCGAGAGATCACTTTATTAGGGAAAAGTTGACGGACGACCGGCATAGCGACGTTAGAGGTATGGGCAGTTGCTCCATCTTGTTGAAACCAGGTCCGCGTACTGAAGCCTGGAAAATTCTGCAACTCTGGTGTAAAAAAGTCCTGGATCATAGCTACATACCGTTGTGAAGTAACAGTAAGGGTACAAAAAGTAAGGGCCTATAATGCCATGCGCTGACATAGCCGCCCAAACTGTCACTTTAGGGCTATGTAAGGGCTTTTGATGTTTGCGATTTGGATTTTCGCAACTCCAGTAGCGACAATTTTGCTTATTGACATGGCCGTTGATGTGAAAGTGAGCCTCATCAAGAATAACACGTTATTAAACGAAGTAAAGCAGTTCAACATTTCATTTGCGAAATTTAGTCTGTGGATAGTGTCAGTATCTTTTAATTCCTGTACTAACTGAATCTTGTACGGGTGAAGATGTAAATCTTTCTTTAAAATTCGCTGTAACGATGTTCTAGGTAAGTGTAATGCACTGGAACGCTTACGAGTAGACTGGGTAGGATTTTCACGAATTGAGTGTTTCACTACATCGATGTTTTCTTCCGTCCGTGATGTCCTTGTTCGACCTGACCGTTGTTTATCCAACATCGAACCACTCTATTCGAACTTAATAACCCAGTTCTTAATCGTTTGAACACTTGGAATGTCTTTAAAGTTGCGTAAATTCTGATATTCTCGAAATTTACGCCGCGCAATGCTAGCCGAATCATTGTTTCGATAAAACTCGCGCACACAAAATGCACGGTCCGCACCGGTGAAACGCTCCATGGCGACTGAATTCCCAGAAACCGTCGGTACTCCCCCCGCACCGCGCGCGCCACTCATGCGCGCCTTTTGTATTTTATTCGAAATTTACATTTCTAACGACTTATGGGCCAACTTGTATTATATACACTGATCTTGACACTTAGAAATGAATTCACCGAGCATCTAGGTATTTAATTACCCAAGTTATCAAAACTATAAACTTAGCCCGTTTTTTAAACTATTTGCAACACTATGTTATACAAGTGTATGTATTACGTACTCGTATATTATTTTTATCTTTATCAAACCTTATGGAAATATCGATATAAAGTAGCCACAAACGCCAAGCGATGAACGCTTGTTTGACTAGACTACCACAGCGACTAGCACTTACATCCAGCCCAATGAACGATAGACTACACACCATATTAGTGTATCACACACATAGAATACTATAATACATACATAATAGAACGAGTCCGTGTGCGGAGCCCGTGTAGCCACTAAAATGTCACTACACGTTAATTCACACGTTTAAATGTCAACACGAGATGTGTTTTGACGTTACAATCGTTTCCAAATTTCGCATGCAAATTATTTAGAAAATACTAAATTTCATGCTATGTACAAATAAATATGTATTAAAATTTAAACGACTTTTTTAATGATGATTTTGAACATTAATCAAAAGTCTAAAATGCGTTTACTCAGTCTATCAAAACAGTGAATCGGGTTTGTAAATAGTGATAATAAGATGTAATTGCTTGTGTGTGCTCCCGGCGACAAGGAATCTCGTACAAAATAAGTTTCGACAGCCATTCCATTGTGTATTATAGTATTCTATGATCTCACAGACCTCAACAATGTAGGCATAGGCACTAAGTTTGCATACCACCCAGTTGACATAAGCATAAGCACATTTGTGGTTTATAGATGTTATTTTACTTATGTTTTTGTATTCCACTTTAAAATGATTAATTAATTTTTAAAAAGGCCACATAAAAATGTTGCTACGTAATAAAAAACACATCGTTCCGTTTTACGTGCGAAAACCGTATGCGTAAAACGGTATGTACATTAAACATCATTTTCTAAATCTTACCATATGAAATTAATTAAAAAACGAAACTCCAATTAATCCCACAATTCTTATATAGCACTTTCATAGCAGATGTTGAATTTCTTTAAGATCACGGCTAATGAATAACAACAAAATAGAGAAGAAAAGTAAATACGGAACAAAAAATGCTAATTGCCTACCAAACGCGATACCAAAACATTTATAAGACGTGACTGAATACCGGGACCGACCTACTTCGCAACTTCGCATTCTCGGATCGTACGTAAATCCGGCAACACCTATCGACTGTTATATTTAAATAATTCACAAGTTTTACATTTACGACGCGAGCCACTGACAACGTTACGGTTAATTACGAGTGTATTGATGTTTCAAAAATGAATATGGGATATTTTATATGAAAATATTATAATATTATATAATATTTTTTACGTGGTAGAGCCATGCTGCAGTTATATTAGTAGTATAGTTGTAGCACGAATGGGTCGGTTCGACCGGGGAAGGACCACGCTCTCACAGAATACCAGCGTGAAATAGTAGCTTAATGCTGCTGTATTTCGTATGGTGAGTGTAGAGAACCGGAGACCCTTTTTACTGAAAATGAGGCATTCCATCTCAGTCCTCACGGGTGACAACGCATCTGCATTTTGATTTGTAATGGAAGATAGATGTAGATGTCTATGGGCCGCAGCAACCACTTACCATCAGGTGGACTGTGTGCTCGTTTGTCAGCCTATTCTATAAAAAATATATATATATATATATATATATATATATATTGTATACTTGCACGTCATCATCATTACGCCCCTTCAGAGGTTCACTGCTGATCATATGCCTTCCCCAAGTAACGCCACTATAGATTTCTTAAATTTACGCGAACACTACACGTTGAATAAAACTATTATTTACGGATTTTATCGCGTTTAATTACTATAACTTATTTTTATTACCTCGATGCCCCCCCCCCCCGTGATCCCTGGTGCGCAGGGTGCGGGCCAGTTTCAATGGTATCCTGAGGGCATTTTCTGACAGGTTTGATTGTCAGTACCTGAACCATTGTCATATGGTGCACGTGCTGACTAATCGGGCCTGTCTTAGATATTTTTAGATTTTAGATTAGTTTTAGAATTAGGTAAATAGTTTTAAGTTCACATTTACATTAGTATTAAGATTTGTATTATTATTAAAATCTTAGATCCTTGTGGTCGAAATAAACGACTTTTTTTTTGAAATGTATTGGTTAAACGCGATAAAATCCGTAAATAATAGTTTTATTAAAAATGCCACTATTCGTATATCTATATATATATATATATATATATATATATATATATTTATCAAAGTTGGCACGATTGGTAAGCGAGTTGACAATCGCAGTTTATTATTATTTGGTTATGCTACAGAAACAGAAACAGAAACTTTTTTATTCAATATGCATTATAAATAATACTTATTAAAAGTCACTTTTTTACCACTGGTTCGCAAAAAGAACCTCCGTCCAGGGAAGAACCAGCATGAACCCAGGGGGACTATCTTCTGCTGCCCATCTCTCGACTTGGTTCCTTCTAACATCTCTTATGTAGTGGATAGATGAGTAGTGAATTCTCTTACGCTGTGACTTCACGGCACATTCAAAATACTAAAATATTCTACAGACGTATGCGACAGTAAAAGTATTTGGTCGACTGGTGATGGCATAAGCGAATCGATCAACCATTTTATCTAATGACACATGTGTGTTTTTTTATAGAATAAGGAAAACATACAAGCAAAAACTTCACCTGTTGTAAGTGGATACTATGACTTTGGATACACCTATCCTCGATTAAGAATTAAAATACAGTTGCGTTGTCACCTCCGAGGATTTAAGTATCTATTTTCCAGTATAAAGGGTCCCCGTTTCTCTACACTTCGCTGTAGACGTAAGTTCACTGTAGACGCCGTACGGGGGAGACTCCGCCGAAGTCATTATATGAGTGCTAAGATTTGTAGAACGACAGTATCGTGTTTCTGTCCGTAGTAGATATTCTTCTAGTGCAGCCAAGGAAGACGGTGTTACTGAGAGGCTGCTCTGTTTTACAATAAGATGACCTGCTCTGTTTTACAATGAGATGGTGTTGCTCCTGGTTTGCATATTTTGGTGTTATCATACAATTACGTCGCTCATTTTATGCTTACGTAAGTGTGTAGGACATTTTACAGTATGGTTGGACCTTAATTGCGCTCTACTGAATGAATAGTGTAGTACTGTTTTATTGCTGATAACGATTAATTGCGTGAGCAGGAGAGCAAGTTGAACATCCACTCTCACATTAATGTATTATTATTTTTAACTTTGATTAATAGTCATTCTATAGTAGATCATTATTATACCTTCTGCATTCCAGAAGACAGAGGCCACTATTTGTACAGCAGACGCAGTCACATTGAATCTTTTGACTGGCGGGGAAAAAGGTCCTTTCCACACCTTGCTTGGTTTTTCGTCTCTGGGTGAAAATGGTGTACCTAACAACGTTTCCTCTACGGTCACAAAACGAGGGTAAAAATAATCTATCTTTTTCAATTATTGCCAAATTTAGCTTAAAAATTTCAACTTCTGCTTTCTTTTGCGCGTCTGTTAACATTCATGCGAAACACATCAGTATTAATTTGATATTTTACGCAAAATACGCACGTGTACGGGTTTCCGTAGTTCATTGTCCATAGATTACAGTATGACCTCCTCGTTTACGCCAAGTGTAATCCCAGATTGTCGAAGAGAAACTGCGCCAGAGGTCGGCGAGACCTCGTGCATCTACTAGACACGGTTATGACGAATTCTCTCTGTAACGAGAGAGACCAATACCTAGCCATGGATTTTCAAAAGCTGATGAATAAAAATATACCGTTATCGTAACAGCATTCCAAAGTCCTCTGCTAAACACAGGTCTCGCCCATATGCGTTATAGTATAGTTATAGTATAGTACAATTCCCACACTTGGCAGGTGAGTTAGCAATAGTTTTTGTTTATACTGCTACCCGTTTTCCGTTATTGTACCTTACGGCAACCACGGAATGACATGGGGTCGTGGATATTCTTACACTATCATTAAGAAGATGATGAAGAACAAGAAAATTCTTCTATCCGTGACTGAACTCCTCCTAAAGAGCTTGAAAATTTTGTGTGTGTGATAAAATTGATTCGAGACCAGTTTAGATTCACAATTGGATCAGGTAAGTGGTGCTATGGTCGAGATCCAGTAATCACCCGTGGCTTCACACGCGTTGCAGATCGCTAGCAACATATAAACTATATGTACCTAGAATTTTCAAGCACGGTCCGGTTGATAGCGCGTATAGTCGGTGTAATAAATCCATCATCCCATTTCGTTCCATTGACTTCGTAAATTTCTACTGCGTGCCCTTTTTAGACGGTATAACTATCCAGTATAATGTACTAGATTTTAGATGCGAGGCATTCAAGCTTGGCGTGGGGAGTGAAGATTACCAAATTAGGATAATCCCATTCGCCAAATAACTTTGCCGTATAACATTGGAAACGCGTCCACAGTGCTATTTCTACTTGCCGCTCCGTTTACAACTTCTTTATTTATGTCAGGCCGAGCTTAAGTTTATTATTTGTCCAAACAGCCACTTAAGATCTTCACGGTGGTCGCGGAAGACGTTCCGGGTTGTTGGATTTTATGAAATATCTCCTCCGATAGTTTTATATCTGGTTTATTCGACGTCGCACGCTGTCTCAATAATTAGTATTGCTACCTCTGAGTTTTCAATTTAATTAATGAGTAAATTGATAAACGAATAAAGATAATGGTGTGTAAATTGTTTCGGAGTGACGGAGAATAATTGTAGAAAAATAAAAAAATATTTATTGGCCGAAAATGATGGTAACGCGCGTCTTCATTTTTTTAAAACCGGTCTACTAAAACAAGGACGATGTTTCTCTCTTTTCTTTTCTTTCTATCCGTAACCTGGACTGGCATAAAAAACCAGTACCCAACTTCGAAGACTAATAACCCTCATTTGTTACATTCCATTTCTGAAATGAGGCATTTACTCAGAACGTTTTTTTTTTTTCGTTATTTTTGGTGGTTTTATGGCAAGTGATTGCAGTGGACCGAAGATACTTATTCTCGGTTTAGAATTAAAATGTAGATGCGTTATGTCACCTGAGAACTAAGATGGAATGTCTCGTTACCAGTAAAAAGGTTTCCAGTTACCCTCACTCAGTAATCCGATGATATCCCGGATATCAGTCTGAGCGAGATTAGAATGGCACTCCAACACCTTAAAAACGGCAAGTTCCCGGACGAGGATAGAATTATAGCATAGCTTCTGAAAACGAGTGGAAAAACGATACTTAAAGTCCTTAAGTAGCTCTTCAATTCCGACCTTCATAGTGGTACTACTCCAGAAGCGTGGAACAGAAGTGCAATGGTCTTGTTCTTCAAGAAAGGCAAAATACTCTCTTCAGAACTACAGACCGATTTCCCTTCTGAGCCATTTCTACGTGCTGTTTTTGAGAGTCATTACTCATTAAGAATCGTCTTGCATGCGGACTCAACGACTTCCAGAACAAGCTGGTTTCCAAAAAAGCTTTAGCACCATAGACCACATACATATATAACCCTCTGCAAATTTTACAAAAGTCCGAAGAATACAATCTGCCGCTTGGTCTTGCGTATGTGGACTATGAGAAAGCCTTTAATTCCGTCGACATATGGGCGGTGCTACAGTCCCATCAGCGGTGCTATGTTGACTGTCGGTATATCGAAGTGCTGAAGTGTTTGTACAGTAGGGCTACGATGGCTATCCGAGTACAGAATCAGAGTACAAAACCTATCCAACTGGTATAAAACATAGTAGGACATTTTAATTGAATTGTAGAGCTGATTTTGTTTTTTTTTTTTTTTTTTATAGAATAAGGGTGACAAACGAGTATAAAGACCGCCTGATGGTAAGTAAATGCTGTGGCATATAGACATTTATCCTTGATTACGAACAAAATGAAGATGCATCGTCACTTCTGAGGACTAAAATCGAGAACCTCGTTCCCAGTATATAGGGTCTTCGGTTCGCTACACTCATCATACGACACAACAACATTTAGCTGCTATTTCACGCTAGTATTCTGTGAGAGCCAGGTCTCTTCCCGGTCAAATCGACCATATTCTTTTTTACCATATTCATGATTCATTCTAAAACAATAATACAACTGCAGCATGGTTCTCCCGGGTAGAAAAACGTAGAGAATTTTAAACGTTAATCTAGAATTGAATGCGGCAAAATCAGTTATATTTAGTAAAGGCAGTATTGAAACGAAGCTTAATAAAAAGTGTTAAATTATAGTAAAAGTATACCGATACCCTCGCATGCATCTATCGATTGTTATTTGGCAAGGCGCCGCCGAGTTCAAGATCGATGCGTTATTCGTTGCATTGCCAAGGTCGCGGACTAGCTCTAGAATTATTCAATGTATGCAGTGACGTACCTGGTTATGTTATATTTCTGTTATATTTTTCAAAGTATTACTAATTATATTTTGCACCGCTTTACAATCTTCGAGTACGTCACTACTGATCAACAGGTAGTCTAGTAACCAAGTTCTAGCTAATGTGAAAAATATAAGTCGTTGTTTTTTTACAATTATGATTTTTAAAAGGAACAGTATCCACATGCGGATGGATCTACTGAAAACACAATGGGCGTGTTTGGCGGTGTCACAATTAGGCTTACACAAATTTAAGTTTTTCTGCATTGAAATTATTATAAAAATTGTATTTCTAGAAGTAACATAATTATGTAGGTATTCTAACAGGTGACAGAGCCTCCAGCTGCGTCTTGCTTGTAATAAATCTATACAAATAAATAAAATTGAAGTGTCAAAATAACAGCTTTATACTAAATGAATATGTAAGTTTAAAGTTTACTAATAACAAAAAAAACAGTTTTTAAAATTTTTGTCTGTATGTCTGTCGGAAATCAGCCGGAACCAACGGTTCCGGCTCCTTCTCCGAATCTCCGAAACAGCTAGACCGATTTTGACGGGACGGGATAGCTTATGTTATAATAATAACTTATTTAGTGTCCACGCAAAAAAATCCATGAAATCGTAATAAGTTCACGCGGACGAAGTCGCGGGGGAACAGCTAGTAGAAACCATAAAACTGCGGTTGCTTATCTGTCTGCTAAGCGTGACCGCTATGGAAAATATCCCCCATGAGAAGCAATCTATAGGGAGGCATATGTTCAGCAGTGGACTTTGCGAGTGTTCTACGAGACGATTGAATTTGGCATAGTTATAAAAAAAAACGGCTAATTATATCCAGATGTGAGATAAATTTTTTAAACTTATCAATTAAGGGTTTAGTTATTGATCTTTCGTATATTGGCTACGAACCTTAACATATTTAATTAATATTGCAATTTGAAAAAAATATCCGGTATACGGGTAAGAGGCGACTAGGAAAATTTCCAAATCGATTCAATGGCTGACCGATATGTGGCGGTATAACCATCTCATAAAATACTCAGATCTCAGACCAACGCCGCGAGCAGCATCACAGATGGGAGGAGAGTACTGTGATAGGTAACCTGCTAAGAGTTTCAGTTGAGGCAAATCCTCTTTACAATGAGAAAACTCATGTTCGTCGAAAGACAAAAGGTAATTGACTGTCTGTCTTGTTTAAAATAAAAGTTAACAAGAGGCTCCGCTATACTCACGACATTAACGCCACTGTGCAATCTTGCGTGAAACGAAGCCTTTTGGAAGTCGGAGCTTCGCGTGCCATATGCTATTGGAGATATTCTAGATGTATTGGCTTTGAAGTTGTTTATGGTTTATTGTTCACAGAGGCATACGTAGATAAAATACTAAAAAAGATCCGTCCGTAAATGCAATAAGGTTTCAAACTCGAGAAACCTTAGAAATAAAAGCTAATTTATTCAAGACTTCATACTTTTGCGATTAATTTTAGACGTCTTTAGGCGTTCTTCTAAAAAAAGAGTCACACATAACACTGAATTATATCAATTGAAAGTTTAATCGACCAAGAGAATCGATGTCCAATGGGTCGGTCGTATGCAAATCTGCAAATATCTAGGCTAGATAATGTCTAAAATTGCCTCACACCGGTTTGTTAGGTAACTCGTCTCGAAGCTGATATAACTCGATTATAGCCGTGGCTCAAGACCCTGTTACTTGATTTAAAATAATTAGACAATGTTTGACTTAAGTTATTAAGTTGAGAATAAAATAGATATCCAAATCTATAATAAATTACAGTTGTGATCAGTGCCGGATCAAGACTACTTGATATCTTAAGCAATAGACGTGTATGTGCTATTCACTAGTAAACCAATATCGGTCTTTAAAAGGTAGTTTTCTTAAACTATATACAAAAGGGATAATAAACTATGCACTAAAACATTTCATTTTTTAGTAATATCTGGGACTTTTCTAGACAGCGTATTCACGATCAATAGTGTTAAACTTTAGTTTTCTTAGCTTATCTATCTTTGCCTCGGTATAGCAACACGCTCCGATCCGACGGTGATCCGTGTTGCCCTTTGTCTGATTATATCTATGCATAAAATAAAATTGACACACAACAACATCGGAGTAACTGCCATCTAAGTAAATTTTATATTTAAGTTTGTTTTTGAAAACATTTTTAAAAACAAACTTATATAAAAAGAGGATGCTAAGGATATATCTAAATCCACCATACACAATGAAGTAGCGCATCGGATTGTTTATTACTCTCAAATTAATAATAAAAAATAATCTTAAGATAAAAAATAATTGCGTAGGGGTTAGTAATAATGCCTTTTAAAATTATAGTAAGAAAAGTATTATTAACACTCGATCAGTTTTACTTGTATTTTATCAACCCCCCACCCCCCCATCGTAAGTTAAAAAAGAAGCAAAGGAAATTCATTATTCAAAAATTCTAATACAGGGGGAAAATATTTCGTTTAAAATATAACCACGTACGAAAAATGCAGATACAGGGTTCTTAAACTCATCCGTAGAGTAAACACCTCCGCATGAAATCGACACCTTACCTCATTAAAGTGACACCGAGATTGGCCTAAATTAGTATATTACTGTCGCCTACTCAATCACTACGGTTGTGAGACCTTACGTTAAAAGGGAGCAATGTAAGGTTGCCGGCGATATAGTAGAAAAGTATTCAAAAATAAAATTGATTCTTCAATAAAAGTTATTTTATTTTATTTATCTTATAGAAGAGGGAACAAACGAGCATACGGTTCATCTGATGTTAAGCGCAAATTATGTAACCAAAAAGTTTGCTTTGCCAAAGTTTCTCCTCTTTAACTTACTTTACTCTACTAAGAACTGAATTCTTTCACTTTATTTAAGTTCGTATATTCACACCTTGAACGAATTAACCACTCACACATATAATCTAAAGAAAGACAACAAAATTTTAACCATCTAATTTAATCTAAAATTTGTCAACTAATGATCCTTCCATGATATTAAAAATTGGTTGGTAAACGCAGTTTTTGAAGTAAAACTTCTTTACGCACGCTTGACTTGGCGAGTAAGCTGGCGAACTCGTGACGAAAGCGTTACAAAAAGTGTGATCGGGCGAGGCGAACGGGAGTTGAGTGGGGTATATAAGCAAGAGAGCACTGCGTGCGCACACTTTCTTTGTGTCTTTCTTGCATATTTTTTGTAATTTTGTTTAGTTTTGAACAATTTTTTGAATTAATTTTATTTTTACTTTGAGATGTTATCAGGAAGATGCTGTTTGCCTATGTCATGTTTATGTTTGCCTCTGTCCCGTCTTACAACACTGATACGAGTCTCTTATGTCGTAACTTCATGGTAGACTCATAAGGTCTACACTGAATTGTGCCCGTTAGTAACAGCAGAGTCCCAAAATATTAAATACAGTTTATCAAAGTTTCTTTAATGAGAATTTAAACGTTTCTTTCTTTATCGCTAATCATTCATAACTTCAAACTTCTCCGCTCCGTTCTATAGTCATAATAATACAACTTATGTTAAAAGTTAAAACCAACACTAAATATTTTGGAATGTTGCCCAACTCATGTTTTTGTATTCTAGCCTCGGGTATTGTGTCTAGTTTATGTAGAACCCTGCGTGTTACTGCAGTTATTCTTTTTTAATCTTAAATTTATTGTTTTTCATGAAACAAGATAGGTCATCTTCTTTGGTTATATAGTCGTACTAAAATGAAGAAAGCATTCTTCAAAGTATTTTTATTGTTGTATTCATTGTAATAATGATGTCAAAAGTATTTATATTTGATTATGAAGAAAGATTCCCTCTACAAAATGCAGGAGTGTACAAGATTGATTGTGAATGTTATCTCTATTACATAGGACAAACAAAAAAATCCATAAAACCCGCGTAAATGAACATATAGCTGACGTGAAGAACCGACGCTCAGGTAAGTTTGCAATACGTCAATATGTTATGGATCGTCCCAACCATTTCACCAGATCTGATAGTCTACAAATCATCACAAAAACATCATTTCCGACTGATGATGTTTGCGAGGCTATTAAAATAAAAAAACATCCAAATTTATTTAGAGAAGATGGATGGGTGCAGTCATCTGCTCGGGAAAATTGAATCTAACCCAAAGCATACCACTGCAAGACTTTTGATACTAAAAGCTGGTTCTGCGAAGATCGGACCAAAAATTAATATTTAAAAGTTGTATCCGTTTTTAACTAGGACATCACGATGTCAAACACCTTAGTCCTCCTATGACCATGGAAGTACCCGAATCGACGGGAATTTAAAAAAATTAAATGCGATAAAATCCTTATAGTTAAATTAATTTAATATCAAGGAAGAGTTTAGTACTTACAGCCGTACTTAACGTATAAGGTGTAGGTACTTACTTTAATGACCTCTTTATGTATTGGATTTTATTACGTGGTAGAACCATGCTGTAGTTATAGTATGGTTGTAGCACGAATGAGTCGGCTATACTTTATAATATTATACTATATAATATATATATATATATATATATATATATATATATATATATATATATTATACTATATAATATATATATATATATATATATATATATATATATATATATATATATAATACGAGCGTAAAATGGCAGCTTTAATGCTAGTGTTTCGTATCGTAAAAGTATAGAGAACCAGATACTGGTAACGAGGCATCGTATCAAAATCCTCAGGGTTGACATTTTAATTCATAATCGAGAATAGTTAAATATTTCTGTGGACAGCTAGCGTTATTGTCGGTTATGGGCTCATTTATCACCCTATTCTGTAAAAAAAAACTAACTTTAAAAAAGGTATTCTCATTTTTGATAGCATTTTGGAGCAATTAGTCCGCAGCGCAAAACATTTCATTTCTTGAACGTGCAGGTTTTCTCAATCTGAATTCCTTCTCACTGAGCATGTACAAGTAGTAACTAGCGGTTTGGACGGGAATCGAACCCAAGTTACTTTCGTATTGATTACATTTACGAGTAGCGGATACCCTCCGAGCTACCATAGTTGTTACATACTTAGTATTATATTGTTTAATTGTACGTAAAGAAGTTTATAGTTGCGTCTATTTCTATAAAAGTAACTGAACAAATCATACTAACGTTGACTCATATTTAAATTAATTTTACTGTGTAAAATAATTTCAAAGATAATTTTATTGCGGTTTACGAACATCCGCTACCCCATATGATCCCGTGGGTGTCGTAAGAGGCGACTGAGGGAATCAAATCAGGAGATGTGCAGCAGTGTCTTCCTAATAACATCTGAAAAAAAAACTGTGGTTGCCAACCTTCTTGCCAAGCTTGACTACTATGGCAAATGTCCCCTCTATGAGGCAGTCTATGGGGGAGTCTCATGTTCAGCAGTAGGCTATAACGGTAACGGCGTATTTAAATTTAAATAAATCTACATATTGTAATATATAAATAACTGTTACTCTAAACGGCTATTTTTAAATGTGATAAAATCGCAATGTTTTCGCACGAACAACCCTGCGCACTATTTAGTTTATGTTACATCTTTCACGTTTCTATTTAAGGCGTCTCGCAAACATGGCTTCTAACCGCGGTTGTGAACATAATTAGTAAATAGTGGAACACAAATAACGACTTGCAGTGTGATAATAACTTAAGCAAATCCATCAATTAGAAGTTTTATTTGGTATTTTAAATACCAAAAAAATTAAGTTCCAAATAATGATTTAAGTACTTACGTTCCCAAAAGTTAATACCCATTAATCGGCGTCTATGGTGGCATCTTGCATTGTGTTTGATGATATGCTTGCCAAATATGACGATTGAACTTTGATGACTTGCTAAAGCCTTAATACTAATGTTTTTTACGTGGTAGAGACATGCTACAGCTATATTATGGTTTAGCACGAATGCGTCGGCTCGACTGGGAGCCACACTGGTAAACTTTTTACTCATATTGTTGAACAAGCAAGACTCGCAAGTTTGTTGATTGAATTTTAAAATTAACAACAACTGGAAGTTTATTAAGAAATAAGAATTAAGTCTATGTCTTTGGCCACTTGAAAATACTGAGAGCAAAATTACTTGACCTATTTAGGCTATTATATTTTTAAAGCTTAAACGCGCGTCTATCCATAGCCTTATCACACGTTATAAAATCGATACAGCATTCGATGACTCACTAGGAAAATAGTTTTATTGCTGCACAATGATTTTTTATCGTGGTACAATAAAAATTAAACGACAACGTACCATTCGAGTCCAACACGTTCACCTACATTCGTAATACGATTCGGTATTTTTAGAGCATCGCTAACGGAAAAAATAATCTTTTTAAAGAGTATAATTACATCTTTGTAACGTTTCGATCTTAGCTGATAATACTGTCATATTTATGGGCACGATAGATTCTCTAGGTAGATTTAATTTTTTAACTTAGCGACTGTATTTTACTTTCTAGATATACACAAAATGTTTGGCGATGAACACCCCTCCCACATCTGCCAACAGCAAAGTTTACTTACTTGAATAGAAGCTCAGAGCCAGCATCATGTCTTCCGTCATGTTATTCATATCATGTTGTCCGCTAGATGTCTTCGAAATGTTATATATAATATTCCTCAGAAATGTAAGTTTCCTTATCCTGTTTCCTTCGCCGCCGTGCACGTGCTAAATGAGCGTATAAAATTGCGTTTAATAATTTATTTGGTGACGGCAGGGACCGAACCTAATCCAGATTAATTGATTAACTACGGGCGTACGTAAATGAGCAACTAAAATTACGATTAATAATTTTGTTTGTGCCGGCGGGAACCAAACCCGGGAAGCTCGCGTACTGTGAAATTACAGCGAGCGCTTAGTCTTTGAACTACCACGCCTTTGTGTGGGTGTCTTTCATAGACTTTTATAATTTTTTTGTCAACAAACTTCGACCGTTTTTAAAATTGTACTCAAGTTTTAGTGAATAAGGTACGTGAGGGTAATATGGTCACCTTAAGTTTTGCCGCCCTATAAAATAGAAATTAGGAGGAGGACAGAGACAAAAACACAAAGTCGTATAACATAACTAATATATTAAGACGAAAATAGCAAACAAGCTCCGGCAATAGTTAGGAAAAGTTTGAAAATCATCCTCAAAAAAACTAACTACACCATCCAATACTACAGTAGGCTAAAAGGTTTAAGGTTAGAGAACAGGAGAACGATCGCCGTAGAAAATAGTGTCCCAGAAATATGGACACCATAAGTGAGGCGCTGCGATCGCTAAGTTCAGTCAATAAAAGTCATTTTCAGTCTATTTTTCCGATCAAATGCTAAACCACTTGCACATCCACGCACAATAAAATATTTATCCATTTTTAATGTTTCTTTTTGTGTTGTACGGAGCATGAAAATTTTCTCACCAATGCCGCGGAGACAATGTGTACATTATTCAACTAACTTCATTTACTTGTACTCATAAACAGCTAACTTCGCAGTCACTACTCACCGACGTCAGCGCCGCTATAAATTCTACAATTTTCAAGGACAGGCGGGCTATGCCTTAATACGTAGCGATCGTTCTCCTGTTCTCTAACCTTCATGTCTAAAATATTAACATTATTGTCAACTGTCAAAATGGCGTCGATGAAGCGGCGCCCTTTGGACACTTTATTGTTTGATTGACTGGTGAAGAGCTATCGTATCAGAAAGCCATCTATGCAAACAAGGCTGTAGTTTTGAAGTTATAAAAAAGTGACCATATTAACCGGATGAGCATATTACCCTCACGTACTATATTAATTTTTAATTAGTTATTAATGTAATTATATTCAAGTCAAAGCAGTTCAAAACGTCTTATATTCCGTAACTATGCACTTGTTTAAGTGCGTTGTTACAGAATATAAGACGTTTCGATTTTTTCTGTTGAAATCAACAGATATAATAGTCATTGTTTTCTGATTTATGCATGAGAGTTAACACTAAGACGTAGTAGCTCAGCGAACTTCTTAATTTTATTCTACACGTGCAAACTGGATTTGATTCCTGCCAGCCTCTACTAAATTCTTTATTATACCAGAAGTACTGCTGTACGGTTCTGAATTTTGACCTGTAAATTGTAGCACGAATGGGTTGGCAGACCGGAGAAGAACCACGCTCTCACAAAACACCAGCATGAAACAGCAAGTTAATGCTGCTGTGTTTTGTATGGTAAGTGTAGAGAACCGGAGACCCATTCCGGAGCAGCTCCTGGTCGTGACTATTAATTTCTTAACGCACTTAAAAGAAAAGCTTAGCTCTCGCTGTAGATTTCATAGTACGCGAGCGACCCGAGTTCGATCCCCGCCGGCACCAATGAAATTGTTAATTGCAATTTAAGTGCTGATTTACCACGTGCTCGACGCTGAACAAAACATCGTAAGGAAACCTGCACGTCTGAGAAATATGTAAAAAAAATATTTCGAAAACATGTGAAGTCCTTCAACACGCATCGGGGCATAACGGCGGACAATTTCTTTCCCTATAACTCCCTCAGATATGAGAGGACGCCTGTACCCAACAGTGGAACGTATATAGGCTGTAACTTTAACTAACTTTAATCAAACATAGTTGACGCGGTCATTAAACTTTCCAGAGAACTCTACATTTTACACCATTGGAAAAAAAAAAGATTAAAACATGTCTATAAATACAATGCACTTGTTTAGTAGTTAGCACAATAGCACTAACGCGTTTTTTTTTTTTGAAATCAAGAACCGATTCAAAAGGAAGTACGGCACAAGAAATTACGGACCTGTTACATTAATGGCTCGTAATGCTTGGCTGAGGGGTCTATGACTCACCAAACTGTGGTTAACTTAATCGCCAGTTCGGTTATTACGATTTAGTTATGGGACCACACAAATACAATTCCTATGAATACGATTTGACGATCTCTTTATCACTCCCTGACAGATTCTTCTTCAGATCATATATATTTACTATTTGCATTTTTTTAATAAAACTGTATTATGGTTGTCATAAATGTCAAATGTCATTATAAAATTATTATTTAATAAATTAAGCTACTGCGTACCGTAGACTATTTTCACAGGAAACGAGGCATTCCATCTTAGTCCTCACGAGTGACAACGCATCTACATATTGATTCGTAATCGAGGATATATAATGTAGATGCCTATGAGCTACTGAAACCAGATACCATCAGGTGGACTGTGTGCTCGTTTGTCACCCTATCCTATATAAAAAAAACTAATCAGGAGTTAGGCAGCAGCGTCTTACTAAAACGACTAAAAATAAAAAAACTGCGGTTGCTAAGCCGCTTGCCGGGTATGGCAACTATAGCAAATATCCCACCTGTGAGGTAATTTATAGGAAAAACTTATGTTCAGCAGTGGACTTTAATAGGCTGTAACAGTAACGGTTATTACAGCACAAATTATATTATAAATTTAAAATAAAACTTCTTGGAACGATATTTATAAATTAATATTGTAAGCTGTTACATAAACTATTACATTTAATTTATACATCACTCTCGTTCTATTTCCGTTGCTAAAACCTTGAGGCGAATATCAAGAATCGCTCCTAAAGTAGACTATCGAGGCATGAAACAGCATTTTTGGGCGGCTGCCAAGCCACTTTCTACGGACCAAACTTTTCCCGCCAACGTGTGTTAAGTTTATAACGTGTATAATCGTAAAACGGTGACAATTTTTAAGTGGCACATAAAAGAAAACACAAATATATTTAAGTGCATTATACACTACATCAAGACGTTAAATGTATCCCATTCGACAATATACTATTTTATTGAAAAAAAAATGTTTTTCATTTTATAAATTGGAGAGTAATAATTTCAAATATATTTAATTTTTAAATAATGTAATTAATAAAGTTTGATTCTTCTAATATCCGACCACGTAGTGGAGATGTAAGAATATTAATTACTACATATTGCCCAGTGGATCGTTCTTAATGTTATTGTCTACGTGCTTGAATAAAAACGCAAATTATACGGCAAATGTATCCCATTCGTCAATATGTTATTTTTAATTAAAACAAAAAAAAATGTTTTTATTCAATAAATTTGAGAATAATAAAATTTGATTCTCTAATACGGTATATATTAGAATTATTGTGTATTAGTGTAATGGGGGTGAAATAATATTCAAAACTACGTTCTTAATGTTTTTGTTTATGTGCATAAATCAAAACATAAAGATGTGTTCACTTACATCAAGGCGCTACACGATGTATTATTTCCTATAATGTGTTATGTAACTAAAAACAAATAATAGAGATTATATCCAATACATTGGAAAAAAAAAATTGATTCTTCTAATATACATCGGGTAGTGACAGTGGAATAATAGTCACTATTACGTTCACAATGTTTTCGTTTATGTGCATAAATCAATACATAAATATGTGTTCACTTACATCAAAGCACTACACGATGTATTTCGCCCTATGATATTTAACTAAAAAATTTATATATTTTATAAATTGGAGATTAATAAAGTTTGCTTCTCCTCATAAACCATGTAGTGGCGGTGTATGAATACACACTACCGCTTATTATCCCGTGGGTTGTTCTTTGTTTTCATTAATGTGCATAAATCAACAAGTCACTACGAGTATTCCGTCCATGAATATGTAGTTATTTTTAACTAAAACAGGTATTTTTATTCAATAAATTTGAAAATAGTAAAGTTTTTTTATAGAGTTAGGGTAACAAACGAGCACACAGTCCAACTGATGGTAAGTGGATGCTGTGGCCCGTAGACACATTTAACCTCGATTAAGAATAAAAATGCAAATGCGTTGTCACCCCTGAGAACTAGAATGGAATGCCTAGATCCCAGTAAAACGGGTCTCCGGTTCTCTACACTCACCATGCGAAACCCAGCAGCATCAAGCTGGTATTTTGTGAGAAGTCTCTTTCTTCTCATATCTGACCATGTAGGTGATGTGATACACTACCCCTTATCATCCCGTGGGTGTCTTTAGTGGCGACAAACGAAACAAATCAGGATATGAGTCAGCATCTTCCTAGTAGCAACAAGAATATGAAGAATCTCGGCTGCCAACCCCGCTTACAAGGCATGCAATGGCAACAACACTTAGGAGGCAGTCTGTTTGCAGGCTTTTGTTCACCAGTGAACTGATAGACTGTAATAAATTTTTCTAACGTAGCTACGCATATCCATTCATAGTCATCATAACAGCTCTACATCAGGCCACTGCTGAATTTAGTCTTCCAGCAAGGCATACGCCAAAACATAGCCATAAGGTGACATCCATTGACTTCATACACTAGCTTACTGGTACGAGGTTCGAGTACCTTTCTTGCCTATCGCGGTTGTCGGTTCTTCGAGCTATATGACCGGCCCATGGCCACTTGGTTTTAGTGATTCGATCATTCGAAATGAAATTCAAATCGGATTAATATTATCCTATATTATATCGAATTTTTTTTATTATGAATAATAAAATGAAATAAATGTTATTGAATTTTGGTTGCTTTTTAATTGATTGATTTTTTTTTTGATTTAAAAAGAACAATTTACTTTCAGTGATCGTATGAAAAACTTCAATATTTTTTTGTATGCCAGAAAGTCTATCGCTACTTGTTGGTTTCGTAAAACTACACATCGTTTTGTTTTTTATTTTTAATTATTTATAAGGAAGTACATATGTTTATGACCTTAGGTGTTAATAAGTCGTAAAGTACGCTATAACTGTATGCTGAACGTAATATGATGTAGCTAATTGAATTTAACACATTTCGTTTTATGTAAATTATAACCCTTTTAAGCATATGGTTAAATAAATTGAATATATTAATTTAAAAAAAATTTGGTGATCATTTAAAAATAAACTTCAATACTTTTTTATGATCAAAATTTCACTTGCAGTTTGTTGTTTTCGTAAAAAAAACCACACTTCACGTTTTTATAATTTTTTAATCGGAACAGTTTATGACCTTAGTTGTTAATAAAATAAACCATACGCTGACCATATGATGTAGCTAATTTAATTTAAAATTTTCTTTTATGTAATTTATAACTAAATTAAATAAATTAGAAAGGGTGCGCCAACGAATGTGTTCCACTAGATAATTAGTTATCATTCATATTCCTCGAACATAACCATCTGTTACTAAAGATATTAGAACAATGTGAATTTTACGTGGTGGAGCTGGGCTGACGTATATTACGGCTGCAGTGAAGAAAAAGCACTCGCACAAACTGCCAGCGTGGAATAGCAGCATTAAACTGCTGTGTTACGTATGGAGAAGACTACAACCTTGGTCCTCAAGTGTGACCGTACCATGTAGTAGCGGTGTAAGAATATCTACCATATCTTCCCGTGGGTGCGTAAGAGGCGACAGAGGGATACTCAAACAGGAAAACTGCGGTTGTCAACCCGCCTGCAAAGAGTGGCAACTATGGCAAATATCCCCCTTAAGGGACAATCTATGGGGGAGGCCCATATTCAGCCGTGTGCTTGAACAGCGTATTACGGTAACGGTAACGCTGATAAGGATAACGCATATGTTTTTGATTCTTAACTACAGATATATATAGCTGTCCATGGATCACAGCATCCACCCTCTTTTGCATTTTCTACCCAAAAAAGTTATAAAACAAACGGTATTGAACATTCATTGGACATGCACTGAAAAAGCTACCCCTCAATTTTAAAAAGGTCAAGGCGTTTTTGCTTAACTGGTAACCCCATATTTATTTCACAGGAGCTTTTTCCATACTTTGCAGAATGAATAGATACCATACATTAATTCCATATTCATTTTCTCATTCGATTCGTTTTCTACGCGTGGTCAGTAGTTTGTATTTGACGTAGAGTACGTTACGTACGTAAATGTTATTGATATATTTTCGAAGTGTTTTTTCAATAATCCCCCATAAATTGATACGATACTATACGATACACGTACTTTTAAGAAAAGAAAATGAGCATAACTAAATGAAAAAAAAACTTTACTATTATGCATTCTACATAATATGCATTGACATTTTTAATTTTCAAATTAGATTATTGCCAAATGTAAACATAATACCCACTATTATAGCATATTTTACCAGCCAGCAACAGTCTTTTACTCTTACTAACTGGGATAATATCTTTTAGATCGAATTTCCTAACACACACTTTTGACACCCGTCATAAACAACAAGATGGCGGCACACGGTTAGTTCCGATTTTGGCCGCGCGCAGAATTGTCTTGCGCGCACTGTATAACTATATATTTTAGCGAATAAAAATATGATTTCAGATTCATTTCCGATTCACGCATAAATTCTCTTTGGTAAACATTATAATAATAATAATGTCTTCCAGACCGAATTTCGGTTACGGCGTCTGGTCTCACCAGAGACTAGCCATCAAAATTACACACTCAGGATAGTCGTGCCTACGATAACGATACCAACGAAGTATTCAGTCGTCGTACACTTAATTTGTCCCATCTTCTATATATCGCCAATTTGGTCCATAAGCTTGCATATATGGCGTCCATAATCAACTCTGCCAGGTATTTCAGAATCATGCTAAATGGAAGTCCGTAGTCTCTTCATAATTCTCTAGGTAGCAGGCGTGAGAATTTATGTTTTTTTTAATAGAAATCCTTTTAGGAATATAGTATAGGTCAAAGGCATATGCTCAATGTTGAAAGGCCTGTTTTAGACGCCATTTATGAACTGATTCGGAGCGTTCATATATTTTCATATTATACCTACAGGCTGATTTTACCAACGATAAATTAAAAACAAATTGCAAATTCGATTTAAACGTTGTAGAAGAAACCTTGCCACATTCTTGTTCTAACACATATCGGCAGAGGCATCCAAGTTACGCTTGCGAAGGTAATAAGCGCTCATGTAAGAATTCTCGAAACTACTTAGTTGTATTGTGCGATTTCTCGTTCTTAACACGCGCACACATGTACATTCTAACACAATATCATAGCGTTCATAATGGGAGCACACTGAAACTGTCATAGAATTTGAAGGAACTTCTTTCCCTTCGCGAGGTGAAGATAATAAAATAATGTGTATATTATAATAATGAGTACAGTAATATTAAAATCAATGAGAAAAATATGTCTATGGAGCAAAGGAAGTAAAAAGTTGTCACTAATCGTTGAAAAATCATAGATAATATGAACAATATTTGATTAAGGTTCGTAAAATATTGTCCATAAGTAAAGAGTCCACAATTGAACATAAGCCTCGTCTAATACATTGAAAAAAATTGATTAAATAAATGTTTGATTTATTTTAAACAAGTAATAGTGGTTAACGATCGCACATTTTATACGTGGTAGAGCAACGCTGCAGCTTTATTGTGGTTGCAGCACCAAAGGGTCGGCTCAACCGGGGAAGGACCACGCTCACACAGAATACTAGCGTAAAATGGTTGCTGTGTTTTGTATGGTGAATGTAGAGAACCTAAGTCCGTTTTACTGGAATTGAGGCATTCCATCTCAATCCTCAGGGGTGACAGCGCATCTGCATTTTAATTCTCAATCGAGGTTAAATGTAGATATCTATGGGCCACAGCATCCAGTTACCATCAAGTGGACTGTGTGCTCGTTTGTCACCCTAACTCTATTAAGAAAAACAGTTCATCTGATGGTAAATGTATACTACGACCTTTACACACCTATGTCTATCCTCGATTAAGAATCGAAGTGTAGAAGGGCTATCGCCCCCTGAGAACTAAGATAGAATGCCTAGTTACCTGTAAAAAGGTCTCCTTCACTCGTCACTCACCCATACAAAACACAACAGCATTATGTATTTAGCGTTGGTATTCTGTGCGAGTACCAACGCTGTAATATGACGTAGCTTTTCTCTACATAACATAAATATCAACTCACACGCCTGTTTGCTAGAGAGGTGGGCAGAGCGTTCGGACTTCCATTTGACACGATCCTGGCACACCTCTCTCGTCTCCTTCACATCTATAAATCTACGCATAAATGTTTTTCGGTTAAGGTTACGTTTTGATCCATCATCAATATATCGCCAATTCAATAAATTTCCATCTAGGGCGTCCATAGCCGACTCTGACACCGCAACTTAAATTTGATTTGTCCACTGAAACATTATTTTCTTAATCCTGATCACAACATCTTCTATCAAACCACAAATTTCTCTTGTCGTTGCTCTAAGTTGTTTCTCAACAACGTTAAAATTATAATATATAAGAGTGAAAAGCAATCTTACAGACCATCTGATGATAAAATAAATAGTTGCTGCGGGTAATAGACACCTAGAAATAGTTTTAAACAAAATGGCGGCAACTGCTTCACTAATTAATCAAGACAATGTTCAGAAAGTATGTGTGCACTCCGCATATTAGATTTAGTTCGTTATATAACAACTCATATACAACATGCGTGATAAATACACTTTTATTTTCATCGCACTTGGCGACACTCGGCTTAACGAGAAGTGCACCGAGTTCAGAACTAAAAACCTGTTCCTCAAACAAAAAAGCAGGTCTTCTGTTCCAAGTCCGCGACCATTAGAGGCACGCGAGAGCCGCACAAAGAAATCCTAATTAAGACCGAGTAGAATGTGCGCTGTACTTCGTGAATATGAAAACTCCACCCCGTTCCTTCAGCTTGAAATTTCTCCGGTCGTTTTAATGTAATTTGCAGTTTTTACATCGCCATTCCCGCCAATTTCATTCAGCTCTTTGTTTGTGGACGTTTTATTAACTTCTCTGTTAGAGTTTCCATTCTGTCGTTTTGCTATTTAAAAGCATTAAGTTTGAAAGAATACGAGAATACTTTATTTGTAAAAATCTTTCTCATAACGTGCACATAAAAGACTTTTTTAAAGCATTCTTTAATCTACAGAAATCATAAAACTGTTTAACAGCTTGGTTTTGTTTGCCTATTTCTTATCCTAAGGTTTTTATAATGCCTCAGCTAATTGTTAATTAGCTATTATTGGTCTAGCGTTAACCCTGAGGTCCAGGATTCAAATCCTGGTTTCAGCTAAAATCTGTTATCGGGTGTTTCTCTCAACAAATTATCAGTATCAGCCCGTAGTCAGAAAGGTGGCGGTGTATTTTATCTCTATACCTCGAATAGCAAGTATAGTCGTTGATCCTCCGCCTGACCTCTCTCCAGTCGTGTCAGATAGCCGTCTCATCGGTTTTTGACAGTGATGGAATGGATCTTGCCTTGCGCACACACTCGTACACAATAATCTTGTCCTGCGCAGATGCCTAGCATCCTATGAGAGTAGCCGCTATGACCAAAACTCAGTCTGGGGGACATTGTTATAGACCTAGGACACCATTAACTCCAAGCAACGAAGGTTATAGACACCTCGTCAACGATGAGAATAAAATTAAAATGTCTAATTATACTCCAAGTAGGACGTTTAGTCGGTATAAAAACTAACATTAAATATACTTACATATTATTTGAAATGTAACGTGTAATTTTCATATCTTAACTCATGTAATTAACAGTAAGTAGTGCTAAGCGATGCAGATAGCCTAATCGGGGACCGCCCACACTTCCGTAATTCGCACCGAAGTAAACTACCTTGTTGCAAATTGGCTGGAAAACCGAAATTATATATTAACTTTTTTTAGGAGCAGGTTATATTTTGTTTTATAGCTACGTACTTTTCGTTTTTTTAGCTAAATATGGTTCAAGTAGCTTGTTGTTTTTTGGACTCCGCCTATTCCCTTGAGGATCACATTTTTAGTTATGTAATATTTCTCTTTAAAACTTGCTAAGTGGTCGCTGTAAATTTTAAAATACGCAAGCAACCAAGGTTCGATTCCCGCCGGCACCAATGAAATTTTTGATGTACAATTCAAATACTTATTTATCATGTGCTAGGTAGAGAAGGAAAACATCGTGAGAAACACGTGAACAACCTTTCTACGATTTTTCTGCATAAAAAAGGAAAGAAACAATAGCACTATAGCTCTGGATTGATGCTATGGTCTAAATGATTTTGTTACCCGTGTAGTCGCGATGTAAGTTTATCCACTACCTCATATCGTCCTCTGGGCGTCGTAAGAGGCTGCAGAGGAAATGAATCAGGAAATGGGCAGCAAAAAAAAACCACTAAGACCAATACTGAACGCCTCGTTTTCAGTAAAAAGTATCTTTGTTTCTCTACACTCACCATACGAAACACAGCAGCATTAAGCTTTTTTTTTATATTATCTATGTGCGCAGGAATTGAATAACTTGATTACTCATTCTCCCTTCCACTATCGGACAAACAGACGTTCGGCCAACCGTTTCATTGTAGTCTTACCACGCATTCGAACCAAACGGTTTGCTACGTCGTTCATCATGCGTACAGAAAAAGAGTAGAATAAGTTTCCAGCATCTGTCTTTCCATCCGATTACAAGAGTGAATGGGCTTTTGTTAAGTCAGTGCACTTCACCACCTTAGGCTACATCACCATTTACCATCCAGTAGGATTGTAGTTGGCTTAGAATAATAAAAAAATAATTAAACTGCACTGATCTTCCGTGAGAACATGGTCTATCCCAGGTCAAGCCGACTCATTCGTGCTAAAACCATCATAAAGCTGTAGCATGGTGTTCCACGTGTGAAAGTGTGTGTGTTCAACTGTTGACTTTGATATGCTGATGCTTGAATTAATTAATGCAAATATTTTCTGAGGTTAAAATTAATAAAATGTTTTACATATTACTAACGCTATTTTTACTGCGTCTTTCAATTACTCGACAAATTTCCGATCGTAACATAAGTTAATAGAAACTACCTCACCTCCGAAACTTCTTAACACATAAGTTGTAGTAATAAAATGTGTGTAATTTACCAGAATGCAAATACATAGTCATAGCTTTCCCTTGTTCGTAAATATCACATAAGTCTAAGCTGGATGTATTAGTATTATCTAACTAGATGTTAAATAATTTTGGATGCCAAATATTACCCTAAACAGTAAGTGATATTCTTAATTATCTGTCTAAATTATCTATATAAATATTAGATAATTTCTTACATTTAACATATAAGATTCCTTCTCCTTTGCAACGTAGCCTAACAGAAGTCCATGGCTAATCATTGGCTTCCCCCATAGGCTGCCTTTTAAGGGATTGGGTTATTTGCTGTTGATATGTTTGCTGACTCGTCATAGATGTCACGCTTAGCAGACGGAATAGCAACCGCAGATTTTATATATATATATATATATATATATATATATATATATATATATATATATATATATATATATATATATATATATATATATATATATATATATATATATATATATATATATATATTAAAATTCAGGACAAGCGTGGAAATAGTACGTACTGCGTAAAAGGAGAGAATAGAAGAAAAAAGAAGCATCAACTATTCTGTCTTACGGAAAAGGGAAAACCGAAATTTGTTTAAGATTAGACCAGCAGTTAGTAAAAGATAAAGGTAGATAGAGAGTACTAAGTGTCTATCTTAATCAAATTCACCACAAAAAGATCGCTAGCAGCATTCCGTTTAGGAGTATTTTTTCTGCATTTATAAACTAAAATAGCTGATAAAAAAATTGTAGATTGTAAATTAAAGTTGTTAAATTAATTTTCTATGGAAGTGAACTGACCATGGAACTTGATAAAATATTTGCGAACGCTCTTTAGAACTGGTATTTATAACATAACATTGCATTATGTTATAAATACCAGTTCTAAACGTTCCGTTCATTACAAAAGTAAATATTTCATACAGTATCCTAAACATCTATTGCAAATCAATCGTAGCCGATCGGTTAGCGGCAGCTCGAGTTGAGTAATCCTCTTGATAGCTATCGAAATCAGTTTGCAACACTGGTGGACCATAAACACACTTTATGGTTTGATGATGGAATGGGTAATAATGTTTGGAGAGGATTGATTGGTATTGATGGGAGATAAAATATCTCCTGTATTGCAAATTAATGCCAGAATAAAAATGAAAGCATTTTTATACAACTTATTATATCGATATTTCTAACTCAAACTAAATTAATAATCTGCATATTTTAAGCTGCCACATATAAAAGTTTATTTTGCAAATTTAAAAAGATTGTTTTTAATCTTATTTTGAACCTTTTATTTTTGAAAAATTAAAACTATAACTAATCGTATTTACTGTTTTTCGCTCTTAAACAAAATCCTTAATTTCCTTGAAACATTATAACGTATAGCTGATGTGAAGAATCGACTGAAGGAAAATGTGAAGAATGTGAAGTGTTCGAAACCTCGGAAGTTTAAAAAAATGTTAATCTAAAAACTAGTACTTATATAAATGTGTAGTGTTCGTGTAAATATAAGAAATCATTATTTCAAACCGGAGATGTTTTAGCATCTTCTTGATACCAGCTCAGTATATTAAATAACTGCTGTGGTCAACCAGCCAGCGCGTGGCAACTATGGCAAAATATTTGCAACTTTGATCTCTTAGCCTCTGTAAGTGCCATCAATAAGGCTAACTGCTAAACATTAGCGGTAGACTTTTATAGGGTGTCGTAGATGGAATGATGGATGAGTTAAGTTTATATTAGTATCTTTCAATTAATAATATCCCACAATTATCACACACAACGCCATCTAGTCCCAAGCTAAGCAGAGCTTGTGTTATGGGTACTAGACAACTGATAAACATACTTATATATTTCTAAATACATAAATATTATAGATAAATTACACCCAGACACAGAACAAATGATCGTGCTCATCACACAAACATTTGTCCTGGGTGGGAATCGAACCCACGACCTCCGGCATAGCAGTCAGGGTTACTAACCACTAGACCAACAGGCCAGTCAATTATAAATCGTAGGAGACAGAAGTGTATAAGTTATGACAAACCCTCCTCATAAAAAGAGAGCCCCACATGGACTGAGAGGACTGAAAAGAAAAAAAAAGCATGTCATCACGCCAATCAACACAACGACCGAGTAATTGTGGCGTATCCATTTGAAAATTTAGATTGTTTCATCATCCATGCTACTTTATTAGTACTGATAATGATAAATCAATCTTGATTAACTTGATTGCATATTCACCAATATGCACTTCTGTTGGCATATTCTTATAAAAATCACGTGAAGAAGTAATTTTTTTATTGGAGAGCGGGCAAACTAGCATACGGGTCACCTAATGGCAAGTGACCATGAACAACTGCAACATCAGGGGAATTACAGATGCAATGCCCGCCTTTAAAAGGAGTATGCTCTTTTCTTGAATGTCCCTAAGTTGTATCGTTTCGGAAAAATCTTTGGTGGTAGTCGATTCCACAAGGAAGTTGTACGAGGAAAAAAATTCTTTTAAATCGCACAGACTGTGGAAATCCTCAATCACTCAATGCGCTGACATTACAGAAAATAATAGTAAGATGCCTCTTTTTAGGGTAATAGAACACGCAAACGTGTGTCTCGTCTCTGAAGTGAAGTGATCGTAGGCGCGACTGCTGACCACGTGATCCCGGATTCGAAACTTGACTCTGACCAGAATTAGTTCCTGTGATTTTCTATTAATAAATTCTCAGTAGCAGATACGAGTCAGAAAGTTGGCGGTGTTTTACCACCATGTTTCAGAAAGCCCGTCTGCCTTAGCTCTAATGGATCTATGGATATATGGCGGCCAATATCCCGGTTATTTTACAGGTTAAAACCATTGTTCCTACCACCGATCTCTGTCCGATCGTGTAGATTGCTATACCGTCGGATTATAAGAGTGAGAGAATGAACAGTGCACCAATGTAGCACACATACTCTTGCACTATAATCCTGTCCTCCGTAGTGGCTAGTTGAAACTGGCCGCCGTGACCGAAATTCGTACTGCGGAACATTTCTGGATACATTAGATCACGCAAATGTTGAGTGTAAAGAAAAAATTCTGATGCATAACTGACGCATGTTTTAAGCCATTACCGTTACCGCCAATTGTAGTCCACTGCTGAACATAGGCCTCCCCCATAGGTTGCCTCGTTGAGCTCGCAACCACAGTTTTTTTTTAATTTTAGTCGTTATTAGGAAGAAGCTGTTGCCCATCTCCTAATTTCTTTCCCTTTGCCGCCTCTTACGACTTTATATGTGATAGTGGATATTCTTACGCCGCCAGCAACACGGTAAAATAAATCACAATTTATTTTCTTGGCGTTTACGCATCGTACTTCAATTATTATAATTTGAATTTAAATGACTTTCAATAACAATTGCTTGTAATGCATATTAATATTAATTGATATTAATATTAATATACATTAATAAATATATAAAATATTTCCTATTCTTTATTTTTCTATCTGGAAACATTTGAAAATATTTCATTGAAATCAATTTTTTTGAATTTGAACATTGAAAAGCATAAACATACAATACAGACTTTTGACACGAAACAAATTCTGATGAGTGACAAAATAGGGGATGAAATTTTTAATGAAACTATTAAGGCGACATTGAGGTTGTGATATTCCTTCAAAAGGGTAAAAAATATAAATTTTAATAAGAAGTAGAAGCCGGTTTTAAGCAGCTAAACGAATTAAAAAAAATATCATGAAGTCAGGGCTTTCATTTTTCTAAACAATATTTCTTAGCACCGACTTCAGAATAAGAAATTATTTTATTCTTTTTTGTTGTTTTATTTAAAGTTAGTTCTTTCTTTATTTTAGTATTGTTGTCAGTGTCCGTTAACACATATTTAAATATATTTTTGTTAATTTCTTGCAGATGACTAATGAACCTGATAGGAAAATAAAACGATGTGTAAAGGGAATACGCCAATTTTATTCATATTACCTACTAACCCTCATATAAGCAATAATGGATTTGCAAACATCAAACCAAGGCCGTTGTATTGGTAACGTGCGACTTCTAAAGACTAAAACAGATTTTAGATCTGTATAGCCTTTTAACCGTCTAATTGTAGAAGAAGCAGTGCTGTTTTATTGCAAAAATGAATATTAAATAATTTCTACGGAGAAAAGAAACTCTACCATATGGAAATATTTTGCCAACATATATTTCGTAAGTCTTAAACATATTTGTACAACAACATATACAAAATATTTATACAAATGATATCCATAGTTTTTGTATTCATGAAAACAATAACACTAGTAGGTTTTACCAAATGCTCAGCCAAGCTATTTAAATAAATCATAAAAAATTTGATGCACCTTAATCAACTGTCGCTGAAATTATACTTAATTTCGTACCAATTATAGAAGGTTACAGGAACACAGATCAAATGCAATTGGTAAAGATCGCATCCTCTTCTTGAGCACAAACGGTAAGTTATGATTTTACCAAAGTAAATATTAAAGAACTTGTAGGCAGAAAAGAAACTGCCGTACGTATCAACAGGTACATTTATTCATATTCGGCGAAATGTTATTTTATTGTATGCTGTAAGCTCAAATACTAATCAAACTACATTGCAAGTATACATAGAGTCTAATATTTTTTCTTATTTTTTCCAATGCACTGACAAATACATATAGTCCAAAAGTAAACTAATATAACAAGTTTAAACAGCGACATTTATTGATTCTTTTAGGAATGTTATGTTGTATTATTATTTTTTAATCTATAAGTGGCTAAATAATTTTTGCGTGAACTACTTTGCTAATATAATACATTGACTCTACATTTTTTCGAATACAATGGCCAATAAATTCTGTTCACACGTAACGTGATTATAATAAGTATTACCAGGTGCATATACTTAGAATAATGTTATGTTGTAAATCTAGATAGAGCTAAAATAATCTTGACGTAAACTACTTTGCCAGTATAATGCATTGACTACTATTTTTCCATTGCATTGAAAAATAGGTAAATACTATCCAAAAGAAACGTTAAGAGAATACGTATAAACAAAAACAGTTATTCATGACTGACGTAGTGTTATAATTATTGTAATATTGTCTGTGTTACATAGAACTACACTGATCCTTTCGTAAACTAATTCGCTTTTTTACAATGCATTGGCCACTAAATACAGTCTCAACGTAACGTTAATGTAATACATATAAACAAAAACATTTACCTATAGCTAAAATAATATTTTGTAATACTCTAAGATAAATAGAGCTGAGAAAATCCTTACGTAAATTCCTATGAACTCTACATTTTTAAGAACTCTACATTTTTCAAATGTACTGAAACTTACTAGTTAGTAAGTTTAGTTATTAATTATGTATGTAGTTACAAAGTAAAAAGGTTATTTTATAATAAAATGTAATACGATAGAAATATAAAATTGAAAAGAACTAAATTAAGTAGGTTTATCTTAAAACAAACCTTTTAGGTTTCCACCTCCGGATAAATACTCCAAACATATTTATAGTATTCACTCAATCACATCACTGGCACAAAACAAATAAATAATATTTTCTTTTCAAATCACAAGTACACTTTATTCGTCAAATCCACAAATAAAAACTCAAAACTTGTCTATGGATAGAACGTAAGTTGGAAAGTATTCCAAATATAAAATCACCCCATCACTGTTTACAAACAAACACGACGTTTCAGTTACAAAAATAGAATTTTGTATTCAACGCAGTCAATATAGATGTAGACTATGCACGATATTTTGGTTATAAGTTAATAACGAAAGTCGAAATATCAAAACGAACAGACGCGCGGTACTGTGACGCGAAACGCTATCACCTAGCGCGAACGCTGCAAGGCGACTGAATGGCTCCGGCTTGCACATTGCAGCTGGTGGGCTGGTGAATACCCCTGTTGCTTCGTAATAATAAATTTTAGATGTCAACCGCTTTGCGCACTAGCCGTGGGGCTGAATGGACCGTCACCGACAGATTTGCGACACGCACAATAATTTTGCTGTGCAATATCGATTATCTAATTCATTTTGACACTAATCTTAGGCTTAAAACGATTATTATAAAATGAAACTAATATGATTGTAAATTAGTGATGATGAATGCAGGTGTATATAAGGCTTGCCCGTGCGTGGTATTTATTTTCTTATTAAAAAAATTAAAACATTTTTGCCTGATCGTAATAAGAAAAAGAAAAATCTACCATAGCGCAAAGGTTCTTCTCTCGCATCATTTTTGTCGGTAAACCGATTTTAACATAACACTCCAAACTCTACTCATCATTCTAGAGATAATTATGATTTAGTTATAGTGGTATTTCACTTTTAATAAATAATAATTATACGAGTAAGTAAAATTGAAACAGATTAACTAACATAGTCCAACGAATCGGTAAGCTGAAAAGGCAATGGGCTGGTAAGCGAAATGTAGAGATGTAGAGCGGTATTGAAGTCTGTTTTCAGCAGTAAAATTATGAAGGGCTGTAATGATGATGATTATGATTATGACTGATGATGATAATATGTACACAGGTAAGGGTTTTACTTTTGAAAGACAAGTGGAGCAGTTAATCTGCCTCACTAAGAGACATCGCATTTCTAAGAAATATTTTACCTCAGACAGGTTTCCTTAAGAATGTCAATAAAAGTGAAGGTATAAGAGTATAAAGAATCCTATGAAAACATAAACGAACTGTGTCAGGGATGGCAACCGAACTGTAAAAGAAATAGATCAAGTGAGCAGGAGAATGGATAATATAATTTACCAAATCCAAATAGCTAAGAATAATTATAGGCAGGTTGTTTTTTAAGGTATTATTCTCACAGGTTTAAATAGGAAAGAAGGTAAAACTACACCACAAATGAGACGTAGAGAAGATTACTTATAAGCAATCTTCTCTACGTCTCATTTATTCTTTTGAAAAATCTCTAAATTAGTCTTAATTGTAATACGAAACTAAAACTATCAATAGACATTTCACACAAAATCGATAAAGTAGAAGTAATAAGGTAACTGAACTGACCCAGTTCGCTTGGTGACTTCGAAATTATTCCCGCTGGAGATGAAAGCGAAGAGTCGCGACCTAATTTCTACTTTGCGAATATGTACGTAGAGTCAAATTTTAAATGAATTACACGTGGATCCAGTACAAACAGTAACGAAATAAGTAACAGAGGTTATTATTTATTTCTTTAAATTTGTTGCACGAAAAATGTCTATAGGCGAACGAAAAAAATAAAGCAATTACGTATTATGTTGTTGTAGGGATTAAATAATATAAACAATTCTTTTAAAATATTTAAAGGAGGAACAGAGATTAAACTAAAGGATTGTTACCGGATATTATGCATTTTTATTCTTAATCGTGAATAGATGTAAATGTCTATGGGCCGCATCATATAGTATAAGGTGAACTATGTGCTCGTTTGTTACCCTTACTCTACAAAAAAAAACACTTATATCAGTTTAACATTTTGTCTCTTTTTGTCGTAAATCATGATCGATGGGTCCATCCTTATAGTTTTTTTTTTAGATCAAATTATTCCAATATCAATGAAGCAACATAAAAATAAATTCACATAAAAAGCTGATACCTGCGGAATTTCTTTCGTCATTTCTTGGCCGGACAAAATCATTGTTATAGAGCGGTAGTTTTTGTAAAAAAATAACAGTTGACAAAAAATGTAAATGAAATGCGTTGTCACCCTTGAGGACTAAGATGGAGTGCTTATTTTATAGAGCTGCCGCATGGCTCTACCACGTAAAAAAATAATTAAAGGTTATTGCAAACTTAAGCAGACTGTATTCGTGTATGTAGGCAAAATATTTACAAATTAATTTAATTGAATTACATATTCAGATGCACGCGATAGGATGCGATTTATACAAAACGTGTTTTTTTTTTGTGCGTGTCACACCAGTTGTTCAGCGTAATAAAAAAAACAAAATGAGCATGGTTTTACATAAGGTAATTATTTACATGAAATAAGTTATAATAGTCAGTTTAATCGAAACTTTTTCTTAACTCGTTAAGATATATTTTACGCTGTAGTTCGCGTTGGGTGTAAGAATCTCAGCGTGCTGAAGATCCCAAGCATTAGAAACCGTAAAGTTCTCCGAGATTACTAGTTCCAAACACTATGCGAGTTACAAATTATCTATGCATCAGTCGTAATATCATAACCAGTGGTGTTGTGTTCAGTGTGCGGGCGACTGGGCGAAGAGATTCACTTTAGCTATGATAGAAATGACGAACCTTATAAAATAAACATAACAAAGAGCTTAAAAATACTTTAGGAGGAGATCAGTATAAATTGTTATTTGCAATTTTAAGTGCCGATTAGCAACGTGCTCGTTAGTGAAGAACATCGTAAGGACACCTGCAATCTAAAAAATTAAAAAAGAATATTTTTTCAAGACACCATGTTGCGCCCAATATTGCATTGTGAGCAGCGCAGTGGAACTTCCTTTTCCTAAAAACTCTCTCAGAGGAGGCCTGTGTCCAGGAGTGGGACATTGTAGCTTTTTAGCTGTTTCTTTTATTAGTTTATTTTATTTTACGCTTTTGAGTGGACTAAGAAATTCTACAAGTTCAAGATGACATCTCTAATTTCGTCTAAATAATTACATTATAAACTTCATAGCCTATTTTTCCAGGAGTGGGACATATATAAACGGTAGCTTTTTAGCTGTTTAGGTTTTTTATTTTACTTTATTTTACGCTTTTTAGTGGACTAAGAAATTCTACAAGTTCAAGATGACAGCTCTAATTTCGTCCAAATAATTACATTATAAACTTCATAGCCTATTTTTCCAGAAGTGGGACATATATAAACTGTAGCTTTTTAGCTGTTTAGTTTTTTATTTTATTTTATTTTACACTTTTTAGTGGACTAAGAAATTCTACAAGTTCAAGACGACAGCTCGAATTTCGTCTAAATAATTACATTATAAACTTCATAGCCCATTTTCCGCCCTTAGTGGTAAAATTTTTACTGAAAATTTATATAGGATCACCGCTGAAATATATCTTATTTAATATTAAAAATTAATTATAAATATCACTAAAGTCGATTCTTGCGTTTTATAAAAATATAAACGCATCGAATATAAAACCACCGAATATAGTTCTTAGTCGGTTAATGAAATAATAAGATTACTATTATAAAATGAAAGTCATTTGTTATATATTTTTTTATATGTAATTAGTAATTTATTACTTTATTTTATAACTACATGGCATTTTACCCATGTATTTAAAAACGAAGAACCATTTAATACAGTATAAAAATAAAAATATTAAAAAACAGTTATTGCACGCGGAAGAATTACCTGAAGTTCAATAATTTCCTGTCTCTACATTTCTCGTAAGCTATCAGGAATCCCAGGCATTCTGGGAACCGCTGTGCCTCTCAGCACCTGACATTTGCGTAATGGCAACACCGAACCGCCTCTGGGTATGCACGTGGGAGACTAAACGGCCAAGTTCAAGGAACTGTCAGAAGATTGCTTCGTAATCGTATTTAACAATCCCCCGAGTCTTACATTACTGTTAAATTGTACCCATAATGTTTGACCGTGTGACTCGCTTAACCGTTCATATATAAAGTGATACAAAGAAACCTTTCCCTTTGGTAACAGAACAGTATTTGCAGGAAGAATACTCAGGCTTAGTTTGCCTTGTTGGTCTAGTGGTTGCAGTGCGACTGCTGATCGTGAGGTCCGGGGTTCGAATCCCGGGTCGGGCCAAAAATATCTGTTATTGAGTTTTTCTGTCAAGAAATTCTCAATAGCTGCCCGGAGTCAGGAAGTTGGCAGTGTCTCACCCCCGTGCCTTGGAAAGCACGTAGAGCCGTTGGTCCTGCGCCTGATCTCTCTCCGGTCGTGTCGGTTTACCGTCCCATCTGATTATGAGAGTGAGGGAAGAGAGAGTGCACCTGTGCTTGCGCATACACTTGGGCACTATAATCCTGTCCTGCGCCGATGACTAGTCTCCGTAGAGGTTGGCCGCCGTGGCCGGTTTTGAGGACATTATATTATTACTCAGGCTTAGGTTAGATATCACCTTTCAGGCGCTAAATAGCAGTGTCTATATAGATACGTTTCGTTCCGAAAGTTATAAAAAACGGTATGTATATCATTAGATGTTTTTATATTATAATGAGATTTTGAGGAAATTCATTTTAGGCCTGTGTTTCTAGATAACGCATGTGCTTTCAGCCTTCTTAGTTTGAATTCGTCTGCAGGTGTCCATGATAAGTAACTGTTAGTTCGTTTGTGACGGTAAAACTCTACCATGTAGTTCAAAATTATGGCTTGAACTCTGAGATACCACATTACCAAAGAGACGCACATTAAATGCACTACCACTTTGTTACAACTTACAACATTATTTCACACAATTTTCTACACAATTGACAGTTTCAATTACGGCTTAAAATTGTCACCATATTTAATTTCTTTACCTCCCCCGGAAAGTTTGATGTTTTCAACATCATTCCTTTTTGATTAATACGCTTAAATAAGTCAAATTACTTGACGCGGAATCCTCTTAAATCTACTACCTCCGTATACATTATTCATTCAATACCGCTATATTAGGTACTCTGTATGGATTTCCCTGTATATTTCTTAAAGGTGGAGGGGATATTTGTAATAGTTGCCAAGCGCAGCAGATGGGGTGGCAATTTTGAGATTTTTTTATTGATTTCTTACTATAGACATCTACCCTCATAAGTTTGCCCCGAACCCAATGCTATTCTATACAAAAGTTGTTATCAGTAATGTACTGCTGACCATAGACATTCAACATCGTTTTCTTCTGTCGCCTCTTATGACACCCATGGGACGATATAAGGAAGTGGATATTCTTAAGCCCACTTACGTCTATACTACATATACGAACGCACACTCTGCAATTTTTTAATAGTGGGATTGGACTCTATAGACATCAAAATATGGAAAAAACTGTTAAATATAAATGTTTTATTTTAAATATTGAACTCAGTACAAATAGGAACAACATTCAAATAAGAAGTTAAACATACATTTTTTATTGCAGTAAAACATCATAAATATAGAAGCAGCTTTTCTCAACATTGTAAGAGCTCTGGCTTTAGAAGTAGTTTCGTTACTGTACGTGGAAGGCAACGCGAAGCCCTGGAAATTGTAAGCTAAGGGTTGTCTATTTATTCATATTTTTAAATATTTAGTATAGTTTAATAATTATACGGTGTAAGGAACTGGCTGTTTTCCCATCTGTAACAATTTTATTAGATCACCTGTATTAATTAACATTAGAGCTTAGAGTAATACATACATACGTGTGTATTAGAGTGTATCCTCAATGTCACACATATATTATGTAAATTAATTTTAATATACTCTTATATTATAGTTTAAGTAATAATGATAATAATGTCCTCCAGACCGAATTTCAGCCACGGCGGCCTGCCTCGACGGAGGCTAGCCATCGGCGCAGGACAGGATTATAGTGCCCAAGTGTATGCGCAAGCACAGGTGCACTCTATCTAGTTAGGTAACTCTCATAATCCGATGGGACGGTAAACCGACAAGACCGGAAAGAGATCAGGCGCAGGACCAACGGCTATACGTGCTTTCCGAGGCACGGGGGTGAGACACCACCGACTTCCTGACTCCGGGCAACTATTGAGAATTTCTTGACGGAAAAACTCTATAATTAATTTGTTTGCCCGACCTGGAGTTTAAGTTAAGTACGGTAGTTGCGTACGTACTATGTTATTGACGTGTATTTTTCTTATTGAATACGCATGAAAACGAGCTCACTTTTCCCTAATGTTAAGTGGATGCTGTGGCGTATAGACAAGTCCATCCTTGATAAAGACAAAATGCAGACGCGTTGTCAATCCTGAAGACTAAGATGGAGTCGTTTGCAATAAAAAGGGTCTGCGCTTCTCTACACTCACCATACGAAACCCAGCAGCATAAAGCTGCTATTTTACCCATTCGTGCTACAACGATATTACTTACAACAAACTGCCCCACTAGATGAGACCAATTTCAACCGAGAAGTCAATCGGCTAAACTTCCTAGGCTAATAGTCTAAGGCTCTAAATTATTTTCTGAGATGGCGCTGCATATTTAACACAGTTATTTTAACCAATTTTAAGTTCAATCTATATTTAGCGTACAACGCACTTAATACCTACGTATTAATGAACTCATAATTGATTTCGCTTTCCATTCATTATTACAGCTTATAAAGTTCCACTGCTGAACATAGGCCGCCCTCATAGATCGTCGCATGGGGGATTTTGCCATAGTTGCCACGCTTTGCAAGCGGGTTAGCAACAGCAGTATTTTATTCTTAGTTGTTATCAGTAAGATGCTGCTTCTAATATCCTGTTTTATTCTCCCTTTATGGTCTCTTTTGACACCCTCGGGACAATGTGGTGAGGTGGTTATTCCTACCCCGCTGCTACACGGTTAATTTCCTTTACATTTTTATTCACCGTCAAAATTATATTGTCGATCTCATTTAAATTTCAAGCACATGATAATCGAAGTCGATTTATATTTTTTGTAAATTATCTATTTTCCTTTTATCTAATTAAAAGTTTACAAATTAGCTTAATAAATAATTCAAACACAGTCTATTGTCGCAATTAACTCCACGCGGACATGGAGATTAATTTTCCGTACACAGCGTTATAAATTACTCGGGCATGGCGTGACAACCTTAGTTAATTCCCACTTGGCATTCCCCGGAGAGGGCTTCCACGTGACCTAGTTTTGGATAAAAAGGCAATTTATCCGTTTACCTACCCAAGTGAGGTGTTTTTGGTATAACATCAACGTTCTACTAAATTTGCATCGGGTTCGAATGGTTTGGTTTGGTGCAAGCTTTGGTCCCTAATCTCAATCAATTTAAGGTTAAAAACCCTTTTTGTTTAAAGTTGGCTGCAGATGTTTATAGACTGCAGTAGAAATTCCCCTTTAGGTGGACTTTTAGTTTGCTTTCCACAACAATTAATTTTAAAAAACATGTACCTTTAAATTAATGTAACAACACACAACACAACAACTACCACCAGCTTTTGCGGACAAAAATCATTACACGTAATCGCTTTTTCACTAGATGTAAACAAAATTGTAATATATTTTTAGTAACATGGATAAATTGACTACAAAAGTGGGTATATTTAGCAACAACACGTTTTTAAGATTTAAAACAATAAATGCTACAAAACTTAAAATTTCTAATATTTAAAAAAATATAAATCGTTATATAGATAATCCATCTTATTTGGTATATAGGTCATGTTTAGGAATTATTTACAAATTATTTTATTTTATCTTCTTAATTACCGAATTTTATCCATGTTATCAATGATATTCGCCGTAAAACCAGAGTGACCGACATAGCCCAACGGATTAGTAAGCTGAAGTGGCAATGGGCGGGCCATATAGCTCGAAGAACCGATAACCGAGGGGGAGGAAAGGTTCTCGAGTGGCCCCCCACTAGATGGAGTGACGACCTGGTAAGATATGCAGGAAGTCGATGGATGCAGGTGGCTCAGGACCGTGCTTTGTGGTATTACTTGGGGGAGGCCTATGTACATCAGTGGTAGTCCACTAGTGAAGGGCTGTAATGATGGCTGTAATGTAAAATAAATGTAAATGTAAAATAAGGGCTGTAATGGTTTTTGAGTTTAGTATCTAAATATTTATATCCATAAGTATTATTGTTTGAAAAGAAAATTTTAAGTTACGCTCTCAAAATATGCGGCTATATCTTCATTAAAAATATTTTTATTTTATTTATTTTTATTTGGCTACAAATAAAATAATAAAAAGAAAACTTAAGTAAAATAACAGCAAAATGCTGCTATTTCGTTTGATTACTGGCGAGAACTGAACACAAATGAAGGATTTCGTCATGGTCTTCCTAGGTAACAATGCATTTGCATTCTAATTCTTAATCGAGCATACAGCTCTTGTGTACCGCAGCATCCATTTACAGACAAAAAGTTACTATTTAAAGAAGTATCAATTCTCACACGCAAAATCGTATCTAAAATACGATAGTTTTTATATTTTGTCTAACCTAACCTTAACTCAAATTACGGTAGGCATATTCAATCTAAGAATTCTAGGATTCGAGTAGTTCAATTTCAGAAGATTCAGAAATGAATTGTACTTATTCTGACAGGTATAGAGTACGTAAACACATTTGTGTAATTAATTTTAACCCGAAATAATCTTTTTCACGACGATGAAGTTAAAAAAATATCGTTCGAAACACTATCGCAGGTTGAAAATCGGCAGTAGAAAGTTAGATAATTCCACTGATAACATTTACTATTCCGACGGAACGTGCCCGGGGGAGTCCTGGGAATTGTGTTATTGTGGATTGCCGTGACCGGAATGCGGAGTGCTGATTGGACTTCTATTTGAATTTAAATTTATAAATTATTTTTGAAAATTTGATTCATATAATTTTTTTCCGTACATTAGTATTATTTAACGTGGTAGAACCACAATGCGTCTATATTATGGTTGTAGCACGAATGGGTCTGTCTGACAAGGGAAGGACCACGCCTTCACAGAATACCAGCGTAAAATAGCAGCTTGATGCTGCTGTGTTTTGTATGGTGTGTGTAGAGAACCGGAGACGGGATTCGAGGTATTCTACATTAGTCCTCAGGGGTGACCACGCATCTGCATTTTGATTCTTAATCGAGGTCAAATGTAGATGTCTATGAGTCACAGCTTCCGCTTACCATCAGGTGGAATGTTTGCTCGTTTGTCAGCCTTATTCTATAAAAAAAGTATTTTAAACGACCGCTCGATATAGCTGTAAATAAAATAATAAAAACACGTGCTACGTTTTTACTCTCTAAATCCGGGTATTTAATTTCTGGGGTAGTTAGAGGTAAAACACATCTGAAGCCTTTCTTGTTTAAAGTTTGCTTTAAGTATCCATTGAGTGCAGTAGCCTCTTACCATTAGGTGGATTGTTCATCGACCGACACGAGCTAAGCATTTAGAGTTGGGGACTGCACTCCCCCACTCGGACAGCGGTTAGATAGCTCATAAAGACTACCACAGAACGACATGATGATTGGTAACAATACCAAATCATAAACCATCATCATCATCATCATCATCCTCATCACCATTACCTTTCCCTTTTAATTAGCCCTGTGTCAGATGAAGCTGAAAGGGACGTATAGATTAACAGCACCAACATCACAGAAAATAGATAGGTGGATTGTAAATTCGTTTGTCCATTATACCCTATCAAAAGTCCACTACCGAACATACCCCCCCCCCCCAAAGATTGCTTTTCATAGGGGAGGTGCTATAGTTGCCAAGTTTAGCAGGTGTGTTAAAACTGGAGTTTTATTTTTATTTTTTAAATGTTATGAGGTTGAACGTGTCATGGTTTGTTTCCCTCTCTTGAATCATACGACACCCACGGCGCGATATGGGAAGTGGATATTATTACACAGCCACTAAATGGTTATACGTTCCGGCCACATACAGTATTCGTTAGTGTGACACAAGCAAGTTCGCGATCTGAGGGATGGGGATGGACAGAATATTAAAACCTGCGCCAGCATCTGAGACCGTTACGGAGAACTTGACGCTTTGCAATGACTCTTGCCAGCAATCACCATCACCTTCACATATTACAGTAACGAGAGGAGTTCGACGTCCACAATCGTCTGATGATGAAGACGAGGAGATGGTATCACCGGCACAGGAACATCAAGCGCCATTAAAACGAAATCGCCCCAAAGACAATTACAAAAAGTTTTTTTAGTATTTAAATTTTATATAATGTATAACAACCGCACTATAGGGGGAGGAATGTTGTACTCGTATATGTACGCGGCTGCGTCCGAGCTCAATAATATTGCTTGCAATTAAAGCAGTACGTTGACAGTCAAGTGTTTCACTACGAGTAGTCTCCTGCGCTCCGTATCGCAAACTAAACAGTTTGCCGTTATGTATGTATTATAGTATTATATGGTTTGCCACTTCAGTTTTATTTAAAAAATACTTTATTCAACGAGATAAGAAAAAAATTTAATTAAATGAACTGACACACGAATTAAGAAAATAATGATTGAGGAAAGGAAGGGACTGTAAAAAAACTACAATATTTATCTAAGTAGACGCACAGCCCGGAAAACATAAAAACGTAATTCACAAAACAACCGCCATAATTACTAGACGCGGCTAGCACAATTGACGGCGTGTAGCGTGACGCGAACGGTCGCAGGTTCGACGCTCGACCGGTCACGAGACCTCGTTTATGGCGATGGCCAATAATCGAGACTAAAGCTATCTAAACACTTAAGCGCAAGTTGAACAACTGAATTATTTCAAAAAAAATTCATTGTGAAATCATAACGCACCACATTGAAAGTATGTTTTTTTTGGATAAATATTCGCTATCGGTTTTTTTTTTTCATAAATAAGAACGGTAAACAAGCACACACATCTGATAGTAAGTGGATGTTGTGGTCCGTATACTGGATGACCTTTACCGTCTGGATAAAAATAAGATGTTACATGTGAACGGAGCAAAAGCCTTTAGCACTGACAATTCACAAAAACAAAAATTTGGAATTAAAAGTTTGAGAAAAATTTTTGTACAATTATTTTGCCCTTTGCCCTTGAGCCTGTGATCCTGCGAATTGACAAGGTAGCAGATGCCCACAAAATTTATTGTTTAATTGCCGTTCGTAAAGTAAGGTGGATATGATTTGAATTTCGATAGATTTTAATTAAGTTGTACAATTAATTCAAAACTTTGTTCACCTGTTTTTTCCAGACGATAAAAAAGGTCATCCAGTACATTTATCCTCGATTATGAATCAAAATGCAGATGCATTGGCACCTCTGAGGAGTAAAATTAAATGCCTAGTTTCCTGTTAAAATAGTCCCCGGTTCTCTACACTCACCATACGAAACACAGCAGCATTAAGCTGATATTTTTCGCTGGTGTTCTGCAAGAGCATGGCCCTTCCCTGGTCTAACCGATCCATTTGCACTACAAATATATAGCTGCAGCATGGCCCTACCATCAATATTGTCTCGTTACCACTTTATATCTTGGTACCTGCATTTGGCCGCATAACAACGATTTTATGTTAATTAAAAAAATACAGTCAAATTAAGCTTCCCGATTCTTAAATTGTTTAAAAGAACCGTGCTTATTCAAAGATTACAAGAAGAAGCTTACAAAAAGATCAAATTACAAATTTATTTGAACGCTATTTAATATTGATATATTCATTAATGTTTATTTTACATAAAAATAAAGAAAACGTTTAATGTATATGTACAACAGACAATCTTATCACTCTGAAAGTGATCACTTTTTGTAGAGGACTAATAATTATTTAAATATATATTAAATGCTATATGAAAAATTGACGCAGGTATGAAGAGTCTATAATACTATACCCACATGAATCGTTACAGCTTTATTACGTGGTAGAGCCATGCTGCAGTTATGCTAATTGTACAGTTGTAGCACGAATGGGTCGGCTCGACCGGGGAAGGACCACGCTCTCACGGAATATCAGCGTGAAATAGTAGCTTAATGCTGGTGTGTTTCGTATGGTGAGTGTAGAGAACCGGAGACCATTTTTACTGGAAAAGAGGCAATCCATCTTAGTCCTCAAGGCTGACAACGCATCTTCATTGTGATTCGTAATCAAGGATAGATGTAGATGCCTATGGGCCGCAGTATTCACTTACCATCAGTGGACTGTGTGCTCGTTCGTCACCCTTTTCCTTAAAAAAAAGATGCTATAAGGTTCTTGCACACAAAAAGATATATAGATCTTCATTCGGAATTTAGAGATCATTTGTCGTTAGGCGATGATCAACAGGCCTATATTTTTGGCAAGTTAGTTAAAAGTTTGTAGCAGTAGTGTTCGGTTTTATAAGAATACGTAAGAGACGTGACTGTGAATTTTTATATTTCACAGTCACGTCTCTTTTATATCCAGCCCCGAGATAAATACCTTCTTGTGAATCAATCTACGGGAAAGATCTATGTTCTGCACTGGTCTTTTAAAGTTTTTATAGACTGTAACGGTTAGTTCAAATATAACCGCTCTAGTGAACGACCAACTTAATGTTTTTCGCATGTTTAGTAAGCGTTTATAATATAAGTGTAGTTCAGCAAAAGCTGTCACTGAAATTAACCCCGCATACATTTTAAATTTGTAGTGCCTACCACATTGGCGATATTGGCGAGTTACTGGGTGAGCTATAGATTAGGTAAGAATTTTCATTTAAATTGCATTAGACTAACTGTTCGGCATTTAAGATAACCGTGGTGAAGAGATCTGCATGTCTGAAAAGATATTTCAAGGATATGTGAAACTTGCCAACAACTATTAGGGCATCAATAAGTATAAATCTCTTAACATTATAATAATTCAACAGTAGATATGGGCGGAAATTCTGTCATTTCTGACTGGTAATGTAATTATAAAACGAGCACGAAAGAATTTAAATTTTCACATGCTCGTAATTGAACCTAGATATATTTAAATTTTCTTAAGAATACAAGCCTATTTCTCTTCTCTTCTGATAATGTTTTCCTTCACTTCCGAGCATGTGATTGTTATATAAGTATATTTGGACATACTATGGTACGTAAGGCCGTCTTATAATACGGTGTGTATTGAAATTTTAATAATCGATGATAGTTATACATAAATATTAATAAAACGAGGAGAATTACAAAAAAAAAACAACGTAGGTCCATCTTCTAATTACGACGGGCACTGGCCGGTGGACGGGACAGCCGCAAGCGCTTGAACTTTACGATTTTTTTTTCATGTGATGGAAATAAAAACAAAGGCATAAAATGTATATTTAACTAAAAATAATAAGCCCTTTCATTTGATATCACAGACATCTGAATCCGTGCTTGATATATCGTTAGTAAAACTTTTGCGCAGTTTCAAGGAATCTAGGCAAGATACACGTTTGAGTAGGTATTATTACGATTCGCATTTCTGTCATCACGCATCACTTGCAAGTGGATACGATAATTTTATAAAATGATTTTATTTTTACTCAATAATTACATTTCAATATATTTACGGAGGTTCAAAAAATTTAAAAATCACTGCGACATCGCCTTAAGATTTAGATTATAATATTTTAAACTAATTAAGTTAAAGTTACAGCCCACACATACGCCCCACTGCTGCACACAGGTCTCCTCTCATTCCTGAGAGGGTTTTAAGACGGGGAAGTACCCGCCGCGCTGCTCCAATGCATGTTAGCGAGCTTCACATGTCTTCGAAATACTTTTTCCTTAGTTCTCAAACATGCAGGCTTCCTCAGGATGTTATCATTTACTGACGAGCACGTGGTAAATCACCACTTAAAATATTAGAGAGTCCTGGTAGCTCAGATGGTTAGCGCTCGCTGTAAATATCACAGTACGCGAGCAACCCGGGTTCGATTCAATGATAAATGCGATTTTAAACTAGTACTAGTACAATTCTAGCCTAGGAAATATTTTGCTAGGTGGTAGGACTCCTCCACTGCCTATTAATCCGTCTAGGTAGGTCTACCATCATACCTATCTCCGTCGTCAAATAGCAGTGCTTTCACTGCTGTATTCTGGTCTATATAAGGGAAAAGAAAGAGGGCTGTATATGAGAACGCATCTGTGGCCTACTTACTTTGAAGTGTGCTGAAGGTGTACATGCAATGCAGTAGCTACTTACCATCAGGTGGAACGTAATTCGTTTTTCACTTACGTAACTTAAGACGACAGTTTGAAAATGAACGTTTAAAATGGCCCCGGGCTACGCCGTGCTGATCCGAGTGAATACATAATTTCTATAAGAACTTAAAAAACGCCATCCTAGGGTCTAGAATTGCTAAGCGTCCGCGACAAATAAGACCGCTTAGAAATTGTCTAAATCTTAAAACATTTAAAAACAATATTTTTTAAGTAATCAAAATAATGCGCAAATAAATTACGAATATTGATAATATTTGAGTGATTTCCAAGCATATAGATTAAGTACGTTCGTTGTAATTCCAACTATACCTAGTAATTTTTAGAGGTGTTTTCGCAAATAATTATGATCGAGTCAAAATTATACAATCGTGTTTTCGAACGAGCAAATTCAAGACAAAGACATGAATTTATTTATATCAAAATTACTGTTTTAGTGTCATAGTCCTATAACGTAACCTAAATTTTATACGAGGTTGCAGTTATATTAGTAGTTAGTATAGTTGTAGCACGAATTGGTTGGCTCGACAGGGGAAGGACCACGCTCTCACAGAATATTAGCGTAAAATAGCAGCTTAACTCTGCTATGTTTCGTATGGTGAGTGTAGAGATCTAGAGACCCTTTATTACTGGAAACGAGGCATTCCATCTTAGTCTTCACGGGTGACAACGCATCTGCGTTTTTATTCTTAATTGAGGATAAATGTAGAGATGTTTATGGGCCACAGCAACCACTTACCATCAGGTGGACTGTGTGCTCGTTTGTCACCTTATCCTACATTTAAAAAAACTTCAGTTTTATAAAAAAAAAAACTCTTTTCACAAAGATGTTTTAAATATATCTTTGGATTTTCATCGATCTCTATTGTTTATTCATAAAGCAATTCCGTGCTAGATCACGCATCAAGTAAGATACAATACATAAATGTATTACGTAATGCTCGCTAATATTCTAGATTTTATACTTCCGAGAAGTATGCTTTATAAATTGAAACTGTATAACGTAATCCGATATGGTCTAGTGGCTAGGATACCTGGCTCTCACCCAGGAGGCTCGGGTTCGATTCCCGGTATCGGAAATATTTTTTTTTGTGTTATTTATAAAAATATACGTTTTATCATCTAAATCTAAAAGATAAGAGGCGGAACCATATTCGTGATAAAGTACCCTAAAGTTTATAATAATAAAGGTTTCTATTATATTTTCTAAAAACTAATTTAATTTTACTTTATTATATTTTATAGAGTCGTTAACGTGCAGTGACATTATCCAGATTTTAATTTGTAAATGTATTATAAAAATGTCATTTAAAAATGTTGTTCACGTTTTATAATAATCAAATTTTTGTTGCTCTTTTAAAAAAGTGCGTAGAATAATTTAATTTATAACAGCTTGCCTTGTGGATGTGGTGGCCCTAATATAATCCATCACCTTTGGTCACCACCACATTTTGTCCCATGGGTGTTGTGAGTGGCGACTGTAATAAATGTCAGAAAATCTTTTAACTCCTGATAGATGGCGTGATAATCGTTTGAGTAAAGTTTTAACTAGGTGGCTCTACCTTACACGCTACAGCTATATTATGGTTAAGTACGAATGGGTCAGTTCGACTGGGGTAAGACAACGCATCTGCACTTTGAATCTTAAAAGTGTAGATGTCTATGAGCCGCAGCATTCACTTACATCAGGTGAACAATATGCTTGCTGTATGTTGTCACCCTTATTTTATTAAAAAAAGTATACAAGGGTGACACTGAAAGTTTTTGAACTGGCCACTTGTAAACGATAATATAAAAAATTAAGTTCAAATTTTGAAAATGGAACCCTTTGCCAATATTATTGTGTATATTTTTATACTCATTTATCATTTGTTTACGATATTGCGGCAATTTGAAAATTGTCTGTGTCACGCCGAATTTAAAGCGAGAAAATTTTCGTACAATATTTTTTATGACTTTCGATGTCATTTAAGTCAACAAGAAAGTTACGATAGACTTCGGTTGGCACGATAAAGTTTCATCTCGTACCAATGTTTACAACTGGTTTAATGAGTTTAAACGCGGTCGCAGTAATCTCACCGATGATCTGTGTGAGGGACGGCCTTCTACGGCGACGACTGAAAAACAACATCAGTTTTGTGCGGCGTATGATAGAGACTGACAAAAGAGTGACTGATCAGATTCGTACAAGCTAAGGTATTGGTATGAGTAAAGTGCACAAAATTCTCCATGAACATTTAACGGTCAGGAAGTTTTGTTACCGGTAGATACCTCATAATTTGACAGAATCACAAAAAACTCCGTCGTGTTGATTGGTGTCGTGAAATGGTTCAAAGATTTAACGGAGGGGACTCAAATACGGTGTTCAATTACGGGTGACGAAAGCTGGATTTATTTATGTAAAACATAAAAGATTATTAATATTGATATGGTCACATATAAAATGTTGTTAGGTTAGCTAATTACGTAACAACTTAAAACAGAAGGATCCTTAAGGGGAAATATAATCTCAAATGACTTAGCGAGATCCTTCGTTATGCCAAAAATATTGCAGCATTAATTTTGAAATAAATATATGGTATAGTTGAGGATTAATGTTAAGGATTATGTTAGACGAAAACACGATTTCGTAAAATTTTCTCGATAGAAAAAAAATCCAAAACTACCTCCAAAATAAACAATAAACCGCTGTTATTCATAAAATACTGCAAATAAGATCATGAAACTTCGCATACTAACTGAACTAACTACAAAACAGTGCTTATGTTATTTACTTTTTTTAAATACCATTATTTTCACTGTAAAAAGAAATTACATAAACTATCACTTCGCTTCGGCCTTTGAAGTGAGAGGTTGTGTCGCTTACGATCAGAATATACATTACGCAACAGGACGACGTAAAATTAAAATGGGAAATAACCGTAATAAAAAATAAGAAGCGATTGGCTTGACGTTAAGAAACAGGCATAAATATGATAAACCTAATGAAATAAGTGTCTAACGACCTTTCTACTTACAGTATTAGTGATTACAAACATGTCGGTACATAGCATACGACGCGCGGGCAAGTGGGAACGAAATTAGGGTTAACCTCTCAAGACTTTGTACTATATGGATCTCACAAATTTTTGCGGGGATTTAGTAGAAGAACAGAGTTGCTGACTTGTCTTTTTACAAGTTATGTTTTTAAGGCATCTCATTTCTTGCTGTAGATACTCCTACTTGTTTTCCTTTCCGGTACCTTCTACTTCTTAAATACCAGCAACGTACCTCTACACCTATTATTCCATTATATTATACATACCTACACAAAACTGGACCGAAATTGTAAAATATTTTAGTTTTTCCTTGATTTATACACTAAACACATATTTTATTCTAAATTTGAAGCTTCTATGTCTGCTATAAGTGCCTCACAGTTTTGATAATCGGTCAGTCAGTCAGTGAGCGACAAAATTAAGAAACTTTGACTAATTATAATTCTAAAACTACAGGTTCAAATTGAATGAAATTTTAAATATGCCGTGTTTATATAATGCCTGCTATGTTATTGAATTCAGGCTTCTAGTTTTATCCACAAGGAAGTAATGTATATCGAAAAAGGCCCTAATTACTTCGAGAAGAGAATGGTACGGCCGTGAAATCTTCAGCGATAAACGTCAACATTTCAAAAAATACACTCTTCGCACGACCACTCGCGACGACGTGTACACTGTACAGTGTACACTCACGTGCTCACGTGTGTACCCGTTCGGATTGTTGTCTCGCTGACATTAACTTCGTGAACGCTCAGCATTTTCCGGCGAAGGGGCGTGACGCGCCGCGCATCACGCTTTATATAATTAATTAATTTGCTTCTTTGGCGTCGACTGAAAATTACTTAGGTTAGTTTAAGAACTTGGTTATTAAGGTTAATTAAAAACTTAAAATAGTTACAAAAATATATATTTAGGTATACATATATTAGTTTAAGAACTTAGTTATTAAGGTACGAGTAAAAGAAAAGGGTTACTACCGTGCAGCAACGTACCACAGTGTTAACGTGCAAGAGACGATGTCTCAGACATCTGGCACTGCGATCCGATCGTCAATCCATATATGTGCTGAGCGTAATGGTTCTGACAAATTCTCCTTATTCATGTCCAGGAAAGGAACTTTATGATTTTTCTAGATATGATTATCTATATTGTAATACGTGGTAGAACTTCATTGTAGCTATACTATGGTTGTAGCAAGAATGGGTTGGCTCAACCGGGGAAGGCGTGGTCCTTCCCCTTACAGGATACCAGCGTTAAATATCAACTTAATGCAGTTGCGTTTCGTATGGTGAGTGTAGAGAAACGGAGACCCTTTTTACTGGAAACGAGGCATACCATCATAGTCCTCAGGGTTGAAAACGCATTTGCATTTTGATTCCTAATTGGGGAGTAATATAGGGAGTAGGATAATATGGGGAATAATATACCTATGCCACAGCATCCACTTCCCGTGGACCGTGTGCTCGTTTGTCACCCCTATAGGTACTATAAAAAAAGTATTTCGACATTAATATATATCCATTAGTTAGAGAAAGGCGTAAGACGCTAAATCCGCCTTTGTACTTTATTGTTCAACAGGTTTAAATAGTTAAAAAACGAGCCGGAAAGAAACAAAGCAAGTTACTCAGCTGCTACTTATAAAAAATTTATAAGTATCCCCCCAATTGTGCTGAGGACGTGTGCTCCAGAGTTGGCACCGGTGTTAACGCGTCTTTTCCGGTACTCCTACTCTCTAGGCGTAGTTCTAAAATAATGGAAGACGGCTTTCGTCCATCCGATCCCTAAAAAAGGCGATCGCTCAAACCCGTCCAGCTACAGGCCTATCGCCATCACCTCTTTGCTCTTCAAAACAATGGCATCCATCGTAAACTGCCAGATTATGAGGTACCTTGAGAATCAGCAGCTGATTAGTGATCGCCAATATGGTTTACGTTTTGGTCGATCAGCTGGTGATCATCTGGTCTACCTGGCTCATAGATGGGTGGTGGCAGTAGAGTCCAAGGGCATTGGCCGTTAGTTTGGACATTGAGAAGGCCTTCAATCGGGTTTGGCACAAAGCGCTTCTTTCGAAGCTCCCTTCCTATGGGCTTCCCGAGAAGTTGTGCAATTGGATCACCAGTTTTCGTGCAGATCGGAGCATCAAGGTCATCCTAAACGGTGCAAGCTCCGATTACAAGCCTATTAATGCTGGTGTTCCACAAGGCTGCGTGCTATCACCTACGCTGTTTCTTCTCCATATGAATGATATGTTGCAAACCTGTAACATTCATTGCTATGCAGATGACAGCACTGGTGATGCTCTGTACACCGGCCGTGCCAAAACGTCTCCGAGTACCGGGACAAACTTGTGCCTGAAGTCGAGTCTTTGCTGAACAAAGTCTCGGATTGGGGGCGACTAAATCTAGTCCAGTTTAACCCTCATAAGACACGAGTTTGCGCTTTAGTCGCTAAAAATAACCCCTTTGTTTTGTCGTATCTCCTCAGTTTTAAGGCACATGGATACTGTTTGGATTTCCGCAAAGTAACGCCTGATTCTATCAATTATACTGTTCCCATCTCTGGGATGGGGCTCCCCAGTACCAGCTCCTTCCACTTGACCGCATCCAGCGTAGAGCGGCTCGAATCGTCGACGACCGAGTGCTTTCCGATCGGCTTGATTAACTGGTGTTGCGAAGAAATGTTGCATCTCTTTGCGTATTTTATCGCATCTATCACTGGGAGTGCTCTGAGGAAATGTTAGGATTAATCCCAACTGCAATGTCTACGCGGCAAACCTCCCGATACCATCCACACCATGAATGCTTAGCGGTTCACAACTGTACGTGTCACTAAGAGTTTTCTTCCGCGTCCACACCTCTCTGTAGAATAATTTACTACCGGCGATTTTTCCGGACCGATACGACCTGGGGACCTTCAAGAAAAGAGCTTACTCCTTTCTAAAATGCCGGCAACGCACCTGTAATTCTCCTGGTGTTGCGGTTGATCATGGGCTGCGGTAGTCACGTAACATCAGGTGAACAGTATGCTCGTTTGCCCCGTCTTCTATAATAAAATATTATAATACCTTACAATAAATAAACTCCACAATAAATTATATAAACTATTTCAGGAACAAGTTCAGTAGATATCACCTCATAACGAATAACATCAGCATACAGATAATTTTGATCTGCTTTGCGATTGTGCAACTCTGGTCGGAATCGTTTGCCGATGAGAATCACTCAGCAAATGCATTTTGATAACCTAAAATAAAACACCAACAAAAAAGAAAACCACTTATAGATAGTAATTAATTTTATAATAACACTAGCTTGCCAGGCAGACGTTGTTCTGCCCTTTTCGACGACCCATTGTCATGTCCTATTAAAAATTCTTAAATTAGCAAAAAAAAATCGTGGGTCACTCATAGGCAAAAAACTATCCTGTCTCTCTAGTTGGACCAAACTGCACACTGTGTGCAAATTTGATTAAAATTGGTTAAGTAGTTTAGGAAACAAACAAACAAACAGACAAACAACGTGACACGTAATTTATATATATTAAGATATACTACTCGTATATGATGAAATTATAAATAACATTAAAAAACTTTTAACTAACGTTGACGATACTAGATAATCCAGAACACTTCGAGAGACTTTATTGAAACTAAAATAATCCCATATTTCTACGATTATATATGCATATGTTCAAAATTATATTAATTTGAAAAATCAAAAAACGCACTCCTAGATAATAAGAAGGATGAATTTATTAATAAAATTAAATAAATTATTTACGTCAAAACACTGTAATTTTGTTAAAATACAGGCCAACCAACGAGAACAAAAAAAAAGATATCTAGTTCACAAAAACACCCTCCATTAATTAATTAATGTGGTTTTAATTAATCATTTTGACGTTGAAACAGATAAGAACGACAGCATATTCATCAGCGTGTTCCAATACGAAGCGTAATTCAGATATTTTTAAAGATTTCCATTATTTTTTTACAAATATCAGAATCAAGTGATACGCAGCAAATGAAATATGACTTCTTCTAATTTATTGATAGCCATTGTTTGAGGTTTTGAAAATCCGGTTGTGGACAGATATCGTGAGTGCTACCGAACTGTTACTTCTCGCGAAACATAAAGAGATATATTCAATTTTTTATAATAAATTTTACTATTGGGAAAGATTTTCTTTTTATTACTTCAAATATTTAAATATTAAAATTTTGTACGTGGTAGAGCCATGCTGCAGCTATATTAATTGTATAGTTGTAGCACGAATGGGTCGGCTCGACCGGGGAAGGACCACGCTCTCACAGAATACCAGCGTCAAATAGCAGCTTAATGCTGCTGTGTTTCGTATGGTGAGTGTAGAGAACCGGAGACCCTTTTTACTGGAAAAGAGGCATTCCATCTTAGTCCTCAAGGCTGACAATGAAGATGCATATGTCTATGGGCCACAGCAACCACTTACCGCACGATATATATATATATATATATATATATAAATATATATATATATATATATATATATATATATATATATATATATATATATATATATATATATATATATATATATATATATATATATATATATATATATATATATATATCGTTACTATCACACAATATTTCACTGCTAACCACAGACCTCCCCCATAAATGCAGTAGTTGTCACGCCTGAAAAGTGGGTTGGCAGCCGCAGTTTCTTATTAGAAAGATGGTTCTTCCCATTTTTAACGTTTGTTTCCCTCTGTCGTCTCTTGAGATACCCACGGTAACACATCAAATACTTAAATTAATGAAAAATTGTTATCGCGCTTTTTAAAATACTCCACTCCAAATTCTCTTAACAATAATAATGTTCTCCTGGCCAATTTCAGCCAAGGCGGCCAATGTTAACCTAGTTGTTAGCTAACCTTTTTGCGCAGGATTATAGCGCACCAATTTGTGTGCAAGGACAGGTGAACTTTCATTATCCAAAATGATTGTGTGTGGGAGATACTTTCTCTAATGTCTATGAGCACCGCATCCGTTTACCATCAAGTGCTTGTTTTTCGCTCATTTTTATACAGAATAGAGATTTTTCTATTAAATAAAAACCGGCCAAGAGCGTGTCGGGCCACGCTCAGTGTAGGGTTCCGTAGTTTCCCGTCCGTCACAATAAGTGTTCCACTTATGAGTTTAAAGGTGGGTATCCATTATGTTCGCGCTCCAGCAGCGTTTTGCGCTCCTGCAACTGCTCCCGGTAGTGGGTACTGTTGTTTCCATCCAAGTTCAAAATGATTTTCCTAGAAAGTCCTTATAAAGTTCTACTTTTCAGATTTTTTTCATATTTTCTAAACTTATGGGTCAAAAGTTAGGGGGGGGGGGACACATTGTTTTTTACTTTTGGAGCGATTATTTCCGAAATTATTGACAAATACCTTTCCAACAATATATCACACGTTAGGGTTGAAATTAAAAAAAAATCACTTCCCACTTTACATATAGGAGGGCTACCCTAACAAAACATTTTTTTCCAATTTTTATTTTACCACTTTGTCGGCGTGATTGATACACATATTGGTACCAAATTTCAGCTTTCTAGTGCTAACGGTCACAGAGATTAAGCGAGGACGGACAGACGGACAGACAGACATGGCGAAACTATAAGGGTTACTAGTTGACTACGGAACCCTAAAAATTATGATCACGTGTTAAGCATTCGCGCGTATCGCTGATGGGTTCTCTTACACAGCCATTAAACGAGTTGTAATTATATACTTACACACGCAAAAATAAGTGCAAACAGGTCACCGACTAGCTTAAAATAAACGGTGCTACGTCATTTAGTTCAGTTAACGCGACAGTTGAAATTGAACCGAAACAAATCAATTTACGTACACGCGGTAAAGGTAAATTTAACTTTATGAAGCAGCAGCAAATTTAACTTTATAAAATTATGGATAACTATTTCCAATATTCAGTGTGTAATATTACCTTTTAAAGTAAGCAGAACAATTAGACTTTTAATAAATAGTAAAAACGAACTTTAAAGAACTAAACTAAAAGAATAAAATAATTTCACAAATTATGACATTATTACATGCCTTCACAAGTCCACTGCTGAACACAAGCCTCCCAAGGAGTACCACAGAGTACGCTCTTGGCCCACCTTAATCCATCGAATTCCTGCATATCTTACCAGATCTCACTCCATGCAGTGGGGGGCCGCCTCACGCTTCTAGCGGTACGAGGCTGCCACTCGAGAACCTTTCTTCCCCATCGGTTGTCGGTTCTCCGGGTCGGCCGGCATATGGCCACTTGAGCTTACTAATCCGATGGGCTATGTCGGTTACTCTGATTCTACTACGGATGTCCTCATTTATAAGTCAAAGTAGTAGCTAGTAGCAAAGTAAGTAGCCTAGCTATGTAATTAAAAATAATTATTAAAATGGGTCCATAATTGACGAAGATACTGTAACTGTAATTGAGTAACATACATACAAAAAGATACATACACTCGAATTGAGATCTTCCTCCATTCTTGAAATCGACTAAAATCATATGAAATATTAAATATATGTACCTATTACAGTTTAACCAAAATATTTCATATTTACTGCTGAATTTCGTTAAGTGAAACAAAAATCGCGGGCTAAGCTAAAAACAACACGTATGATTAAATGAAGCAGGCGTAGATGATTCTTAATTATTAAAATACTTTATATTTACTAAAAATTATTTTCAATAAATATTTCATTTGTTTTCGTTGTTTTATGTGACCGAGACATCACATAAAAATATTAAATAATTGATACCGAAGTAAATAAAAACCATTAACTTACCAATTACCTACGATATACGATGGCGATAAGCGATAAACGAAGCTTAGATCGGCCCCCTATAGATGGAGTGACAAACTGGAATGATATGCACCTGCACATCTTTCCAGTTTGCTAGTCGATAAATGTAGGTGACTCAGGACTGCGTCTTGATATTTATTGAGGGACACTGTTTATTAGTTGATTTGGGAAGGGATCTTATGATAATGCAGTGACTAATTTGTAACAATGTTTGAAATTATATGAATCTTTTTTATTAAAATAACGATAAGTTTACTTATAGTCAAAATCATTGTAAATTAAGTGTATACAGGCACGGTAATTTTATCTATATATTACCGTGATACAGGGTTATTTTTCATAAACATGCACATATTCGTAAGGGTCGATTGGTTGCCCATAAATCACATTCAACTTGGGATAATTTCAAACAAAAGTATTTCATTATTTATATATTTGAGCTTAAGTTTAAAATGTGGCTACTCTTTGAAAAATAACCCTGTGAAGATCGCTGTAACACATTGGAACAAACAACAAAAGGTGCGTTGTCACCTCTCTGAACAAAAAAGAAATATTATGGTCAGTAATTAAAAGTAAATTAGTAGGTCCCTATATTATAATAAAAATTCATAGTGTAGAAATACTACAGTAAAGCCATAAAGGGAAGTAGAATGTAGAGCCAACAAGTCTCTTTTTCGCGGCCTCACAGATTGTTTTTCTGCCTTCAAATGTCATTTTTATTTATTTTCGGCGGATACACATCATATTGCGTAATCTCGTTTTACTGTATTGAGTAAGATTTAATAGTACATTTTGCAACGTCTCTCGCATCCGATATGGTCTAGTGGCTAGAATACCTGGCTCTCACCCAGGAGGCTCGGGTTCGATTCCCGGTATCGGAAAAAAAACTTTTGTCATTAAACACGATTTGTATTTTCTAAATTTTCCCATTAATAAATATTCAAAAAAGAAACTAAATTTTTTTATAACGATACATAATTTGTACTAATACAGTATATATAAGCATTATTACGTTTTATTTTAATATTATCTGTTTATTCGCGTTCGCTTTTATACACATATGTAAATGTATTTAGCCAGGTAGATAGACTACAAAAAGTCTTTCTGAGTCAATACATAAAATATTACAATAAATAAAAATAAAAGAAAAATAACTATATATTGTGAATTTATCTATCATTTAAATAATACTTAGTATTTTAAAAATATATTGTCATTTAGTAGAGTCATTTATTTAGTAACATAAATTAATGTTTATGAACTACGTCGATTTTTTTGTTTTTAAATTTAATGTAACTTATTCAATAAAATAAAATAAACACATTTGACATCACTTAACCATTAATTTTATGTATTCTTAATCAAATATTAAACTTTATAAAAGTGGGTCTGAGAAAATCCAAATAATTACTGGCTAGTATTATTCGTCACAGTCGAGTCGGTTTTCATGGTCGGTCGCCCATCACTGGCGTCTGACCAGGAAGCCGGCTTACCCTACATTTGCCGCCAGTGTCGGGGCTCTTACCCTTGTCGGCAAATAACTCCAGCTATTCAAAATCTACATCGAATAAAGTTTATAGTATATCTCTCTAATCAATCAAGTTTAAAAGTATGTTATTAAGTGACATATTTTAAATAACTTATTAAAAATGTATATTTTATAATGCTTATAATATTTTCAGAAATGACGTTAGAACTGTAATTTTTCATCCGTTCTGGCGGTATAAAGTATCGCACTCGCATAGGTGACAGGATCAGACGTAGACAGAGGAATCTTTGTCTACGGGATCAGAAGCAGAGAGATCAGTCGGTGATTCTACGAGTCTACCTGTCGTTACTGTGCCCGTTGCGCTATTCTACTAGTGTGCGCAAGGAAGATCGTGTTGCTGAGAGACTGCCCTGTGTGTTACATTAGTAGTGTTGCTGTTTGCTTGCATACTTTGGTGTTATCATGTAATTATGTCCTTCACGTTACACCAGTGTGTGGTTGTGGCGGGGACATATTACGTTTGATTGAACTGTATAATTTGCTCTATACTGAACGTGTAGTGCAGTACGCTGTCTTTAATTACAGAAATAAATTTCATTTAAATTTAACAATGAACTTAACTAAAATAATAATTAAAATTATAATATTTACGATTAAAAATTGACAACGCTGTCTTAATTCTGATAATGATTAGTTGCGTGCGTTGAACAGGCGCTCCCACACTTTTATTATTTTTATTAATTTACCTCCAGAATAATTTCTTAAAGTAAATAAAGTTGGTTATCGAGTAATATTCTTATATTTTAAATGATTTTAAGATTAATTTCTAACAATATTTCCTTTCGCTGATTCATTTATACCTGCAACAAAAAAAAAGTTTTACAAACATCTATTATATCTATACATAGATATAAAATTGAAGTGTTTGTTTGTAATATTGAACTGACAAGCTTAAATTGTGCTGAGGGAATTTGCAAGCCATTGAGACATGAATAACCATTTTTTGTCTGAAGTCCGGGCTAATCTTCGGCATGGCTGAACAGGCTATAATTTATACGTGGTAGAGCCACGCTGCAGGTATATTATTTTTATAGTTGTTGGGTCGGCTTGACCGGAGCAGGGCCACGCTCTCACAGAATACCAGCGTAAAAGAGCAACTTGCTGCTGTTTTTCGTATGGTTAGTGTAGAGAACCGGAGATCCTTTTTACTGGAAACGAGGCATTCCATCTTTGTCCTCACGGGTGACAGCGCATCTGCATTTTGTCTCGATGCAGAGGATAGTTTTTTAATTTTTAATTTCCGACGTTTCGGGTGCTTTTCAGCAGCCATGATCACGGGAGACTAAGGTGACTGAGGTCCCTATGTCGGTGTTAACCCAGATTACATTCAGTTTTTTAAATATTATTTATGGTCCGATCTACGCTGAATCTCATCTTTCACAGTTACAGTTAGTCAATCTATGTTACAGAGATCACGAGGGATCTGTGGACAGCAAACACCTGGCCATCAAGTTTCAGCACTTCAAGCAGGTTCTGCGCGATAACAAGCTTCGGGTCCCGCGCATACGCACAGTGACCGAGTGAAGCCAGCCACAGTCGAGCGTGTGCCTGCTGTATTACCATACGTCAGAGGTGTCACAGACAAGATTGGCTACATCATGACGCGAGCTTCTATTAGAACATTCTACAAGCCACCAAAGAAGATTAGTCAGTTCTTACCATCCGTCAAGTGTCCTATTCCTAATTTCCTAATTTCATTAGATAAGGAGGCTGGGTACTACCACCTGCTTGAGAACCTGTAATTAATAAAATTAAAACTAAACTCAAGCATACCACTGCAAGGCTTCAAGATTCAAGTCACAGTAAGTTCATTCTGCGTAGATCGGATCATAAATAATACTTAAAAAGCTGAAGGTGTTCCGGGTTAACATTGACATCGGGACGTCAGTCACCTCAGTCCACCATTACCTATGGTGCTGGAAAGCACCGGAAACGTCTGGAATTAAAAATCATATACAATAAATGCGATAAAGTCCATACAAGTAGTTTTAATCAATGGGTGGTATTCGAAAAACATATAAGAAATCATTATGTAAAACTGATATAGCTTCCATCAACTCTAGGCACAGGCAAAATGTAGTGTTAATAATGTCCTCCAGATCGAATTTCTGACACAGTAGCGGGATAAGGCTAAATTGACGGTTTTCACATATTCTCGGAATGTTTTATATTTCAAACATTCGAGTTTCTTTCGTATAATTCGATGTTTCCCTTCACCGCAGTGCACATACTAAACTACCATTGTGTGGTTTTGCGCAAATGTTGACGCCGACAGCTATTTGAATCCAAGAGCCGCATCGAAAAATTAAATGCAACTGACAGCGAAACCACTTTACAGAACGAAAGCTATACGCATTATCGATAGTGGTGGGTCGTTGATGATTTTTGGTTCAACTAAACGCAAGTTTGTAGTGGTGAATCCACTATCCCGTATCGTCCCGTAGATGTCATAAGTAGCGCCAGATTAAAATAAACTAGTAGATGGACTGCAGCGTCCTCCTAAGAACGACTAAAAAATAGAAGTTGCCAACTCGCTTACCAAGCGTGGCAACTGTGGCAAGTGGTCTCCCAATGAGGCAAGCTATGGGGGAGGTCATTACTCAGCAATGGACTTTTATAAGCTGTGACGGTAATGGATAACAAAACATTGACGAACTTAAAACCTGGATAGCTTCTTTATTGACCATTGATAACCGCTGTGAATTTTCATTTCATTTCCAGTTCAAAATTCTACGACACTAGTTAATTTTGATCTTTGTAATATGAATTGTATGCCTTACGCAACCTACTCTGGTCATGTTTAATCAAAAAATATGGTTTTAGATGGAAAATTGTGACAGAAGTCGTAGGCGGGTATCGCCTACACAATGTATATATTCCATTAGTTGCCTTTTACGAAATTAAAGGCATAACGCATTTATGAGTCTGCAAATAAACGTGAGACCAATAAATCCAGACCAACAATTGGTACGTATAAAAATGTTTTAAGATTGTATGAAGAAAAGACAGAGATTGAAAATCGTTTACCAATTTCATACATTACATAAATAGAAACTTTTTATTTAATATATATAATAAATAAAAAATAATTGAAAAAAAAGGAACTGTAGTAACTCAGATAGTTAACGCCCGCTGTAAATTGCACAGTATGCGAACAACCCGGGTTCGATCTCCGCCGGCACCAATAAAATTGTAAATTGTAATTTTAAGTGCTGCTTTACCACGTGTTGAGTGGTGATAGAAAGTATCGTGAGAAAACTTGCATGTCTGAGAAATAAGAAAAGAAAATATTTCGAAGACATGTTAATTTCGTCAACACGTATTGGGGCAGCGCGGCGGACACTTCCTTGCCCTGAAACTGAAACCCTCTCAGAAATGAGAGGACGGCTGTGTCGAGCAGGTGGCCGTATACTAGGCTATAGGTAACTTTAATTAGCTGAATTATGTTTAATTTACCACTGGTTCGAAAAGCACCTCGCAACCAGCAAGAATTTTTCTTCGAAAACAGTTTTCAATCATAAATTGTGTTACAAAATTTACAACACAAAACAAAAAAGATGTAGCTTGTTAGCGATTACATCATTTCCATGAATGGGTATAAATTTTATGATACCAGTTCAAATATCAAATCTTATTATGAGTTTTCAAGTACCAAATCGAATGGAAGTCTTTTATAGCGTTGAGGTTTTTTGTTTTTAAGTGTATTTAATTACATATTATAAACACAGTCACAGTCACTAGTTATTCCATATTTATGGAATAGACACGTCCGCGTATTTACTTGTAATTTATTACTGAGAAGTGATATATTTATGTTAAAATAATTGATCAATTTATTACATAAAAATACAATTCTTATTGCATATTTTTATAAGAAACACTTTAAATGTATTCATTATGATTACCACACTAGGTACGACATTCGCCTGTAGCCAGTTGCCACTTAGCCTTTGGACGAGTAAGTGCCTCTGTGTTTGCGGGAGCTCGTATATTACGGATTTAGCACGAATGGGTTGGCTCGTTTAGGGAAAGGCCACGCTAACACAGAATACCAGTGTGAAATAGCAAATTAATATTACTAATGTGTTTTGTATGGTAAGTATAGACAACGGGAGATCCTTAACCTTAGTAAGAGGGTAATATTTTACTATTTGCGAGCGTGTTTCTACAGCTTAGCGATTGTTTGTGGCTGTATACTAAGAACCTGAACTAGACGAGACAGCATGGCCAACTACGAGTATATATGAAAGTTGGTGCAAGTGCAGATGATTTGAGATTAATTAAGAATAAGGGTGGCAAATGAGCATCCACCCTACCTGATGGTTAGTGGACTCTGTGGCCTATAGACACCTACATCTACGTAGGCGGTCCCATAATGAATTGGCCTAACTATGAACCAATGAAGGAAATGAAACGAAACCAATTTTATTTTTCAATATAATCACCATGAATACTAACACACTTCTGACATCTGTGAATCAACATCTCTAAACCTTTATAAAAATAATCACATTTTTTATCCTCAAAATGACTGAAGACGGCCGCCTGCAACTCTTCATCGCTTGAAAATTTTCTTCCTCTTAAGTCCCGCTTTAAATTTGGAAATAAATAATAGTCGGACGGGGCCATGTCTGGACTGTAAGGTGGATGTTGAACTTCTGTGAACCCGCATTGACGAACTGCATCTTTCGAAACACCAGCGGTATGAACAGGGGCGTTGTCATGGAGCAACAGGACACCTTTAGACAGCTTGCCTCTTCGTTTTTCCTTTATCTTGTCTTGTAATTTATATATTAAAGAAGCATAATATTCGCCGTTCACGACTGTATTACGTTCTTTAAAATCCACCATCAAAATGCCTTGAAAATCCCAAAATATTGTGCACATCAGTTTTTTAGTCGATTGTTGCACCTTTGCCTTTCTAGGGGGCTTTTCACCCTTATAACGCCATTCCATTGACTCGCGCCTGCTTTGTGGATCATAATACAAGATCATAGTTTCATCACCAGTCACTAGCCGCTCGATCACAGTCTTTGGATTTTCGCCACAAAGATCCAAAAACTCAGAAGCGCAGCGCACTCTTTCCTGTCTCTGTACCGCTGAAAGAAGTTTCGGTACCCATCTTGCACTCACTTTTTTCATGTGAAGATGTTCATGGATCGCGCGATGAACGGTACTCTTAGAGAGCCCAAGCCTTGCTGCAATTTCTCCAATCTTCAAACGGCGGTCACTTAGAACCTCCTCTTCGATAAGAGCAATCGTTTCGGGAGTGAGCACTTCCACAGGTCGACCGTCGTGGCCAAAGTCTTCGACGGTTTCTCTCCCGAGGCGAAACTCTTTCACCCAATTTTTCACTGTGCCATAGGAGGAGGCAGACTCCTTATACACGTCATCCAATCGTTCTTTTATTTGGGCAGGGGATAAACCTTCTTTAAACAGAAACTTTATGACACTTCGATACTCAGTTTTCGACATTTTGAAAAAATACGCGACTCTCGTTATTCAAATGCCTGTTAAACTAAGACTAAGCATTTCATGTCGATGCATGTTTCTTATATTAAGTGCACGATAAACGTACTATTTTATGCAACACAACATGTAGCGACATGTCGCGTTGAACTATATGAGGCCAGTTCATTATGGGACCGCCTGGTACATCTACTCATCAAATAAGAATCTTATTTGTATACTTATATACTTTGGTGATGAAATAGGGCTGTATAATATATGAGAACAAATTGAGTATTGTAATACTATTAATACTGTAGAATTTCAGTGCTGCAGCATTCTGCTGAAAAAGTGACCAGACCTGGCGTAATACAATGTACGCGTCTATTATAATGTTCCTCACACTGAATTTCTATCACGACGGTCAGTCTCAGTGGAGACTAGACATCTGCGCAGGACGGGATCATAGTGCCCGAGTGTATGCGCAAACACAGGTGCACTGTCGCTTTGCATTTTATCATACTTCAGTCGTGGGACGGCCACACGATGGGACCGGAGATAGATCGCGTGCAGGACCAACGACTTTACGTGCTAGGCATAGGGTTGAAATATAGCCAACTTCCTGACTGCGAACAGCCTTTGAGAATTTCTTGACAGAAAAACTAGATCAACGAGGCAGTCAAAAGTTAGTTCGCATCTGGTATATCATAAACCTCAACACTCACAATTCATTTATTAATAAAAAGTGAATTTTAAATTAATTTAATGATCAAGTGGCGCCTGCATTTTATTTCCTTAATAAATTAAAAAGAGTGACGTAAATGACCTTACATATCTGCAATCTTATTTATAATCCAGATCTCGCTTCCACGTGCTGATTTTTAAGTATGTAATTAATGAATTTTAATTTAACGTTTTAATCGACTGTTTACTCTGCAGCATACTTTGCGTGTGGTAGTGGAATAAAATAATTCCATCCATTGTACATGGAGAAACACTATGACCCGGAATCAAGAACAATAATACTTAATTTATACAAATACATAAATTCTCCTGTCACCCGCACTTCCATTTAGCACGAACTTGAGTCCTGACGCACCTCTCGCGCACTTCCACATCTATATATCCACGTAGACATGCTCGAGGGTCGTTATTCTATTTAACTAATCTAATTTGGCCCTTATTCAATATATCGCAAATTTGTTGATTAGATTCGACTTGGAACTTTCCTTGCCGGGTTTGCCATACACATCTGCCACATTCATTCTGTTGACGTATCTACCTCACTACAATAATACTCTTATGCCACTACAGGGCTGTAATGGTAGGTTCTCAACCTACTGTTACGGCGTATCATAAGTTCACTTCTGAATATGGGCCTCCCTTATAGGTTGTCTCATGTGGAGGATAATTATTTGGTTAGCAAACGCAATTTTTTTTTCACTGTAATTAGGAAGACACTGATGCTAATCTCCTGTTTAAGTTTCCTTCTGACGCAAGAACGAACTCACAGGCCTCTCCAATTATACTGCCAATACACGGTCATACAAATAACTTCACGGCCACGAAATAACATATCTAAATCTATAGTATTCGTTTGTAATTGTAAAATATAACCACACAAAATGTAGGCCAAATTATTCCCAAAGAAATGAAATATGTTAAAAAATTAGGCAACATGTTGCAAGCCTCGACATTAAAACTGTACTCAACTGTCAGGCAATATTTTTTTTAATTGTTTGAACTATAATTCGTAATGGTATTAAAGTAACTGAATATGATTTCGCGTTCTACCAAGCGTAAAAAAGTATGTTAATTAAAAAATTACCTAATTAACAAGGTTTAACGACATCATTAACTTCTAAAGAGACGCGCTGGTCTCAGAGTATGGAGAGCAACCTGGATTCATTAAAGTTTTGGCGGGATTTTGAGCGTCGATGTGTTGCTGCTTGTGTACTTTTGTCTAAATAATGGTTAAGTGGATTTTGATACGTAAATGTGGTGTGAAATTGTGTACTAATGTCTGCACATGTGAACTATTAGAAACGATAAAAAATGCTCCGATAATGACGTGAACCTCAAGTTAATGTGTCTGATTACTAGCAAGGGTAGCAAGATGACTTCAAAATCTCCCGAAAACATAACAGAATATAATGAGGAAGGTGTTCAACTTAACACTGGCAAAAGTACAACAAGTCCATTACTCGAAAAAGAAAAAAGAACCTGGGTGCGCCCCCGATTCCCATTACTACCAATGAAAATATTAATTACAAATTGAAACGTTGAAGGAAAACTTCTTAAAGAAAGCTTGAGGATTAAGAACTTTCGAGGACACGTGGAGTCCGTCCATATGAACTGGAACACTGCGGCGGACTGATCACCCCATAACCCTCTCAGAAATAGGAGGAAGCCAGTGCTCAGTAGTAAGACATAAATGCTGTAACTTTACATTTTTATTTTCTTTATAAAATATTTTTTGTATAGGGGTGACAAACGAGCACACAAGTCAACTTAAGGTAGGATACCCTAGCCCATAGACATCTACGTTTATCCTCGATTAAGAACCAAAATACAGATGCGTTGTCACCCCTGAGGACTAAGATGGAATGTAAAAAGGGTCTTCGGTTCACTACACTTACCCTACGAACAACATCAGCATTAAGTTGTTATTTCACGCTGATACTATATGAGAGCGAAGTCCTTCTCCGATCGAGCCGAACCATTATACATATTACCACTTCTCTAGGGTTTATAGCTTGGCTAATCAGCGTAATCCAACAATGTTGTGTTGCAATGTAAAAGGTTCCATACCGAGTATAATTATTCAGGCTGAGGCATGACACTCAAATGTCGACATTCCTTATTAATTCTTACAATTGTTCTCCTCCCCCTTCTCTCCTCTCTTCGTCGAGACAATACTTCAGTAATTTTTTGTATGAATTTACAAGACCCCCTTGGTCATGATCTGCAGCAAACATTAACTAACAGGTGAACTGTTAGCTCGTTTGTCACGTTTCCAGTAAAATGGGTCTCCGGTTCTCTATACTAACCAAACAAAACACAACAGCGTTGAGCTGCTATTTTACGCTGGTATTCTGTGAGAGCGTGGATCTTCCCCAGTCGAACCGACCCATTTGTACTTGGTCAATAAACCTCCGTCTAAGGCGTCCCTAGTTGACTCTGCGAGTCACTTCTGCAACATAATGTTATAAAAATGACTTTTGACTTTCACATTTAAGTAACCATCACGCAGCACAATTATGTAACTCACTGTATCGGCAGTGATGTCTCGATTTCCACCCGGAACAAGTATTTGCATAGCATGTAATTAATTGTTTCGAGTGTTGAGTTTGTTTCTATGTGCAATTATATTCGTTAAACACCTTCGCGGCGTAAATTAAATTTCCACTGTAACCTCATATGTCGTCACCTGATGGTACGTGAATTCTGTGCCCCATAGACCAGATAGAATGCCTCGTTTCCAGTAAAAATTGTCTAGTTCAAAATTCCATGCGCATGATCGCGAAGAAGTTTTTGGCCAAAAACCAAAAGGGTTTTTTGTGCGTTCATGGACTTGGAAAAGGCCTATGACAGAGTGGATAGGGATGTGCTGTGGCAAACACTGAACTCATTTGAGTTGAGCGCTGGCTTGATACAGGCGTCGGAGTCTCTTTATGGGGACTCTAGTGCTTGTGTTAGGATCAACGGGGTCTACTCGGACTGATTTGACATCCATAAAGGTGTCAGACAGGGCTGTGTGGCTTCCCCGTGGCTGTTCAACCTATTTATGGACAGTTGTTTGCAAAATTTGAAAGTTGAAGAATGCGGATTAAGAATGGGTGAGTTAACCGTCAAATGCCTTTTGTACGCCGATGATCAAGTTATTCTTGCGTCGTCGGCGGCCGAGTTGCAAATGATGGTTACATTAATGAACAGATCATTTAAAGAAAGGGGTATGAAAGTGAACGCAAGTAAGACGAAGGTTAGGAAGGATTTTAAGAGAAAAAAGTAAAACGATTTGTGAAATAAGAATAGAAGGGGAGCTGATCGAGCAAGTAGATGAGTTTGTATATTTGGGTTGCTTATTTAGCAGGGATGGGAGATATGATAAGGATATAGAACGACGAGTGAATGCGGGAAATAGAGTAAATGGGGCTCTGCACTCTATTGTGAAGAGTCAAAATGTGTCGAAAAAGGCACGTATGGCAATTCACATTGCTGTGTTGGTCCCTACTTTAACGTATGGTAGTGAAAGTTGGGTGTAGCAGAAGAAGCACGAGAGTAAAATGAACGCAGTAGAAATGCGGTCGTTAAGAAGTATGTTAGGGCTGAATCTGAATGACAGGGTGAGAAATTGTGTGATAAGAGAAGAGTGTGGTTTGCAAGATGATGTTGTGACCAGGATTAAGAAAGGAATGCTTCGGTGGTTTGGTCACGTTTTTTTTTTTATAGGTTTCGGTGACAAACGAGCACACAGTCCACCTAATGGTAAGTGGTTGCTGTGGCCCATAGACATCTACATCTATCCTCGATTACGAATCAAAATGCAGATGTGTTGTCACCCGTGAGGACTAAGATGGAATGCCTCGTTTCCAGTAAAAAAAAGTAAGGAGATATGGTGAGTGTAGAGAAAGTTTCCGGTTCTCTACACTCACCATATCTCCATGGAAACAATCAAAGACGAAAGAGTGACAAAGAAAATTTATGTTGCAGAAGTGAAAGGCAGTGTCGGAAAGGGACGTCCTAGGCGAAAATTTATCGACCAAATTGGCGATTTATTGAAAACGGGTCAAATTAGGAGTACTTTTAACCGACGAGCATGTATGCGTAGGTATAAGGATGTGAAGGAGGCGAGAGAGGTGTGTTAGGATCGTGCCAAATGGAAGTCTGTAGTCTCTGCCTACCCTTCTGGGTGACAGGCATAGGCATATTCTCGTATTATTAATAATTCAGCACTAAATCTTGACTAAATAAACTTCAGGAAATTGAGGATCTCTCGAGAAGAATTAAGAATTCGTATTTCTTGGAATTTAATAAAAACGCATCTGGAACCTCCTTTTTCGTTTGGAGTTGGTTACAGATGCTTATGTGCTGCGTTAGCCACTTAATATCAGGTAGACCGTCAACTCAATTGTCATTTTTATACTTGATTTTACATAACACCCTATTGATAGTTTTTTTATTAAGTCACAAAAAATAATTAATTGTGATTGCAAGACCAAATCACATCCACACCTTTAGTTTTTTTTTTATTAAAATACGAGACAAAAACTGACATATAAATTTATACAAATGAAGGACGAGATGACTCATTCGTCGCCCAAGATTAACAAAACGTACAACAAATAGAATCAAGCGTGCAGTTACCGTGTCAGTGCTACCTCTCACCGACAGATTAAAATTAAAACTGACGTAACCATAGGTTAGAGACAACTCGACTAACCTACCGTGGGTTGCCTTGAACCGAGTATTTTTAAACACAAACCTTGCTTGATTGGAGGACAAGGGTACAGATTATGTGATCTAAGGGCCAATTGTCTCAACGACATAGTTAATGTTCATGATAATATTATAAAAATTTGTTTTGCACGTTAGAATATCAGCCGCTTATTTTTTCATAACAGACTATCAAAAGTTCACTGTTGAATTTTATTTTAGTTAATAGTTCTACAATATACAACTTTCAGCCTAGAATCCTGTCTAAGGCGTGAATAACTCCGATTCTGTATTGATATGTTTCAAAATCGATTATGATTGTTATCAATTTGCCTCCACACAACACACAAGCACACAGTCTACCAGATGGTAAGTGGATGCTGTGTCCCAAGGATATGAACATCTGTCCTCGATTAAGAATGAAGATGCATTGTCATCCCTGAGTACTAAGATTGAATGACCCGTTTCCAGTAAAAGGGGTGTCCGGTTTTACTCACTCATTATAGTACACAACATAGAAACATAGCAGTATTAATCTGCTTTAACCTGTTATTCTGTGAGAGCGTGGTCTCGGTCGAGCCGACTCATTCCTGGACCACCAAACCATGGTTGTAGAACCATGGGTAATATAACTGTAGTGAAACTCCACGTATAGTGCTGGATGTGCAACCTAGCGCTAGATCCTTCCGTTAGACCTAAAGCAAAACGTTCACTGTTTTTGATTTATTATATTTATTAATTGCTTTCTCACAAGCATTTATTTATTTTTAGTTTATAAAAGAGAGGGCAGACATCCATGCGGCTCGTTCTGTCACTACCTCCCCCCATGAACAATATATATGTACAATATTTACATAGAACAATATTAACGTGGCAAAAACATTATAAAATCCCGAATGTTAATAATAAATTTGAGAGATATTAGATATTGAGTGATAATTTTTATTTCGATAAGTGACCCTAAATGTTTTAATTGCGAATATAAAGATCTTCTAAAGGACGAAGGGTGGTCGAAAAAGGTAGAACAAAGTATTTCTATATCTATTTCAAAGGTATTTCGAACAATTTCATTGGTTCCGGCGGCAACCAACCCGGGTTGCGCGCGTAAACTGTAAGAATCATGTCCAGTCTTGACCTGAAAATTTTCTAACGCGTCTAGTGATGTAAAATATCTCAGAAAATTGCATATTTTTTTCTTGTTTCGTATCGTATAATTGAATTTACAAATAAAGCCAGGAAAAAGGTAATGTTACTTTGTTTTTCATTCTCAATAGACTTTTGGAGACGGAACGTGTTTTACAATACAACAAAAGCTAGAAGCCATGCCAAAATATATTAAAAACGTGTTTTACACGTTCCTTTCAGACTATGAACAACTTGTTCATTCGTCATGTAGTTTATGAATGTTCAAAATAACCAATTTATTTTTTTATAACTTATTAATTTATGATTAGATACGATTTTAATGGTTTTATACTATGGCGTGGAAAGAAAAATAAGTGTACAGACCTTATCTGACAGCTGTTATAACCTCAAAATTTTATTTACTTAATAATATTTTCCCTGGCCTCTACATTAAAACATGATAAGTTATTATAAACAATAATTGTTTTTATACAACAGTAGTTGTAGCTAGACGCGATCTGTTAAAGGAATCAAGTGACAGGTTAATCAATGTATGGAAAGTGGGCCTGATTCTTTATAACGTGCGCTTGACCACTGAGCTATCAACTAAACTAGGTAATTATTGCGGAAAACGCACTAATTGCAGAAACGCGTATAATATAACGGTAATAACCTCGAAACGCTTAGGTGAGCTAACATGCTCACTGCATTTGTGAATCATATGAAACTAGTATTACCTATCACTAGGAACAGCAAGCTCATGTTACACAGTGTAGTTGCAAATTTTTCGATTCCGCAATAATTATAAATCTCATGTATATTTAACCCGAGTACCCAGAAAGAGTAACTTTTTAGTGTATGTATTTAGCGCATGTACATATGTATATTATTACTATGTATACATTTACATACATATGTACACATTAAAATTAAAATAAATTCAACTTTATTCATTGCTAGAATGTAGTACATAATTTTCAACGTGGTAAAGCCACGCTGCAGCTATATTATGTTTGTAGCATGAATGGGTCGGCTCGACCGGGTAGGACTACGCTCTCACGGAATACCAGCATAAAATAGTGGCTTAATGCTACTGTTTTTCGTATGGTGAGTGTAGAGAACTGGAGATCCGTTTTACTGGAAACGAGGCATTCTATCTTAGTCCTTAGAGGTGACCGCGCATCTGCATTTTGATTCTTAATCGAGGATAAATATGAATGTCTATGGGCCACAGCAACCACCAGTCCACCAGATGGCAAGTAGATGATGTGGCCCATAGACATCTACATCTATCTTTGATTAAGGATCAATATGCAGATGCGTTGTCACCCCTGAGGACCAAGGCGGCATGCCTTGCATCCGGTAAAAAGGGTCACTAATTCTTTACACTCAAACGTATATTGAAAGTATTATTATTACGGTTTAAATAGATAATCAAGTAATAATAAGTATATAAATCAATTAATAATATGTAACTTTGGTATTTGTTAATTTCATTATTGGCTTGATGAATTTTAACATTAGCAGCATCATCAGATTTCCCTTAGTTGCGGAAGTGAGGCAGTGAATAAAATTTTACTATTCCAAAACTTAAAGCACACTAATAAATAATCATACTTAACACTTTAGTTCGCAGTTCTATCGCTGCGAAGTATTCGCTTGAATCGCTAATTCAATACTCCCCCGGCGACGGTCCTAACTGGCCTTATATAGGCCTTCTTCTACTGAAACATCTAGAATGTTCGAGTACATACCGGTCCCGACTGACTAGTTGTAGAAAGTTCTAGTATGGAATACTCTAGAAAAATTAGTTCTGCTACACGATACTAGATGGCGCTAGTGGCTTTAATTATGGTATGCAACAATATACAGAACGGCAACGGAGAGCAACGTCAAATATACGAGATCTCTTGTACTACGATCGTCAATTCGCCTGCCAGGCTAGACGATTAAGACTAATCATCCGTAAAGGAAGAGGTCCAAGAGCAGCGATGGAATTTTAGGACTTCTTGAAAAAACCAGGGGAAATAAATGTACCTAGTAAATGATGACGAAATATCCTAAAAATATAGTTTTGTTTTTTTTTTTGCAGAATTTTGCTATCAGAATTTAAAAATGATATTATCTAGGTGTGCGGTGTGCACACAACCACTAAGCCTCAGTCGTTCCTTTTTATATTTTATTCTTTTTACTTATTTACTTATTTTCTTTAGCGTTCAGTTTCTTCTCGATTAGTACGTTTATACGGAAAAAATATAAAAAGAATGAATTTGCATTCTTAATCGGTAAGAGTTCTTATTATTACAAACGTGGTATATTAATAAATAGTTTTGGTCTCGGGTTTTGTTTCGTTAGGCGCGGCGACGTAATCTTGGCAAAATTTGACATCTGCTGTCCGATTCGATTTTAATTCGCAAATTTCCGCGGGAAATCTTACTCGATATAGATTATAGTTTAAATCTGAAACTAATTCGAAAGTAACTTCCTGTAATAAGACGGAATGTATCTACATTTAAAAATAAACTAAAATACTCATGACACACAGAAAATAACTAAAGGGTTTCGGTAAGTAAAACGACTGTCGCTTCATTAGGGTTGGGAATGAGCTATTCATTAAATTATAAACGCATTACCCGATGCTATTTGTAAGAGAATCCATAGTGTGCCCGCAGGGCGCGAACAATCATCGCGCTGCGCTGCTACAAACAATACAAAAGAGTTGAAAGTTAGGGTGCAGACACACTATAACTACAAAATTGGACAAAATCGAAACTATATGTAAGACGAAGTGCATAATATGCTTTTTCCGGTTTTTCTGTTCTACAGAAAGTACTTTGTTCAGTAAAACAGTTTTTAATACATAATATATATTTTTTTCGTTGTAGAGCTACACCGCAGCTGAGTAAGCTAAATATATATACTTAAATAGCTGCATCAACATTTGGTCGACCGGGGTGGGATCGTTCCCTCACAGAAGTCTAGTGTAGTTCTCAGGGGTAGCAACGCACCTGCAGTTTGATTCTTAATTTATGACAGATGCATGTGTATATGGACAACAGCATCCAATATTTATACATATACAAATAAATAAAATTGCAGTGTCTATTTGTAATGTCAAAATAACAGTTTTTTACTGATTTTTTTATTATTATTACTTTTACTGAATGTTTATGAAATATACTTTCATATGCATTTACTAAAAACCTGTTATTACCGGTACTCATAACAAAAAATATTTTTTGAAATTTTTATCTGTTTGTCTGTCTTTCTGTCTGTCTGTTTGTTTCCGCTAATCTCCGAAATGGCCGGACCGATTTTAGCTGGACTTTCACTGGCTGATAGCTGATGCTATAAGGAGTGACTTGGGTTATTTTTATTTTAGAAAAAGGATTAGGGTTCCGCGCAAAATATTACGACCCATGAAATCCAAACGTAACAAGTTCACGCGGATGAAGTCGCGGGGAACAGCTGGTTTAATAATATAAATTCAGTATCTAATATAAAAGACACAATGTATTAAAGTAGAATAGAGAACAAATAATAAGGTACATTATGTAGATGCGAAATATAGTCTAAAACATGCATGCATGCATCAATTAATGTAAAAACTAGGCTCATTTTCATAGGAAAGGACATTTATTACCAACACCTCACACGGTTTTTTAGGGTTCCGTAGCCAAATACCAAAAAACGGAGCCCTTATGGATTCGTCATGTCTGTCTGTACGTCCGTATGTCACAGCCACTTTTTTCCGAAACTATACGAACTGTTGAAACTTTGTGAGAAGACACAAGAATAGAAAAAAAAACTATAAATTTTGGGAGTTCTCCATACATACATACTGAACTTCTCCATACATACTGAAACTCAAAACTTTTTTTCATCAAACCCATACGTGTGGGGTATCTATAGATACGTCTTTAAAAACGATATTGAGGTTTCAAATATCATTTTTTTTTCTAATCTGAATAGTTTGCGCGAGAGACACTTCCAAAGTGGTAAAATGTGTCCCCCCCACTCTGTAACTTCTAAAATAAGAGAATGATAAAACTAAAAAATATATGATGTACATTACCATATAAACTTCCACCGGAAATTGGTTTGAACGAGATCTAGTAAGTAGTTTTTTTTTTAATACGTCATAAATAGTTAACCGCAATTTACTTTTAACTCAATCTACTCAAATATAAAAATAAAAAATAAAACATTTAATTTCATAAACATAAACCTTATGCATAAACCGTGAACCATTATTTTCTAATAATAAATCTGAACTACAAGAACTTTTATATTACGTTACATGCTGCTACGGAACCCTTCATCGGCGAGTTCGACTCACACTTGGCCACTTTTTTATTAAATAGAGGTTATAAACGAATTTCGCAACCAACTTAAAACAAAGACTACAGGTTACCACCTTCGTGGGCAGAAGTGGAATGCTTCTTAACCTATAATTAATTTGACTTGGAAACGCATCAGTGCAGACATTGCTGCTTGTTAGCAGAATTAAGTAAGAAGGTTGTGCCGGACGTCAGACGGACTGTAGGCAAAAAAGTTTTCGAGAATATAATAGAAGAGAATCATTTTTATCAATATAAATTACATGCTATCCTTATTGAAAGTTTTTTAGTTTTTTACTTTTACCACTGGTTCGGAAAAACTTCTGTGCTGTAAAGAAGCCGTGGTAGGTCAGATGGTTAGCGATCGCTGTATATTTCACAGTACGCGAGCTACCCCTGTTTGATCCCCGAAGGCACAAAATAAATCTTAATTGCGATTTTATGTGCTGGCTTACTACGTGCTCGGCGGTAGAGGAAAACATCGTGGGGAAACCTGCATGTCTGAGAAATGAGAAAACAAATTATTTTAAGGACATGTGAAGTTCGCCAACACGTAATGGGACAGCGCGGCAAACACTTTACTGTCCTAAAACCCTCAAACCCACTGAGACTTTTTTAAATAAAATTGGATAATGAAGACATTAGAAACAGCCTATTAGCGGCCACCTCGTTCCTATCCATAATAACCCTTATAAAAATGTTTTCCTTGATAAATTTTTTAACATTAATTTAATATCGTTCAACGATAAGGCTTCCCCTTCCTCCCCTCTTCTTTCCTCTTCAAGTCAGATAAAGGCAGTAGTTCGTTGTTTTCATCTTCAAAACTCGGGAGTAATAGGATTAATAAGTAATAATAGAAAACACACAAACTTTAATACATATAGCTATTATTTATACCTAATAAGTGGTACTGCATTTATAATTCATACCTGCAGGTAACAATATCAGAAACACTTACAAAGTATTTCTTATATTATTACCTGCACGCTGTAGAATTTCAGGATTAATTAAAACACGTATATTAAATCTATAATAAGAATAGTATCTATAGTTCTTTCCCTCCATAGGGATATTTTTATAGAATAAGGGTGACAAACGATCACACAGTTCCACCGAAGGTAAATAGATGCTGGATGCTTATCATTTAACCCCTGTACTATAGCTATTACTACAACTTACCATTACAGTTTATTAGAGTCCACTGCTGAACATAAACCTCCCCCATAATATATATCTGTCATAGTTATCACGCTTGTTAAGAGGGATGGCAACCGCGGTTATTTATTTTTAGGCGTTATTACGAAGACGCTGCTGCCCAACACCTGATTTGTTTCCCTCTGTCGCCACTTACGACCCCCAAGGGATGATATGGGGTAGTGGATATTCATACATCACCACTAAATGGTAACTACCACTTGTAATTATAGTATACCATACAGCCCTATACTATAGTCAACAGTGCAATTATATTTACGAAAATGACTTTCTCTGGTTTTGTTTATCAAATGGACAACCCTAGCAAGAAAAATACACTCGCAAGTGCATATACTTTAAATATATTATACAAGTTTCAATTTGCTTATTATGCTGTATTCTAAAGATAGGCACGGCAACTTACCATGCGTTAGTTTTATTTTAACATAGTACGGATTTTTGCATCGAAGATTTGCATCCAATAATAAATAATCGATACGTCAAGCAATACTAACGTATAAAGGTCATTCAGTCTGTGTGTGTATCAATTTTTTTGACATATTCAATATTTAGATCGTTTTGATCTGACAAAAGTTTGCTTGATATCCTGTTATTAACATAATTGATATGATGATGTGTGATTTATAGGATAGGATAGGATTGTGTTTTTTATAGGATAGGGTGACAAACGAGCACACAGTCCACCTGATGGTAAGTGGTTGCTGTGGCCCATAGACGTCTACATATATCCTCTATTACCTATCAAAATGCAGATGCGTTGTCACCCGTGAGGACTAGGATGAAATGCCTCGATTCTAGTAATAAATGGTCTCCGTTTCTCTACACTCACCATACTAAACAGCATTAAGCTACATGTGCATGTGTGATATGATGATACTAGGTGGAAGGACTTCTTTTCGTCTTAGCACTCAGTCAGTACGTACTCATATGTGTGTGTTTAATTCCACCCGTCAAAATGTCAGTAGAATTAGAAACTGTGAGGCATTCCATCTTAGTCTCAGAGGTGGCAAAGCATCTGAGGCCTTCTTGTTTGAAGTTAGCTGGAGGTGTCCATTGACCGCAGTAGCCACTTACCTTCAGGTGACACTTCAATTTTATAAAAAAATTATCCCTGCATAATACGAAATGGTTATTCTGCCACAGTCCAAAAATAAATCAGTTAATTTTATACTATCGCGGTCAAATCGTTTTTTGGCTCTAGAAAATCGAAAGATCATCCGAAGTTCATAAAAATGCATTCATTAACGTATAATTGTTGATAACTTTTTTTCAAATAATCAAATGAAGTTGTTATATTTTTTCATAATCTAAACAAAAAAACCGAACATTTAAAAAAAAATTAAAAAACGTTTGTTTATATTTTTTTTTTGATTTTTATTGAGTGTAAGATCGAGCGATGCGAGCTCGGGAGACTCGAGACTTAGGGCATCCCGACTAGGACAGGTTAGGTAAGGAGATCGTGGCTCTGTCCGCTGTAGTCATTCTTCTAGTGCGGGCAAGAAAATGGTGTTGCTGAGAGGCTGCCCTATGTTACATAGAGATGGGTGCCGTTGGTTTGCATATTTGGTATAATCATGTATTTACGTCCCTCACGTTATGATACTTTGTGATTGTCACAGGAAGATATTTCGGTATGGTCGAACTCTAATTTGCCCTATACTGAATGTAAAGTGCATTATGCTGTTTTATTGCTGATAATGATTAAATGCGTAAGCAAGAGAGAAAGTTGAACATCCGCTCTCAACCTATTATACTTTCAACAATTAACCTCTTGATGTATTTCCGAGATATATAAAAATTAATGTTTGTTTGTACGTATTGCGCTAAAACTTTGTCAACCTTTTGCTTGCACTTGCGCGAACGTTATAGGCATAGTACAATTAACAAATATATTTAAAAGTCGTTTATCATTCAGTTTAAATGAATGAATTATCGTTTATCGTTCCTAATTAAACAATATAACATTTCCAAATTTAAAACGATATTTCTACAATTATTTCTTTTGAGCCTGTTTTTTCTAGTTTACGTTTTTTACTTATTCAATTAATTTCAAATTCAAATAATTTAGTTCTCAATATTTTAATAGCTATACCACGGCCAAAGACTTAATTCTCATTTCCTAATAAATTTCTAGTTCATATTAATTTAAAATTCAATCGAACAAACTCGCGAGTCTTGCTTGTTCGATAATATGAGTAAAAAGTTTACCAGTGGGGTGACCACCCAGCGTGAATCCCTACATGGACTCGAGTATCACAAATAGAGAGGGCCAATTGCTAATTAAAATCACTACAGGTGGTCTCGCCAGAGGGCAGCACTGGAGAAAAATAGATTAGCCCGCTCGAGAGGACCCGAACCCGTAGAGTAGGGTTAAGTCGTGATGCTCTCATCAAATTAAAATTATCATTAGATATTTTTGACGTGGTAATTGCTTTTAGTTTTATAGTTGCTATCTGAATTAAAGATTTTTTTTTAATATTATGATGTGTTGTAAATTTTATTAAAATCAACTACAGCCGATTTGAAGCTCTGAGAACTAATATAAAATTCCTTACAGTCTATTATTATACTGGTTCTATATACCCTACATACCGGGACACAACAGTGCTAGCTTTGCTATATGACAGCAGAAACAGGTAAGAAGGTTGCACATTCCTGGTTAGGCTCCTTGTCTACTAAGAATGTGATACTTCTGGTCTAGACGGACTCCTATTCAGAAAAGCGCTTCTATACATAATATTTTTTATAGAATAATGGTGACAAACGAGCACACAGTCCATCTGATGGTAAGTGGATGCTGTGGTCCATATACATCTACATTTATCTTCGTTTAAGAATCAAAACGCAGATGCGCTGTCACCCCTGAGGATTAAGATGGAATGGAAGATGGAATCATTTCCAGTAAAAAAAGATTTCCGGATCTTTACACTCACCATACGAAACACAGCAGTATTAAGCTGCTATTTTACGCTGGTATTCAGTGAGAGCTCGTTCTTTTCCCCGTCGAGCCGACCCATTCATGCTACAACCATATTATAGTTGCAGCCTGGCTCTACCACGTATAAACAAAAAAGACTTTTCTTTTAATAATAACATTAAATTCACAGAGATAGATTAATTTTGGACTAAGTTTGCTGAATCTTACATCTGTATTAATGATTTCTTAAATTTAGGCGAACACTACACATGAATAAAACTATATATACGAATTCTATCGCGTTTAATTTACTATTTTAACTTATTTTTAATTCATCATCATCATCATCATTACAGCCCTTCACAAGTCCACTGCTGAACATAGGCCTCCCCCAAGTAATGCCACAAAGCACGGTCCTGAGCCACCTGCATCCATCGACTTCCTGCATGTCTTACCAGGTCGTCACTCCATCTAGTGGGGGGTCGCCCTACACTACGCCTACCGGTACGAGGCTGACACTCGAGAACCTTTCTTCCCCATCGGTTATCGGTTCTTCGAGCTATATGGCCGGCCCATTGCCACTTCAGCTTACTAATCAGTTTGGCTATGTCGGTCACTCTGTTTTTACCGCCTATTTTTAATTATATATATATATATATATATATATATATATATATATATATATATATATATATATATATATATATATATATATATATATATACTGCGAAGATCGTACCAAAAAGTAATAATAAAAAACTGAAGGAAGCGGGGCTATGACATTGGGACGTCAAACATCTCAGTTCTCCCCGTGATCAGTGGTGCTGTAAAGCACCCGAAATGTCGTGAATTAAAAATAAGTTAAATAGTAAATTAAACGCGATAGAATCCGTAAATATAATTTTATTCATCTGTATTAAACTAACCTTGGGCTCCCTTATCCTTCAAACCAAGACACAGCATGTGCATTGCCGCTTGGTGGCAGATTTAATCAAGAGGCGTCAGGGTTATCCAGACGGATTATTACGCAGAAAATTAACCCTTCTACCTGATATCTGAGACTGGATTTAAAATTACCAGCATCTAAGAAGTATATATACCGGACACGATACGATTTAGCTAAGCATCTGCTTCTGCCGTGGAGCAGGGTTGTTTTGCAAAGGACAACATTGACCTCGCCCATCCTCCCTCCTTGGGTGGCTAACGCTTAAATTTTGGGATTGTCGGCTACTGGTAAGATTTTACGCAACACTAAAAGCAGTAGACCTAAAGACAGAATACACCTGAGTGTCCCTTTGTTGTAGTTTAGGCACTGAAGTATTTAATATCTCCCGCACAGGTTTCAGCATCTTTTGTAATCAGCATTACAGAAGATGTCACTGTGGTCGTACAGCTACTGCCGCTACCGTATAGTGGCATTTTATCGATTGCGTTGCTTCTTAGGTAAATTATCTCGTAATCTCGACTTACTGTGATAATATGATTGGTTTTGTATTTTTATGTAGTTATGATTATAATATTCACTAATTTTGCACAGCAAAATTCGTTAATCTGTTGTACCTACTGTATGGCGTAATAAACGTGTAACATAATACACAAACACACACACACACACACACACACACACGCGCGCGCGCACGCGCACACGCATACTCACACACGAACATAAAAAGCAAATAATATAAATAAATAACTATACAAATACCTACTTGTCTCAACGGCTCTCTGGGTTGTGTCTTAGACTAAGATAATCATCAAAACCATCTATTATAACAACTTTTCGATTACTCGAAAAATGTCCAAGCTTTTCAATTAAAATATAACCTAGATTACTCCTGGCATTGCTCTCTATCTGTTCGTCAAGTTTCATTACAATCGGTTCAGCCAATCCAAAGGTTAGCTCGGACGGACAGAAAGACAAAAATTTTAGCGGCTATCCATTTCTCAATGGATGCAAATAACTCCCTCAGCTCGATAAGAGGTAGTTCTTTCGTCATTATAGACAGAAATTTAATTCTATATATTCCGTGACATTTGATTAAAGCAATTAAGAATTACTTCGCACACATCCGCTCAATAAAATAAAATGATGTATCTTAACTAGTTTGCAGAGCACCTCCCGCCCTCCCTCAATTGCGTGTACGAACCTCGTCACCACTAATCCCAGCACCACTACTCTGAACACCACTACACTATAAAGACACACCATCGACGATTACGACATCGACACGTGCTTAGCCTCTACACGGGGCATTACCTTACGCTTACCATCAGGTTTGACAGTAATAACACACTGCCTTAAAAAAACTTAAAAAGAACATCCTGTAAGGGCAAAACAACACAAGAGAGATAATTGCTTCTTAATTATTTATTTAATTTTTATTAACATTTATTCAATTATTCAATTAATTTAAAATATAAATATAGTTACATTGTTTTTAATATTTTGATGCATAAAAATATACATTTTTATTATTTATACCACCGTATTTCATCGTTACCGTGTTACGGCGTTGTACGAGTATCCACTGCCCCATATCTTCCCGTGGGTGTCGTAAGAGATGACAGAGGAAGACTGGAACTGGAGATGGGCAGCAGCGTCTGCCTGTTAAGAACTTAAAATAATAAAAAAACTGCGTTTACCAACCCGTTTGCCAAGCATGGCTACTACGGCCAAATTCCCCCCTCTGAGGCAATCTTTGGGGGAGGTCCATGTTCAGCAGTGGGCTTTTATAGGCTATAATGGATGATTTTATCGTTAATTTTTTAACCTCAATAAGCCAGTTCTTGACTACAGTATACGCCCAATAAGTGATGTAATCTAGTAAGGTAGAGCAAACTGGCATAATGTAAGTAACTAAAACTAACACTTTTATATATGGTAGAGCCACGTTGCACCTATACGTTATGGTTGTAGCAAGAATGGGTCGGCTCGACCGGGGAAGGACCACGCTGTCACAGAATACCAGCGTAAAATAGCATCTTAACGCTGCTGTGTTTCGTGTGGTGAGTGTAGAGATTTTTACTGGAAACTAGGCATTCCATCTTAGTCCTCAGGGGTGTCAACGCCTTTTGATTCTTAATCGGGGTTAAATGTACTAGTCTATGGGCCACAGCATCAACTTACCATCAGTTTGACTGTGCGCTCGTTTGTCATTCATATTATATAAAAAAGTGTATTTACCCACTCTTGTAAAGATGACGATCATTTGATTCTATTCTATTCTTAAAATCACAGTAACTTTAATGATTTTATATTTTTAAATCTGTCACTGCATCAGGAGATCACTGCTTTTTATTCTTCTCTTCCCGCATTGATTTAACATCGTGCATACGTAATTGGTAGGTTACACAAGTACTCGCCTCTATTTACTCTAAGTCAGCAATTTACAGCACGTTCCTGTGACGTCTTGGAAACTACGTGAACCATGGATGTGAACGTACAAATATATGTGACTTAATGACTTGTATGTCTTATAAAAATGTCACTGTGATAATGTATTGAATTGGTAATAAATAAATTACTAATTTATTAATTACGCGAGTTTTTCATATATAATCCGTATGAATTATCAGATACCGAAAAAACGTATAAACAATTTTGGAAACTTTAAACCGTGGTAGCTCAGAGCTAAGCGTACCCCATAAAATTGAGAGTATTAATTACGTGAATAATCTGAGTTCGTTTGAGTCCGGAGTTAAGAACAAACGACGTTGGACGTATTTAAGCTCTAACTAGATTTTTTACTTCACCACTAACATACCTATGGTATCAGATGGGTGATTGATATTTTTACTTCATTCTCAAATTCATTCATTCATTCATTCATTACAGTCCTTCACAAGTAAACTTCTACTGAAACACAGGTCTCCCCCAAGGAATGCCACAAAGTACAATCCTGAGCAACGTGCATCCATCCACTTAAATTATTATAACGAGTATTCCAGCACCACACAACGAATTAAATAAAAAAACAAAACAGCATATAATACAAATAATGTAGTGAATATTCTATTTTAACTGCACAAAGTCGTAAAGTGTTGGATCATCACTACGTGTCAACTTTCACATGAGCGTGTCGTCACCCATGCGCTTAGCAAGGAAACTACATATTATTCAAAACGACGCTAAATCAGCATCTATAGTACACCTCTAATGGCCCGGCTACACGCTAAATCTCACTTGCACAGATTCTAATTTGCACAAGCAAGCGTACGTTAAGCCGGCAAAACGGTATACCGTGCTGGCTTGCACAAATACTTTATTTGGTCAAACTGAAGTTATACAAGCAAGCATGTACGTTAAGATGGCGTGTGGATGCCATACATGTTCTTTGCGAAAACTTTCTACAAACTATTTGCGCATGCAAGACGCTATATTGTGGACCTAGTGCAGTGCACCATACAGTTTTTGCGCAAATAGTGCATGCAAGTTATTGTGTGTAGACGGACCTTTAGAACATATTCAAAATAAAGTTCCATTTGATAATCTATAACAAAGAGAGTATCTTTACGAGTCCCATTTTGTAATTTATTACACATATATTTACATTAAATATAATATGTCATAAAATATATATACCAAATCATTCCTTAGGTGTTGTAAGAGTACTACCCCACAGTGCCTCATAGGGGAATTCCACGCTAGGCAAGCTGATTGGCAGCCACAGGTTTTTGTCATTCAGTTGTTATAAGAAAAATGCGGCTGGTCATCTCCTGTTTCAGGACGATATTCTGCCGTCACTACCATAAAATACTATAATACATACATGGACGGGGGAGTGGGCGGAGCCTAGTCGTGGTTGTCTAAACAGCGAATCGGGTCTGTAGTAGTTATAATACGACGTAATTGCTTGTATGTGTGCTCCCGGCGACGCCGAATCTCGTACAAAATAAGTTTGACAGCCATTCTATTGTGTATTATAGTATTCTATGGTCACTACACACATAAAAATTTATTGAATTATTTTCTTTAATTTTTAATTTTTTATTCATTGATTCAGTTCAGTGAACGTAGGTACCGTTCAACTATACATTGTTCTTAAGCCGGCAAACGCTAAGCACTTTGTCAGCAAGTAGTGTGTAAAGACCACTAACCTCATTCTCATCGAATGACCTGGCTACTTGAAGACATACATAAGAGCTCGTTTAACGAGATTAAGTAACAAAGGATGGTTTTTGAATTTAGAATGAACTTTAAACTCGATCGCAATAGCCTAAAGATATATTAATTTATTTTAAATACATCAAATGTCATACTTTGTACATATTTATGAAATTGTGTGTGATTAAGTTAATTCGAGATAGGTGGGTCCCTAAATGGTTTAGATTCGCAATTGGACCCATTTAGACGGCGCTGTTGTCGTTAGTTTATTATAATTATTTTTTTATCTTCTTCCTGTTAATATACAATTTATATTTTCTTATATACCACGTGAGGGTAATATGATCATCCGGTTAACATGGTCACTTTCTTATAACTCAAAAACTACAGACTAGTTTGCATAGATGGCTTTGTGATACGAGCACCATTTTGACAGTTGATATTATAGTAAATATTTTAGTATTATTTAGTATGGTGTAATCTAGTTAGGTGATTTTCTTAAGCAGATTTTTTGAAGTGTTCCTTATTACTGCCAAAGCTTGTTTGCAAGTTTTTTCTTAAGACGACACATCGAAAACGCTATCGCCATACTGATCCGAGTGAATACATAATTTCTACAAAAACTTGAAGAAACGCCGTCATAAGGTCTAAAATTGCGTAGCTTAAAATATTTTTTAAAAAATTATTGATTTATGTTATCAAAATAATGAGCAAGTAAATTATGAATATTGATGTTATGAATATATTTGAGTGATTTCCAAGCATATATATCAAATGATTTCGTTGTAATTTCAACTATAGTGATTTTTAGAGGTGTTTTCGCATACAATTATGATCGAGTCAAAACTATACAATCGTGTTTTGAGCAATCAAATTAAAGAAAAAGACATGAATTTACCTATATCAAAATCCCACCTTCGTTAGTGGTGTCATAGTCCTATACTATTCGATGAAAGGAGGTGCATTTTTTCACGGTGTCGCCCTAATATATTAGTTATAGTATAAGACTTTGTGTTTTTATCTCTGTTCTTCTCCTAGTTTTGGTTTTATAGGACGGCAAAGCTTAAGATTAACATATTACCCTCACGTAACTTAGTATGTGCTTTGCTTACCCTACTGTTAAATTGTACGGTGAACATACAGAGTGATGTTATCGGATCCGTGGCAAATGTGGCTTCCTTTCCAATACCGCATTGCCACAATGCCCCGGGAAAACAGTTCTATTGCGGTTTACTAACATAGACGCTTGGAGCCCCATTGTGTTTGTTATATAATGCAATCCAAACACTCGTGGTATCTCAGGTGTTAAGCGCCCACCGTGAATTTCTTGTAACTTAAATAACCCGGGTTCGATTCCCGCACCAATTAAACTATTGCTATTTATACCTTGACGTGCAAATTTACCACGTGCTCGACAGTGAAGTATAACATCATGAGGAAACCTGCGTATCTCGATCTACTATCCAGCGTAGGCGGCATACTGACTACATCCTCTGAGAAATGAGTCTATACCCAGCTGTGGGACGTAATAGGCTTTACTTTATAATTTTACTGTCACAGTCCACCTGATACTAAGTGGATTCCGTTGCCAGGGGACCTACAATCTTTAATTTAAGAATCAATCAAACTAATCTCAGGGCCAAGATCGAGTGCCTTGTTGTTTCCAGTGGAGGATTTTTTTTCGGTTGACCTAATGGTAAGGTGATGCTATGGCTTATAGACTACTCACCCTCGATTTCGAATGGAGATGCGTTGAGGAGGGTTCTGTAAATTCACCATACAAAACACGCCAACATTAAGCTGATATCTTACGCTTGTAATCTGTGCCTTTCTCTGTGGAGCTGAACCATTCGTGCTGCAACCGTAATATAGATGCATGGTGGCTGTAACACGATAAGAAGTAGTTGCACGTAAGAGATAGCTGCTCATGAACATCTGCAAAACCAGAGGAACCTCAGGTACGTTGTTGGCCTTCGAGAAAGGAGTAGGCCCTTTTCATGGCAGTTCAATTGAAATAGAGCCGCTAAAAACGAGCGAAAATCGTCATTAAACCTTAAAATTTATATTAGCCCTTAAACAGTCAAGTAAAGGAGCACCCCTAGTTTTTAAAAAAATACTTCGGCATCCTACTTTAATTTTGCAAGATTGCAATATTCATAAATGATTAAGTTAAATTTAGGTGTCAAGTTAAGTAAAATAGTCAAGTTTTATAAGGATTAATACTGAAAGCTGAAGGTACTAAGAATTTAAGAAATTAAACCCCTTTTAACCAGCTCGTCTTGTTAGGCATCAGAGTTTGATATTATGTTCATCTTCTATCGCCAGTAGCACTATTTTAAAAAGTGTTTTATGATAAAAATGCAAGATTCCCAACTGCATACATTATGAGAGCTATCTATGAGAGCGCGGAAAGCGTGACGAGAGTTCACGCTTCAGGAACTGTCACAGTCACAGGCTCACAAGTACTGGGGGTTTCAAGTTTGATCCATTATATCTGCATAGTGCATATTACATAACGTAATACATATAATATTAAGAACCAAGTGATTGATACGGCGTTATTCATAATGCCTGGGCAAAATGTCCAATATGAGAAGGCAATGCAATAAAAACGATTAAAATAATTAAATTGACCGAGCTTTATTACGAACACAGTCCGTTACTTATTAGGTAGAGTATAGAGTAATGAAAAGGTAGGTTAGATTAGGTAAAGTTTTTTGATGTCAAATGTTTAACACTTAAACACACAGTATTTTCCGGATATTTGCCAAGCTTGGCAGGCAGGCTGGCAACCGTAGTTTTCTTTATTTCTAGTTGTAATTAGAAAGTAGCTGCTGTCCACCTCCTGGTTTGATTCCCTCTGTCGCCTCTTACGTCACGGATGGGGCAATATGGGGTATTGGATATTCTTACAACGCCATTGCGCAGTCACATTTCTATACACATAATAAAATTATAATGAAGCAAGAACTGTACTGAGTACATTTTAAAATAAAATAAAATTTACGTGTAGTAGAAACGATGCTGATGCCGAAGAGCCATTAATTTTTTTTTTGTGACTCTATATATCTTTTTTTGGTAATATCTGTAGCTTCACACCAAAAAAAAAAATAACGCGATAAAACCCGTAAAAGTAGTTTTAATAATGGCAATTATTTATCATTACATGTCCATTTGTGTTCATGCCATCTTCTTACATATTTTCACTGCATAGCTATTCAGCCATTGGTGTTTTTAGATTTAGAAGGCAAGGGGTGCAATTATAATCTTATAATCAGAAGCTACGTGGCAGTAACCTAATGTTTAAGAGTGTGGACTGCAGAAAATCATGGCTTCAAATATGAGTGAATTATGATGACTCCTAACACAAACGTTTGAAGCTTACTCGAAGTGATTATCAGTAGAAGCATTACTAAGATTCTTTACTAAAAGTAATCATAAGTAATATGAGTACCTGCAGCCTTTTTAGCTTGAAGTGTATGCGTGGTTGCAGGTGTCCATGGGCTGTAATGCAGGTGTCTGCGCGGACATATCGTCAGGTGGACTGTTAGCTGGTTTGTCCTTCAATATAAAAAAGGTGGTCCATAAAGTTTTGTTAATAAATACATATTTTTTTTTAAATAGTTACGTACAGGTAGCGATTCCCAGAGTTAAATATTAATTTTAATAAATAATTATTAACGTCTTTAATAAGTTTATATTTTCATTCAGTTAAAATAAGTCTTTGGTTAATTACAGGTTATTGATTTTCTAATGGTTTATAACCCTCTTCTGATTCTATATCAGTAACTTATCTCTATTGACTATGATAGGCTGAGATAATGCTTCGACAGCAGACTGTAATAAGTGAAGCCACCAGGGATCGATAACTAGTTCATAATTTGGTTTAAATTCTTAAGGTAAGTAATAGAATCAGGCGTTTATTTACATATTAAATTGAAGTTGAATTCCTAGTAAATAAATAAAATGATGTGTCCTACCAAGTTTAAATAGTATCTTCTACCCTTCCTCAATTGCGTGCACTATTCCCGTCATCATCAATCCCAGAACCACCACCCCCAGCACCACTACTCTCAGAAGCTTAGATTACATTAAAGTTGTATGGGGGTGGTGGATATTTTTACACCGCCACTAGACTGTTAAATCTCTTTCCATCGTTATTTATACTTCTCATTAAATAACAATTGAAATAGACAGGTATAGGGCTAAATAATTTATTGAAATAAGCGATAACCAACGATTATAATTATGTAAGACCGCCAGTGACGAGTGTGCTGGTTTTAAGATTTTTCCTGGCAATTCCAGACGAACTTTCTTAATAAAATTTAAAAAAAAAACAGTGTATTAAAATCGTAATTCGTTTTCTGATACCGTACATATAAAGAAATAAAAAGACATTATCGATACGAAATCACGTCGAAACATCATACTGATTGCCGACTGAAGGCAATTCGATATCCACCCAATTTGTTTTTACATGTGTATGACTTGCATTAACGTTTTTATTTCGAACCCGACACCTACTGCATTAGCTGAGTCAGGAAAAGTAAGCAAAAAGGCTACCTACCTACCAGCCTAACACGCAACCGTGCTATATTGCTCCACAGTCTAAATAAATCAGTAGGATCATTTTACATACGACCTTATGGTTTTGCACACAAAGCGGCAAAGGTTTTCTGGAAGTATACGTCTGATACGTGATAGAGCCGTGCTTATCCTATATTATGATTGTATCACAAATGGGTCGGCTCGACCAGGTAAGGTCTACGCTCTCACAGAATATCAGCGTGAAATAGCAGCTTAATGCTGCTGTGTTTCATATAGTAGGTATATATAACCGGAGACTCTTTTTACTGGAAACAGTTATTGCATCTTAGTCCTCAGGGGTGTCCCCCTGCATCTGCATTTTGATCTATAATCGAATATAGACGTAGGCGTCTATGTGCCACAGTATTGACTTACCATCAGGTTCATTTGTCACCATTATTCCACAAAAGAAATGTATTTTGAAATATTTTTGCAAGACGGTGGCATCATACAGATGCATTAGAAGTCTTTGAAAAATCCACTGCTGAACACTGGATGTCGCTCGGACTCTTTCTTTTTAGGGAAAATTGGCTCGCAGACAGATTGACGATCATAGTAACAGACGATTTGCGCATTTGACGATGCTCCTCGTTGAGGGCCTAGGCATTTTACGTCTGAAATAAAATTTATGTTATACCGCCATCTATTGGTAGTCAAAGAAAACTTACTAGGCCCCATTGTCGCCTCTTACGACACCCACGTGATGAAATGGTTTGATGGACTTCCAAATAGGCCGCTTTCCAGCAAACAGTTTGCCTGGAGGATTACAATACACACGTATCTTTATAATAATATCTCATTGTTTCGTGGGGTGGAAACCGTTCAATATTCCGTCACAGTCTAATTAAATCAGTACGACCATTTACAAACAACAATAAAGCTTCGTTCATAAAGGGAAAAAATCGCCCGCTGCAGACCGTTACCAACAAACAAGCATACCAAAGAAATGAACAAATTTAGGTGATACGGGATAGCATTATTATTTTGCAAGATTATTATTTTGTGCATGGAGCGCACTTGACTGAAAATTTTAAAGTTATGGTAATGTCATATATTTTTCAAAAAGTTAATTAAATACAAATTTCTCATTCATTCATAACAGCCCAATATCCAAGTCCGCTGAACCAAAAACCAAAGATTTTATTATTTATTTATTTATTTGCCATTGTTTCCAACCAAACAGCACAGCAAGCTCTGCTGTGTTCGTGTCTGAAGAATATAGAGAGCCAACGAGGCTATATAAGGCATTCCATCTTAGTTTTTGGAGGTAACAACGCATCTGTAACATTCTTTATTTGGAAACAAAAATCCGGACAATCCGGTATGTAAAACTGCCCTTATGAAAAAAGTGTTGTTGAAACGGCCCGTAAATTAAATAAAAAATAACTTGATCTATAAAATGTTAAAATGTGCAAAAATTTAAATGTATTTTAAATAATTTTCTTGTAGATAAACGTGAATTTCTATGTACTAACGATTTAAATATGTAATTTAATATTTTTGTTCAGACTCTGTAAACTAAATTTAATTTTAGTACCTGGATGACCGAGCTTTGCCCGGTATTTTTTTTAAATCGTGTGTTTTGGAAATTATATTTAAATACAAATTATATACTGATGAAATATGAATAATATTGTTTGATCTTACCGACATAATAGAAAAAACTGAACTGGTAATTTGAATAAAAAATCATGAGTGCAATTAGTGTAATTTAAATTTTCGTGTTTTAAAAAAATATTAAAAAGGACTCGAAATAATAGATTTTCTCAAAAAAGAAGGGAACTTAAAAGTCGGACTGAAGACAGGGCTCGAACCGGGATACTACGATTACGAGACTGCCTGATGTCCTATTTTAGCTATTATAATCGTTAATGCGCTGTCAAAATTTACCTTATTTTTCTAACGATATTGTAGCAGTTTTTCATTGCCTGGAAACACGGATAAAAGGACATTTTCTAAAAATGTATCCTAGCTAGATCGATTTATTGCCCCCAAAATCTCCTGGATATATACACTTATCTACTATACATATACTCTAATCAAATCTTATACTTTTAAAGGAGCAATTCTTGTATATATAATTATAATTATATATATATATATATATATATATATATATATATATATATATATATATATATATATATATATATATATATATATTTAATTTTCTGTGTGGAGATATTATACATTCGTACACTGTAAAGAATTACATTTTACATTCACAGAGGTATTATAAAATTATAACATTGTCAACCTTGATACCTGTGACATAGAATGAATAAAATTTAATTGTATTGAAATTGAATTGAATTTGAAGTTGGTTTCAGTATCCATGAGTTGTAAAAGTCATTTACTGTCAGGTGGTCTTTAAGTTCGTTCGTCACTCCATTTAATCATTTTACTATAAAGTTAACTTTTAAATACGTATGCTATATAGTCACGATCTGCACAAAACTAGCAATTTATTTCAAAAAATATAAATGAGTGCGATTTATTCTTGTCCATAAATTAATTGAAATCGATCGAATGGAATTGCTGGCAACCTTGAAACGTTTCTTCACGCCGATGAAAATAAAGCTTTTGCACTTCACTGTACACGTGTAGATAACAAAAAGAATACTCTCAAGGTTTATTTTTCTACTTCCCTCACCGAAAAAAAAATTAAAATGAGTGACATACGACTACTATATGACTCATTTTAATTTTTTTTTGCGTTTCGCATGGTGCTGGCGTATTAGCACCCATCACCCCATTTAGTACCCAAGTGTCGTAAGAGGCGACTATCGGAAATTAGAGATAGATCTTATGAATTCCGGTATAATAATAATATTCTCCAAACCGAATTTTGGCCAATCTCAACGAAGACTTAGACATCTGTGCAGGACAGGATTACAGGGTACAAGAAGATGCGCAAGCACAAATGCACTCTATTCTCTTACGAGTATTCCACTATGAATTGTAGGTTCCATGTTTATGTGGGAAATGTCGTAGATGGCGACTAAAGGGATATTGCTGTGATTGTGTTTGTGATGGGCTAGGCTATATCACTTTTCTTTATTTTTGTCTATCACTTTTTTCAAAATTTTCTATCTAAAGTCAAAACCCTTATTTTTCCTAAACATGGCCCGAATAGCTTGCTGCACTATGGGCTTTGTTTACCTGGGATTACATATATTACATTACATATACATACATATACACCTGGAGCAGTGGTAGCTCAGGGGCTAAGCCACACCAGCAACTCGCGTCCGATCCCCGCCGGCACCAATAAAATTTTTAATTGCAATTTCAAGTGCTGATTTACCACGCGCTTGTCGTTGAAGGAAAACATCGTGAGGAAACCTGCATGTCTTAGAAATAAGAAAAATATATTTTGAAGACATCTGAAGTCCACCAACACACATTGGGGCAGCGCAGCGGACATTGCCTTGACCTAAGACCCTCTCAGAAACCAGAGGAAGCCCGTGCCCAGCAGTGAGACATACATAGGCTGTTACTTTACTTTCTACTTTTACATATACATAAGGCGTAAACGCCCAGACAGGTGACGGGGAGCCGGTGAGGTATGTATATAGACCAGGCGTAATTGACCAAATCGGTGACGGCGAACGTCTTGTGCAGCAATGGATTACAGTCGTGAGTTATGTATTTACACCAGGTGTAAATGACCAGATCGGTGACTGGGAAGTGCTCAAGCAATTGACTTTTTTGGGCAGATAAATAAAAAGAAGATCCGTTTTATGATGACGAAGAATCCGAAATAAATGTTCTTGATTTGATTTATAAATATGGAGAAAAGTTACATCATGGATAAAACATTAAAATCTAGTAGTATTAAAAAGTTATACTGTTGTAAAGTTTATGATATTTTATAGCGCGAAGACTCCATTTAATTATATTTGAGTGGTAACGAGCTAGTAGCCCACCAGCCACCAGAATTTCTTAAGAGAAAACCCCAATGCCTGATTTTTGGCCGACCCCGGATTTGTACTCAAGACCATATGATCAGTATTTACGACCACAAAACCAAAAAGAAAGTCAAACATTATTATTAAAGAACCTTTTAAAATAGCGGTTACCAATTTTGTGGTTTCGGTGGGATTCAAACTTAGGATATACGCATACAGTAAAATTTGTTACGAGCGCACAGCCCCTGAGTTAACACGACTAGCATCTTATAATTATTACTAACAATCCTTAAAAAATCTAGGCAATATAATGTCATTCAGCATAGTGCTTACGTCCTCCAGCGATTCCACCATGAGGACTATATCATCGGCAAATCGAAGGTGAGTGATGTACTCGCCATTAATGTTAATACCGTATCCTTTCCAGTCCAGTAGCTCGAAAACGTTTTCCAATGCAACGGTGAAGAGTTTCGGGGATATGACGTCACCCAGTCTTACACCTCTCTGCAGTTGGATAGGTTTCAAACTCTGGTTCACTTCGATATACCGACAGTCAACTTGGCACCGCTGAAGGGAATGTAGCACCGCCCAAATTTCGACGGAATCAAAGGCTTTCTCATAGTCCACATACGTCAAGCAAAATGGGATTGTACTCTTCGGTCTTCCGTACAATTTGCCGCGGGGTATGCATGTGGTCTATGGTACTGAAGCCCTTACGAAAATCGGCTCTTGCGGGAGGCTGGAAGTCGTCGAGTCAGCGTGAGAGACGATTCGTAATGACTCTCAAAAACAGCACGTAGACATGGTTCAGAAGGGAAATCGGTCTGTAGTTATTCAAGACAGCGTTGTCACCTTTATTGAAGAACAAGGCCACCGCACTTCTGCTCCCCGCCTCCGGAGTATTGCCACCATGGAGAACGGAATTGAAGAGCGTCTGAAGGACTTTGTACCGGTGCTCCACCCGCTTTCAGAAGCTCGGCTGTAATTCCATCCTCTCATGGGGCCCTGCCGTTTTTAAGGTGTTGGAGATCATATCAACATACTCGTAAATAAGGAGATATTACGCTTTGATTGCCTCGGCCGTCCAGATGAATACCAACACAGTTAGGACACATTGCAAGAAGAAGATATCAAAGTTTCTCTTTTAAACGCTATATAATTATCTACATCATTTATTTATTTATTTGACGGCTCCGTAGCGCAGCGGCTTAGCAATGAGTTACAGCGCTGAGGGCCGCGGGTTCGAATCCCGCACGGAACAAGAATTTGTATGGCCTACAAGTAATTATTCCGGGACTGTATGTTTGTCCTTATGAAATTTATGTTTGTAAAGTGCTCCTACGATACAGGAGAAAATACTAGTGTGGAGGTAACGTTTTAAAAAAAATTAACCTTCTTACTACAAAATGGTTCACAATTTAGTCTGAGGTAAAAAAACAGATTTTTTTAAAATAATGGACACAAACAAGCACACAGTCCAGCTGATGGTAAGTGGAAGCTTAGACTTATAGACATTGACATCTATCCCGATTAAGAACCAAAATGCAGATGCGTTGTCAACTCTAAGGACTAAGATGGAATACCTCATTTCCAGTAAAAAGGGTCCGCGGTTCTCTCCACTCACCGTACGCAACACAGCAGCTTTAAGCTACTGTTTTAAACTAGTATTATGTGAGAGCGTGGTTTAGAAATAATATAACTGCAGCATGGCTCTATCACATGAAAAAGTTTGTTTCAAGCAAGAACTCTCACGGAAAATATACTAACAAGAGTGTAAAGTACGGACATTGGCAACTTTCGCGAAGTTTGTGGCGTCGTGGCCTATTTAATCTGTGGCCGCGGCTTAGGAACCTCTTTTGTGGAAAAATTATTTCTCTTTTCCAGTCATTGTTAAAGCCCGAGAGTATCGCTTCATTAAATCTTGTAGTAAAGCTATTTGGCTATAGGAGAGGTCTATTTTATGCAGTGGACTTTTATAGGCTGCAATGGGTGGATGAATGGAAATTCAGTCATTCTGTTGAACTTTACTTCTATCTTTTTTATAGGATAAGGGTGACAAACGAGCACACAGTCCACCTGGTGATAAATGGCTGCTGTGGCCCGTATACATCTATATTTTATCCTCGATTAAGAATCAAAACGCAGATGCGTTGTCACCCCTGAGGACTAAGATGGAACGCCTTGTTTCTAGTAAAAAAGGGTCTCCGCATCTCTACACTCACCATACGAAACAAAATAGTATAAACTGCTATTTTACGTTGGTATTCTGTGAGAGCGTGGTCCTTCCCCGGTCGAGCCGACCCATTCGTACTACAACCATAATATAGCTGCAGCGTGGGTCTACCACGTATAAATTCTATTATTATTATTATTCTTTTTAAAACATTTAAAGCGCCTACACAATAGTTGTTGATTGGAAGGAAACGTCTCAAGGCGTTAGGTACGCCTTTTGGTACAGCCGTTGCCGTCGCTGTTACGGCCTTTTAGAGTCCACTGCTGAACATAGGCCTCCACCATAGATTGTCTCATGGGAGTACACTTACCATAGTTGCCACGCTTGGCAGGCGGGGCAGCTACCGCAGTTTTTTTTTTAATTTTTACTCGTTATTAAAAAAACGCTACTGCCCATCTCCTGATTTGTTTTCATCTGTGGTCTCTTACGACACCCACGGGATGATATCGGGCAGTGTATATTCTTACAGAGCGTATCACAATAATTTAACACGGTAATTTGGTATAAGATAGTAAAACACTAAAAACAAAATATCTCTAAATTATACAGCATTACATTAAATTGCACATCTTGCACAAATGACCTCATTTGTGTTATGATGCATCTCATAATGCGCTCTATCGGGACAACCCACGCGTTTGATACGGAAGAACATTCAGTTGGGTTGGGCCGTACTGTATAAACTCTATGCAGTAAAGTGTTACCAGATTTTAAATATTTTTACATACATGTACTCATGGGTTAAATCGTGTTAAAAATTTAATCGAAAATTATCAATTGTAATTTTAAATGCAGATCTACCACGTACTGGGCGGTGACAAAAAAGATTGTGAAGTAGAATATTTGAGAAATAAAATAATTTAAAATATATGTTTCTACGCTATATATTGCCTCATATTTACCTTAGTCAACCGCAGTTTTTCATTATTTTAAGTTTTTATTAGGAATATGGGTGTGTTGCTGCCTAACCCTGGTTTTATTTCCACCTGTCCCTCTGCCACCACTTACCACAACCAAGGGATGATTGGACATAGAGCGTTCTTTAACACTGCCACTGCGGACGTTCATTACAAATAGAATAAAAAGGCGTTTATGTAGACATTTGTTTATCAACTTATAAATCCTATAACAATTATACTTGGATAGATGTCCCAGGAGAACATTGGGCTAAGTGCACTTCCGCAGGCAGATGTTGATGATTTGATGTACAATTTCCATTACTTATATTTCTTTTGTTTTTATATTTTATTGAAGTTTAACATGGATAAGGTTGAATTTTTGTTTCATTAATTTATTTATTATTTTTAAAATTCTTAAATTTAATATGTGTACTTTAGCCTATTTTTGGTAAATAAATATATTTTCTTTTTAATTTTTATTTTCATGTGTCACAAGTTTTTAGTTTTTAATATTTACATTTATATATTACAGTGTTTTTTTTTTCTTTCATGTGCCACAACCAACGACAACCGACGTTTTATGACTGAAACAAGTGGTAAAATTAAAATTTTTTTACAACCAACTTCAATATAAATAAAATGAGAACATCATCAATGGAGTCGAAGTCAATTAAATACGCATTAGTAAGGATAACTCAAAAACTACTGTTCATATCTCTATAAAAATTAACAGCTTTCAAATATAAGAATCATCAAAATCGGTTACACACATAAAAAATACAGTCGAATTGAGAATTTTTTGAAGTCGGTTGAAAATATGCTTAAAATTATTAAAAATAAAACAAGTACACCGTCCGCCTGATATTAAGTGCAGGCTATTGCCCTTAAACACTTATATCTATCCTCGAAGGAGAATGAAAATATAGATGCGCTGTCACCTATGAGGACTAAGATAGAAAATTGTTACCAGTAAATAGTCTCCGGTATTTCTGTACACTCACCATACGAAACACCTGCTTTGTTTTGTGTGGTTCAGTAAGCTCCTATTGGTATTCAATGAGAGCAAACTTTTTTCCCGGTCAAACCAACCCATTAGTTCCACTTATAACTTTTTGATAGATATAGTTTTCAGACTGTTTTCAGACTGGCTCTATGTGACTCTATGTGTTCTCTAAGATTTAAATTATTGTAAGTAAATTATTTAATAATTGGTTAATGCAACGTCTACATATTCTGTGCCAGAGTAACCAGAAAAATATTATAAAAAGTAAATAGGAATAGAAATAATTAAATTTTTTCGGTCCAATTTCTTTTTAATTTTTAAGACGTATGGATTAGGTACATTTATTTAATTATTTCACTGAGTATATTTTAGGTGTTATAATTAATGTGTTTTATAAAAATTATTTTTCTTAAAATATTCATTTATTTGTTTTAAAAGTAGTGATTTATGCCCTCTTACCGTTTAGGTTTCCAGCGCTTCATGAGGACACCAAACATTTTTGCTATATTTAAAAAGATAAGATTATCACAAGAAAGACAAACAATTATTTTAATATTAAAACAAATGTCCAGTTCACTACACAACTCGGACTCAAATTTTATACATTATAGATAAGATAATAATTGACAATATATTGACTCTACAACTCTACATTCATTGACAAAAATCACACTTGTTTACTGCACATAGATCTTATCTGTAAACTTGCACTTGCCTAAAACACGTCTGACCTAGACACTGAGCGCCCCACATTTCGAGTAACATCGCTAAAATCGATACAATTTCATAGCTACATGTAATATGGTTTACTTATTCTGCTGATGTTGCAGTTACGTAAGATAACAAAAGTTAAGATGGCTATCCCACACGAAAATCAGCTTTTCATTCAATTAGGTCACCAACTGCTCGTAAATAATTTTCGATTTTATTATAAACAATCGAATGATACAAACACGTGATCATTGATGTGCGACGAATCTGCTACTGAGTTCATACATTTGACATAGAAGTGTTGACTGGTGAGACAATCAGTTGGTAAACGCTGTAGGTAAACTGATGAGAACGATTTCAGGTGCGGTTAATCAGCTGTTTTGAGCTGTGTTTTGAAGCCCCACTTGATTTTTATTACAGCGCCATCTATTTGTGGATAATATACATATAATAATTATTAATTCTTAGTATGTGTACTGCGTTGTTATTTTAAAAAATAACTTCGAAGTAATAAATATATAAAAATAGCTTCCGTAATATTTCAAGTTTATACACAAATGAGCCTTGGAGGTATAGGTGAATTATATAGGTTCTATAGATTATGTTAAATTCCTTATTCCATCTAAACTAACAATACGTAGTTAAAATTTTTCAATGTTTGACAATGTTTGAAAAATTTTAACAAACTCGTGTTTGCTTAGTTTTTCTTTACTATGAATGAAGATTAAACCATTTGTTCAAATAAAATAATGTCGTAATTTATTCGTGCTTTCATGCTGATTGTTCTGATATACGAGTATTTAGGTTAACATGCGTAGTAGATATTCCATTCGTTAATAATTGTTATTTTAATAACTTTCTTATCAAATGATCTTATGAAACTAACTCTTATTTATCACCTATAAGTCGTAGCATCGGTGGTTCAGTGGTAGAATGCTCGCCTGCCACGCGGGCGGCCCGGGTTCGATTCCCGGCCGATGCAATTTCCGTTTTGCAATTTTTGAAACAAACGTTCATATTACAAATTATTATGCTATTTTATTTCATTATTTTAAGCACCTGTTTAAAAAATTTTCCCTACACCTATACTGTTAACTACTTGTTGCTGAATATTAACACAGGTCTTGATTTACAATTTCTTTCTCTATTTTTCATTGGTGCAAAAACACAAATTGGTAGTTTTTGAATTTGAATCTGGATTCGTCGTCATTTTTATTCTCATGTGAGAGACCATTCATACCATCATACCATTCATCATCTTCTTTAATTGAGAGTGTCTATGTACTATGGTACTTTGGCACTATAATATTTTCCGCGCAGTGGTGTCTAAAACTATCCTGAAGGTAACACCAAGGTATAAAACTATCTGGGTATTTCATTGTCATCATTATCATCATCATCATTACAGCCCTTCACAAGTCCACTGCTGAACATAGGCCTCCCCCAAGGTATGCCACAAAGCACGGGCCTGAGCCACCTGCATCCATCGACTTCCTGCATGTCTTACCAGGTCGTCACTCCGCCTAGTGGGGGGTCGCCCTACACTTCGCCTACCGGTACGAGGCTGCCACTCGAGAATGTCATCATTATAACAAATATAAATTAAAGATTTTCTTCCATTATTATTATAATATATTTCTTTCACTGTAAAAATTAACCTTCTTCCAATTCCCCATCAGCCCAGCCACAAACAGACCATGTTCGACATGGTACTTTTTCATAATAAGATGGATTCTCCACAACCGTCACACTCGTGAGGCCTGTTTGCGACTGCCGTACCAGAATCTTGCAGCTGACGCTATTTCCGATAACTGGTCTTATATTTTAAATCCGCCGTGGCGACAACGCCATCTATGGGATGCAATGAGATCTTTCAGATATGTCCCTACGTAAAGCCGACACCCAAGTGTTATCAGTTTTTTTCCTTTCAGGTTACAGCTTAATTCTATAAGCACGTTCTAACAACAAGTTGTTAATTTAGTTTCTTTTTAATTCAAGTATTGGTGAGCACAAATTCCACCTGACAAGTTGCAGCTTAAACTTTTGTCTACATGACACGTTCTTTAACTAAGTTTGATTTTTCTAAATCACAAGTTTCACATAATTGTATATTAATCATATGAATCAAAAATGTCGTATAATCACAAGGCCGATACATTGTCATCCCTGAAAACTATGTATACGAAAATTTCCGGTATTTTGCTGCCCTTTTATGCTGGTATTCTGTGAGAGCTTGGTGATAATACGCTATCGCGTAATCAAGTATGTGTGACAAACAAAGCAACAGTTCACCTGATGAGTTTACTAACGTAAACGCTCTGACCCAGAGATGCTATGTGAATCAAAAGGCAGATTTTTTTTTATAGAATAGGGTGACAAACGAGCACACAGTCCACCTGATGGTAAGCGGTTGCTGTGGCCCATAGATGCGTTGTCACCCGTGAGGACTGAGATGGAATGCCTCATTTCCAGTAAAAAGGGTCTCCGGTTCTCTACACTCACCATACGAAAAACAGCAGCATTAAGCTGCTATTTCACGCTGGTATTCTGTGAGAGCGTGGTCCTTCCCCGGTCGAGCCGACCCATTCGTGCTACAACTATACTACTAATATAACTGCAGCATGGCTCTACCACGTAAAAGATGAGTTATTACTTCTGAGGACTTACATGGAATGCCTCGTTGAGGACCCTACTATTACTAGATACCTTAGTGTTTATCGTCACTGTTTTACGCCGATACTCTGTGAGACTACTATTGATCATATGGTCCCGGGTTCGAATCCCAGATCGAGCCAAAATTTTATTTATAGTTTTTTGTCAAGAAATTCTCAGAAGCAGTTCGAATTTGGAAGTTAACTGAGTCTCCCTCTCGTCGTTAGTCCTGCGCCTGATCTCTCTCTTGTCGTATCGGATTACGTTTCGTGCACCTATGTTTGCGCTCTTTATGCCATAGAAACAACACACACTAGTCTACTATAATCTTGTCATGCGCAGATATCTAATCTTCGGTGAACTTGGCCACAGTCACCGAATGAGAGCATAGTCCTACCCCAGCCTAAACCCAAAAATTGCTGCTGCAGGTTGTTACAGCCTACAACCCCTCCTAAGTGTACTGCTGAACATGGAGCTCATGCAATAGTTGCCACGCTGCGCCTCTCTCTCCACCTCTCGTTTCTATTTATCTCTGTCAACTCTTACGGCACCCACGGGATAATATGGTTTAGTGGATTCCTCTACGCCGCTACTACACGTCCTACCACCGTGTACACGTATTAGCGTAGGTATATGCGTATAACTATATTTATTTTTATTTTAACAAACGTTTTCTTTTTAGCTTTACCGCGTATAAACTTGAACAAAAACTAAAAAAGGAAGTATTCCAAAAAATACAGGACATAAAGTTAAGTCATAAGTACCTTGGCTAATTCCACAGATTAAAAATAAAAAGGAGATGCGGAACGCGGTACCGGTTCCGCTTTCCTACCTCCAGGCCGTTAAAAATAATAACCATGGTGGCTCGATGTAATACTTTTATAGCACCAATAATCATTAATTACGCTACCGATACAGATCTCGGTTAACGTTTAGCATATTAATGGGTGTTTCAATGTTTTCAACGGTTATAATAATCGACTCTCTTAAAGCGCCATCAGTTTTTAATGAACGAGACATCTTTGTTTTATGGTATGACGCGGTCACGTCTGCTCTGTCAATGAAGTTATTGTTTTTTTAAGTATTTGTGGCTAATGTAGCAGCAGTAGCCTCTGACCACGAGCTTAAAATTATTTTTTATTTTTATTAAATAAGGCTGACAAACGAGCACACTATGCACCTGGTGATTTGTGGATACTAAAGCCCATAAACGTCTACATCTATCCTAAGATAGGATTTAAAATGATGTTGAAAGATGAGTTGTCACCCCGGAGGACTTGGATGGTATGCCTCGATTCCAGTAAAAACAAAATTCGGTTCTCTACACTAATATTACGAAACACAGCTAGATAAAGCCGCTATTTTACGCTGGTATTCCGTGAGGGCGGAGACTTTCCCGGTCGAGCCGACCCGTTCGTGCTACAACCATAATATAGCTCTAGCATGAACCTTAGACGTATATCCGAATTATGTAATTTCAAATTCGAATTATGTAACTTGACTACCTGCGTGGCTCGCTTCTTTTACCATATGCCAGATTACGAACAGTAACCCTACGGTGTTCGTGTCTTCACACTTGCTGGTGCTACGGGAAACCTTTCGCACACTACTGCAACCCCGACAATAAAAATAAATAGCAGACTCTTTCTTGTGAAGGATGTGGAGCTGGAATTCTCAACTGTATCCTTCCTTATGAGCAAGCGTGCCCACCCCCGATTCCGTCTCCTAACCACATGGGTTGCAATGTCATGCTTCCCTCCCTAGTGGCGTAATATACTATTATTACATTTCATTTTAGATAATTTAGATTATAAAACAAAAATCCCATTTGATGATAAGTGATAATGCAGCCGAAAATAGTAAAGCGGTAAACTTAACAAAAGCACTTTTGGCTAGATGCTGGCAAATTACTTTACTCCCCACTTGACGAATCAAACCGTTTGCTTCAAATTCGAATGTGCGGTCTGTCGAAAACAAAGGAGTGGCAACTGGCCGAGCTTTCGGTTGTCTGATAGTGGAAGGGGAGGTAGGAATTAGGTTATTCATTAATTTCCTTAGCGTGTGTCATTGAGTATACATTTACACCTGGAACGTTATAATAGTTACATAATATGTGTTCTAGAAGTCTTTTGACTGTCTCGTTGCTCTGGTGATCGGAAATGCGAATGCTGCGTAGCTGTCCGGAGTCAGGAAGTTGGCGGTGTTTCCGTTCCATTCAGATGGCCTCGGAAAGCACGTAAAGCCGTTAATCCTGCTCCTGATCTCTCTCCGTTCGTGTCGGTTTACCGTTCCATCGGACTATGAGAGTGAAGGAATAGAGAACGCACCCGTGCTTGCGCATTCACTTGGGTACTATTATCGTCTCCTGCGCAGAGTCTTCGTTGAGGCTAGCAGTGTGAGCAAAATTCGTTCCGGAGGACATTATATTATTCTAGATGATATCCAACAGTCAGATATAAAAAAGACGTGTGGCACTCGGGGACTGCCGCGGTAAAGCTATTGCATAGCATTTTGTATCAACTTATGCAATTATAATTATTTATTTATTTTATTTATGCAGTTAAGTCTTTGATATTAAATCAAGTTACACTTTTTGAGCGTGGTGACCGATAAGAAAACAATTTTTTTTCTCTTATTGTATACCTAAATGAGAAGTTAATATTGTTTAAAATATTTATAATATCTTACAATACATGTAGGTTATTCAGGAATTTTTATCATTCAGTTAGCAGCTAGTGTACACGCATACGACTAGTCGCACGCACACAAACTCCGTGCTGAAGTCTGCCGAGTGCCGAAGTCTGCCGAACTGAAACGACGTTACGATGCACGGCTTTCAACGCCACACCTCCGTGCCCGTCGGAGTGGGGAGCGTGAGGTTTTTTTCGTTACGGAATTTCTGGATTCGGTCCCCGCGCTCAAGGCCCGCGATAGAAGCTATGCAATAGCTTAATAAATAAATATGGTAACTGGTTATTTAAGGCCTCGTCTCATTTTGAGAACTAAACTAAAATAAAACATACAATTTAAACCTAGAACGCGCCAATTAACCCGACCTGTACATACCGGAGTAATTTGGCTATTCCTTACGACACAATCGGGGATCAAAGTTTCTGTATTAAAGTAAATTTACACAGTCTCCTTGTAGTGTAGAACGAACGGCCAAGATTTTATTTAAAACAGCACGCTCACTGCGGAACAAGGTTTTAATAACCTCCTACAGAATGGCAGTTAAGACAATTTTAATAGGGTTACAGATTATTTTTTTTAAACAGTTTCATGATTCGGTACTCGTTTTCCGCTTGCACTTATGATTAATAAACAAACAAGACCCAATCTGGCAGAGGGATTAGTGTCGCCGCCCAGCGCTTCTCCTCATACTAAGTGGTAGTACCTACCTAGGAGTCCGTCTGTAGATGTACCCTCTTACCTATTCTACTGTGGTCTAAATTGTATAAAGAGCCAGCATAATAAACAAGCTGTGGGACAATCCATTTAGTCGTCGGAGGTGACAACACATTTGTAGCCCACTTTGATTCAATTTCGTTGCAGGTCTCCAAGAGCCGCAGTTGACATTTACTACCAGGTGAACTGTAAGCTCGTTTATCACTTTGCTTTAAAAAAACATGCAAGCATAACTAATCGTTTACTGAGGTGTACCTTTGGAACTCTTCAAACTTTACAATTCAATAAAGGAAATGACTTAAATAAATCGTTTATTATGATTATTATTATTAATTTCTTATTTTATAAAGCTCAAGCAATCATAATATTTGGAGTAAATAAAATTAATATTTCGGCATCATCATCCTTACAGCCCTTCACAAGTCCATTGCTGAACATAGGCCTCCCTCAGGGAATGCCACAACGATCCCGAGCCACCTGCATCCATTGACTTCCTACATGTCTCCATTACCTTCCTACATGTCTAGCATATTTCGTCATTTTAAATTAATTGTCTCAATACAAGGTTTGGTCATATAGAAAGAATGAAGAAGGAAAGAGTGACAAAGCAAATCTATGGTGCAGACGTGGATGGCAGAATCCGGAAGGGACGCCCTAGACGAAAGTGTATCGATCAAATTGGCGATATATTGCAGACGGGCCCGATTAAGAGTATGTATGCGTAGGTATATGGATTATGGGTGTAAAAGAGACGAGAGAGGTGTGTCAAGATCGTGACAAATGGAAATCCGTAGTCTCTGCCTGCCCCTCTTGGTGAAAGGGGTGAGGATTAATGTATGTATGTCTCAACACTACTAGAAATTTAATAGTAAATTAATTTTATTTAGAGCACGATCTCACAACGTCATACTTATTATATTTTTTGAAATGTTCTGTTCTGATACAACGATGAACATTCGTTCGTTTCGTACGTATGACAAACGAACTACTTAACTGTTAAATGCCGTTATTATAAGAAAACTCACCCGAGACGTGTTTCACTAAAATGTCCTTGAATGTGTAACTGGTACCGGCTATACGGGGCTTCGGAACATGTTTCCGCGTTTTTTATCTTGCATCATTTCGTCCGAATTACATACGTGTTAATTGTATTGGTCTCCACTCGGATTTAATTAATTGGTGTTTTATGAGTCTATAAATATTTTGGCGCCATGATAAATTATTTTGTATCTGTCAGTCACAATTAATGTAGAGCTAAAATACATATACATATTATCTGTTTTATAATTGGCTTTTGTTTTATTTCATTTCTGCGATGACATTTTGGCCAAAAAGTGAGCGTGGCAATTAATATGGTAATTTTTTGTTTCTATGGTCAAAATAATTTATAACTTGACATAGCAAGCAGATACTGTCATATAACAAATATACTACGTCCTACGGCCTACGTCCAGCCGTGGACTATTATGGGCTGAAAAGAAGCAGTGGAAGAAGAATAGCGATGTGGGTGAAATAGCATCTGTCATAAGGGTAACCTTAGACTTGAGGTGCTGTTCATGAATTAGTTGGCAACACTCTTAATAAATTACTGGGCCAGTTGCTCTAGTAGTGACACGACTGTACACAAATACATATATATATATATATATATATATATATATATATAGAACCGGGGTTCGAAAGCTCGGGATTGGTTGGACCAAATTCATTTATTATGTATTTCTATCTGGAAATTCTCAGTAGCAGCCCGGTATCAGAAAGTTGACGTCGTTTCACCCGCGTGCCTCAGAAAGCAGGAAAAGCTGTTAGTTCTGCGCCTGATCTCTCTCCGGGAGTGTTGGATTGCCTTGGATTGATTGATGGTACTATGAGAGTGAGGAAATAGGCAGTGCGCCTGTCTTTGCGTACACGCTCGTGAATGCATGATGACTAGTCTTCAAGAGACTGGCCTTTGAGAGACTGGCTGCCGTGTTCAAAATTTGGTCTGGAAGACATTATTATAGCGATCCGCCCCGATTTCGTACGGGTTTCTAGATCACGCCAAAAGCGCCACCTACAGAGTCCAATCTTAATATATATAAATTACGTGTCACGTTGTTTGTCCGCGATGGACTCTTAAACTTCTTAACCGATTTTAATCATATTTGCACACCGTGTGCAGTTTGGTAAAACTTGAGAGATAGGATAGTTTTTTGCAGATGGTAAATTTAAAAATGCAGAACAACGTCTGCCTAACAAGCTAGTTGTAAATATAAACCAACCAGGGACAAACTCAAATGCACACAAAGGAATTAATCAAAATGGTTCGAGCCGTCTTCGAGTTTTAGCAAGACTTACGGACCTTCGAACCAACGAAAATTCCAATTAAAATTATTTTAGATTTTTATTATAATAATAAAAAATCCTGACGGGCTCCTGTGCAGTAAAGAATAGACCTAGTAATTTAATTTACACTTGTAAACAGAATTAATGTCACTTAGCATATCCGCTCGCGTCAAGACTACCGAAAATCAGGTATTGGCACAGAAATCTAAGTACCTATTGCCTTATTATTTAGATTTCTGTGGGTATTGCCATAAAAACAATTAAACGCGTCAAGGCCTGTATCTGACACTTACCCAAAGTACTGGCTTGGAAGCCTATTATCGCCATTATTTTACTAGCATTAAGAAACAAACGTCAATATATACAATTGTCAACCAAAGATCGAGATAACGACTTTATCGATGTAGTTTCGCTGCGATCTTGATAACTGACAGGATAATGGAGCGCGAATGGCTTTATTTATATTAATTTCTTATCTTTTGCCAGTGAATGTGAAAATAAATCAAATTATTGTAACGATCGATTTAATGGTGTCTCTGCTAAAGCAGATATAATGCAGCCACGTTAAATAAATAATTGCTTTTGAAATGGTCTTTAAGTCAATTGAGCTTGCGCAATCTATGCTATCAAATACTACCCGTGCAGTTAAAGAATGGGATTGAAAATGGCGGCGCCTCTATTCACCTCTCGCTCGCACACTGTTGCTATCTATACTCACATCTGCCGATAACGACTGCAAAAAAATACGTTGCGATATGTGTTTTTCGTACGTTCTATAACTTCAGTGCAACTTTTTATTGGAAGTAATTATAACAAAATACGAAAAACCACAAAAAAATCAGTCCAATTTTGCTAATTTGTGAGCTACGCCGCGTTTTGAGTTTTCTTCATATTTTAATGAATTTTAAATTTATTTTGGCCATTGAGAACTAGGTAACCATTTTTTAAATCTTCGTTTGCCTAATTGTTTTAGCTAATCTTCGGAATGGCTGAACCGGTTGCAATAAAACTTCACGACAAAATAGAATGTAATACTAGAAGCGATCTACACTAAATTTTATCAGAAAAATTTTGGGATTGTATTAAAATAGTAATGTTGATAAGATAAAATAAATGGACTTTAATGATTATCTTAACTCTAAATAAAACCACCCAGGCGAAGCCAGAGCGTGTCGCCAGTTACAAATTTAATTTTAAATAATGTACCTAATTGCGTGTACAGTTTTTTTCAAATATTTTCTCATTTATAGAAAATTTCCCATTAACTGAATAATATAACGTTATAACGATAAATCGTTGTTAACGTGTTTTCGCTATTAGTACTGTACATGTTGATGGTACGGTAATCCCATTCTTTATCCGTACGGGCTATAGTTACTATTACTTACTTAGAGGATGGTGGGACTCTTTTTCAGCAGGTAACACCCACTTACCTATTTCTGCCGCAGAATAGCAGTTCTTGCATTGCTGTGTTCTGGTCTGAAGAGTAGTGAAAGTCAGTGTAATTACGAGCTATGATGCAATTCATTTTAGTCGACAGAAATGGCAACGCATTTGTAGCTTTCTTTTTTATTAGTTGCAGGTGTCTGTGAGCTCCACTGGCCAGTTACCAGTAGGTAGACTGTAAGTTAATTTGTCAATTCAATTTGTATAAAAATAGTTTAAATCACGACATATACTTATTTTACTTATACTCTACTTATTTACCACATATTTTATACGTGGTAGAGTCATGCTGCGGTTACAATAGTAGTATAGTTGTAGCACGAATGGGTCGGCTCGACCGGGGAAGGACCACGCTCTTACAGAATACCAGCATAAAATAGTAGCTTAATGGTGCTGTGTTTCGTATAGTGAGTGAGAGAACCGGAGACCATTTTTACTGGAAACGAGGCATTCCATCTTAGTCCTCACGGGTGACAACGCATCTGCATTTTGATTTGTAATGGAGGATAGATGTAGATGTCTATGGGCCGCAGCAACCACTTACCATCAGATGGACTGTGTGCTCGTTTGTCACCCTATCCTATAAAAAAATATTTTCATTTAACAAATTCGCGTAGATGTTTTAAATTCTAGACAAAACAGCCTACAGTCCACCTGATATCGATCCTTGATTTAGAACATGAAGCTTCTGTCACCCCTAAGGGCTAAGATACAATGCCTCGTTGCGAATGAAAAGGGATTTAATTTTGTTTCTTTCTATCACCTCTTACGACACCCTCATTATACGGACCAGTTTTATATCATTATCACCTTATTCTCTACTCTATTAGCCTATATTTAACAAGTGTTGGATATTGACTTTTCAAGAACGCAAAAAGATATCACATTGATTAAGCCAGCTAGCGACATCAGTGCCAACACCCTCGCGGTTGTAATACCTTGATAAGTCTGTTGAATTTGGTCTGGCGATTTTGAGTAGGCTGAATGAAGGTGCTGTTAAAGATCCAGAGTATGTATAACGTGCAAATACATTTAACATTTACGTAATTTGATCATAGACAAATTTCGCCTTTTTAATAAATTCATACATTACCGTTGTCACAATGACCTTTGGAGTCAAATAAGAGTCCCCTTTAAATAGAATCAGCAATTTACAATAGTTTGTAATCAATAAATGGCATTGAAATTTTCCGTGGTACTTTTTACAAATTAAGTAATGAACTAATATTGAATAATTACTTGTGAGTCCCATTAGAATATAATAGAAAAAATTAGAATAGAACAGAATATAGAATAGAATACAACAATTAATTATTCAATATAAATCACATGTAATTCTTATTTTAAGTTTTCTTTACCTAGCCGCTGGTTCGAAAAAACATCCCCTCCTGGGAAAAACTAAAAAAAAAACCAGCGGGACTTTTTTAAACTAAATTTTACAATATGAATGCTTACAAACTATTTACAAAATTTATTTTAGGAACGACTTGGAAGCGACCACCTCTTTCTCAGGGGTTATTATCAACCATGTATTCATTTATATTAAAATAACCCTTTTAAGATATACAGTTTTTGTTTAATTAAATATTTAAACTTGATAATAGAAGAGACCTTGTGTATTTTTTGGGACTTTGTTGAAATAGTGAATACATTGCCCCAAGAATGAATTACTGACTTTGTGGAGTCGAGAAACTGATATCACTAGCTTTTGTTTGTTCCTAGTGTTTACATAGTGTATATCACTTATTTTTTACCAAAACTACTTTTATATTTTGAACATACATTAAATTTTCGTAAATAGGCCAAAGTTAATATATTTATTTCTTTAAATTTTTCTCTAAGAGAATCTCTCGGTTTAAGGCTGTAAATAGCTCTTATGGCACTCTAACTGAAATAAACAAATCTAGCTGTCTCAACCACAGAATAAATAATAGTACTACGTACAGAAGTTGCACTTCTTTGATGTCAACTGCTTGCCGATGTTTAATAGCCTGCATAATTATTATTAATCAGATAAATCGCGCACGCAAGCCAAATAAAACTTTATCGCTGCGCGTTGGTGTCCATATTACTTTTCATCTTTTCCGCTTTCTAAGTCACTGCGGACTTTCTGTGGTTATTAAGGGATGCTCAGATGAAGTAAAAAAAGGTAGATATCGCACCTAGAACAAGAAAGTGTAACCAATTTTATAACTTTGTGTGAGTCGGAGGAGTGTTGCCACTTTTTTTAAAAGTCCCTGAAAATCGAGATATAATACTACACAATTATAAGAGTAATATGCGATGCGAATGTAAAACTATATCTGTCTGTTTTAATAAATTTCAACAATTTGACAATTCAAAAAAAAGATAAAGCATGTAGGAGGCGTCTGTAGATACATAGATAGATAGATTGTCCAGTGAGCATGTAAGCTTCGATAAAATATAGAACATAATATGTAATGTAAATCATGTTTATTATAAAAAATTACTCAATACTAAAAAAAACTAGTTGGAATAAAAAATAAATTTTCATGGAATTAAAAATTAACTTTTCTAAATGAAAAAAAGTATATTTTAGTAAATGCAAAATAGAACAATCTCCAGCTGGGGGCACAAAGGATTGTTCTAATTTGTACTCCGGGTAGGAGAGATATGTAGTATCAGCCGGAGAGGACACCAAGTCTCGGTTAAAAAGAAAGGTATTCTGTGAGGTCGTGGTACCACCCCGGTTCAAGCTGGCCTGTCCATGCGATATCAATAGCCGCTGCGTAGCTCTACTACTATCAAGCCAAGAGGATGGCTGCCATTTTGACTCATTTCGGCTCAGTTTTATAGCAGCTACCCTTCATTTTTTTAAAGGATGGGGAAACAAACGAGTATACAATCCACATGATGGTAAGTGTTTGATGTGGCAAATAGACATCTGCATATATTATACTTAATTACCAATCAAAATGCAGATGCGTTGTCACCCGTGAAGACTAAGATAGAATGTCTCGTTTCCAGTAAAAAGGGTCTCCGGTTCTCTACAGTCACCATACGAAACGTCGGAATTAAGCACTTCTTTACGCTGGTATTCTGTGAGACCGTGGTCCTTCCCTGGATGAGCCGACCCATTCGTGCTATAACAATACTACAAATAGTATAACTGCAGCATGGCTCTACCACTTAAAAAAATCATGTCTTACTAAAATATTCGTTGTTAGCCTAAAATCATAAATATTTTTTGATAGTAAAATAGTTTGTAAAGTACTCAACAATTAAAAAATTAAATATTTATCTCGACTTCAATTTGATGTAATATATAACAACTAATTTAAAAAATATGCTGTCATATATTTTTATAACAGCCTAAAATTAATTACCCAAATCTTGGATCATTAGAAATAAGAAATACTGGCAACATTCTCCTGTTACGTAATCTCGAAACATTGACATTCGTGCTTCGAATAACCTTCAAAATTGTGTTGGAATAACAAATTAAAATATAGTTAAATGAGTGTTTACGAGTGAAACGACTTCATCTTCAGACTTTTTGTTCACTTTAGTATTGTTTTTGTAACATTTAACTACACAGGTCGGCATTTTGTAGGTAAATTTACTGCACGACGCCCCGGGAAGTACTGAGTGAAAATGAGCGTAGTTTGATGCACGTGTGTGCGTGAACGCGTGTGCTTACATAAAGGAGCGGAGTTTTTTCGCTTCACCAATAACAAAGACCGCGCTGTATCTACCTTTTTTTACTTCATCTGAGAAGGGATGACAATAGAAAGTAAAAAAATATATTGCGAAATGTTAATTATGTTACTTAGATGAAGTACCTATTCTGACTATGATCGACTGACCATACTTTCGCCCATATGGGAGTTCTGCGATGCCTAATGCATGCAAATTGCAAGGTCATTCGTCGAAAATCGCAACGCTTGTTTCGGAAGACATAGGTAGATAGTGAAAACAACAAATAAATCTGAAATACTATTCCTAACAGAAATGTGATCTATTCTACTTATTTAAAAAAAACTTGTTAGTATACAACGTTTTAATTTCAGTATTTTGTGTTATTATAACTAAAAAATATTTTAATTACAAAAGACAAGTATAGGTATGTAAGTACTTGGATAGTGAAGTAAAATTTAACTAATTTTTGTGATAAAATACTTAGGTATTTCTTCTGTAGACCAAATTATTACTTAATTCTTTTTTGCTGTAAGTACATATCCAACAAAAAAACTTAAATAAATTCACCTTTTCATAACTTCCTTCTAAAATTCTTCGGTAACTTAAAGAATGATGAATTCTTTTGTTGGTCATTTCATTTAGTATCCATCCACGCAACAGTTATAGTAGGAACGACGTTTTGCTATTATAATTTATCAAACAACAATTTATTAAATACATTAAAACTTTTACAACTATTTTACCTACAATTAAATATCATCATCATCATCATCATTACAGCCTTTCACAAGTCCACTGCTGAACATAGGCCTCCCCCAAGTAATGCCACAAAGCACGGTCCTGAGCCACCTGCATCCATCGACTTCCTGCATGTCTTACCAGGTCGTCACTCCATCTAGTGGGGGGTCGCCCTACACTACGCCTACCGGTACGAGGCTGCCACTCGAGAACCTTTCTTCCCCATCGGTTATCGGTTCTTCGAGCTATATGGCCGGCCCATTGCCACTTCAGCTTACTAATCCGTTGGGCTATGTCGGTCACTCTGGTTTTACTGCGGATATCCTCATTTCTGAGTCTATCACGCAGAGAAACTCCGAGCATAGCCCTCTCCATAGCTCGCTGAGCGACCTTAAGCGTCCTCATACGGCCAGCCGTGAAGGACCACGTCTCAGATCCATAAGTCATCACTGGCAACACGCACTGGTTGTACAATCTAGTTTTTAGAGATTGAGGTATACCTGACGAAAAGATATGTCGTAATTTCCCGAACGCTGCCCAGCCGAGTTGAATCCGTCGATTGACCTCTCGGTCGAAGTTGGACTTACCTAGTCGGACTATTTGTCCCAGGTAAACGTACTCGTCAACAACTTCGAGCATAGTGCTCCCAACAACTACCGGCATAGGTGTGACATGGACATTGAACATGATCTTTGTTTTGTCCATGTTCATCTTAAGACCTATCCGTTGGGAGGCACTATTGAGGTCATTGAGCATAGTGCTTAAGTCCTCCAGCGATTCTGCCATAAGGACTATATCGTCGGCAAATCGAAGGTGAGTGATGTACTCGCCATTGATGTCAATACCGTATCCTTTCCAGTCCAGTAGCTTGAAAACGTCTTCCAATGCAGCGGTGAAGAGTTTCGGGGATATAACGTCACCCTGTCTTACACCTCTCTGCAGTTGGATAGGTTTCGAGCTCTGGTTCTGTACTTGGATAGCCATCGTAGCCCTACTGTACAAACACTTCAGCACTTCGATATACCGACAGTCAACTTGGCACCGCTGAAGGGACTGTAGCACCGCCCAAATTTCGACGGAATCAAAGGCTTTCTCATAGTCCACATACGCCAGGCAAAGTGGCAGATTGTACTCTTCAGTCTTCTGTACAATCTGCCGCAGGGTATGTATGTGGTCTATGGTACTGAAGCCTTTTCGGAAACCGGCTTGTTCTGGAGGCTGGAAGTCGTCAAGTCTGCGTGCGAGACGATTCGTAATGACTCTCGAAAACAGCACGTAGACGCGGCTCAGAAGGGAAATCGGTCTGTAGTTCTTTAAGAGAGCGTTGTCGCCTTTCTTAAAGAACAAGACCACCGCACTTCTGCTCCACGCCTCTGGAGTAGTGCCACCATGGAGGACGGAATTGAAGAGCTTCTGAAGGACTACAAGTACCGGTGTTCCACCCGCTTTCAGAAGCTCCGCTGTAATTCCATCCTCGCCTGGGGCCCTGCCGTTTTTAAGGTGCTGGAGAGCCATTCTAATCTCGCTTAGACTGACGTCCGGGATATCATCGGAATAGTGTCGGATAAGACTTGCTCTTGGATCGTTACTCACACTTGCGTGTGGCTCCAACGATGATGTGTACAGCTGCCCATAGAACCTCTCAATCTCACTCAAAATCTCAGGTGTCCCGGAAACGATGTTGCCACACTCAGTCTTCAGCTTTGACAGTTGGCTCTTTCTGGCAGACAGATCTCTGGCAAAGACTTTGGAGCCCTGGTTCCGCTCGATCGCTTCTTTAATACGAGAAGTATTAAAGTTGCGTAAGTCTCGCCGCATGCATTTGGAGATCTGTCTGTTCAGTTGCCTGTATGCTGTCAAATCTGTTGACGATTGTAGCCTCATCTCCCGTCTAACAGCCATGAGATTAAGAGTGTGATCGGAGAGTTTTTGTGTTCTTCTGCGGCGGGTCTTGCAGAACTTAGCTCCGACCGCATGGACAGTTTCCACGAGCTTGTCGTTCATATCGTCCACTGCATTGCAATCTTCTAGGCACTGCAAGCGGTTACGTAACTCGAGCTGAAAGGTTTCGGGATTCTGGATTAGAGCACGAGGGGGACGGAGCGTTGACTTCATTAGACGAGACCTCTCCAACTTAACGTTTAGGTTCAGAGTGCCTCTAACCATTCGGTGATCGCTGCCAGTTTTCACCCTTGCGATCACTGAGACATCACTGAACAGTTGGCGTCTGGTCGTCATAATGAAGTCAATCTCATTTTTTGTCGAACCGTCGGGGCTCGACCAGGTCCACTTCCTGTGGGGCCGCTTCTGGAAGAAAGAGTTCATCATAAAGAGTCCCTCTTTCTCCATAAAGTCGGCCAGCTGCTGGCCCCTTCGGTTCCGTTGCCCTACTCCAAATTTCCCTACCTTCAGCTCACCGCTTTCTCTTGTGCCTAGTTTTGCGTTGAAGTCTCCCATCAACACCGTGTAGTGGGTTTTGGAGGAATGTATGGCTCTGGAAATATCCTCATACATTTCCTCCACCTCCTCATCGGGGTGTGCTGAGGTTGGTGCGTAAACCTGAATGACCTTCAGCGAATACCGTTTGGTGATTCTGAGTATCAGGTACGCGACCCTCGTCGACACACTCCCAATCTTTACAACGTTGTTGACGAGAGACTTGTGGACGATAAATCCGACACCTCCTTGGGACAGATGGTCGCCCTCCCGGTGATAGAACAAGTTGCCGGACTCGAGGATTGCCGTGTCCTCCCCCTCTCTTCGGACCTCGGATAATCCAATAATATGCCAGCGCAACTTGTCTACCTCTTCTTCCAGCTCCAGTATCTTCTCGTCAGTCCTCAGGGTGCGTGCGTTATATGTTGCCAGGTCGAGTCGTCGTAGGTGGCAACCGAACCTCCACCGGAGATTCTTAGCACCCCCTGCCCCGCCGCTACCATGGTCATGGAATTAAATATACTAAACACTAAACGAAAACTATTTCAACAAGTATTTATATAAAACTAATACGTAAACAGCGTTAAAAACTTTAACATTCAATCGACTCCAACGCGCTGGCCCTGACTGCGTTATTTCGCGCGAGCGCGTCGCGATTTTAGGTAATTATTTCACGCAGGTAGCAAGAGTGACAGAGGCCTGTCTCAACACTAGCTAGATTTCTAATCTTTTTTATAGCTTAGGCTGCAGAGCTTAGTCTGCTGGCTACACTGGATAAATGGGAGCCCCACTGAAGCTTTGCGTCGAGACTGGTGCCAACAAAAACAGAGGTTTCAACAGGCTTCAGTTTTTCCCCATTTATAAGCACATTAGTATTCAGATTTTTAACATTTGTTGTTGCAAATTTAATACATTTAGTTTTATTGCCGATTAAATGTAGATTATTAACGGTAAACCAATGCACTAATTTTGATATAGCATTATTCACTTCGCCACATTTAAATGATGAACGTTTAAATTTAAAAGCGAGTAAGTTTCGTCTCCACCCATCTATGAGTAAGGTAACCCGGAAGATCTGAAGATCTGAGCAATCCCGACGGAAACCGTACTAACAGTCACTAATCAGCTGGTGATCCTCAAGGTATCTAATAAGCGGGCAGTTAATAATTGTTTCCATTGTTTTGGAGAAAAAGGAAGTAATCGCGATAGACCTGTAGTTGGACGGATCTGAGCGTTCGCCTTTTTTAGGGATTAGTTGCATCAAAGCCGTGTTCCATGAGTTCGGGACTACGCCTAGGGAATAGGACTACCGGAAAACCGGTGCCAACTCCGGAGCACACATCTTCAGCACAATAGGTACAACTCCATCAAGCCCACTCGACTTTTTGACGCCCGGGGAGGGGAGTACTTTGCGCACTGAGCGCTGTGTAAACAGCACATCTGGCATGGAGCACCCACACCGCGGGATTGTCAGTGGTGTGTTCCCCCCATCATCGAGAGCAATTTGGATGCAAAGAGAGAGCCTAGCAGAGCATATTTCTCCTTTGCGGCTTATACCAGTGATTCGTCCTCACTGTGTAGAGATGACAGAAATGGCTGACAGAAGTTCCGTGGACAGCCTTGGCGAGAGACCAAAAAATTCCAGTCTACAATTGAAGTCGAACTAATTTCTCGCCAATTCTTCCAATGTGCTCTGACTTTGCTTTGGCAAAGACACTTTTGAAGGATCTGGATGCGAAATTACTTACATTTATTTTTAAGAGCGCTGGTGTTTGTTCCCAAGACGTTTATGCGTCATCCCAGTCCCGGTAGTACTCCTACTTGTGGCGTGTGTTGCAATTTAACAGGAGTGACTAAGCCATGGTTGAGTTCTGCCTTCGATAGGCACCACACATGATGGAATAAATAATTGCATTCCTTGAAGTACCACATCAGCAACAGAATCAGCAATAACGTCGGGATCGTCCGGTGAGATGCAAATTCAACCCCAGGGGTAGGATGCAAAAAAACCGCGTCCTGTTCCAATCAGCCTAGGGTGAAACACGGCGGCAACCTACAGAACACAACCGCGATGGGAGGGTGAGTGGCACCGTACTCCGGATCAGACAAAGGTCCGGAGAGCTAAGAGGGGCATCGACGGACACCTGATATCCGTCCGGGTGAGAAGTCAGCAAAAGGTCCAACAGGATACACCACACACACATCTGAGATCCGCGTGGTGAAGTAACTAGTTGTGTCACACCATATGCCAAGGCAAAGTCATAAACAGATCTACCCGCATAATCGGTTAAACCTGAACGAAGGCATTCAGCGTGGTGGGCGTTAAAAACACCGAGTATCACGATCTCTGCAAATGGGACCTGTTTTAGCAGGGAGTCTGCAGCCATTTGCACATGGTCGACGAGTCGGTCTGTGGCGGTATTGCTGCTATAGGACACGTAGACGTGCGATGGTCGTTGCTGTCTACGCGCAGCCATCGGATGGATGGGCCGTACCTTCAAGACTGCCGACTTTTTTGTATGTAAGACAATGAAATCAACTGTCCAAAGGGATCTGAACTTAAATTTTGGATGATTGATTTATGCAAGGGCTTAAAGGGAATAGGGGAATAAGCTTGAACATATTCTCTAAATATAAAACTATGATTATATGATCTTTCATTATAAAGCTCGTATAACCTTCACTTACTTTTATAAATGCCTACTGTCGCCTATTCATTAAATGGTTTGCAACTGTTTAAAGAGAAAGTTTTACAAGTAAATATTCTATTAAATTAACAAGTTATAGTTTTAAATAATGCGCCATACAAATAATCAGCACTATTTCTAAAAGAAAGTGATGGAAGTCCTTTTACTATATTACTTCGAAACCTTTCTAAACGATGTTCATTTATTGGAACAAACACGACTCTCTCTTTTTTCTTTTCAGGTTCTCGAGCTCGGCATAAGCCATTTCTACAGTTCGCTCAACATAGAGACTCACAATATCGATAAATAATGATTTATCTGTTAATATTAAGATACGTAAACTTTTTTCTCTATTGACAGAACTGAGCACCTGGTGATTTATGTAATTAAACATGACATAATAATAATAATAATGTCATCCAGACCGAATTTCGATAGCGGCGGCCTGCCTCAACGGAGGCTAGCCATCGGCGCAGGACAGGATTATAGTGCCCAAGTGTATGCGCAAGCACAGGTGCACTCTCTATTCCCTCACTCTCATAAACCGACACGAATGGAGAGAGATCAGGCGCAGGACCAACAGCTTTACGTGCTTTCCAAGGCACGGGGGTGAGACACCACCAACCTCCTTACTCCGGACAGCTACTGAGAATTGACAGAAACACTCAATAATTGATTTTTTGACCCGATCAGGGATCCGAACTCAGGACCTCAGGATCAGGAGTCGCACTACTACAACCACTAGACCAACGAGGCTGTCAAAACATGACATAATAATCATTTAGCCAATGTTCAGTAATACAAAGTGAAATGTTTTTAAATAGTAGTTGTTACTACTATTTAAAAACATTTCAACTTCCAATTCTTTGCCCACCTTGCCTTGTACTCGTATCTTTTGATGCACGACGTAAACAATTCTTATTACTTATTTGTGGGCTGCATTCTAAATTAATTAAATCTTATTATTCATAGAGATTGCCTCTATTGACGCATGTACTAACTTAAATTAGTTGGAACTGATTCCAAATGTCACATAATTATGCTGCTCAATAGAAGCAGTCTTGGTAGCCAAAAACTTATCTGAATTAAAATGTAAATAATAAGATAGCACGTTTGCTACGAGCCTTAAATTATATTTGGATAGGTAATACTTATCTTCTGTTCAAAACATCTTAATTAAATTTGTCAATTAAATAAAATTTGTCATTATTATCATTGCAATTATATTTCAAATTTAAATTATTATTGTATATTAAATTATTTATTAGTAAATTTAAATTGACTTAGATTATTTTCTTGTGACAATCCCTCTAGGTATATAAGGCAGTGTGATCAAGACATACATATTTTAAGTTATTAAATTGTTCAGTATATCTTAATAACCGTTTGTTGTTTACACTGCCTCTTCTACTAACGTAAATTATTATTTAGTGTTTGGGCATAATTAGTAACTTTATTTTATTTATGATGTCACTCAAAGATACAGTATACAGGCATGCAGTAATTTGAAATTTTTTGTCCTTTTAAGCGTTATTTAAAATGATGCCTAAATTTTTTTCCATCTCATCGCTATACACAATTATATTATTTTTGATAATATTTGAATATTTTTTTAATTTAATCTTATCTGCTATGACTGTCATAGAAATTTGGTGGTGATATATTATTATCAGCACACACCGACTCTGAAGAAGCTGGTATTGAACGTTGACAATTACATTGATGTTTTACTAAGGAGTCAAAACGTAGATAATAATCATTGTACAGCTAAATGATTCAAATTATTTATTTTAAGAGAACAAAGTTCCAAAAATTTTAGTAACATAATTCCTTATGTCTTACTCATTGATAACTAGCTATTTTCCGCGACTTCACCCGCTCGGAATATATTTTATACGATTGGATGTCAAGGGTTCTAATATTTTTGCGCGAAGCCCTAATTCTTTTTCCAGAATAAACGTAGCCTAAGGTACTCCTTCTAACGTAACGTCATGAATATTCTAATGAAAGTCAGTTCCGCCGTTTCGGAGATTAGCCGGAACAAACAATCAGAGAGACAGACAAAAATTTTAAAAATTGTATTTTGTTATAAGAACCGTATAATACTGTCATGTGCATTTAGTAAAAATCTTGTAAAACAATAATTATTTTAAACAAACACAAAATGATTGCGTGGTGTGGCGTTGAAAAAGTTTCACAATAAATGATTAAATGAACTATCAAATCGGGCGATGTTTACTAGCGACGTAATCACTCTTCCACTAAACGACATTAAGGCGCTACCCCTAGCGAACGACCTTGAACGTTCGGTCCTATATATATATATATATATATATATATATATATATATATATATATATATATATATATATATATATATATATATATATATATATATATATCGCGTAAGAAATACGCCCAAATTTTGGAATTATCTCAATTAAAAAAGAAAAGCGAACTTAAGAAGTTGAATACAACGTGGATAATAAAGATTTTTATATTATCTATCCATTAGTGTAATCCTCAAATGATTAGAGCATTGCTTTTAGCAACAGATGCATGTAATCAATAATTTTAGTCATTTTTTAAAAGTTGATTTTAAATGTATTTATAACACATAAAAACAAATTAGAACGTGGAATGTTATGATGGGATATCGAACATTAATAATGTTCTTTTAGATGTAGTTTATTTCCCATAACTAATGAGATAATAATCTCTGAAAAACGCACTCGCTCGTGATAAATTTATCACATCTAGTCTGCAACAAGATGTGATAAATTTATCACGAGCGATTTCGGTAGGTGTGGAACTCTCCCATAGTAACAACGAATTAATGGGTATATACATGTAATCTATATTATACGACTTTGAAAGAATTTAGAATGCGTTATTTGTAGCGTTACACCAACCAAATCTATTTGCAATTTTAAATTTAACAATACGGCGTACCGTCCCCGGTAGTGCTAAGCGAAGCTAAATCTATCCAGTGTTAACAAACTGGAGTGCATTGTCCAATGAATTAGTTCAGCAGTTCGACTCGATAAGGCCACAGGACGCCGGTTCCAAACCCCGCTCGACTAAACCAGAAAATGGTGGAGCGATAGGGTCTCGGGTTTGACTCCCGGTCGGGCCAAAATTTGTTATGCGAGATCAATTTTGTTGTGGACTGTATGCGTGGTTCTCTATAACCAAACAAGATGGCTGATGTGGCACGTGGCAGTCTTGGGCAATGCACTCGCTATTACCTAATCTATTATCTAGCTAATGCTCTGTGCTGGAATTAAACTTGAGCTGTTAGGAGAAAGAGGACACAGTAAAGAAAACAAGGAACAGCTCAAGGCAATTTAAAAGGAGCGCTTGTAGGGGTGGGGTTCCTTCTGCTTCAGCAGCCTCGAGGACGATGCCCCTGGTGTTGCCACTGCGTTGGTTGGCGAAGATGTGTGCGACGATAACTTGCACTATGCGAAGTGATTACTATGAGGTTCTGTGGCCGACTGCCACAAGTGCAATCACAACTAGCGTTGGTCTTCAACCGCGATGCAAGAGAGGGAGCGACGGCAGCGGAGGTCCTTTAATTCACCAAGCATTTCCACTTCTATTTAGGCAGGGGGGCGCTTCCCCATTGGCGACAAAATCACGCCACATAATTTATTAGTTTCACCCTCCCCCTTTCAGTGCATGTGGAAGGAATGCGCGGATGGGATGGAGAGAAACACTGGCTAGATACCAATCAAATAAACAAAATGCGAGAGTACCCGTTTTTTCCGCGCAACCACAAACATATATTTCAATTTTATTTATTTGTAAATATTTACCAGCACACCTGTCATTGTCAGTTCTGTAATGGGAAGAGGATAAGGAACAAATTAAGTCGATACTCGGATAATATTTAATGTACTCTAAATACATTTCTTTATTTCAATGAAACTATTCTTATATAAATTAATAATGATTCGATGTAACTGTTTAAAATCAATCTCCATTTCATTTAGAAGAACTTATATTGAAAAGAAGAAAAAATATACATTATATTTTTAATAAATATTAGAGTTGTGAAGCCACTACTTCTTCCACCGTGCCTTAAGGTAAAATGTTGGTTGTTACGAGTATCTTGACAGTTTCTTCGGAATTAGTGTCTGGAGTTTCAAGATTTGTTGTTCAAGATATGTTGCTGGTTCTACCGTGTCTATTTTTGTTGTCGTTTCACTTATGTCATCTATATTTTCTGTAGAAGTTATATTAACTGTATCAACAGTTGCAGCAGTTGTCGAAATTGAATCTGTATCTACAGTTGCTTCTAAGGAACATCCTATGTTATTTCCATTATATATTAGTATAAGTAGATGTGGTATATGTTGTTTCTTTTATGATCTCCGTATTATCGGTTACAATTAAATTAAAAATGGATTCAATATTACTTGCGTCACCGTGTGATAGATATTTAAGTGTCGACTTAAAATTTAAAGCTATTTTTACGGGAGCATTACTTCTTCCACCGTGCCTGAAGGTAAAATGTTGGTTGTTGTCTTGAAAATTTCTTCTTTGACAGAACTAGTATCTGTAGTTTCACGTTTTGTTATTATTGTCAGTGCTTCCGTATTTATGTTTGTTGTTGGTTCTACCGTGTTTATGTTTGTTGTCGGTTCTACCGTGTTTATGTTTATGTTTGTTGTTGGTTCTACCGTGTTTATGTTTGTTGTCGGTACTACCGTGTTTATGTTTATATTTGTTGTCGGTTCTACCGTGTTTATGTTTATGTTTGTTGTTGGTTCTACCGTGTTTATATTTATAGTCGTTTCACTTATGTCATTTATATTTGTTGTAGTAGTTATATTAACTGTATCAACAGTTGTTGTAATTGTCGGAATTGAATCTGTATCTATAGTTATTTCTAGAGGAATATCCTTCGTTATTTCTTCCATTTTAGTATAAGTGGATGTGGATAATGCTGTTTCATTCATGACTTCCGTATTATCAATTACAATTGAATTCAAAATTGATTCAATATTACTTGCGTCACCGTCTGATAGATGTAAAAGTTTCGACTCAAAATTTAAAGCATTATTTACGGGTTTACATATGGAGTTACAAGATGCCTCATCTTTAAATATATTGTTGGTGTGACAACCTCTCCAAGTCGCAGTGTTACATTTTTGTGTTCTACTGTTGAATGTGAAAACCGAAACGGTTTCGTTTGTGCATTTTGAGCCGTCAAATTTTTTTTGACACATGTCTGAAAATAAACTGTTTCTATGATTATATTTACAAATTAAACATATTTCCCTTAAAGAAGCGTAAAACACCATCACCACATCACTATCAGATCATAAGAGGCAAGTGTCTCTTGGGGCACACGTGTTGTAGGGTCATAATGGGCAAAGTCGGAAAGATCTTAAGGTCTCTCAAACATAACGTGGTCATTTATAGGTATATAAGAAATGACGGCTCCGTGGCGTAGGGGCTTAGCTATGAGTTACAGTGCTAAGGGCCGCGGGTGCGAATCCCGCACGGAACAAGTATTTGTATGGGCTACAAGTAATTGTTCCGGGTCTGGATATTTGTCCTTGTGAAATTTGTGTTTGTAAACTGCCCCCACGATACAGAAGAAAATCCTAGTGTGGAGGTAACGTTTAAAAAAAAAGAAATAAAATGTGCACGGGTGCAGCATCTAGTCGAAGCACTTCGATCGCCATTCCCTTCTACACTATATATGGTTTATAGTCCTCTGATGAACAAAGTCTATTCCCAGCAGTGGACTAACAAAGTCAAATTAAATTAAAAGAAGACAGATTTATAAAACGGCTAATTAGTTCTTAAAATGTATTTCAGTTAATTAAGACGTCTTTTAAAAAATATGTTAAAAGTTAAAAAAGTTAGTTAAGTATAGCCTATAGCCTAAAGCCTACTTACGTCCTACCGCTGGGCACCGGCTTCCTTTTATTTCTCGTGGGGGTTTTAGGGCAAGGAAATGTCCACCGCGAATGCGTGTTGGCGGACTTCACATGTCTTCGAAATATTTTTTTCTATTCTTTTCGCAGACATTCAAGTCTTGCTGACGATGTTTGCTTTCACCGCCGAGTACGTGGTAAATCAGTACTTAAAATTTTAATTAACAATTTCGCTATTGCCAGCGGAAATCGAACCTCTCGTCGTCGCTCGCGTACTGATTAGATCTCTGAGCTACCGTGGCTCTAAAATTATGTTTATTCGAATATATTAGGTCCTTACATACGAAATTAGCTTCAAAAATTACATATAAATTATATGTAAAATGAAGAATTAAAGGCTATTTTGGAAGCGGATCCATCACCAAGTACTTCAAAGATAGCTGCAGGCTTCGGGGTAAGTAATAAAACCGTATTATTTTAACAGTGGTAGAGCCACGTTGCTGTTGCACGTATGGGCCGGCTCAAACCGGGGTGGTACCACGACCTCACAGAATACTGGCGTGAAGTGGAAGCTCTGCTTCCGCGATTCGTCTGGTGAGTGCAGGTGGCCGGAGGCCCAAATCCCCCCCCCCCCCATCAACATGGTAGCGGAATTAAATAATGATAGACTACCCCAGGAGGGTACCAGCACCCCTGGAGAATCCCTCGCTGAGCATCCATGACCATGTTTCTCCACTTCTGAGCGTGGGTGCTCAGGCTGCCCCGTCTATTCTGGGGGGGGGGGGGGGGCAAAATTCCGCTCAAGACTACAACTGCTCGGGGCAAACGGATCAACAAGACCAAGGCGACCCCTGCCACGCTGTCCGTGAATTTCTGCAATATCAGGGGATTTCACTCTAACCTAAACGCCGTCCACTACCATCTCGAGACGGCGAGGCCGGCTCTGCTCTTTCTGACCGAGACGCAGGTGTCCTCTCCGGCTGATGTCTCGTATCTCTCCTACCCGGGGTACAAACTGGAACACTCCTTTGTGCCTCGGGCTGGAGATTGCGTTTACGTCAGAGAAGACATCTGTTCTCGACGCCTCGGCAGACTTGAAGGTTCGGACCTGTCCATCCTTTGGCTACGCGTAGACAGCGACGACCATCCGCGCGTCTACGGGTGCCTCTATAGGTCCCATAGCGGTAATGCCGAAACAGACCGTCTCTTCGATCACGTCCAAATGGCTGCAGATCCGTTGCTACAGCAGATCCCCTCCGCAGAGATCGTGATCCTCGGCGACTTTAACGCCCATCACGCCGAATGGCTTGGTTCACGTTTAACCGATCATGCGGGGAGATCTGTTCATGATTTTGCCTTGGCATATGGTCTGACACAACTGGTTACTTCGCCTACGCGGATTCCAGATGTGGAGGATCATGCACCTTCCCTGTTGGACCTTCTGCTGACCTCTCACCCGGACGGATATCAGATTTCCGTCGACGCCCCTTTAGGCTCCTCGGACCATTGTCTGGTCCGGAGTGTTGTGCCACTCACGCTGAAATCGCGGTTGCATTCTGCAGGCTGCCGCCGTGTTTGGCACTATAGGTCAGCCGATTGGGATGGGATGCGGTCTTTCTTTGCATCCTACCCTTGGGGGCGGGTTTGCTTCTCGCCGGATGATCCCAACGTTGTTGCGGATTCTGTTACTGATGTGGTACTTCAGGGTATGGAACTTTTTATACCTTCCTCTGTGGTGCCCATTGGAGGCAAATCTCAGCCATGGTTTGGTCGCTCCTGTAAAATAGCATCATGCTATAAGCAGGAGTGCTACCAAGCCTGGGTTGATGCATCAGCGTCCCGGGATGTAAACACCAGCGCTCTAAAAAAGAAGTATAATTCCGCCTCTAGGTCCTTCAAAAGAGTCATTGCCAAGGCAAAGTCAGAGCACATAGGCAGAATTGGCGAGAAACTAGTTCGCCTTCCTTTTGGAACCCGTGCAATCTGGTCTCTCGCCAAGGCTGTCCAGGGGAATTTCTGTCAGCCATCTCTTCCATCTCTGCACAGGGAGGACGACTCACTGGCCCATACTGCAAAGGAGAAAGCCGATCTTCCAGACTCTTTCTTTGCGTCTAACTCGACTCTCGATGACGGGGGGAGTACGCCACCGACCATCCCGCGGTGTAAGTGCTCCATGACGGAAGTGTAGTTCACACAGCGCTCGGTACGCAAAGCACTCCTCTCCCTGGACATCCACAAGTCGAGTGGGCCTGACGGAATCCCCCCAATTGTGCTGAGGACGTGTGCTCCAGAGTTGGCACCGGTTTTAACGCGTCTTTTCCGGTACTCCTACTCCCTAGGCGTAGTCCCAAAATCATGGAAGACGGCTTTCGTCCACCCGATCCCTAAAAAAGGCGACCGCTCGGATCCGTCCAACTACCGGCCAATCGCCATCACCTCCTTGTTCTCCAAAACAATGGAGTCCATTATAAACTGCCAGCTCATGAGGTACCTTGAGGATCACCAGCTGATTAGTGACCGCCAATACGGTTTTCGCCGTGGTCGGTCAGCTGGTGATCTTCTGGTCTACCTCATTCACAGATGGGCGGAGGCAGTAGAGTTCAAAGGGGAGGCATTATCCGTTAGTTTGGACATTGCGAAGGCCTTCGATCGGGTTTGGCACAAAGCGCTACTTTCGAAGCTCCCTTCCTATGGGCTTCCCGAGAAATTGTGCGATTGGATCACCAGCTTTCTTGCAGATCGGAGCATCAAGGTCGTTGTAGACGGTGCAAGCTCCGATTGCAAGCCTATTAATGCTGGTGTTCCACAGGGCTGCGTGCTATCGCCAACGCTGTTTCTTCTGCATATCAATGATATGTTGCATACCCGTAACATTCATTGCTATGCAGATGACAGCACTGGTGATGCTCTTTACACCGGCCGAGCCAATATTTCTCGGGAAAACGTCTCCGAGTGCCGGGACAAACTTGTGTCTGAAGTCGAGTCTTTGCTGAACAGAGTCTCGGATTGGGGACGACTAAATCTAGTCCAGTTTAACCCCCAGAAGACACAAGTTTGCGCGTTAACCGCTAAAAAGAACCCCTTTGTCGTATCCCCTCAGTTTCAAGGCACTCCCCTCCCCTCAGCCAGTATCGGAATCCTCGGCGTCGACATATCGAGTGGCGTGCAGTTTCGTGGTCACTTGGAAGGGAAGGCCAAATTGGCCTCTAAAAAGCTTGGCGTGCTCAGCAGAGCGGGACAGTATTTCATGCCGGCACACCGCCTGCAACTTTACAAGGCGCAGATTCGGCCGCACATGAAATACTGTTCCCATCTCTGGGCTGGGGCTCCCCAGTACCAGCTCCTTCCACTTGACCGCATCCAGCGCAGAGCGACTCGAATCGTCGACGACCGAGTGCTTTCCGATCGGCTCGATTCACTGGCGCTGCGAAGAGATGTTGCATCTCTTTGCGTATTTTATCGCATCTATCACGGGGAGTGCCCTGAGGAATTGTTCGGATTAATCCCAGCCGCCAAATTTCGTGAACGCACTACACGGCAAACGTCCCGATACCATCCACACCATCTGGATGCTTGGCGGTCCACCACTGTACGTTTCACAGGGAGTTTTCTTCCACGTACAACCTCTCTGTGGAATAGTTTACCACCGGCGATTTTTCCGGACCGATACGACCTGGGGACCTTCAAGAAAAGAGCTTACTCCTTTCTAAAGGGCCGGCAACGCACCCGCAATTCTCCTGGTGTTGCGGTTGATCATGGGCGGCGGTAGTCACTTAACAGCAGGTGAGCCGCATGCTCGTTTGCCCCCTCTTCTATAAAAAAAAAAAAAGTATTCATCCACGTGAAGCAAATCAGGAAAGTAAAAAAACTTAAACGATGGGTAGCTCATGAATTGAGTGAATCGAACTTGCAAACACGCGTCGACTGCTGTGTTGCTCAACCGACACAAAAATGAAGGGATTTTTCATTTCGGAGAGTGTGCGGTAGGGATTGCATAATTTAATTCCTCCCTCTCCCTTCCTCCCGTACGAAACGCCAATTTCATATGTAATGACCTAATATTTAATAATCAATTAATTAAAATTCAAAGTTACCTTGTTTCCGATACAATTTCTGCGAACGTTCGTCGTGGAACCTTAAGAAATTGAAAATGCAGAAATGTGAGCATAGGTATTCGTCATCGAATTTATTCATCGTTGGACATCCTCTCCAGATCTCGATCTCGCACCTGGACCCTGGCTTATAGTATGAAAATACGGGGGTGGGTTTTCCCTGGCAGTCGCTACCATTCAATCGTTGGAGGCAGTAGAGGGGAGGTACTGAGAAATATAATATTTTTTTAATTTATCATCCAAAAGTCAATAAGAACTTTAAAAAACGACGCCATTTTGACGCTTAACTTCTAAATAAGCTTGCAGGCACATAATCTCAAACCTTAAGACAAAATTTCAACCTACTCAACTAGGCTTCGGCACCAAAGGTGGTTGCGAGGCGGCGGTACATTCGGTGCGTACTTTTTAAACAAATGCTAATGCAGATGTACTTCTGAAGGTTGACCTTAGAAATGCTTTTAAATCTATTGGTAGGATAACCCTGCTGAAAGAAGTGGCTAACAGTGCCCCCGAAATTTATCGTTACGTTTGGCAGAGTTACAGTCAAAATTTGAACTTGTTTTATCAAAACCATATCATTGAGTCTGCTGTCGGTGTTCAGCAGGGTGATCCATTAGGTCCAGCTCTTTTCTTTTCTTTTCTTTTCAGTTTGGAAATTCAACCTATTATTTCAAATTTGAAATCCAAGCTTAATGTCTGGTATCTGGGCGACTGTACACTGCGAGTCTGGGAGATAAAGTAGATGACGTCCTCAGTGATCTTACTTATATTTTTCAACATTTTAAAAATATTGGTCTTGAACCAAATACCAATAAATGTGAAATATTTGTTTCCAATAATTTATCTGATTCTAACAGAGATACTTTAACTCAAAATTTAAATCATATTTCTCCAGGAATAAAAACTGTCAATGTGGAATCCCGCATTAACAGTTTTTTCGATAGTATTAAAAAATTTAAAAACAAAATTTGATAATTTTTTAAATCACCTTGATGAATTGTATATCTTAAATATTTTTTTTTATAGGATAGGGTGACAAACGAGCACACAGTTCACCTGATGGTAAGTGGTTGCTGTGACCCATAGACATCTACATCTATCCTCGATTACGAATCAAAATGCAGATGCGTTGTCACCCGTGAGGACTAAGATGGAATGCCTCGTTTCCAGTAAAAAGGGTCTCCGGTTCTCTACACTCAACATACGAAATACAGCAGCATTAAGCTACTATTTCACGCTGGTATTCTGTGAGAGCGTGCTTGCCCTTGCCTTCCCCGGTCGAGCCGACCCATTTGTGCTACAACTATACTACTAATATAACTGCAGCATGGCTCTACCACGACAAAATTTATATTATTTATTATATTGCCCCCATAGTGCCCTTACTATTTTAAAATATTGTCTTCCTGTAACTAAATTACACATACTTAATACGCTCAAGTCCAGTCTGGAAATGGACGGATTTCTGATATTTTAAAAGATATTGATTATCTTAAAACAGCTTTAGAAAAAATTCTACATTTGAGATTAAATATACAGCCTGGAGAAGCTTGCTACTATACCAATAAAATTTGGTGATTTGGTGGTATTAATAATAATAATCCTTTATTGCAGACACAGAGATCCATATTTACAGGAGAATATAATATAGTATATATATAGTATAGCAAAAATAGACATGTTGCAATATTTCCAAAAGTCTAACGTCACCCAACAATTTTAACCCAGCATCTGTACAGTGCAGTCTGTATCTGCCTATCTGGCAAACTAAGCACGATAGAGTTGCTACAACTCTGAACATAAATGATGCTATCCTCTTTCGATTGATTGCATTAAAAGAGTCAACCCGGGTTTTCACGTACATTTCAGAGCTACAATAGCGATTAAATCCCATTAGAAGTCTAAAGATATTATTATAAGTTACCCGTATACTATCATGTGTTTTCTTGGTATAGTCTACCCAGAGTTGACACGGGTAAAACGCTTGGCAGAAAGATCTAAACAGTGTAATTTTCACGTCCGAAGAAGCCTTGCAGAATTTTTGCGCAATCATTGCCTACTACACACAGAGATCTCCGTTGACGTTCCACATCCGTGTCATCTTTTAAGTCTGAAGTAGTAATATGGCCAAGATACTTGAACTTGTCTACTATCTTAATAGATTTTCCATTAAGACGAATCTCGGGCACGGTCTGAGATAGCTTCCCTGATCTGAAAATCATTATTTCTGTCTTTTTGGAATTGTATGTCAAGTTATGTTCTTCCGCATATCTTTCACAGATTTCAATTAATTTTTTCAAGCCTTTAATTGAGGGACTGAGCAGCACCATATCGTCAGCATAGCTCAGGCTGTTAATATATCTGTTGTGTCCTGTAGCTCCACGATTAAATCATTCATATAAGTATTGAAAAGTAAGGTGTAAGAAATCTTTCCAGCGTCGCATTTCCTGCTTTCCTTGCTCCTCCTCCTTGCTTCCGTGCATAGTGTCAATGACTTATGTACTAGTACTATTTATATAGCATAATTTTAAATAATAATGTAGATCTGTGCTTTGTTGCGGAGGCAAGGCAAACATGGCTAATGCTCTGTCCCAGTGAAAATGTCCCACTGGAAGTTAACCAACAAAAACAGTGGGATATTCCGTTGGTACGGAGTGTCCAGAAAGATTTATTTCAAAATCTCCACAGTGACCAAGATCAGGCTCGCCTTCTAGCTGCTTTAACTAAGGAATCTAGTTTCTGGTTACACGCTGTCCCATCAAGTAATCTCGGCACATCGCTTGATGAGGAAAGCTTGCGGAACGCCGTAAGAATCCGGCTTGGAGCGGAAATTTGTCCATCTCACTAGTGTCCTGTGGTAGCAGCGTCGATGAGTTTAGGCTTCACGGACTTTCATGTAAGAAAAGTGCAGGTAGGTTCTCCCGTCACGGTTCTTTGAACGAAGTCATCCGAAGAGCTCTTGTCTCCATAAATATTCCCTCGGTTTTAGAGCCTTGGTGGATATTTAGAGACGATTGCAAGAGACTCTACGGTGTGACTTTGGAGAGAGGACTTTACACCTCCTCTCCCTTGGGTGAAAGGTAAAGCCCTAGTGTGGGATGCTGCTTGCGTTGACACTTTGGCGGCCTCTCATCTCAAGGGTATCTCTTTTAGAACCGGGACGGCATCAGAGACAGCTAAATTAAGTAAATAGCGCAAATATGAGTCTTTGAGAAATGACTACATATTTGTGCCATTTACTGTAAAGGCTATCGGTGCGTGGGGTCCACGTGCAGTAAAGTTCTTAAAGGAACTGTATCCATGACTGGTCGTCGCTGCTGGTGATAAGAGGGCTGGTTCTTTTCTCGCTCAAAGGCTAAGTATAGCCATTCAGCGAGGAAACGCAATATGCAGTATGGGGTATTTAGTAAGCTATGGAGAGGGATATGCTCGGGGTTTCTCTGCGTGATAAACTTAGAAATGATGATATCCGCAGTAGAACCAGAGTGACCGACATAGCCCAACAGACTAGTAAGCTGAAGTGGCAATGGGCCGGCCATATAGCTCGAAGAACCGACAACCATTGGGGAAAAAAGGTTCTCGACTGGCATCCTCGTACCGGTAGGCTAAGTTTAGGGCGACCCCCTACTAGATGGAGTGACGACCTAGTAAGACATGCAGTAAGTCGATGGATGCAAGTGGCTCAGGACTGTGCTTTGTGGCATACCTTGGGGGAGGCATATGTTAAGCAGTGGACTTGTGAAGGGCTGTAATGATAATGATGAATGATGATGTGGTATTTACTGTCATCCAAAGTGGTAAAGCTTTTTTTAAATTTTCAGGATATTTAAATTACAAAAAACTTCCGAAATAAAAAATAAAAACATGATGTGTTCAGTTTAGACGCGGTAGAAGTGAAACATTCAAATGACGTGAAATAAAAAAATATTTCACAGCAAATGATTTTTTTATATTATAATTTTCAACCACAAGTGTGGCATAAAATGTAAAATAAATTTTTTATTTTATAGCAAATAAATGCTACAATTCTAAATTAAGAGCAGATCTACATGTCGATATAGAGTCTAAATTATAATGTAATTATATAGAGTCTAAATTATAATGTAATTATAATTTAGACTCTACATAAAATCAGGCATCACATATCTACTACAGCACGTAAACACTTTGGAATTGAGCACTGCTGGTCTTCTGAAGGAAAAATTGTTATAATCATCCCCGATAAAACCCGACAAAAAATTGAAACGTTGGCTGAATGGGAACTACTCATCGTGAAATATCCTTCTAGCTCCACTACTAACAATAACGCCTCACAGTCCGCTAATAGAACGTCAATAACTGTTAACGCCCCGAAGAAATCACGCCGACGCATAAATAATTGAATATAGTAGTATTGTTTTCTATAACTAATTATTATTTCATAAAAGTGGAGAGAACTAACTTCGACGGGATGCATACACGTCACAAACAATACACAAACAATGTAATGAATGCTTACTAGCCATTGAGCTATTATGTACTACGTACTAGAGGAGACACCGCATTCAGCTACTCTGTTCCACTCAACTGCGGTTCATGCACTGCACTTTAATCAGTCACTCGCTAGGCGCTTGTAGAGTTGTCACGTGTTGTGTTGATTTAAAAAAAATCTCTTGATAAAAATATGCCGTCTTGTGTACTTAGATATTGCACAAATAATTCAAGAAATGTCAGTAAAAACCAAGGAATTACTTTTCATCGGTTAATAAGATACTTATTCAATAAAAAAGTATTATAAATTAATAATAAAACAAATTATTCCTAAGACGCCATCTCGTGTCACTGAATATAGATTATGAAATTAATATGTTCAGATGCGACATTTCCGTGGGTACTTAAGTATAGGAGGAATATATTATTATACACATTTTTTTTATAGAAACATATATAAGTTATTATGATTTGGCAAAAATTTCCATGTTTAAATCCGCTTATTATTCTTTTATTTTATTTTTAAGTTTCCACATCAAAGTCAAAGTGGAATAAATTCGCCCATTTTTAACTCTCGCGTGCCCAGCATTTATGAACGATTATTTACAACATTTATGATTCTAATTTAAATAAATATATTTGTAATTTAAATTTTATGTTAATAAGTTTTGTTAAACATACATTTAGTACGTTTTTTTATATTTGACATAGATACCTTTTAAAATATTCGGATAAAAATATCATTAAAATGTAATTCTGACATAATATTATGTAATATTATATTAAATTAGCACATATACAAAATAAAAAACAATTTAAAAAATTGTACTCGATATAATTAACAATACAATATAAATAAACAATTATTACATACTGACCATTCTACTTACGTATAATCTATAATAACAAAAACTGACCGCGCAAGCGCAATGCGCGTTTATACCAACTGCGCATGCGCGACTCTACTATTACCGCGCATGCGCGAAGACATACGAGTAGTGCACAATTTTTGTTTGGAATAGCTTCTCTAGTACGTAGTACATTATAACTCAATGTTACTAGCTTAACTAGTTGACCTATGTAGTTGGCCTGTTGTCCTGCTGATACACTAGGAGGGTTGTTGGTAAATAAAATGATCCGCAACAGTGTATGATCTAATTTGGTCTATATTTTTAACTATATTTTCAGTGATTTTTATAATAAAAATTGACATAACAACGTCAACGTCATTTCTCAAAAAAAGAACTAAATCTTTTTTAAAATTCAAAAATATGTTTTCTTCATAAATTTGGAATATACTGGCGTATAAGTATACATATCATAAACACACCGCCCACCAAGGACATTTAGTGACGGAATGGCCTTCTAGAAAACTTTACTAAATGTCCTTCTAAATTGTACTTACATCTAAAATTTAGTACTTAATAACAAATAAAAAATAGTAATTCTAAACTTAACTAATACATGTTATCGTAAATGGAAAAGTAGGTAAACATTTAATAATATTTTACATAAATTTGACATAAAAAGTAAACAATTCATGGATCTGCTATAGGTAAAATACATAATTTTGATGTTGGCCTTTTAATAACTGATGTTTTCGTGCGCAATGTGACCACACGGGTAACGTTATCATCACCGGGGTGTTTATAACTCGACCCAATAACTTTAATTAATTCTTTAATCAAAACAATGTCCCCAATGTTAGGTTCCGGAACTTGTGACGCCCATTTGTACCTATTCATGAGCTTTGACAAATACTCCTGGGACCACCGTTTCCAAAAAGACTGTAGCATCCTTTGCACAAATTGCCACCTAGTTAAATAGCCTACGCTTGAACCTTTGTTGTCCTTATCTGGTACATTAACTATCGGTTCTCCTATTAAGAAATGTCCAGGAGTTAAAGGCAGGGGCTCACCAGGATCAGTAAAGTTGATGACGCTTATTGGCCTCGAATTTGGACAAGCTTCCACTTGATTGAGGAATGTGGTCATTTCTTCGTACGTGAGGGCAGAGTCACCAATTACCCTTTTAATGTTAAACTTGGTGGATTTTATACCCGCTTCCCAAAGACCACCGAAATTAGGAGCATGCGGCGGAATAAAATGCCACTGGGTGTTGTTTGCTTCCAGATATTCTGCTATGGCTGGCTGAATAGATGCCAACTGTTGCAATTCTTTGGAGGCACCTACAAAATTGGAGGCTTTGTCGCTTCACAATTTAGCGCAGTGACCTCGTCGCGACACAAATCGTCGAAAAGCAGCTAAAAATGCTTGCGTACTCATGTCACTTACGACCTCTAAGTGAACAGCGCGAGTGGACATGCAAACGAAAAGGCATATGTAGCCCTTATAAGAACGATACCCAGGTCCTTTGGTCGCTCTTATACTTACAGGTCCAGCATAATCCACTCCACTATATAAAAATGGTCTTGCTGGTGTACATCGAACCGATGGGAGATCACCCATCAGTTGATTTTTGGCAGTAGCTCTCTGTTTTGCACAAGTTACACATTTGCGAACATATTGTTGAACTAGAGATCTAGCACCTATTATCCAATAGGCTGACCTTAAATAATTTGCCATTAACTAAGGACCACCATGCAGTGTCTTCTCATGCGCATCTGCGACTAAAAGATGAGTCAAACGACTTGAATGTGGTAGGACTATCGGATTTTTTACTTGATCATCTAGTTCTGACTTCTCAAGTCGTCCACAAATTCGTATGATACCATTTTTATCGAGAAAAGGACAGAGTGATATTAGTTTAATTGTTTTTAAATTGAAATACCCTTTTTAATTGTTGGTATTCTATTGTGAATGAATCCATTTGTGTTTTCATTATACAAGTTTGTAATGCTGCTTCTATTTCGTGATCTTTCAAATATTTACTGTCTTGTTTTTCCCGTTTTAAAATTCTAAGACAATACGCAATAAATCTTACTAATTTTCGCAGACTAGAATAATTTTCGAAAAACACATGCTCTGGAACTACAGTTGTGTGCGCCTTTAGAGTTTATTCTAAATTTGTTATTAAATCCTTTGGCCTCTTGTACTCAATTAATTTGTTTTTCAGAAATGATGGTCCTGAAAACCATAACTCATTACCGACTAATAAACTGGGCAGTATTCCCCTTGAGGCGCAGTCAGCTGGGTTCTCTTTGGTCGGCACATGAAACCATTGTGACCAATTCAAAGCGCCCAAAATTTCTGAAGTCCTGTTGGCTACGAATGTTTTCCACCTGCTAGGGTGACTGTTAAGCCACGATATCACTACTGTAGAATCAGTCCATATAAAGATCTTTTCCTTTGAAATATTTAAAACCTCTGCTGTCTCTGTCAATAACTTAGATAAAAGTAAAGCACCACATAACTCCAATCGAGGAATACTAATTTGTTTGATGGGAGCTACTCTTGTTTTAGCCACTAACAACGACAGATGAATTTTGCCTGAGACATCAATTATTCTTAAGTAAACGACCGCTGAGTACGCTGCTTTAGAGGCGTCACTAAAACCGTGCAATTCAAGGTCATCTGATGAACTTGTACCAAGCCAACGAGGTACCTGAACTTTGGTGAGTAATGACAACTCTTCGCGGTAAGTACTCCACTCTGATATTAAATCGGTAGTTATTTCTTCATCCCAACTTACACCTGCGAGCCATAATTTATGTATGAACATCTTTGCTAATACCACACTAGGAGCTAACCATCCTAATGGGTCGAACAAACGAGCTATATCTGATATTATTAGTCTTTTTGTTACAGGTGCGGTCGTCAGAGGTGTAAGATTTACCGAGTACTGAAAGGAGTCTTAGTGGCGGTTCCAGGTAAGTCCCAAAATTTTTATAGTACTATCTAGCTTAATTTCTATATTCTTATTATCTATTACTTTTCCCTTAACTACTATATTCCCTTTGTTGTGATTGTCAGTGTACTCATTTTTTATGTTTATTTGAGCTGTTTTCTGTACTACTTCACTTGTATATATTGAACTTATTCTATCTAATAGTTGCTGATTGTTACTATTCAATTTCTGCAAGGCAAATCTTCCATTTCCTAATAAATCTATCATTTGTTTACACATTTCCACTCCCTCTTCGACACTATTACTTCCCATCATCAAATCATCCATATAAAAAGAATTTAAAACTCTATCAGCCACAAGTGGGTACTTATCTCCTTCATCATATGCAACCTGATGGAGTGATCTAACTGCCTGATATGGAGCAGAAGCTGTTCCAAAGGTTACTGTTACCAATTCATAACCCCTTAGTGGTTTTTCGAAACTTTCTCGCCAAAGTATCCTCTGAAATATAGCATCCTCATCTGCTATTCTGACTTGGCGGTACATTTTAATTATGTCCGCCACAATACTAATAGCGTGTACTCTCCATCTAAGAACTGTGTGTCTCAAGTCTGCTTGCAGCGTTGGTCCAACCATTAACGTATCATTGAGAGAAACTCCCTTTTGGTTTTTCTCAGAGGCGTTGAAAACTACACGAACCTTCGTGGTGGTCTTGTCGTTTCTTATCACCGCGTGGTGTGGTAAGTAAACTGCTTCATCTTTCTTATCATCCTCTTCTTTTACAGGTCTCATGTGTCCTAACTCCAAGTATTCATTAATTACTTCTATATACTTTCGTTTTAAATCTGTGTCCTTATTTAATCTTCTTTCTAATGATTTGAATCTTATTTCAGCTATGTCACGTGAACTTCCGCTTTTGCATGCAGGATCTTCATCTCGAAATGGTAAACGCACTATGTGTCGGCCTGTATCATCCCTGTTAGTAGTTTTAATATAAAATTCTTCACATTTTTGCTCTTCTGGATTAAGTATTTTTTTTGTACTAACTTGTTCTTCTATCTCCCAGAATTTCCTTAGAATATTGTCTTCACTGAACTGTGTACAGTGTACACTTATATTTCTACTGTGGTGTTTTACACTTTCGTTACTTGAACTGACTACACCGGAAAGGATCCACCCTAAAGTGGTGTTCTGCGCTATTAAAGAACCAGACGGACTCTATACTACACCTTCCTTAACAATGCAGCAGTAAACATCTGCGCCCAAAAGAACGTCAATTTTATTGAGTGTTTTGAAAGAAGTATCTGCTAGACACAGACCGTTGTGATCAATCCATTCCATTGAACTGGTATTCACAGTTCTCTCAGGCAAGTACGATGTAATCTTACTCAAAACGTAAGCATTAATTTGAAGTTGAAAATCAAGATCAACCGTGGACTTTATAATCAGATTTACCATGTAATTAGCAATGGTTGACATATCTCTTAAACCTGAAACATGACCTCGGACTGGAATTTTCTTAAGCCTGAGAAATTGGACTGTGGACTCTGTTATAAAACAAGCCTGTGATCCTTGATCAAGTAAGGCTCGAACTGTTTGAAATTCACCCGACTTGGACTCAGCTTTTATCAATGCAGTGGCTAATAAAACCTGTCTGGGTTTTAAAACTTCTCCCGAAGATAAGCATGCAATTATTTGATTATCACTTGTTGGGGAACTAGTGTTATTGATAGCAGACTTTGCTCTGGAATCTCGACCCTTATTTTCTGCATAAGGTTCTTTATTATGGTGCAGCAAGGAATGGTGACGTTTTTTGCAAATTCTACAGACAGTCTGCTTTTTACAGTTGTAAACTGTATGTTTGCCACCTAAACAATTAAAACATAGTTCATTTTTTGCTACAAACTCTCGTCTGTTTTCTATGGACTCTTTTGCAAATTGCTTACAGAGACAGAGCTTATGAAGTTCCGAGCAGAATTCACAACAGATATTCGGCGACTTTGTAGCCAGCAATACTTTTGAACTATGAACATGGGAACTATTATTGATCTGGTGAGCCACAATCTTCTTCGGCTCTATAGATTCTAATGCGCGGAAACGACTTTCAATAAATGTCCTAAACTAATTAAAGGTGGGCAACTCGTTGCTGGAGTCATTAGAAATGCTTAACTCCCACTGCTTTCGCGTTTCATTATCTAACTTGAACGAACTGTCATATGGATGACAATAACGTCCCATGTGCTCACATCGATTTTCAAATTTTTTTGTGCATTTAAACAGTCACATGTGGTATCTAGCAGCTCCTTTAATGAGTTAGCCGATTCCACATGTAAGCGTTTCTGGCCGAACAATCGTTTTAAAATACAACAGGTTAGGTACTTTTTGCTTGCATAGCGATCTTCTAGTTGAGACCAACATTCGTTATAATTGGCATCTGTGATTGTGATGTATGCCTAATTAACTGCTCGGCTTCACCGGTTAGGTGACTTTTAAGATTATCTAAGGATGCATTGTTGTGTACTAGTAAAACAAAAAGGTCGTGAAAAGTTGTCCATTCACTGTACTTGCCAGAAAAAGTAGGAATTGTTATCTTGGGCAACTTTACAAATGAACTAGATTGCTTAGAAGAACTATTACTACACCCACTATCTTGTGGTAACGGTTCTCTAATACTTATGTTGTTTAAAGTTGAATTCATTAAAGATTTACATAGTATGTAAGTATCTTCTGTTGCGTCATACATATCGACAATATTTTGACCTGTATCTTCTAACTTAAACTGAGCATAAAGTTGAGATTTAGTATTTTTGAACGAAGACCAATCATTCTCTAATAATTCAAGCCTTGTTTGTATATATTCAACAGTAAGTCTATCCTTTGGACACTTTTTAAAATTAGTAAAGCCCTTTTGTATTACTTGTTGAAGGTCTTTTAATTTGTCCTTCCATCGTTAACAACTATCGTATAGAATTATTAACTAATATTAAAAATAGTATAATTAGTATAAGAGATAAATGTGGTATGCAAGATGATGTGACCAGGATTAAGAAAGGAATGCTTCGGTAGTTTGGTCACGTAGAAATAATGAATGAGGAAAGAGTGACAAAGCAAATTTATATGGCAGATGTGAACGGCAGAGTCGGGATGGGACGCCCTAGAAAAAAGTTTATCGACCAAATTGGCGATATTTTGAAAATGGGCCACGTTAAAAGTACCCTTAACCGACGAGCATGTATGCGTAGATATATGGATGTAAAGGAGGCGAAAGAGGTATGTCAGGATCGTGTCAAATGGAAGTCCGTAGTCTCTGCCTACCCTTCTGGTTGACAGGCGTGAGTGCTTATGATATTATGATATGATATGATATAATTCAATTATTTGTGTAAAGTTAAATTTATCAATCTGAATGTAACACAATATCAATTTTGTAACAGAAAAACCAAAATTGAAACGTAAAACTTAACAAGTTTCTTTATTAAACAAAGCTTGCGAATCTTTCAAGTCTCAAAAACAGTGAAAATTTATAAGTATTTATAAACAAAAATACACTCGGGCATAGGTCCCCTGTTTTTATAAAACTAGTCTGAGTCCTTAATCTAACATGCACAAGTTAAAATCTTCCTTGAAATCAATATTCAAATAAGTAAGAAATTGTCACAGCTCCTATGAAAATAACTAAATTGTACTAACGTTTGCACTTCACTAACACAAACAAAGATTGAGCTGATATTGTACTTGCGGCGTTCCCCTTCGGCTTCACCTTGAACTTCGACACCCGGCTGCTATTGGCGAACTCGAAGATTGAACTGGCGATGTACTACTGATGGCGTCTTTTGTGACGTCACGTTGAACTAACACTCCCAATGCAGCTGAGTTTGTCCACCTTGCTGGACAAAGCTGTTACCGCTTTTGCAGGGTGTGCGGTTCTCTTGCAGCAGCAATCCACTGCGAGTACTATGGCGTGCGGTCCAAACCTGGTACCGCTTATTAACAAAAACTTCTGAATAATCTGGGTCTGATATTCGGCTCGACTGGACCAATGTTTAACTAGCTTAACTAGTCGACCTATGTAGTTGACCTGTTGTCCTGCTGATACACTAGAAGGGTTGTTGGTAAATAAAACGATCCGCAACAGTGTATGATCTAATTTGGTCTATATTTTTAACTATATTTTCAGTGCCTTTTATAATAAAAATTGACATAACAACGTCAACGTCATTTCTGAAAAAAAGAACTAAATCTTTTTTAAAATTCAAAAATATGTTTTCTTCATTAATTTGGAATATACTGGCGTATAAGTATATATATCATAAACAGTTATCAATGAACATACTACTCATTGGCGAGAGATTGTTTTATTGCAATGAACGCAAACAAAACTAACTTATTAAGATTTTACTACTTAATTTACTACTTTTTAAAGATTATTTGAAATGTTTACTTATACGCTGTTTAAAATAATGTTCCGTTTTAACTTTATTAATTTTGTATTGCCATTAGTATTTTTGTTTTTCTTCTTCTAGTTTTCATATAATATGTATACATAGACTTAGTTAAAAATAATTCGATTATGCTAGTGAGTTGAGCTGAGTTGTTTTTATATTTATTTACGTTTTATTTTTTTAATTATAAGTTAGGTATATTTTCTCTTTAAAATCTATTTATTTTTATTTTAGGATATTGCTTTATATATTATATTATTAAGTTATTTTTATTATAATTTTATAGTTTTTACTTTTTATTTTTATTGTCATCAAAGAAATGTCATTATCATTTAAAGTCCGTCTGATTTTGATGCTAGTTTTTTCTCGTGTAATTCATCTTCTACCAGTTTCTTAAGCGCGGATGCCGAGTCATCCGAACATCTTGGTCTGCATGATCATATTTCTGCTATTTTTTCTCCCTATCCCAATAATTTTAACGTTGCCCATATCAAGGCACAAAAAAGCCCACTATCCTGACCTTCTTGCATCCATTAGCAGTAATCTAATCGACGCACTTCTTATATCTGAAACTTTTTTCAAGCCTTCTCTCCCTTCTTTTCAGTTTTCACTTCCTGGTTACGTTTTGATACGTAATGATAGGTCTGGTAAAGGAGGAGGTGGTGTAGCTATTTACTTGTGTTCTGAAATCCCATACAAACATATCTGCTTCCCCGTCAACTTATTCTGAATCTGCTGAGTACTTTTTTCTTGAAGTTACACTTCATCATACAAAAATCCTTCTTGGTGTGATATACAACCCTAATATGCAAATTAATTATTTTGATGTATTTGAAAATTTACTTACAGACTTCTGTCCTATATATAGTCATGTGATCGTGATGGGAGATTTCAATACGTGCTTACTGAAGCACGAATCGTGTCCACATAAGCTGAAGTCTATTGTGTCCTCACATAACCTACAAATTTTACCACTCTTTGCCAAACCCATCATTTTACAAACTGCCCTCCGTCTTTACTTGATCTCATCATTGTTTCATCTTTAAATATCATTGCAAATCATGGACAAATAACAGCTTCTTTTTCGTACCATGACCTCATTTACATATCGTACCGTGTTCGTCCACCTAAGCGCAAATCACATTTTTTATTTCTTCGTAGCTATAAGGGTGTTGACTTGGAAGTCATAAGACGTGATGCAGGTAAAATAGATTGGTCTTCCGTAAAAGATTGTCATAATATTGATGTTATGGTTAACAACTTTACCGATTAAACCTGTCAAACGTAAAAAATAAAACATTGTCCTGCGCCCTGGATTACAACTGAAATAAAAGAGCTTATGGTGCGTAGGGATAAAGCCAGAAGTAGATGTAAACATTGTTCCTTGGAAAGAAATCTAATAAAGTTTAGGAGTCTGGGCAACCGCTGCAATCGTTTGCGTAGAGATGCTAAAAGGCGCTACTTTTATGACTCACTTTCAAATTGCGATTCAGCAAAAGCCTGGAGTTTTCTTAAAACAGTCGGCATTGGCAAACACCCTGCGCTTGGGACTGGAAATCTTGATATAGATATTCTCAATCAATATTTTTCTCTTCTACCTGATTCCTTATCTTAATTTATAAAAGCTAAGACCCTGCTAGAATTATACAGATGCCCATTACAACATTCCAGCCAGTTTGAATTTGTATCAGTGTCAGAAGATGAAGTAAAACGATCAGTGCTATCTATAGCTTCTACTGCAACGGAAAATGACAAAATTTCTTCCACAATGATAACTATGATTTTACCTTGTATTCTCCCAGTTGTATGTGAGTACACATATTTAATTTTTATTATCTTTCTCCTGTTTTCCACGTTATGGGCTTTCATACGTCAGCTACGATGAACTTCCACTTATATGGACGGCGTAAGTTAAGGTCTAGTTCCAATGTTTTTTCGCCATATGTAGATATTATTATATGATTCCCTGGGTATAGGGATACCATATGTCAGGATTTATCCGGTCATATCAGGACTTTTGGGCTCTTGTCAATATTTAATAATAATAAATAATAATAATAATAAATGATTTATTTTCTCACCACAATATTACAGAATTATTGTACATAATATTAGAATATTACACCTTAATGTTATACTGTGAGAGACTGGTGCCTAAGCTAGGCTTTACGCCTGTATTTCAGGCCACCAGGTCTCCGCCCTATGGTTGTTATTACAATACTTTTACCATGTACATGTACCATATTTGTAATTTACATACCTTCTTTACCTTCGTTTACTTAACTAGTATTTAATATATATTAAAATCTGGTGCTAGTATTAGTCTGTGTGTGTGTGTGTGTGTGTGTGTGTGTGTGTGTGTGTGTGTGTGTGTGTGTGTGTGTGTGTGTGTGAGTGCGTGCGCATGTGCGTGTGTGCGTGTGTGTGTGAGATAGAGTTTGTTTGTGTGCGTGTGAGTGTGTGTGCGTTCTTTTGTTTGTTAGTAATATAGTAGTTACTGGGATAGAAATTAAATTTAGGATTGGGTTAGTATTTAACTTTAGTACGGATAGTAATTAGTTAGGATTAGTGAGTAGCTTTTCAGTGTTATAATAATTTAATTCTTGTAGCCAGATAGTTATTTTATTTTTGCATGTAGTCTTATTGACGTTAAATATAGGGATAATTTTATTGATTTTATTGTATAGAAAACCTCCGAGGTGACAAAAAAAACGTTTAGATAGTTTGGTGGATAGAGTTATATGAGTGCGGTCCACGGGGTTAAAACGCCTTTTCCCTCGGGAGAGTGAGGGATTGTATTTTAATAGAGCATGTTGTTTCAGTAAGGTTCTTTGTATAAAAAGTTGCCGCACAGATAATATTTTCAACTCTTTATATAGGAGCTCTGTAGGATAGTGATACGGCAGCGAAAAAGAGACCTTTAAGATGGCTCTCTGCGTTCTCTCCAATTGGAGCATTATTGATTTTGGAGCACCGCCCCAGGACGTAATACCATATGTTAATAGAGATTGGGCCAAGGCAAAATATACGGATTTCTTTAGTTTATCATCTGCCGCGTTTCTCAGAGTTTTAAATACATATATTAATTTACGCAACCTGCTATTAAGTGTATTAATGTGTTCATGAAAACGTAGAGTGCTATCGATAATAACTCCTAGATATTTTACTCTGTCAGCTTGACGTAGTTGTGTGCAGGTGTCTGCATTATTGAGTGGATTGGAACACGAGTGACTTACGATGGTATGTGGTAGAGATAGAGATATTACTAAGAGCATTTAGGAATGTCAGGATTTTTCAATTTTCCAACAAAATACAGTAAGTTTTTGCGTGAGAGGGGTGTAATCTGCAAAGTACATGATCAGCGAGAATGCACAAAACCAATAATAGATTTGTTTTTCTTTTATGCTTTTTAGTTACATTTGCTACAAAATGTGAGCATTTATCTATGGAAATCAAGTTATTTGTCAGGACTGTTCAATTTTCCATGTGGTAACCCTAGCTGCGTATAGCTTGAATGGTAGTGGCGTTGATTTCTGGCCTGGTCTTTGAGGTAAGACGGATATATTTGCCCCGGTGTTATACCAAAAAAGAGTATTTCGTCTTCTTGGGGAAGAAGTTTGGTTTACTTCACACGCAGTGTCGAATCTGACATCTTGGCCCTTGTAAGGTTTCGCATGCACCGTAATAGCTGCGTTGGCTTCTGGTTGCCGAGTTCCATTTCTGCGAGAGGCTTCTGAAACTGGCGGTTCGTGCTCTCTTCGTAGATTGATATGAGACGATCTTTGATGACATTGTACTGTTGTTCTTTAGTAACATTAAATAGGATGTTGGTAATTTGTTTCTCTAGCTAGACGAGCACCATCTGAGCTAGCTGTGATGAGCTTTTTTTGAGATCGTTGGCGGCTGCTTCGAAAGTCATGTATGAGAGACGTGAATTTTCACGTCAGAAAGATGGAACGCGCATTAAAAGCGCAATGCTTGACACCTCGGTAGATTGGCTGGTATAGTCTTCGCTGATGTTCTTTGAATCTGCCATTGTGGCTCGTCCGACGATTTTCTTCCAGGATTACTTCAAGCAAGGATTATAAGGCGGCGGGTAAAACATCGTGACTTAATGAGGGGCTTCCCATTTCTTCTGAGCTCTCGCGTTGAACGGATCTGCATTCCTGCTGCGCGTGTTAACATCTTCGTAAGGAACAATATCATTACCCTCCCTGATAATATAATAGATTTTTTCAGAGCTTAATGTCTATATTACACGAGACGTTGAGTGTATCTAGATGTTGGTCTCGTATTAGTGACCTTGTTCGTTTCATTTGATATCACTATGATTCTAAAAAAGTTTTAACTTAAACAGTGAGCTTTTAACTCTTCGATACACCTTTTTTTAGCATCAACTTCAGAAGGTATTTAATTATATGGAAATTACTCTTTTCTTACTATTTCTTTATATCGATTTTTAGAGTTTTTTTAGATTTAATTATTTGATACTTTTGAGTGGACTAAGCACTACCCTAAGCTCCAAGTAACAACCAGAATGTCGTCTTCGATTGTAATTAGTAACACTAAAAACTTCATTTCGTGTTTTTGAAGTTAGTTTTTTTTATGTTTATTTAGTTAGTTTAGGCTGTATTTATTTCAAAAATCAGACAGAAAAACCCTGTAAGTGACTTTGGTCTGACCCGAGATTTGAACCCGGGGTCACATGATCAGCAGATGCGCTCACGACCACTAGACCAACGAAGCTCAGACTACTTTGGTGTCTCTATTTTAGCATGTCTCTTTTTAGTTATATCGTTTATGACATATAAATACCTAGTCGGGCGATGGGAATCAATGTCAAAAGTGCGATACAACTGTTTTTTCGATCGCCAATCCGTCCACCAAGCGTGGCGATTACAGCAAGTCCTTTCTACAACGACCTTCATCCTGTCCAGTAGTAAACTATGGCTTTGTAAAGAAGAAAAGTAATCAACAAAATTATTTCAATTTAAGATTTAAAAACTTTATTTGCTTTAAGAATTTTTATCAGAGTAAGATTATTAATGTAGATTCTCTATTCAACGCGGTAGCGCAGTGGGTTTGAATTCCAACCGGAATGCGTAATACGTGTCATGTACTTGTAATATGCCTTAACAATACTGGGAAAATTTCAATGGGGGATAAGTTACACAAATGTACGTTACAAAATAGTTTTTATTAGTCGAAGACTGTATAAGGGCTTAAATAATATTAATTTTTAAATTATATTTTAACCCCTGGGAATGATATGATTTTTATAATTGAAAGTATTCACTCTTAATTACAAAAATCATTTGAGCCAGATTGACAGTGAGCCATTGAGCCAGAAAATTTTGCGATTTCACCCTGACGTCCCACACGGAGTCCGCGGCGCTGCAAGCACTGGCTGTTTATATAAAATATTGTCACGAGCTTAGCGTTCGTCTCAATAAAAACTGCCGATGGAATTACCAAAATTGACACTTTAATTACTGAACACCGATTAAAACTTAAATCACAGTAATAATTAATCACACTTTATTTCACTTTATTTCAATCCGAAAGCTTCGCTCGTATCGCCAATTCAATACTCCCCCGGTAGCAACCCTCAACGACTTTATATAGGCCTTTTCCACCGAAACATCCAGAATATTCCCGCAAATACCGGCCCCGACCGACCAGGTGCAAAAAGTTCGAGTGTGGAGCTTTCTAGAAAGCTTAGTTCTTCCATTCGATGTTAGATGGCGCTAGTGGAAGAACTCTAGAAAGATGTTGACGCTCCTATTTCTGCTGCTTGATACCAGATGGCGCTAATAATCAGCCGCCACATACCAGGTGCTAATTATAGCGCGCAACAATATAAAGAGTTAAAGCTTATATTATACGTGTCACTTCTGGACAAATGCCTCCGTATACAAATGGGCAAATGCTCGTATTATATGAGAGGGGAATAAGCGTCCGCCGCCGCGCTCCCCAAATGCGCATTGGCGGCACAGATTAAGGAGTCGGTTTCTTTACTCATGTGTTGGCGGGCCAAAAACTATTTATTTAATTAATCAGATATTTTATTAAATAAATAAATCATTTATTCTGGACCAAACCTTTAGTACATTCACACCCAACAAACTGCGTAATAGTTTGTCAGCGTGATTAACGCTCGTCTTAATACATTTGGTTCAAAAATGTAAGTATAATCTAATGAAAATAAAACAGTGTAAATAAAGCAAGTTTTAAATTTTAAAACAGGTAAGTATTAAACTATTATTTAGAATTATTAAATCTAGCCGTCGCATCTCAGGTGCGTACTCCTTCTGACTTATTGTCACTGGTTAAGGCGAAATATAATCTCAAATGGCTTAGCAAGATCCTTCGTTATGCCGAAAATATTGCAGCATTAATTTTGAAATAAATATATGGTAAAGTTGAGGATTAATTTTAAGGATTATGTTAGACGAAAACACGATTTCGTAAAACTTTCTCCATAGAAAAAATATCCAAAGTTACCTCCAAAATAAACAATAAACCGCTGTTATTCATAAAATACTTTAAATAAGATTACGAAACTTTGCATATTAACTGAACTAACTATAAAGCAGTGCTTATGTTATTTAATTTTTTTTAAATAGGTACCATTATTTTCACTGTTAAAGGAAATTACCTAAGCTATCGGCCTCTTGAAGCGTGATTCCTGCGTCCTGCCGCACGGTCACTTCGCTTCGGCCTTTGAAGGCGGAGGTTGTGTCGCTTACGATCAGAATATACATTACGCAACAGGACGACGTAAAATTAAAATGGGAAATAGCCATAATAAAAATAAGAAGCGGCTGGCTTGGCGCTACGAAACAGGCATAAATATGATAAACCTAATGAAATAAGTATCTAACGACCTTTCTATTTACAGTATTAGTGATTACGAAATGTCGGTACATAGCATACGACGCGCGGGCAAGTGGGGACGAAATTTGAGTTTGAGCTGACTTCTATATCCCCTTAAGTGAATGGGTACAACATAACAATATTTTAATCGTTAGCATTAGGTGTGTCAATAGTTATAATATTCAATAATTAAAACAGTTATAATATTTAATAGTTAAAACAACAACAAATTAGTGGGTATATAATATATTTTCACATCTTGCGACAATTTCACTAGGAAAACTGTTTGTTTACTTATTATATTATAGTATTATTTTTTCTCAGGCAATCGAGATCAGAGAGATTAAGATAGATTAAAGAGGTTAAAAAGTGTAGGGGTTAAATACTTGTTGGTTCTTTTGCCATAGTAATTGTTTAATGGTGTACAATACGCTACAATATGCTCTAATTCTAGAAGCATATTGTAGCGTATTGTACCTATTTTGCACTTGTACTTTGAATTGGTCGTTATATATCTCATGTACAGGAAGCACCTTACATACAACAAAAAGTTTTTCATAATTATCTTTACACGCAAGATTTGTTTGTGGCTTAAGAAGGTGTTTCATAAAACGAATTCGCACCGATTTTATACTTTTGTTTTTGCCTAGGGATCTGGACTGAAACCAACATCTTGCCTTTTCCCGCCGCCAAATAGCAGTATTTGCACCGACGTGTTCTGGTGTGAAAGTTTAAAGAGCTGGTATAAGTACACGCTGAAAATTCTTTCATCTTAGTCACCAGAGGTGACAACGCATTTAGCCTTCTTTGTTTGAAGCTTGTTGCGAGTGCTTTCGGCCAAGCGTGGTAACTATGGTTTAATCTTCCCCTCGTTTTTATTTACTAATTTAAACTTCATTGTACCTTACATTAGTACAGGATCAAGAGGCGGACTTAATGTTAAAAGCATTCTCTGCCAGTCAACCTTAGGGCAGTGATAGTACTACGAAGGCGGTTACAAAGGAATTAAATATATATATATATATATATATATATATATATATATATATATATATATATATGTATATATATATATATATATATATATATATATATATATATATATATATATATTTATAGTACCCGGTTGACCGAGCTTTGCTCGGTATTTTTCGCTCGGTTTTTTTTTAATTCATGTGTTTTGGAAATTATATTTAGATACAAATTACATACTGATGAAATGCGAATAATATTTTTTGATCTTAGCGACATAATAGAAAAAACTGAACTGGTTATTTGAATAAAAAATCATGAGTGCAATTACTTTAATTTAAATTTTCGAGTTTTTAAAAAATATTAAAAAAAAGGGCTCGAAAAAATAGATTTTCTCAAAAAAGAAAGGAACTTGAAAAAAATTTAAAAGAAGTCGGTCAGTCGGTCTGGGCTTGAACCAAGGTATTATTATTTTGTGACCGTCCAATATACCAATTAAGCTATTTGTAATCGTTAAAAATTGTCAAAATTTACCTTCTTATTCTAACGATATTTTAGCAGTTTTTCAATGCGTACAAACACGGACAAAAAGACATTTTCTAAAACTAAATCCTAGCTAGATCGATTTATTGCCCCCGAAACTCCCTGCTGCACATAAAATTTTATGAAAATCGTTGGAGCCGGATCGTATATATACATATATATATATATATATATATATATATATATATATATATATATATATATATATATATATATATGAAGATACATAATATACTGTAAAACTGATATACGAGTACAACTATAATGATGATGAAGCTTAGCAGTTATGAAGTAATTTTAGAAAATGAGCCCGAACATTCTTCTTAAATGTTTGTTTGTAGGTAGGTTGTCTTAATTTTTCTATCTACATATATTCAGTAAGTGGACTTTTATAGCCTATAATATAATTGATGGATGAATGGTTATGTAGCTGCAGTAGGCATTTACTCTTATATAGACTATAAGTTTCAGGTTCGTTTCGCACTTCACTTTATGAAAAAATGCAGGTTTCCTCACGATGTAAATACGAGAATATCTTACGATGTAATCAAACTTACCCGACATTGAGTTACCAATGATGTACAATACGAAGATAATATTTGACAGCGAGAAAAGTTCCAAAATCATCTCAATTGTAATTCTTTCAACATAATTTCAAAGGCTCGGGAGAAAAAATGGCCTCCGCGTGTATAATTATCGTCATTGGCCACTAGCCGACTAATTAAGTTTTATAAGTTCTTAAAAATTAAGAGACCAGTCTTAATTAGTCCTTATCAACGGCAATTAACTTTCTACGATTTGTAATTTAATGTTGTAAAACGCATTTAAGGCAATAAATGAATGATTAGGTACGGTAAAAGTTCTAACAATTATGAGAATAACTTTTTTTTACAATCTAGAAGAACATCTGTAAGGAGTTAATTTACGTGATAAAGTCATGGTACAACGTATTATGATTGCAGAATGAATCGATTGTTTCGATCAAGAAAAATCACACTAAAGAAATATTATTATCAACATGCGTATGGATTCTCTAATGGATGTAGTTAAAGACAATTGAGGAAAACTAATCAGGGGATAGGCAGCAGGATCTTCCTAATCGTGTAGCCGCGACGTAACCACTACCCATATCATACCGAGGGTGGCGTATGAAACGGGAGATGGGCAGCAGCTTCCTGATGGCTACACGAAACTATAAAATATTGTGGTTACCAACCCGCTTGCAAGGCGTGGCAACTATGGCATTATCCCCCTATGAGAGTATAAGGGAGGCCTATGTTCAGCAGTGGACTTTTATAGGCTGTGATGAATATAAAAACTGCGATTGATAACAATACAATACTCTTTATTGTACTCAAGGAAAAGGTAAAAAATAACAAAAAAAAAACAAATATTGAGGAATAAGCAAAAGATGGTCTTATTGTTACCCAAAAATCTCTTCCAGACAAGCCAGAAGAATAAAGAAAAAAGAACGGGTTGTGTGCACTAAAATAAGAAAAGATAGCCAAAGTCTTACTCCTAGAGCAGAAAATGATGTATCATAAAAAGTCGAGGGGTGGACAGGACATTGGAAGGAAACATTATTCTTTGGGCCGTAAGGAAAATTTATGACAGGAACTTAGCATTTTAAAAATTTGTTAGATAGGGAGCACTTGATAATATTATATAAGACACAGAAGAGAGTAGAAAGTATATTAGTATTCCGACGAAGACGGATTTGGAGCCATTTGAGCTTAGTGCGGCATTCTAAGACATGGTCATATTTACGAAGCTCAAATATGAACCGTATACAGAGATTTTGGAGTCGCTCAAGTTTGTTAGGTTGCTCTTCGGTGGTATCAACCCACCTGCGAAACATGGCAGCTTAGGGAAAAAACCCTCCACGAAGCAATCTATGTATGTTCAGTAGTGGACTTCCGTAGGCTGTGATGTTTGAATGATTATGAATTTAAAGCGTAGGTATAGGTAGTTTTATGCTTCTATGTGTTGTATGGAAACTATAAACACATTTTTACTGGAAATAAGCCATACTTTCTTATTCCCCACAGGTATCAACGTATATAGAACACGATTTTTTAATTGAGGATACACATCACTTACATCTTCCCTTTGGGCCAAATCATTCAGATCCACACGATCAGGTAGAGTACGGTGATATTTATACGTGGTAGAGCCATTCTGCAGCTATATAAATTAATAGAACGAATGGGTTGTCCCGAAAGGGGAAGGTTAGAAAACAGCAAAATAGCAGCTTAATGCTACTGTATTTCGTATGGTGATTGTATAGTCCTCAGGGGTGACAACACATCTGCATTTTTATTCTTAATCGAAGGTAGTACAGATGTTTTTGGCCCACACCATTCATTATCAATGCACTTTTGCTCGTTTGTCTTTATTCAAAAAAAAGTTAATCAGTCTTACGTCTATAGAGAAATGTGTAAAAAACTATATTAGGTTACGTAGCAGTGCAGTGTGGTAGGTAGCGTGGTAAAATATATTTTACTTTGGTCCAACTGCTAGCCTTTCAACTATAAATTCTTCGTCCAACAGTCCTTCCTTTTTCTTTGTTAAAATAGGCTACCAATACCGACCAGCACGCCATAGGCTCGCCTCGCTGCACACCCCGCCATGCTTCAATCTACTCAACTCGCTTAAATTCTAATACAACTCTATACATAAAACAAACTTCCTTACAAAATGTATTAAATCAAAAATCTTGTGCGCTCCATGCCATTCATGTACTAAAATTAAATTTTGCATAATATAGAACCAAAATGATAAATTTGCATCGGCCGGGAATCGAACCCGGGCCGCCCGCGTGGCAGGCGAGCATTCTACCACTGAACCACCGATGCTTGCTTAAATGGTATAAATTTTACATACAAGTTGATTTCAATGTAGTTCTTTTTTAACACTACATATTTTTATTATTAACGTTTTTCAATTAAGAATTAAAGATTTCAAATACATACAAACTGATGTTTTGAACCCAGTTATAAAAGCTTTTTGGAAACTAATTCGTATTAATAAACACGATGACATTACTATCAAAGGTTATCAGCGCTATAAGGCATATTATCTAAATATTTTTTATACTAGGAAACATTTTAATAAATTAAAAATTTACCTGTTAATTATTTTTTTAACATAGCGGCAAAAAGCTGGAGACTTACGTTATGATAATTCCAATTTAACCCACCATTCGATTATTTGCTAGGAATACAAAACTACTATATAGCCTACGCTCGTTTTTTAATATGATATTTTTATTACCTTTCTTTACTGCCATCTAGTGGCGCAACTAAATATCTCATGAAAGTTAGGTACGTAATAGGAGGACATATTTTTTAGAACAGCGTATAGATGGCACTGTTTGTAATTAAAATAAGGTAAATAAAACAAAATTTTATTTTTGTCTCATTAGCTTTTACTTCAGAATTGTATAGTAGCGATTTATAACAAATAAGGTTATAATACTTATATAAGATAATATTAATCTTCACAATAAACCAGTCATTAAAACTGTGTGAAGTGACACTTGAATTAAACAATTTTTTTCCTCCTAAAAGTTAAGGTAAAAAAGAAAAAGTAGAAGGGTTAAAATATGTAATCTAAATAAATGATTGCGCTTTAAAATAGCGCCATATATAATTATTTTCAATATGACTGATGTTAATATAAGTCCGTTTGCAATATTGAGAAACGTACGATCTGTTGGACATTTATCACACTATATTCGTTGTAATGACACACGACGCCACCAGGGTGGCGTCACGTAAAAAAGTTATATAATATTCGATAAACTTCATAACAGAGAAGTTGATTTGTTTGAAAAATGTAAGAGTTGTGTCTTTCTGTACCATTAGTTATATTTTATTATAAATTAGATTCAAAATAAATAAACCGAACCACAGAATCATAACACAAAATGTGCAAAAAATCAAAGAACAAACGACTAAGACATTGTTTTGTGTTTTAATATAATACTTTAGAAACTGATAAACTTTTATTTAAAAATAACTTCTCAAATAAATCACATTGTGTAACAAAAAGTTCAAGTAGCGACATCTGTTGAGCGGAAGATTATTAGCCCTCATTATCTGCCATTTTAAGGTTTATTGGTTTATTGCTAAGATCGATCATCTTATGATTTCGGTTTTGTTTTCATATCTGTCATTACTGCTGGTGTAGTCGGTACTACTTCTATGGCGTCAGTATCATATTCCTTGTTCTTTGGTTCTGGTTTTTTCTTTTCTAAAATTATTCCTATCAAAATGGTGATTATCTGTAACAAAAGTTAAAATTAATGAGTTCGATTTTATTTTTACTACTTGGGTACTGTGTTTTTTACTAAATAGATTTGCCAGCAACGAAGGACTACGTCGCATCGTCAGTAAGCTAGTAGTGGCATTAAGCAGGTTCTAAAGAGCTCGAAAACAACCGATTGGGAACTTTGTTAGATGGAGCGGTGACGACTTATGTATTATCATAGCCATCTTTGTAGAGAATGATGTTTATCAGTAAACTTGTGGTGGATAAGGTGATAATTGACTATTGGATAAAAATACAAATAAATAAAATTAAACTGTTCGTAATGTCAAAATAAAGGCCTAGTAGGTACCTAATCTAACCTAACCTTTTTTTTGTAGGGAAATCCTCATGGCTACTTTTCGCTGCGGGGGCAACGAGAAGGTTATGCCGGAATCCTACCGGCTAAAACCCTACAGTGTTCACAATCAGCGTATACGAGTGGTTCCGGGATCTACGTTCAGAACACAACCGTGGCCCTTCTCTGGCTTTGGTTTATTAAAGCACGTCCCGGTGGCAGTTCTTACTGCCCCCAGCATCTCCGCAGTGCTATCCCGGTGCTCGGAACCACTTTCGAGTCACCCTTTTCCTCGAATATTAGATCGCTAGATGTTCGTGCCCCCCAACCTGAGCGGCAACCCACAGCGCCATCTATTGAATCCTTGCGTAGCTATGAATCTTTATCTCAACACAAATACTATGTGAATATGACCTCAATCGGTCAAGTCGATCAGGAAGAACACGCTCACTAACAGTCACACCAATAATTATGTTATTTATGAAAGATGATCTTTATATTGTATTCTTATTTGATCTTTTAAAAATATCTTTTATCAGACCATAAAAATAACTGAACATGGGGTTATTATTTGGATGTTAGCCACGCTTTTTAGGCGGAATTATAAACGGCTTTTAGACGATCAGATTTATAGAACTAGACGTCTCTTATCATAGACGCTGCTCCCCACCCTTACGTCAGAAGTAAATAACCCCATACCTAGCATTGGGGAAGTTGGTTGAAATTTACTTCAGACGTAAACAGGATGGTAATACATATCACCATCTAAAAACCATAAGATATTTCTTAGATATTTAATAGTTGCCTCTTGTTCCCCACGTTACGAAATAGGGCGATGCTTTCGCTTGCGTACTGATAAAATAAATTCTTAAAGATATTGGAGAACTATTCCCTCACCTCTAACACGACGGCAAGTAAGGACACTCCCATCACCGTTGCAGACGTCTCTTTGAACACGTCGATGATCAAGTTACGGCAGCCTATATCGTAGAACAACCTCCTGGCTTTGCAGGTTTCCCTTTCCCTCTCCTGCACAAGCTCAGACCTCTCCGGATCGTAAGCGGGACAACAGGAGATAGGAACGTTGGGTGCGAAGTAGCTGGGAAGTTTAGGCAAACGGTAGTCCTCCGCAGTGTACACCCCGCAGCATTTGAGCTGGTGGAAAAAACATTAAGAAATATTAGAACGTAATATAATTGACGGCTCCATGGCGCAGTGGTTTTAGCAATGAGTTACGGCGCTGAGGGCAGTGGGTTCGGATCCCGAGAATAATTACTCGTAGGCAAATTGTAATTTGTGCCTACAAATAATTGTCCCGAGTCTTGATGTTTGGTTTTGTGCAATTTAATGTAAACTGCCTTCACAATACAGGAGAAAATCCTTTTGGGGATCCTAGTGTGGTAGTAGGTGTTTACTCCGCCCAGGAGAAGTGAAATTGCTCAACGCTAAGCAACTCCTTCGGATTAGTAAGCTGAAGTGGCAAAGGACCGGCCATATAGCTCGAAGAACCGATAACCGATGGGAAAGAAAGGTTCTTGAGTGGCAGCCTCGTACCGGTAGGCGTAGTGGAGGGCGACCCCCCACTAGATGGAGTGACGACCTGGTAAGATATGCAGGAAGTCGATGAAGGTGGCTCAGGACCGTGCTTTGTGGCATTACTTGGGAGAGGCCTATGTTCAGCAGTGGACTTGTGAAGGGCTGTAATGATGATGATGAAGCAACTCCTTCTATTCATTGAAGATATAGGGCTTAGCAGTGAACTATTGCCATAGCAGCGATCACAATAGATATATTAGGTCCCAGTGTAACTGGTCTTTCTCCCTAGACCTGCATAGTTGCTCGCACATAATAAAAAAGTGGAGGTAGTTTGTTTTAAATAACAATATATACATTTAATTTTGCGTTACTTTTTGTTTAGTAAATGTTGAAATCCACAAACATATTTTTTTACCATTTAACATTTAATTGTATAACATATATAATAAGCACTTAATATTATAAATTATTTAAAAAATCCACATGGGTTTCTTGATGGTTCTTCCCAGAACAAAGGCTTTTCCAAACCAATGGTAAAATAAAAACCAATGATAAAATCATAAATAACTTTCAATAAGTATTCTAGTAAATCTATATTTAATAAAGAATATTCTAATCTATGCTATCAGTTGTCGGTTCTTTGACATATATGGCTGGCCGATAACTTTTTAGGATATTAATACTTGTTTTGTAAAATAATGAACTTACATCGTGTTGAGTCCTGGCCCAAATCTTCACATGTCTCGGGTTATCGTCCCTTGCAAGCTTGAAGGATTCGGAGAGGGAGCGGCCAAGTTCCACCTCGTCCTCCGTGGTCACTTTCACCGACACGGCGAGGATAATCGCCTGGATTATGATCACGACGATCAGCACCGCAGTTGCCTAGTAAGATAAATTAATACGTGAGCTGTCTACGACGTTACAAGTTATACTTTCAGTTACTAACAAATTGGTAAACAAATAGTGACTTTACTGGATATCAGAGGACACTCATTGCAATAATTTTTCTTTCTTCTAGAACAAGCTACTAGAAATAATAAAATATAAAGACTATTTGATAAATATACATTATTCTTACGATAATAAACCGAAATCATGTTCGTTTTTTGCTCCATATCGTGACAATACCTTAATGCCCACCCGGGAATATTTTCTTTAAAAATATTTTTTAAATTTTTAAAGAAAATATTCCCGGACCTTTGATGACCTTTTGATGATGTAACTAAGACTAAATGACAAAAATCCGGAGATATATCCTATAGGACAAAAGTTTAAAACGACAATTTTGTTGCTTATGTCCGGTCTATTACTACTACGTACTTAAATGTCTTTGAGTAGATACGAGCATCAAAACAGAACATGAAAGAAAAAAGGAAAAAGGAAAGAAAGCAACATTTGAGTCTTACTGCAAATACGTCACTCATAAAATCGGACACTTATTTATTAAAATATTAATTTGTAAACACTTCAACGACTTTTTCTGCCACCAGGGCGGCGCCACCTAATGATGAGATGAAAGATTTGACATAATATTTTATGGCGGGGAAGTTATTTGTTAGAAAAATTTAGATATTAAAAGTTTCTTTCTGAAATATTAGCTATATATTATATTAATTAGATTATAAATGGATAAACCAAACTGGGTACGGATATTCCTAAAATAAGAATAATTAAAAAAAGTAAAAAAATGTGTAAAAGATTAAAGTAAATCAGCAGTGAGGAATTGTTTCGTAAATAAATATACGCTATAAACCGTAATATAATTTTTGAAAATGATGATACTGTGTTAAAATCTGCGTAATATCAAATATGTTTACTTTAATACCAACTAGCGACATCTAGTGAGCGTAAGATTATTAGCCCTCATAAAAATATAAATATAGTTAAATTAAATAACAACAACTTAAAAAGATATAATAATATTTCTCACTCAGATTATGTGTTGCCGAAACTCGAACGAACTCTGGTTTTAGTGAGTCCAACATGGTTCCTTTAATTAACTGTGTCCGCAATTACCTATATGTTGATGTACGATGCAACACGAGGAATATATCAACAAAGGACTTATGGATTCCGATAGATGGCGTTTTAACAAATCATTTACGACTTTTGTTTCCAGGTCAGCAACGTCATCAAGACGTCTGGTATTGCGACTCTGGTACTGTGACAGCTGTGACTGTGAGTCATGACCAGGGTGGGAGAGAACTATGTTCAGTAGTGGACTTTTATGAGCTGACGCAGAAGCTATTAGAAAATATCTAGATTGTAATAACATAAGATTAGAAATGGGACGAGTATTGGGTTTGGATTCGGTACTCGTCGGATTCGGCCTATTTTTAGGGTTCGGCCGAGTATCGAGTACTCGGCCTTAATTATATTCCAGAGAAAAATCAAGACAAAAAGCAAGTTTTTGTCATTATTATTATATTAGACAAATTAAAACATCAGGGACATGAGAAACAGCAGAAATATTGAGAACGTACATAAGAATCTATAATAGAAATTATTATTACCTGTGCTCCTTTTTGCTTCATATACTAAACTCGCCTCTGAAAAAAGCCGTTCACTGTAAACTGTACTGGCGGGTGTTGATAAGTATTGAACCGCAACTTTTCCAACCCACCATTTATGTGGATTTGCATCTCTTGGGGCCCCTGGTACGCTTAAGTAATCATCTAACTCTGCTGCAGCGGAATTCTTAGGATCATTGGGTTTGCAACTGGTTGATGCGTCAGCAGCTTTTTCTGAATTAATTTTTATATCTGTTTCCTAAGATCAATTATTTTTCTACATGTTTTCCGATAAAACGATTTCAATAAGCAGTCATTTCATTCGCGCCAGATAACGAAAACAATCTCTCGAACATGAGTTATTTGACAAGTAATCAGTAATCACTCATCAACAGTGTCCGTGGGTGTGTGACTGATCGAGTATCGATAGAAGTACTTTTCTTTGGATACTACTTGGTACTCAGTTTTAAAGTATCTTTTTTTTTAAAGAATATTAACAATGCTGTAAACATTACTAATATACCCCTTAACCACTCGTGGTAAGCTTAAATTGCTTGTGTTACGAGTGGTTCACGCCAGTAGTCGAATGGCGGATTCGAACCCACGACCTTTTTTGAGTTCGCGGTCCGCACCCTGCCATTATATTATATTTGGTATCGAAAGAAAAGTATCAAGTAAGTACTTATCACGTATCGTTTCATCCCTAACTCTGTGTAAGGGAAATAACCGCGCGCCGCCCGCTACCGCGTTTATTTTAAAGCCGATTAATTCGGCCGAGTACTCGGCGAATCACTACTCGTTCTAAAATCTCTAAAATCTACTTCTGACCGATACTGAGCTGACTTCCGATACTAACTATTCATATTTAATAGGGAGTTCGACTTCTTTTCTGCCGAGGAGTCTGGGCAGGCATACATGACAGTGCTGGCATTACTGTATTTCCGTCCTAAGGGTATAAAAACAGTATATGTAATTACATAACACAGGCTCTGAGGAATTCACAGATGTGAAAGCAATTTTGCCTTCTTTGTGTGAAGTTGGCTGGAGGTAAATATGGCTGCAGTATCCACTTACCATCAAGCGGGCTGTGTGTTCGTGTGTCAATTGAGTATAATGAAGAAAAAAGATGATCTTTTTAGTTTTCCGAATTAAAAAGGATTTCCAATAACAAGTTAATCCTAGTAGTACCCGTTAACGACTGCACCGAGTCAGTAATTCATTCTTGGGGCGATGTATACGCTTTTGCCACAAAATCCCAGAAAAAATACAAAATTTGTCACACGCAAAGTTCAAAAACTTTATGAAACTAAGTTTATATAAAAAGGGTTATTATAATATTAAGGAATTCATGGATGATAGTAACTCCTGGGAAGGGTGATCGCTACCAAGCTATTTCTAATTTGTTTTGTGTAGTTAATTGTAACATACATCATTGTAAGCTGTTATTAAAAAAAAAGCACCGCTGGGTTTCTTACTGGTTCTTCCCAGGACAGAATTTTTTTTGCGAACCAGTGGTAAATGAAAAAAAAGTGACTTTCAATAAGCATTATTTATAATCCATATTGAATAAAAAAGTTTCTGTTCCTGTTCCAAGAATTAGAGGGCTTATAATTATTATACAATTATATTTTTATCAGGTCTAACAATCAAGGCAAAATCTACAGATAACAAGCAGTAGTTATGACATGCTGAAGTACTTTATTTTGGGTTCAGTGATTTAGCTATCGGCCATCATGTGGAAATGGTCGCGTGATATGCCATTTTAACGTCGTTTTCACCGTATACCGTTTCACCGAATCTTAGGTTGACCAGAAGATTTGAATATGTAGGATTGTTTCAAGTTTAACATATTTTAAACTCCGTAGAGCTGTGTTCCTGCTTTATTATGATCGTAAAATTGAAAGAATTAGCTCGACCGGAGGAGGACCAACATTTTCACAGAACACCAGCGTGAAATAGCAGCTTTGTACTGCTGTGTTTTGTATAGTGAGTTCAAACATTTTTATACGAACTACTTTGCTTGTTTATCACCGTTATCCTATAAAAAAAGGAACTGGAGACCCTTTATATATAGCCGATAACGAGGCTATTCTCATAATTTCTTTTCCCTTTCAATGTTGTGTGTTTAACGTATAAATACGCTTTTGTCATCCTTTTTTCCACCCATACGATATCTCGAAATTATATACTTTAAATAATATCAATTCTAGCATGCTTGGAATTTTTTAACATACCCCGATATAAAACTACTTTAGTTTGGTATCCGTACTGTACTTGAATACATTAAGTCAAACGCTCAAGGTCAGGACAGTGTTAACAACCCTAATTCTTTGAAAGGCGATAGGCAATTACAATGTCAAAGTTTTTTTTTTTAAATTTGTAGCTACCAATTTTCAATTACGTCTGTGAATGGGGTAATGAAAGGAACTGTTGATTATTTCGGTAAAAGTAAAAATGGAATCTTAAAGGACACAACACAATAAAGCGGGTTGTTGTCGTCCAGTCGTAGAGACGACATTGCCGCCCCTACCTCCCCAATTTTCATATTAAAAAAGATTAAATTTGATTTAAACGGGTTACCTACCTATATACCTATTGTACCCTTATAAGAGCCGTGGTAGCTCAGATGGTTTACGCTCGCTGTAAATATAACAGAACGCGAGTAACCAGGGTTCGATCCCCGCCGGCACCAATGAATTTGTTAATTGCAATTTTAAGTGCTGATTTACCACGTATTCAGCGGTGAAGGAAAACATCGTAAGGAAACCTTTTCGAAAACATATGAAGTTCGCCTACACGCATTGGGGCAGCGTGGCGGACATTTCCTTGCCCTAAAACCCTCTCAGAAATGAGGGGAGGCCTGTGCCCAGCAATGGGACGTATGTAGGCTACTTAACTTAACTTTACTTTACTCTACTTTTACCCTATTATACCGTGAAACCGAATTCAAAAACTAAAAATAATGATTTCCTCACAATAGTTTCTGAAGTCGGTGCGGTGTCGGTGCGGAAGACATAGTGTATTGAAATATGACGACTTCAGAATTTATTTTCATTTAAAAATTGTCAGGTTTATTAATTCGCTGAGGATTTAAATTACTTAGTTATAGCTAAAGTTACAAAGCAAGAATCTAACGTATTAGACCCACAAGCGAATCTTAATAGACTTGTAAAATGGTGTGAAACAAGGCGAATGCTGCTTAATCCGAGCAAATGTAGTTTTATTAAATTAACAGGAAAAAATAATAATCCATTAATGAGTTCTAACGATGATTTGGGTAAAAAGCTGAAGGAATCCAGTTCCATTAGAGACCTGGGCGTAATATTTTATAGCAAATTAAGATTCGATAAACATATTAATTCTACAGTGACAGCTACTTTCAGGTTGCTCGGCTTTGTCCTTAGACAGTCTAAAGATTTCAAAAAGGTAACAAAAATACTTCAACTGGTCCATAGCTTGGTCCGTAGCAAACTTGAATATTATTGTCAAGTATGGTCTCTCGCTTACAAAAACCACATTGAAAGAATCGAACGTGTTCAAAAAAGACTCATTAAACACCTAATCTTTAGTTAGCAGTCAAGTCATAGTGAGTGATACAAAAAGAAACTCGATTACTTTATATAGGATTAAACCACTGGCAGTTCGTAGATCTCTTCATGATTTGAAATTTCTTCATAAACTTTTTAATAGCAATTGATGACAGTGAGCTGTCGAGCAGATTTAATACTAATGTACATATATCTCAAGAAACATATTGTTACGAGCTTGAGGTTCGTGACAATAAAAATTGCCGATAAAATTACCTAAATTAACATTTTAATTTACTTTACACAAATTAAAGTTAAAACACTAATAATTAAACACACTAATTCACTTAATTCCGCTCCGAAGCTTCGCTTGTGTCGCCGAGTTAAACTCTGTCTCAATCGCATCTTGCGCCACCTATTTATTTAAATTAGCAAAATATCCGGAATGTTCAAGTAAACACGCGCAAGGTACCGAGATTTCGAGTATAGATTTTCTAGAGACTTAGTTCCTCGGGTGGCGCTGTCGGTTGAGAGTGTGATGTCATTCTCTGCAGAGCTCTCCTCGCTCTCGTTCCTGACACTAGATGGCGCTAGTTGACTTATTCACACAACAATATAAAACATAGCAACGCTGGAGATTGGATGTGACGGGCTCACAAAAATTTAGATTATTAGTTAGTGAATAATTAATTTAGAAAATTCATTATTCACTAACTTTATGCTAAACTTAACTTTTATTTATGTTACAAAAACTATTTGAGTTATATATATTATTTAATAATTATCTTTTGTTCGTAAAACTCATTTTTCTTCCAACTACCATTAAAATAGGCAAATCATAAACAAATACTATTGCTATTGTTTTATAACGATGTGTTCTCCTATAACTGTTAGTACACAGTAATTTATAGATGTAAGGCATGTGTTAGAAGTAATTTAATATACATTATATATATTTTTTACTTTTTACAGTGGTCTAAGTAATATCACAATTTCAAGTTTACAATAAAAGTTGAGTAATAATAACAAGTTAACAAGGTATATTGAAATCTACCCATTATTCCTCTCTCAGGGATGGATATTTTTACCTATTTAAAAAAATCAATTAAACCGGTGGAGCTGTTTACCAAAATTTGTTAACATAATATATATAAAATAACATATATATCATAATATATTTTTATACCTATTTTCAGACATGGAACTTAAATAACTACTTATTTCTTTATAATCGATCGACATGGCAGGAAGTTGATTTCTTATCTTTCCGGTCACCGTCATATCTTGGTTTATGGTCTATCGTAAATAAATAAAAATATAAGTGAAATATATGTACAACATAATATGTACTTATGTCATAGATTATGTCTTTGTTGGCGCAAATAATCGCATTTTCAATTAAGTATGATTTTTACAGTTTATTGTTCGTTGCTGAAACAGACATTTGACAATTCAGTTAACGGATCAAAACCGCACATAAAGGAAGTGGTACCGATGCGTTTACCAATATCTTGTCGATCGTTAAATTGTTTATGGCTATTTTAGAGTTGACCCTGAGCCGCGGTAGGTCGAGGCACAACCAATCCTCTTAAAACATAACAATACGCGAGTAAACCGAATTTGATCCTCAAGGGCACCACTGAAATTTGTTTATTATATTTTAAGTGCAGATTTACAAACCTCGAACTCTTTGTGATAGCGATGATGTAAGAATATCCACTACATGAGGTAGTCATCTCGTTAGAGATGACAGAGGGAATCTGAACCATGAGATGAACGGCGGCATCTTCCATATAACAGTTGAATATAAAACACTGCGGTCGCCAACACGTTTGCCAAGTGTGGCAATTATTGCAAATATCCCCTTGTAAGACGATCTATGGCGAGCCCTAGTAGTGTAGTACTATGACTAGTTCTTTGTTTTGCAAACCGCGAAAGTTGTTTTTCGATAATCTAACAACATTAAGATAATGTTGTCATTATTTACGTGCGTACGTTGTCAACGTGATTTGAAGTTCTTTTTAAAGTATATTTTTAAATATTTTTCTAAAAACAGACGTAAATGAAAATAAAAAAAAAACTGTGTGGCGTATTTACCGTGCCAATTCTGGCACCGGTTCATCGGAGTCCTGTGACTCCGACGGAACCGGGGAGTCTTCATTCACCACAGTGAACTCCAAGCGCAACGGTAAACGCGCCGTGAAAAAACGCACCCTCCCTGTCTCAGCGGCCCCTGCCGCTCCTACAACCTCCGCAGCTCCCGCTGCCGCCTCTGCCCCAGCAGCACTTATGTCACTAGACATCCCCGCTCCGACCAAGCTAGCCTCTCGCTATGCTCCAGTCCTTGCCAAGAAGCAAGTCCCGCCCCCTGTCTTCCTAAGAGACAAGGCGAGATTCACCAAATTATCGAAAACCTGCTATGACGCAGGCATTAAATATGACCACGCCATCAACCTCGGGGAAACTATTAAAATCATCCCCAATTCGATCGATGACTTCCGTCAACTCACCAGACTATTCACAGCTGAACGAGTTTCGTATCATACGTATGCTCTTCCGGAAGAGCATAAAGTCAGGGCCGTCATTCGAGGCGTCCCCTTCGAATTTTCCAACGAGGAAATCCTTGAGGACCTTAAGTCCCAAGGTTTCCCCATAGAAGCCGTGCACAAAATGCACAGCAGAACGGGCAAAAGGTTCAATCTTGCTCTAGTCATTTTAACCAACGTGCCGGAGGCAAAAGCCATCTTCCGGCAGGTACGCACAGTGTGTGGCCTGTCGAGAGTGAGGATTGAGCCCCCACATAGGCGCGGGTTCCCGGCGCAGTGCCACCGCTTGTAACCGTTGTAAGTTAAGTTAACTTAATTAACTTAACTTCACAATGACAGAGCAGTTTGCTCTACCAAAGTCTCACGGTCGTATCAAACCTAAGGGTTTATCGCTTGTATCCTTTAATATTCGCGGTTTGCGAAATAACCTCCCAGAGCTTAAGCTCTTTCTTCGAAATCGTGAAACCGATTTCCTCCTTCTACAGGAAACTAATCTCAAAACCAAGGACACTAAGGGCCTTTCTATTAAAAACTTTTCTCTTCTCCGTAATGACAGACCCGACCGCCGAGGCGGCGGAACGGCCATCTATTACAAGAAGACACTTCACTGCTCGCCCATTTCTACTCCGCAGCTTACCAACATGGAAGCCACGGTATGCAGGCTAGCTATGACTGGACATCAGTCCATCCTCATAGCCTCCTGTTACATCCCTTCAGGAACCCATCTCCTCAAAAAAGATTTTGAGGCTATTTTATCCTTTTTTTCAGTAATTTCAATTCAATTCAAGCAATTCAGTCATTATGTTTGGAGATTTTAACTCCAAGCATACTGAATGGACATGCCGTACTACCTCCCCTAGTGACAAGATACTGCTCGATATCACGCAGTCTCTTGATATTACCGTCCACAGTCCCCTCGGTGTTATTCACTTTCCCGATAACACCGATCTGCCTCTCTGAATTTCGAGACCTCGAAAAGAGTAAACTCATGGAGAATATCTCTCCATCTCATACAGCGTTCTATCAGATGGCTAGAGCCCTCCGCATAGACGCTATCACCCACACTCCCCCCCCCCCCTCTTCCGTCCCGACGGTACGGTTGCCTTCGAGGACGAGGCAGCATTGCCGCACAATGCTCTCCTAGCTCTCAACCCGTCGAATCCTCATACGTCCAGCCAGTGGAGGATGAGGTCAGCCGCCGGAATTCACCCCCTACAGCCTCCAAATCTATCTCTGTGTCCAATCATGAGATTTCATCCCGCAGATGGCATCTCCAACCAAGCCCTAAAACACTTTTCTGAGCAGGTGTTAACCTTTTGATCTATTATCTTCAACGCCTGCTTCAACCTTAGTTACTTTCCCACTACGTGGAAAGAGGCAATTGTGATTGGTATTCCCAAGCCAGTCAAGCCTCTCAACCTCCCCTCCAGTCATCGCCCCATTAGCCTCCTCAAGGCCATGGGCAAGCTCTTCGAAAGAGTCATCCAAACCCGCATGAGGCGCCATTTGTCCCACAGACGGTGACCCTCTTATTATTCCCCATCAATTCGTTTTCCGAGCGAAACACTCATATCCCCAACAAGTTCACCGTATTGTGGAATATATCCTCAGCGGTTTTTATCCTCGTCGTCATAAGACCATCGCGGTCGTTTTCGACATAGCTAAAGTCTTTGATAGAGTCTGGCATACAGGCCTTATCTACAAGTTATACAAAATAGGTCTCCCCGATCGTCTAGAGTCTAGTACGTCTTGTGACCTCTTAGCTAAAGCATCGTACTTTTCGTTTTAGACATGAAGGCACGCTATCTTCACAGCGCCCTATCAAAGCTGGTGTCCCTCAGGGCTCCGTACTTACTCCTCTGCTGTACATCCTGTTCACCAACGACATTCCCATCCCGTCGAAAGGTGTTCAGCTCTCCCTATTCGCAGACGACACTGCTCTCTACTGTAAAGGTATCTCGCTACCTTTCGTACGGAACAAGGTTCAAAAGTCAGTTGACGACCTAGGAGCTTGGTTCAAAAAATGGCGCATCGATGTAAACCCGGAGAAGAGCTCCGCCATTCACTTCGATTATAAACGACACCGTTTCAAAAACACTCCACCAATACGTATGCTAGGGACCCTTGTCATACGTCTTGGCATACGTCTGCCAAATATTTAGGTGTCACTCTAGACACAAGGCTCACTTTCAGGCCCAATGTCAAAAGAGTAACCCGTCACGCACGTTTTTACCTGAGTATGCTCAACAGTATGTCGGGCCGACACAGTAAAATGTCCCTCAGAAACAAGCGTACCCTTTATAAGGTCCGTATACGGCCAGTCATGTCCTACGCGGGTCCCATTTTTGCCTACGCTGACCCTAAAATTATCAATGAACTCCAAATAGTTCAAAACCTTTTCTGTCGTCGAGCTGCGAACGCACCTTGGTACGTCCGTAATGCCGACCTTCATTGGGACCTAGAGCTCCCTACAATTCAACAATTTCTGAAAAAACTCTCTGAGAACTTCTTCAAAGCCTCAGAGTCGCACTCCAATCATCTTATTCGTGAGGCAGCTAATTATGCAGCCCCACCCCCCTCTCGCTATCGAGTCCGCAGGCCGAGAAACTCTCACTCGGACCCGCCTAATAAACTGTCAAACGACCTGAACTGCCTCCTGGCGGCTCAGGCCAACTCTAATTAAATTAAATTATTCATAATTAATTTGCCTTCGTAGGCACTCCCTCAGCGGCTCGTAGCCGCCTGCGCCCTCTTTTCCCAAAAGAGGGTCGCTTCCGATAAGGCATAAGAAGCTTAAACAGCTAGTTGCCAGTCCCAAAAGGCGTTTTTTAGAGGGTATCACTTAGGTTTCCCCAGTAGGCAGTGAGTCCCTCATAACCACGATAGACCGGCTGTCGTGGTATGCTTAATGCATTTTCCGCCTCCCTACATAAAGGGTAGCCCTTTCCAATTGCTTCGGGCGCAAAAAAAGTACCGTGCCAGCTACTGCCGGTGCGCGCACCCGCGTGGTCCACAGCTGTGATACAGCTTTCTTCAGAATAATTTAGTAAAAAATAGAGCTGTGATAGCTCAGATGGTTAGCGCTCGCTGTAAATTTCACAGTATGCGAGTAACCCGGGTTAGATCCCCGCCAGCACCAATGAAATTGTTAATTGCAACTTTAAGTGCTGATTTATCATGTGCTCGGCAGTGAGAAAAAACATCGTAATGAATCCTACATGTCTGAAAAATAATAAAATGAATTTTTTTTAGAATTTCGCTAACATGCATTGAGGCAGCGCGACGGACACTTCCTTGCTCTAAAACCCTCTCAGAAATGAGAGGAGGTACTGTGCCCAGCAGTGGTACCATATAGGCTGTAACTTTAACTTGTTTACCTTTAATTATACATAGAAATATTTAATAAATACATAAGTTGTTTGTCCGCTTCTATCATCAACTGTTGTTGCAGTCGAAACTACCTAAATCATAGTACTGCTGTGACGCATGGAAGTATTGTAAATAAATACAAATATAAAATGTAAAAGCCCTATAGCCAATATCGTATTGAATGGAAAAAACTAGTGATCTTACCGAGTGCACAGGCTTCCTTTTATCCCTTAACGCTCCGATGATGCCGTAAATGATCCCTGAGAGTGTGACCGCCGCGGTCACGGCCAGCACCACCATCGCCACCAGTCGACCAGACATATCGTTGCTGTAGATCTTTGTCGCAATAGCCGAAGTAACAGATATCCCGATCACAGCAATGGACTGCAACTGGAATTGAAACAAACGAAAATGCCTTTAAATAATAAATAATTTTTAATAAAGATATTGTTACGAGCTTGAGGTTCGTGACAATAAAAATTGCCGATAAAATTACCTAAATTAACACTTTAATTTACTTTACACAAATTAAAGTTAAAACACTAATAATTAAACACACTAATTCACTTAATTTCGCTCCGAAGCTTCGCTTGTGTCGCTGAGTTCAACTCTGTCGATCGCATCTTGCGCCACCTATTTATTCAAATCAGCAAAACATCCGGAATGTTCAAGTAAACACGCGCAAGGTACCGAGAAATCGAGTATAGATTTTCTAGAAACTTAGTTCTTCGGGCGGCGCTGTCGGTCGAGAGATCCGCGATGTCATTCTCTGCAAAGCCCCCCTCGCTCTCGTTTCTGACACTAGATGGCGCTGATTTGAGCGCGGCGTAACACTGCCCCCTCCTAAGACATGCTCGTCCCGAGCATTATCGGCCCCAGATAACGTGCCAAGCGATCCACATGGACGATCTTAGGAGTCCCTCTTGCGCCTTTCTGTAACGGCTCCGCAATGCCAAGGGATGTCCTATCCCGTGGTGCACCAACATTGTACAATTTCGATGCTCCTCTACTCCGTGTCCGAGGTCCCCTCGCAGCCGCACAACTTGTACATGTACGACACCAATCCTCCACATCGTCACGATAATGGACCCAGTAAAACTGTTCTCGGACCTTCAGTAGAGTTCGTTTAACTCCCAGATGGACTCTTGAACGACCATTATGGCACAGCTGTAAAACATTCGGCACTTTAGCTTTAGGGACAACCATTTGTAAACGACAGCTGTCTCCTCGACCATTGTCCCATTTACGGCACAGGACTCCATCCTGAAGCAGCAAGCTGTCCCATTGGGCCCAATAGCTTTTCGTGGTTGAACTCATCGCTGAGACGTCCCTCCACTTAGGCTTGGTAGCACGGGCCTCCATCCATCCCAGAATCGGCTTGATGTCTGGATCTTCCTGCTGTGCATGACGTAGGCTGTCCTTCCACCCGTTGCTAAGGTGGTCTGTCCTGAGCATCCTCACGGATACCACTTCCTTATTCTCTTGCCTACTACAATGGTTGCAATCTCCAGGAAAAGGTCTTCTTGACAATGCATCTGCGTTGCCGTGAGATTCCCCGCTGCAGTGTCTAATAGGAAAGTCGTATTCCTGCTGCTGCTGGGCGGTGCTGTTAGCCGCACTTCCTTTCTGAGACCGTTCACCCTCCCTTCCTAGGGTGTGCTTAGGGCAGCTGGACCGAAGATGGCCCCTTTCCCCACAGCCATAGCACCTATGGCTGTATCTTTCATTGTGGTCGCGAACCGTAACTGCTGTAACCTCCCTAGCGTGAGGTGAACGATGATCCTGTCGCCGCCAGGCAGTGCCGTTAGCTGCACTACCCTCTCGAGATCGATCAACTCTCCTTTCCACGGTTCGCTTAGGGCAGCTAGATCGAAGATGGCCCTTTTCCCCACAGCCATAGCACCTAGGGCTGTATCCTCTGTTGTGGTCGCAACTGTAACTGCTGCAACCTCCCTGACGCGACGGGAACGTTGATCCTGCCGCACGGCTTCTACCTCCAGTGCATGGGCCAAGGCGTCCTTAAGCGTCTCGTGGTGCCCAAGCCTCACAGCAGCTCTGACTTCCAGGTCGCGGATGCCGTCGATGAATGTCTGCACCAGGTTCCCTTCAATGAGCGTAGGTACAGACCGGTATGCTTTTCGAACCATCTTCTCCACCTCAAGGGCCCACTGCTGCAGGTTTTCATTGCTGCGTTGCACGCGATCTTTAAGCTGCGCGCGAAAGACGTGTTCCAGGTGAGCGTCACCATATCTCGCCTCCAAGGCCTCAAGAAGCTGCTCATAGGTCACTTTCTTACCAAGAGCTTCCAACACAGTTAAGGCTTGGTCGCGCAGGCCTAGGGTGAGTGCAGTCATGGCTTGGCTTTTATTCCAGCCGTTCGCCTCCATGACGGCCTCGAACTGGATTTTGTAGGCCGACCAGGAAGAGGTCCCGTCGAACGGCGGCACTTTGAATCCACGTAGCGAAGGTGTTGTAGCTACTACGGGAGCTGTTGTTCCATCCCCAAGTTTGAGGTCGTCCAGCGTTTTCTTCACGTCAGCCATTACGTTGTCAACCCGATTGTTTACTTGGTCGATTCGGGTTTCGGCCTCCGACAGGCGGTTGTCATGTTGAGCAACCTTATCCTTCACCTCCCGTATCTCTTTTCCGAAGATAGCGTGAAGGTCCTTCATGAGGAGCATCTGCTCTTCCTTATCGCGTTGGAGTTGCTCTTCTAAACGACGGGCCTGTTCCTCCTGTCGGCGGGCCTGTTCGTCCTGTCGGCGGGCCTGTTCCTCCTGTCCGCCCCGCAGCTGCTCTTCCAATCGGCGGGCCTGTTCCTCCTGTCCGCTCTGCAGCTGCTCTTTCAACTGACGGGCCTGCTCCTCCTGTCGGCGAGCCTGCTCCTCCTGTCGGCGAGCCTGCTCCTGCAGCATCACCATCAGAGCACCTAAGTCAGGTGCCACAGACGTAGAAGCTGCTGACGGACCGGCTTCCGTGGCCGGCGGCTGGCCCTCAGACATCTGCGGCGTTGCACCACCAAATCTCCTCTGGTCCGTCTCCTGCTGGCGTTGACTTCGGGTACGGACACCCTCCGTTTCCTCCTTAGGTAAAATCGGCATTATTTTATCCCACTTCTGACACCAATTATTACGAGCTTGAGGTTCGTGACAATAAAAATTGCCGATAAAATTACCTAAATTAACACTTTAATTTACTTTACACAAATTAAAGTTAAAACACTAATAATTAAACACACTAATTCACTTAATTTCGCTCCGAAGCTTCGCTTGTGTCGCTGAGTTCAACTCTGTCGATCGCATCTTGCGCCACCTATTTATTCAAATCAGCAAAACATCCGGAATGTTCAAGTAAACACGCGCAAGGTACCGAGAAATCGAGTATAGATTTTCTAGAAACTTAGTTCTTCGGGCGGCGCTGTCGGTCGAGAGATCCGCGATGTCATTCTCTGCAAAGCCCCCCTCGCTCTCGTTCCTGACACTAGATGGCGCTGATTTGTGCGCGGCGTAACAATATTAGTAGTTATAGCAACGGTCCGCTCAATTAAATAATGATGCGTCCTACCTAGTTTGAAGAGCACCTCCCGCCCTCCCTCAATTGCGTGCATTAATCCTGTCACCACTAATCCCAGCACCACTACTCGCAACACCACTACTCCCAATACCACTAATCCCAACACCACTATTCTAGGAAAGACATACCATCGACGATAATCCTATCTAACAGACAGTTACAAGAAACTACGGATATCAAATTATTTTGTATTGGAAAATAACATAAATATAGCTTTCTGAGGAATGTTATTTTCAATTTCACATTTGAACACTAGAATCTATAAACCCTTACACGATAATCGACAGAAGTAACCAAACAATTTCTACAACTAGTAAAGAAATGAAAATTTTATAGGAATTTTTACAATTATGATTTTATACTTGGTAGAGCCTGCAGCTACATTATAATAATGAATATAAAACACAATTGGGTCGGCTTGACGGGGAATGAACGACGGTCTCACAGAATACTGGGGTAAAATAGCAGTTTAATGGTGCTGTATTTCGTATGTGTTTCGCCTCTACACGAGGCATCTTAAGGTGATGTAGACTCTACGGCGGCTGATCAGCCGCCGTTGTTGGTAGTAGTGCTGCTGGGATTAGTGGTGACGGGATTAGTGCACGCAATTGGGGAAGGGTGGGAGGTGCTCTTAAAACTAGGTAAGACACATCATTTTATTTGATTGAGCGGATGGTTGCAAAGTAACCATTAATATCTTTACTATAATGGATTTCCGCAAAGTAACGCCTGATTCTATCAATTATAATTTTTAATGTCTTCTAGACATAATTTCGCCGAGGTTGGTCACAACAGAGACCAGACATCTGTGCAGGACGGGATTATAGTGCCCGGTATACGCGCGAGCATAGGTACATTCTCTAGTCCTTCACTCTAATAGTCCGACGACGGTAATCCGAAACGACCGGTGAGAAATCAAGCGCAGGACCAACGGCTTTATATACTTTCCGAGACTCCTGGCTGCTACAGAAATTTCTTGACAAAAAAAAACGCAATAACTGCTATTCGCTCGACCAGGATTCAAATCCGGGACCTTACGATCTGTAACCGCATTTACGAATTAACTATAAAATTATCGACATAGTTTCATTAAAATCGTTATTCCTTATCTCTAAATTTATTTGAATATTTTTCAACTTAACTTAACTTTAAGCGGTTTAGCCGTGTACGAGCAATCGGTAAAGGTACAAAAATACATACGCGTCGAATGTAGAACCTTTTTGGACTTATATGAAATAATCAACACACAATTTAATCCTCAGGTTATGTGTTAAAGGCTCGCCGTATATTTCAGAGTATGCGAGTAACCCGGGTTCGACCACCTTCGGCACCAGTGAAAATGTTATTTGAAGTGTTGATTTGCCATATGCATGCCAAGGCAAACATCTCGGCAACTTGGGCATGTGAAGTCTGATGACACGCACTGGTGCAAAGTAAATACACTTAACTATTTCTGAGCGGAACACATAGAAGTCTATGATACTGAGGACTAAAATGCCTTAGTCCTCAGAAGGTAGAGCCACGCTGCAGCTATATTATGACTGTAGCATGAATGTGTAGGCTCGACCATGGAAGGACCACGCTCTCACAGAATACCAGCGTAAAATAGCAGCTTAATACTGCTGTGCTTCGTATGATGAGTGTAGGGATCTGAAGACCCTTTTACTAGAAACAAGGCATTCCATCTTAGTTCTCAGGGGTGACGCAAACGCATCTGCATTTTGATTCGTAATCGATTATAGATGTAGACGTCTATGGGCCACAGCATCCACTTACAATCCGGTGGACTGTGTGCTCGTTTGCCACCCTTATCCTATAAGAAAAATCGACAGTACATCCGATTGAAGTTGGTTGCTAATGTCCATGAGCTACGATAGCCACTTACCATTAGGTTTTTTTTTAATAGAATAGGGTGACAAACGAGCACACAGTCCACCTGATGGTAAGTGGTTGCTGCGACCCATAGACATCTACATCTATCTTCCATTACGAATCAAAATGCAGATGCGTTGTCACCCGTGAGGACTGAGATGGAATGCCTCACTTCCAGTAAAAAGGGTCTCCGGTTCCCTACACTCACCATACGAAATACAGCAGCATTAAGCTACTATTTCACGCTGGTATTCTGTGAGAGCGTGGTCCTTCCCGGTCGAGCCGACCCATTCGTGCTACAACTATACTACTAATATAATTGCAGCATGGCTCTACCACATAAATGGACTGTGATTTCGTTTGCCACTTCAGTTTCTTTTAAATATTGCTCCATATGCCACTCAAAAATTATAGGAAGCGGGTACTCGGTAGTGGTAGATATATAGGCTGTAACTTCAGGAGTTCATTGTTCACTTTTAAAGGCGTGAAAGAGCAAAAAATGTACGATCCCTGCCAGCGATTTGAGTATTTCTTTAGTAATTTTGAATAGTGGAACTTTGAAGTTACATATAGTAATTAAGAAATGATGTACGTTAACGAATGACGCAATTTCTCTTGTTGAAATAAAAAAAGGGAATAAGTCCATATACTTGTTTGTCAGCCCGTAAAAGTGACGATACATTTAACACTAACAAACCTTAACAATAATACGAGTAAAAGGTTTTGTGCTGACAGTAAACAGCACCACGTTTTATTGACATAAAAATATAAGAAGCGTAGTAGAAGATTGTACATTGCCATGGAGCCAGGCTGCAACTATATTATGGTTGTAGCATGAATGAGTCGGCTCGACCGGGGAAGCACCACGCTCCCACAGAATACCAGCGTAAAATACTCGTAGCAGTTTAATGTTCCTGTGTTTCGTATGGTGAGTGTGAACCGGATTATTAAATTCGGACCTATTTAACTGGAAACGAGGCATTCCCTCTCAGTGCTCGGGGATGACAATGAACTGCATTTCGATTCTTTATCGAATACATAAGTAGATGTCTGTCAAAAACAGCTTCTATTCTCAGCTTCATTAGGTGAACCGAATGCTCGTTTGTAACTCTTATACAATAAGAAATACACATAGGCCTTTACTCCCGTAACAAGGACTAGGCTTTATCGCAATAGCACCTTTGACGGTTCCGTCCGAGATGGTGAACGAGAACCGCCATCTATCGGAAATCATAAGAATTTTTTTAGGCATATTCCATAGCCGTTAGTTACGGAACCCACGGGACGAAACGAGTGATGGATTATTTTACGCTGAGATTAACAAAGATATTGACTATAGGCGACTTACTATCTCCTCCTCCTCCTCAACCCTACTACTAATTTGTTGTTTACTTACCACGGTAATAATCCCAACTACAACATACAATATCTTCCAGCATAAGGCGCCACAAGATTTTTTCTTCAAATCCTTGAACGTAGGTATATAGTGGTTGCCTCTTCGATCTTCTCCGTTGTGAATGTGTTCCTGTGGTAGAGCATCGCAACTGGCCAGCTCTGGTTCTTTCGCTGTGAAGGAAAATGCCTATTTTACTGTTGATATTCAACTATGTTACTATTAAAAACTAGGTACCTGTGTTTCGTACGAACCCGAACGTTTTACAGAATAACGATGCATTCCATCTAAGTCATCAGGGGTGACAGTGCAACCTATGCATTTTAATATTAATAAAGGATAGATGTAGGTCTATAGGACTCAACATCTACTTACCATTTAGTTCCAATAGGTTTCTTGCTGGTTGTACCCAGTACTGAAGATTTTTTGAACCAGTGGTAAAGCTTGAATAACTTTAAATAAATATTCTTATAAAATCTATACTGACTATAATGACATAAACAATTCTCTAAAAAAAATTAAAAATGGCTGGATATTAATAATTTAATTTAAAAAAAAACGAAGACTTTGATTTCACACAAACTCAATAATAATAAAATCATAATACAATATAATAACTAAGAGTATCAATGCCTAAGTTGAGAGCACGAGTGTCCTGGGACTGGAAAGTGATGAAAATTTTAATTGGAAATCACACGTTAGGACTCTTTGTAAAAATATTAGTAAGTCTGCATATATGCTCCAGGTATATTGTCATATATTATTTGTACGCTCAAGGTCGCTCAGCGAGCTATGGAGAGGGCAGCTCGGGGTTTCTCTGCGTGATAAACTTAGAAATGAGGATATTTGCAGAAGAACCAGAGTGATCGACATAGCCCAATGGATTAGTAAGCTGAAGTGGCAATAGGTCGGCCATATAGCTCGAAGAACCGACAATCGATGGGGAAAAAAGGTTCTCGAGTGGCAGCCTCGTACCGGTGGGCGTAGTGTAGGGCAACCCCCCACTAGATGGAGTGACGACCTGTTAAGAGATGCAGGAAATCGATGGATGCAGGTGGTTGGACTGTGCATTGTGTTATTCCTTGGGGGAGGCCTATGTTCAGCAGTGGATTTGTGAAGGGCTGTAATGATGATAATTTGTACGGACTCCTTACTGGAAGCGTTTCCTTCATGATGCAGTTTTTAATCAATAAAAGTAGAAATAAAACAAAATTAAATAAATAGAGTAGGTACAATAGGCGGTCGCTCTTTAATCGTTTTCTTCATGAAGACCTCATTGTTCAAAGAATTGTTTTTTTTTAAATAGTATAAGGGTGAAGAGCGAGCATACAGCGACCTGATAGTATGTGAATGTCTAGCTTTATAAACATCTACATCTATCCGCAATTAAGATCTCCTACGGTCGAAACATACCTACGATATGGCGTAATATTTTGGGGTAACTTTTGCGAAAAAAGAAAGGTAATCACGGCGCAGAAACGTGTATAGGTTCTAGGTTTAAGCTGAAAAGTACCGATAGTTGCAATCTATATTTTAAACAATATAACAGATTCAATGTACCTTGTACGTATGTATTAGAAATAACAGTCTTTGTAAAGTCGAACCAGAACCGTTTTAAGTGCTTTTAGGAGACCTTGACCCAAGAAAGAGACGCGACAATAGTAGAGTTTTCATTCCTAGGGGAAAAACAGCACTAATACACAACAGTGCTTGCTGTATGGGGCCGGCTACTTACAAAAAATTACCTAAGAGTTGGAGGGATCTCAACACTTCATTGTTTAAGACAAGACTACGAAATTTTTTGGCAGAGAAAGTGTACTATAATATTAATGAATGTAATGTTATATTAAAATTTGTACCTACCTTTATCGCATAGATATTTATTTATAAATTGTATGTTTTATTATTAATGTAATAAATTTGACAGTGGCTTATATTAATTAAATAAAAACCGGCCAAGAGCATGTCGGGCCACGCTCAGTGTAGGGTTCCGTACTTTCCCGTCCGTCACAATAAGTGTTCCCACTTATGAGTTTAAAGGTGGATATCCATTATGTTCGCGCTCCAGCAGCGCTCCGCGCTCTTGCAACTGCTCCCGGTAGTGGGTACTGTTGTTTTCATCCAAGTTCAAAATGATTTTCCTAGAAAGGCCTTATAAAGTTCTACTTTTCAAATTTTTTTCATATTTTCTAAACTTATGGTTCAAAAGTTAGAGGGGGGGGGGGACACATTGTTTTTTACTTTTGGAGCGATTATTTCCGAAATTATTGACATTATCAAAAAATGATGTTAGTAAACCCTTATTCATTTTTAAATACCCTTCCAACAATATATCACACGTTAGGGTTGAAATTAAAAAAAGAAATCACTTCCCACTTTACATATAGGGGGGCTACCCTAATAAAAAAAAAATTCCAATTTTTATTTTACCACTTTGTCGGCGTGGTTGATACACATATTGGTACCAAATTTCAGCTTTCTAGTGCTAGCGGTCACAGAGATTGAGCGAGGACGAACAGACGGACAGACAGACATGGCGAAACTATAAGGGTTCCTAGTTGACTACGAAACCCTAAAAAGTGATAATAATGTACCAATTGACTTATTAGACTTACGTGTAATTTGATCAGACATAATTGTTAATCTAATGTGATTGCGTTGTGATTGACATATCTACGTAAATTGATAGAAAATTAAATTATTTATATTTTTTGCATGCCTTTTGGTAAAATATGGTGAAATCTGTACTATATATTTGTCATCACGTTATGTGTTACTCATATTTGCAAAATAAAGATACTCTACTCATTAATAAAAATGGGTCGGCTCGACCGAGGAAGGACCACGCTCTCATACTCGTAGAATACCAGCGTAAGTTAGCAGCTTAATGCTGTGTTTCGTATGGTGAGTAGAGAACCGGAGACCCTGTTATTTGATACGAAGCACACCATCTTAGTCCTCAGGGGTGATAGAGGGTTGATTATTAATTAGGGATAAATGAAGAAGTCTGTGGGCCACGGCATCCACTTACCAAGGTGGACTGTGTGCCCGTTTGCCACCCTTATTCTATAAAATAACTATTACAATTTTTCGGAAGGATAGAAGAAGAACGCTTACCTTGAGCCTTGTCTGACTTTCCCATGTCTTCCCAGTCGCTGTCGCTGGGCTGGCCGAGTATGAACGCGTCATCCGAAGGACCTGCGTTTATAAGCAGATAATAACAATGCCTGAACGGACCATCGGACCAACGCACCGCTTCAAAAGTATAATGCCATATAAACTGATACAAAGTGCGCACAACGTTACAGACACCATGATTTCTGTTTAAATTTCGAGAGGTATAAACTTTTGAAAATTGGTAATAATCAGGCGTTACTTTAGGAAAATCCATTACCTATATTAAAGGTGATTATTATAATTTGATTAAAGATCTGTGCGATTAAATAAAATGATGTAGAGTGAAGTGATCCAGTTTGAAGAGCACCCCCCGCCCTCTCTTAATGGCGTACATTATCCCCGTCACCACTAATCCCTGCACCACTACACTAGAAAAGACACACTTCCGTCTATAATACGGTATGTGTTTCGCCCGATTACCCCATTTAAATCTGAAGGGGTAATAGAGTAAGTAGACGTAAGAGAACACTGCGATTGCCGCTCACCAAGTGTGGCAACTATGGCAATATACTCTCCATGACGAGAGTTGCAAAGAAACGGTCCCTCTTGCGGCCTGAACTATAGTTGTAACAAGCGTATAGGCTAACAGCACCAACATCACGGAAAATTGAGAGAAATAACCCAGCTACTGTGGCGTCTACGGCAACGGCGGGGTGCGGTGCTAAAAATCTCCAGGGGAGGTTCTGTGATCATCAAAGACGACTCGACCTAGCAACAGACCTGTTACCAGGTCGAGTACAACATGTAGCGCACCCTAAGTACTGTCGAGAAAATCCTGGAGCTGGAAGAAGGGAAAGACAAAGTTGCAGTGAAGTTATAGAGATAGGGATGGTGCAAAACCAAGGCTCCAAAGTCTTTGCCAGAGATCTGTTTTCCAGAAAGAGCCAACTGTCGAAGCTGGAAATCGAATGTGGTATTAACGTTTCCGGGACACTTTTTTTCACAGATTTTGAGTGAGATTGAGAAGTTCTATGGGAACTTCAACTATGTCTTGAAGCCACACGCAAGTGTGAGTAATGATACAAGAGCAAATCTTATCCGGCACTATTCCGATGATATCCCGCAGGGCAGTCTGAGTAAAATTAGAATAGCTCTCCAGCACCTTCAAATGTACAAGTTCCTGGGTGAGGATAGAATTACAGCGGAGCTTCTGAAAGTGTGTTAAAAACAGATTCGATTCCGTCGAAATTTGGGCGGTGTACTGCTACAGTCCCTTCAGCGATGCCAAGTTGACTGTCGCTATATTGAAGTGCTGAAGCGTTTGTACAGTAGAGTTACGATGGCTATCCAAGTTCAGAACCAGAGTATAAAACCTATCCAACTGCTGCTGCTACAGGTGTAAGACAAGGTGAAGTTATATCGCCGAAACTCTCTACTGTTGCATTGGAAGAAGTTTACAAGCTTCTGGACTGGAAAGGATACGGTACTAACATTAAGGGCGAGTACATCACTCACCTTTAATTTGCCGACGATATAGTCCTTATAGCAGAATCGCTGGAGGACCTAAGCACTAACACTACTCAATAACCTCAATAGTGTCTCCCGACGGATAGGTGGACACGACAAAACAAAAGTCACGTGTAAAGTCCATGTCACATCCACAATATGTAACGTAATTAACGCACACCCTCAGACACCCCAATTAGTATATTATGTCATAATCATAATACGTACACTGAATTTTTAGTTAAACATTTTTATGCACTGATTATTTATCAAATTACTTATACTAATTCCGGGAGAATGTTGTGGTCACAGTACAAATCCACGAACGCAAAGACTTTAACGTGCTTGAAATAAAGTTCATTTTTCTTCATTTTTATTGAATGACAGGATTAGTAATAATACAAATAAAACTGCACTCTTAAAAGTCTTATTGCCTTAAGTTACGGTCCATTTTAGTTTGTTTTGACTGTACAGATTTAGTGTGCCCGTAATTTACGTAGTTTTAATTATTTTTTGGATAAAAAATTACCTATGTTAAAAATGATAGGAATCGATTCAGCAGTAAACGATTCGGAACAAACTACTTTCTCAAAGTGCGTTAATTATGTTACATGTTGTATATGCCGCTAGTTGTTGGCGGCACTAAGCTGGAAGTTGTTGACGAGTATTTTTACCTGAAATAAATAGTACGACTACATAAGTCAATCAGTGGATACAACTCGGCTGGGCAGCGTTCGGGAGATTACGACACATCTCCCATACCTCAAACCTCAGGCATCAGCCAGGCATACCTCAAAACCTCGAAATAAGATTGAACAACCAGTGCGTGTTGTCAGTGATGACTATTGATCTAAGACATGTTACTTCACAGCTGGCCGTATGAGAAAGTTAAAGGTCGCTCAGCGAGCTATGGAGAGGGATATGCTCAGGGTTTGCCTGCGTAATAGACTTAAAAACGAGGATATCCGCAGTAGAACTAAAGTAACTAAAAGCCTTGGTAGGCTAAAAAACTAAAAGTACTGGTAGACGAAGTGCAGTAGTACGGCCCTCCACTAGATGGAGTAGCATTATGGTAGTATTTGCTGCAGCATAAATGAGTCGGCACGACCTGGAAATTACCACACTCTTACACAATACCAACGTAAAATACCTGCATAGGTACTATTGTTATGTTTCTTCGTGTGTGTATAGAACTGGAGACCGTTTTCAATGGTAACGAACCACTTCACCTTAATCCTCAAGGACATTTGCTCTTTTAATTTTTTATCGAAGTTATGGACCAAGACATCCACTTACCTTCAGGTAGGCAGGACTCGTTTGTGGACTTTACTTCTGCAGAAAAGACAGTACTTAAAATTATACGGGTTTGAGTGCACAGTTATCTGTGTGAGCGAGTACGAATGTTAAAATAAACTTTGCTATCGTGAAGAAATAACAATTGAGTAATAAGTCATATGCGGACATTTAAAGCACCATTGTGGTATTCTTTTGTTGAGAATTATACATATGATACCACATATTTACGTGAGTATATAATTTTTCGGTACGTGTGTTTGTCTCTGAGCTCTCCTCAAAGGCTGGACCGATTATGATGAAGTTTTTAACTTCCCGCTATAAAAAGCGCGTGTGTGTGTGTGTGTGTGTGTGTGCGTGTGTGTGTGTGTGTGTGTGTGTTGTGTGTGTGTGTGTGTGTGTGTGTGTGTGTGTGTGTGTGTGTGTGTGTGTGTGTGTGTGTGTGTGTGTGTGTGTGTGTGTGTGTGTGTGTGTGTGTGTGTGTGTGTGTGTGTGTGTCGGTTAATGCATTGAAGAGAAATCGATGACGAGAAATTTCGAAGAAAGTGTTTTTTTCACATAACTTTGTACCTAAAAGCTAAAGCGTGGACACACCTAGATTAAGCCGGCTACAACTAAACTTTAAAACTAAACTTCTGCTAATCCAGACTATGATATTACCCATTATTGATTATGCGGATGTGTGTTACCCATATCTATCTCAATATCTTCTCGATAAGTTGGAGCGCCTTCTCAATAATTGCATTAGATTCATTTTCGGCTTACGTAAGTATGACCATATTTCCCAGTTTCGATCTAAGCTAAAATGGCTCTCTATTCGTCAAAGGCGTAGCTCCCGAACTTTGCAACTACTACATTCAATTTCAAATGACCCCAATTCTCCCTCTTATCGGATAACTTAGATATTTGTATACCACTAACGATAGAGTTCACCGTTCCCAAAATTGTCTTAAAATTCGTATTTCACCACATGAGTGGTTTCTTTAATTCTTTTTTTGCTGTACATTCTATACTGCTCTGGAATGCCTTGCCTGTTTATATCAAGAAAACTAATAACAAGAATTATTTTAAAAGACTAGTTCGAGAATTCCGTCGTAAGAATAAAACCACCTGACTATCCGACTATTGTTTTTTTTTCTCTTTCACTTTATAAGTAATATTTTGTATAATGTGTTTTAATATGTATTGTGTTATTTTATTTTTGTCTCTTAATATTTTATTTACTCATAGTTTTGTATGGAAGTACCCGTTTATATATTTATTATTTATCTTATATTACATATTAAGTAAGTATGTATATTTTACTAACTATATATCTATTCCATTCATTTGCATTTTATTTTGTTTTATATCCTTACTATTTATTTATGAAGTCATTGATTACACCTGCCACAGTTTCTCAAATCATCCAGGGTTGACTGGCAGAGAATGCCATAAGGTATTAAGTCCGCCCTTTATATCCCTTAGTATATAAGGTGTATAATAAAGATTAAATAAATAAATAAAATAAACTAAATATAGAACGATGCAGTTAGTTTAGGTGTATTCGATTTTTTCGTATAATTTACAAGAAACATAAATGTCGCTGATATGAATGGATAGGTGTTTTGTTATTTTTGATAAAATTAATAGCAGTCAAAGTCATTTATAATGATAATAAAACACTTAATCATTACCATCAACAAAATTACAGTAAGCAGTACACACAGAAATAACCAAAATTACATAGTGTAGTAATGAATAGGCTTAGCTCAGCATAAATGTTGCAGTTGCCCACAACGCTGTTATTCTGCCAGCGCCCAACAAATGAAGAGTAGAGTACGCGCGCATCCCTGCTTATATTACATTTAATAACAACTGTTCGTATTAGAGTTTAATTATTATTCGGACTTTCCTAGTTTTACCCGAAAGCACACGGTTACTTCTAGGTTTTGCCATTAATAAATCGATATCACATATGATTAAATAACCGCACTCTGCTGCACATTTTTGTAGCTCGCTAAACTTAGGTGTAAACGTATTGTTGTATGAATAAGTCAACTAGCGCCATCTAGTGTCAGGAGCGAGAGCGGGGGGGGGGGGCTTTGCGGAGAATGACATCGCGGATCTCTCGACCGACAGCGCCGCCCGAAGAACTAAGTTTCTAGAAAATCTATACTCGATTTCTCGGTACCTTGCGCGTGTTTACTTGAACATTCCGGATGTTTTGCTGATTTGAATAAATAGGTGGCGCAAGATGCGATCGGGACAGAGTTTAACTCGGCGACACAAGCGAAGCTTCGGAGTGAAATTAAGTGAATTAGTGTGTTTAATTATTAGTGTTTTTTTACTTTAATTTGTATAAAGTAAATTAAAGTGTTAATTTAGGTAATTTTATCGGCAATTTTTATAGTCACGAACCTCAAGCTCGTAACAATTGGTGTCAGAAGTGGGATAAAATAATGCCGATTTTACCTAAGGAGGAAACGGAGGGTGTCCGTACCCGAAGTCAACGCCGGCAGGAGACGGACCAACGAAGATTTGGTGGTGCAACGCCGCAGACGTCGGAGGGCCAGCCACCGGCTGCAGGCCCGTCGGTAGCTCCTACATCTGCAGCACCTGACTTAGGTGCTCTGATGGTGATGCTGCAGGAGCAGGCTCGCCGACAGGAGGAACAGGCTCGCCGACAGGAGGAACAGGTCCGTCGGTTTAAAGAGCAGCAGGAGGAACAGGCTCGCCAGCAGGCGGAACAGGCACGCCGATTGGAAGAGCAGCTGCGGGGCGGACAGGAGGAACAGGCCCGCCGACAGGAAGACCAGGCCCGTCGGTTGGAAGAGCAGATGCTCCTCATGAAGGACCTTCACGCTACCTTCGGGAAGGAGATAAAGGAGGTGAAGGATAGGGTTGCTCTGCATGACAACCGCCTGTCGGAAGCTGAAACCCAAATCGCGAAAGCTGAAAACCGAATCGAGAAAGCTGAAACCCGAATCGACCAAGTAAACTATCGGGTTGACAACGTAATGGCTGACATGAAGAAATCACTGGACGAACTCAAACTCGGAGATGGAGCTACAGCTCCCGTAGTAGCTACAACACCTTCGCTACGCGGGTTCAAGGTGCCACCGTTCGACGGTACCTCTTCCTGGTCAGCCTACAAAATCCAGTTCGAGGCTGTTATGAAGGCGAACGGCTGGAATAAAAGCCAAGCCATGACTGCACTCACCCTAGGCCTGCGCGACCAAGCCTTAACTGTGTTGGAAGCTCTCGGTAAGAAAGTGACCTATGAGCAGCTTCTTGAGGCCTTGGAGGCGAGATATGGTGACGCTCACCTGGAACACGTCTTTCGCGCGCAGCTTAAAGATCGCGTGCAACGAAGCAACGAAAACCTGCAGCAGTGGGCCTTTGAGGTGGAGAAGATGGTTCGTAAAGCATACCAGTCTGTACCTGCGCTCATTGGAGGGAACCTGGTGCAAACATTCATCGACGGCATCCGCGACCTGGAAGTCAGAGCTGCTGTGAGGCTCGGGCACCACGAGACGCTTAAGGACGCCTTGGCCCATGCACTGGAGGTAGAAGCCGTGCGGCAGGATCATCGTTCCCATCGCGTCAGGGAGGTTGCAGCAGCTACAGTTCGCGACCGCAACAAAGGATACAGCCCTAGGTGCTATGGCTGTGGGGAAAAGGGCCATCTTCGATCCAGCTGCCCTAAGCGAACCCTAGAAAGGGAAGGTGAACGATCCCAGGAGGGTAGTGCGGCCAACAGCACCGCCCAGCAGCAGCAGGGAAACGAGTAAAAGCCAGAACCGCGGGGCAGGTGCTGGCTGATGTTAAAAGAGCCCCAAGGATCTCGATCTCACAAACCCATGATGGGAACAGTCTAATCATCAAGGGCGAGGTCAACGGAATGCCGTGTAAACTGACCATAGACACTGGAGCCTCTCGTACGGTTGTTAGTTCCCAACTTATAAGTCAGTTCCTTGGGGACTCCACATACAACCGAGAACGCATTAATTTGGTAACAGCCACCGGTCAGCGTATACCCGTCCGTGGAGAGAAGGAGATGGAGTTGAAGCTTGGCAACGTGATCTACCTGCATAATGTCATCGTGGCTGATATAATGGACGACTGCATCCTAGGCCTAGACTTTATGAGGAATAATTGTTGTGAGATCGACGTTAAGCAAGGTGTTTTGAAATGTGGACAGGAGGAACTTTTTATGGAAGGTGCGTTACCAGGGAACGTGTACAGCATTAAGAAGATTGTTCTTCCGCCGAGATCGGAAACGATTGTCCCGATTAGTCTTCCCCGAAACGCTGGGCAAGCTCACCGTTGTGTACTTGTGGAAAGGGTAAACAATGACCTTCCATGGAAAGTAGCTCGAACCTTGGTCAGGACCACGGACATCTCAGGAGTACGTGTGCTGAACCTTTGCGACCGGGACCAGATTATAGAAAAAGGCATATTAATTGGTACTTGTGAGGAAGTGGATTGGTTACGTCGGTGCCAATATATATCGAGTGGGACCCCCAGCAAGGATGCAGAAACGAGAGTGACCACACTTTTGGAAGACTGTCGCAGTGTTCTGTCCCCGAACGAATTGGTCAAGGCAAAGAAGTTGTTACTCGAGTACGCCGATGTATTCTCGTCAAACGATGCTGACATAGGAAAGACTGGTTTAGTTCAACACAAAATAAACACAGGCGAAGAGTTGCCTATCCGTCAGCGGCCAAGACGATTGCCGGTAGCACGTGAAAAGGAAGTGGAAACCATGATTGAAGGAATGGTGAAGGATGGTGTTATTGAACCTTCCTCTAGTCCATGGTGTTCGCCAGTGGTGCTGGTGAAAAAGAAGGATGGCAGCATGCGGTTCTGTGTTGATTACCGCCGTCTGAACGACGTTACAAAGAAGGACAGCTATCCCTTGCCAAGAATTGATGACACGCTGGACATGCTTACAGGAGTAAAATGGTTTAGCACGCTGGATCTAAAAAGTGGCTACTGGCAAGTTGAAATTGACCCCAAGGACGAGGAGAAAACTGCGTTCTCGACGGGAAAGGGTCTGTGGCAATTCAAAGTAATGCCGTTTGGGTTGTGCAATGCTCCAGCAACGTTTGAAAGGCTGATGGAACTTGTACTTACCGGGCTAATTGGCGATGCCTGTCTGGTCTACTTGGATGACATCATCATCGTGGGCCGTACGTTTGAGGAACACCTTGAAAACCTGGGACGCGTGCTCATGAAGATTCAGAGTGCCAATCTCAAGCTGAGTCCGAAGAAATGTTCACTGTTCAAACGGCAAGTCAAGTTTTTGGGGTATGTAGTGTCGGAAGAAGGTATCCGCACGGATCCAGAGAAAATTGCAGCTGTAAAGGATTGGCCGGTTCCAAAAGACAAGACGCAGGTTAGAGCATTTTTGGGTTTGTGCTCCTATTACCGGCGATTTGTGAAGAACTTTGCAGATATAGCCAAACCTCTGCATAAGCTAACCGAGGAGAAGCGACATTTCTGCTGGGATGAAAGTTGTAATATCGCATTCCAGGAGCTCAAGGACCGTCTGTGCAAAACACCTATTTTGGGATACCCTGATGCAAGCAAAGAATTTGTAGTTGACACAGACGCAAGTGATATAGGACTTGGCGGTGTGTTGTCTCAACGGAATGGTGACCAAGAGGTCGTGATAGCGTACTTCAGTAAGTCGTTGTCAAAACCGGAAAGGAACTATTGTGTCACAAGACGCGAATTGCTAGCTGTGGTAAAGTCGTTGCAGCATTTTAGCAAATATCTTCTGGGGCGAAAATTTCACTTACGAACTGACCATGCTGCACTAAAATGGCTATTGCAGTTTAAAAATCCAGAAGGACAAGTTGCGAGGTGGATTGAACTACTGCAGGAATACGACTTTGAGATCGAACATCGCAGCGGGAAATCTCATGGCAACGCAGATGCATTATCACGAAGACCTTGTCCTGAAGATTGCAAACATTGTACTAGGCAAGAGAGTAAGGGAGTGGTATCCGTGAGGATGCTCAGGGCAGACCACCTCAGCAACGAGTGGAAGGACAGCTTACAACGTGCACAGCAGGAAGATCCGGACATCAAGCCGATCCTGGAATGGATGAAGGCCAGTGCTCCCAAGCCCAAGTGGAGCGACGTCTCAGCGATGAGTTCGATCACTAAAAGCTATTGGGCCCAGTGGGATAGCTTGCTGCTTCAGGATGGAGTTCTGTGCCGTAAATGGGAAAATGTTCGGGGAGACAGCTGTCATTTACAAATGGTTGTCCCTAAAGCTAAAGTACCGGATGTTCTACAGCTGTACCATAATGATTATTCAGGAGGCCATCTGGGAGTTAAACGAACTCTACTGAAGATCCGAGAACGGTTTTACTGGGTCCACTGTCGAAACGATGTCGAGGACTGGTGTCGCAAATGTACAAGTTGTGCGGCTGTAAAGGGACCTCAGACTCGTAGTAGAGGTGCATTGAAGTTGTACAATGTTGGTGCACCATGGGAGAGAATAGCCATTGACGTGGCGGGGCCGTTTCCGGAGAGTGAAAGCGGTAACAAGTATTTCATGGTTGTGATGGATTACTTCACTAAGTGGCCAGAAGTTTTCGCCATTCCAAATCAAGAAGCTTCAACAGTTGCAGATAAACTAGTTCATGAAGTCTTCTGTCGTTTTGGAGTACCTTTAGAGATTCACAGCGATCAAGGAAGGAATTTTGAGTCTCAAATATTCCAGGAAACTTGCCGAGTTATGGGTACTCATAAAACAAGAACGACTTCTTATCACCCGCAATCTGATGGAATGGTGGAACGATTTAATCAGACATTGGAGAGGTACCTAGCAAAAGTTGTAGACAATCGGCAACGAGATTGGGACAAGCACATACAACCGTTTTTGTTGTCATATCGAAGTTCTGTTCACGAAAGTACAGCAGTGACACCAGCTTTCGCAAACTTTGGAAGAGAATTACGGCTGCCTGCAGACCTGATCACTGGGATACCACCTGATGCCCCACGCAGTATAACCGATTATGCATATGACTTGCGGAACAAAATGAATGACATTTATGAGCACGTCAGACAATCGGGCCAGCAAATGTCTGAGAAAATGAAAACCCGGTATGACCGCAAAATGAACAATAAAGGGTTCAACGAAGGTTCATTAGTGTGGTTGCACAATCCAGTCCGCAGCAAAGGGAAATCTCCTAAGCTTCAAGCTAAATGGGACGGCCCGTACCGGATTGTAACCAGGATCAACGATGTGACCTACCGGATACAGAAAGGCGCAAGAGGGACTCCTAAGATCGTCCATGTGGATCGCTTGGCGCGTTATTATGGGACCGATAATGCTCGGGACGAGCATGTTTTAGGAGGGGGCAGTGTTGTATGAATAAGTCAACTAGCGCCATCTAGTGTCAGGAGCGAGAGCGGGGGGGGGGGGCTTTGCAGAGAATGACATCGCGGATCTCTCGACCGACAGCGCCGCCCGAAGAACTAAGTTTCTAGAAAATCTATACTCGATTTCTCGGTACCTTGCGCGTGTTTACTTGAACATTCCGGATGTTTTGCTGATTTGAATAAATAGGTGGCGCAAGATGCGATCGGGACAGAGTTTAACTCGGCGACACAAGCGAAGCTTCGGAGTGAAATTAAGTGAATTAGTGTGTTTAATTATTAGTGTTTTTTTACTTTAATTTGTATAAAGTAAATTAAAGTGTTAATTTAGGTAATTTTATCGGCAATTTTTATAGTCACGAACCTCAAGCTCGTAACAGTATTTTGGCTCTTAGCCGTGACGTATACTGTTTACATATTAATCTTAATTATTAAAGATAATTCGCGCGACGCGATTTTAGGGCCACGGGAAGTCACGTTTGCCGCCGCGACCAGATAGGCCGAGAGTGAATTGTCTTTATCAAAGTTATCTCGATATTGCTTAGAAAGCAATTGTTTTTTGATTCAAGACATAATATTTGGAAGAGATTACGGAGTACATGATTTGAATAGGAATTGGGTTATAGATGGAGAATTTCCACAACAAATAGAATGCATCTAGAAAAAAAATTCGTGTAAATACCAAAGTGAGTGTCGAAATGTTCTTGTCAATATTCAACCAGAATTGGAGATAAAAGTCAATGCGGATAGAATTTTAAATTGTTTTTGTCGGCCCGGTATTTTTCGTGGCGAAAACAACTGAAATATTTTGTTCCCTATACTATTCGCCGCGTCTGCCGCCGCGTTTGCCACCCGACTCCGTGGCATGCACCGTACTGATTCATACATTATAGATAGGCGACTGTCCCGTGGCCAGGCTGTTACCCTTTCACTTTTTCACCGTTTCATCTATATTGTGGAGACGTTTTGTAAATATGAATTGCACATTGACAAATATCCAGAGCCATAGTAGTTGTTTTTAGGTCAAAAAAAATTAATTATCAAGGTTCAAACCCACGGCCCACAATTTCGCATTCAAAAATGCTTAGAGTTCTTGCTACCGAACCTAAACTAACTAAATAAGAAAACCAGGAATACATTGTTACTTAGTTTATACCTAAATGGTAAAAATATATGTGGTTAACTTAGTACTCAATGGCGTCCAGGCTGCGCTGATAATATTATGCTTGTCTACCAGTGTACACAGTAAGCTATAAATATAAAACTTTTTAAAAAAGTTAAAAAGGAGAGTTATAGCCTTTATACGTTCTACAGCTGAGCACTGGTTTATTTTTGAGAGTGTTAGGGAGCAATAAGTCCGCTGCACATTGTCTTGTATTCATCGTGTGATGCAGAGGTAAGAATATCCACTAACCCATACCCATATCCTCCCGTGGGTTTAGTAAAAGATGACAGAGGGAAACAAACCAGAAGATAGGCAGCGTCTTCCTAATAACTACTAAAAATAAAAGACTGCAGTTGGCAACTGCCTGCCAAGCCAGCCTGTCTGCAAAATTTTGCCCTTAAGGGAATTTATAGGGAGTCCTATATTAAGCTGTGGTGATACACACAGTCCACCTGATTGTAAGTGGGTACTGTCTACATTTATCCTCGATTATTAATCAAAATGCTTATGCATTTGTCATCCTTCTTCTATATAAAACAAGTTGACTGAGTTTGAAGTTACCTGGATCATTGAACGTTTTCAAAAGAGTAAGGTTAAATATACATTATACAGAGAAATGAAATTATAGAAATACTATTAATAGCGGCGTGTAAAGGCTTCGCCTGACTGGTTTCTATAAAAATCATTTGCATCATCATTTCGATTTAAAACAATAACCAAGGACCATTTATATTCTACGAAATTTTGGATTTCTCAAAAAAAATCTACAAGTTTTTTGAATAAAATGTAGTCTAAATCATTTCTGGCATTCTGAAGTTTAGCCCGCACAGACACACAGACAGACATAAATTTTAAAAATGGTTATTTATGAATAACAGCACGCAAATAACCTCCTCAGCTCAATAATAAGCAGTTATTTCGATATAACACACAACCACTTCAATTTTATATGCATATGTGATAGATTATAGGCCTATTACAATGTAAAAACCGTTATTTGAAATCACCGCATTAACATAGCTTTCAGTGGATCAGCGTTCTTAAATTTTCAGTCAGGTGGATCTATCGCGGTCATAACAAAATATTTTTGATCGCAAAATAAGACGAATGTACTTTTAGATACATTCCATTGGAGTTACGAATTTGATTTTTTAATGCTACACACACTACAAGAAATTATTAATAAAGGCTTTTACCACTGGTCCGGAAAAAACCCCTGTTCGGGAAAGACCCAGCAAGAAACTTGATCGGGACTTTTTTTAATAATGATACTTACAAACATCGTAAGATTACAAAATATCAAGAAAAAAAAATGTACTGGATGATATTTTTACCATCTCGAAAAAATATATGGTGTAACAGGTGAACGATGTAGAAGCATATGCCGCTCAGATTTTGCAATTTTTTTCTTTTACATTAACATATGAAATTCAATAAATAATCAATAAATCAATAAATAATACTAGTTTTAAACAAACTTTCGGTAAGTACTAATAAATAAAACAAAAATTTTGAACTAAGTAAATAAATCAATTAAAAACTATCGAAATTAAAATAATACACACCCAATTAATAGTATTTATTGACAGATCCATTTCATTATATACTAATTTAATGAAAAAATTGTAAAATATCGGTGGCATAGGCTTCTATTTCGTTCACCTATTTTTTCTAGACGGTAAAAAATCATCCAGTTTATATATAAGCGAAATACCACTGACTGGCTCATCACGAGATCTCTAAAACTGTACACCCGATTGACTTGAAATTTAGTATAGTTACTCATTTCGCAATGTGGACGCATACTAAGAGCGGATTTTATGATAGTCTCATGAAATAGTATATTTCATTAAGAGTGCGGAAAGCCTGTCATTGCAAATAGTTCCGACAAATGTCTACCCCGAGCCGAGGCGCAGCCGAAGATGAGGGTTGACAGTCGGAACAAGTTGCCATGAGGGTTCCGCACGTGTACTGAACAACTATTTTTAATACAGTTGCGAAAAAATAAAGCAATTTAATAAAATGATAAAAACACAATAAACTCAACTAACTAATCATTTATTTCTTATAAAAGTTATAATTCACATATACATTGAAATTGGTAAAGTTTTTTATACTAACTGGGAAAGTTTTACGTTGCATATTTACTGTTTGAGACAAACTATTATTAATTTCGTATGATTGTTCATGTATATTTGTCAAAGGTGTTATACAATGGCGTTGGCTAGTTGATGGAATTGGATCTGATGAACTATCATTATCAACGAAGGTAGATGGACGAACGTTCTCTTCAGTATTTTCGTGTGAAGGAGACGGACTGGACTTTAAATTAATGGATTGTGTGATTTTTTTTCCAGTTTCTAGTTTGTTGTTTAATGAATCAGCAATATAGCCTTCTGAAATTTTGTCTGACCTCCAACCTCCTAGTCGCTTTAAGGACGTCAAATTGGCTCCTGAATCTGCAAATAATGTAGCTGAGGCCCTCCTGAAGCTGTGCCCAGTATAATACTCGGCATCCGGCAGACCAAGAAACGTAGCTATTTCTTTTGGCAAATCCATATATAATCTTTTGCTTAAGCTGTACACTTCCATTTTTGATAATTTTGGAAAAAATGGTCGGTTTTTGCTTTTTGGTACCGCTGATTCATATATTTTTGCACTATTCTAAGAAAATCTCCTTCAACAACAAAGCTTCTCGGTGTCTTATTTTTTGTATTCGGAATCTTGATTAGTAGCATTTTTCCATGGGATTCAATATTTTTTAAAGTAAAATTGGCTAACTCCTCTCTGCGGCAAGCTCCAACAACGCCAAAAATCAGCGCCTACCTATAACATAATATATTTACGCCACCTACAAAAAAAAGGGATTTAATTAATATTTTTAAAATAATATATTGACTGTATTTTGCGATTTAGTAAACTGAATACTTAAGAAAAATATAAGTATTTATTAATAAATTACCTTTGTGGCTAAATAACGATCACCGCGAGCTTCGTTCAAAAATCTTTCCACTTCGATCGATGTTAATATTTTCGACTTTTTAGTTGTAAAACCGTCTGATTGTCGTTTTAAGAAAGCATTTCGTTTTGCGTATTCACTTACATCCACGTTGTTCCTTATTTTCAGCACACTTTTTATGATCAAAAACCTGGACCACAACGTAGAAGGGTTAATTTTGCTGAGAGTTCGGAGAAGTATGCCAACATAACATTTTCTGAAAAACTATTTGCTTTTTTCTCTTCTCTCCGAGCAATAAATTCGTCGTATGTAGATATGTAGCGACTCTTTGAAGTCAAAAAAAGTCTTTGAAGTTTCGGAGTACATTTTACCGGAAAAGTTTCCGGTGAAATGTACTCCGAAGCATTTTGTGCAATTATACTGAGTTCCGGTGGTGGTAATTAAAAAAAATCGTTGAAATTACTCATTTTGTGCAACAAACAACTAAACTCGCAGAGAACATTTTTGGAAAATGGCGCCAACCATAGAGTAATTAGACTTCGTAGACAGAGAAACCTATAGACAAATTGACGCCTTCTTTCGTATTCGCACACGAAAAAGATAGATTTATGCATACGTCTTGCATAGAAATGAGATAGAGCGGTGTGATTATTTGTTCCTTTCTCCGTGCCGGTTTTTTTGTTTAGCAAACTCTACAGTTTGCTAAACAACTTTAACAGCGTAGCGATTTAAGGAGTTTACAAGTTGGTTTAAGTGAGAAAAAAGTGTTTTGTGAGCTTAAGATTGGTGAATCTTGTTCAGTTCCGTTCTTAGAACAATTAAAATTTTTATCTAAATGTGTTTAAAACTCATAAAGATTATTGTATAACCTAAAAATTCGTTATCGTTCTTTCTCACTCGAGGCCACGCCGATCATAAGTCTATAGGTTTCTCTGTCTACGTTAGACTTAGAGTGATAGTGTCATTCAAAATTCCGTTCAAAATTGAAGCAACAACGCAATGAATATGTGCATAAGCACACGCACGCAAGCAAATTAGTAATGTTTACAAGTAAATGACGTTTTCCCCAAAAAACGGGGAAGTTGCAATAGTAGACATAGTCATAGAATTAATATTTAGGTTGCGCTTAAAATTATTTATTAATTATATCATCATCATCATCATCATCATCATTACAGCCCCTCACAAGTCCACTGCTGAACATAGGCCTCCCCCAAGTAATGCCACAAAGCACGGTCCTGAGCCACCTGCATCTATCGACTTCCTGCATGTCTTACCAGGTCGTCACTCCATCTAGTGGGGGGTCACCCTACACTACGCCTACTGGCACGAGGCTGCCACTCGAGAACCTTTCTTCCCCATCGGTTATCGGTTCTTCGAGCTATATGACCGGCCCATTGCCACTTCAGCTTACTAATCGGTTGGGCTATGTCGGTCACTCTGGTTCTACTGCGGATATCCTCATTTCTGAGTCTATCACGCAGAGAAACCCCGAGCATAGCCCTCTCCATAGCTCGCTGAGCGACCTTGAGCGTCCTCATATGGCCAGCGGTGAAAGACCACGTATCTGATCCGTAAGTCATCACTGGCAACACGCACTGGTTGTACACTTTAGTTTTCAGAGATTGAGGTATACCTGACAAGAAGATGTGTCGTAATTTACCGAACACTGCCCAGCCGAGTTGAATCCGTTGATTGACCTCTCGGTCGAAGTTGGACTTACCTAGTCGGACTATTTGTCCCAGGTAAACGTACTCGTCAACCACTTCGAGCATAGTGCTCCCAACAACTACCCACATAGGTGTGACATGGACATTAAACATGATCTTTGTTTTGTCCATGTTCATCTTAAGACCTATCCGTTGGGAGACACCATTGAGGTCATTGAGCATAGTGGAAGGTGAGTGATGTACTTGCCATTGATGTTAATACCGTATCCTTTCCAGTCTAGTAGCTTGAAATCGTCTTCCAACGCAGCGGTGAATATTTTCGGGGATATAACGTCACCCTGTCTTACACCTCTCTACAGTTGGATAGGTTTCGAACTCTGGTTCTGTACTCGGATAGCCATCGTAGCCCTACTGTACAAACACTTCAGCACTTCGATATACCGACAGTCAACTTTGCACCGCTAAAGGGACTGTAGCACCGCCCAAATTGCGACGGAATCAAAGGCTTTCTCATACGCCAGGCAAAGTGGAAGATTGTACTCTTCGGTCTTCTGTACAATCTGCCGCAAGGTATGTATGTGGTCTATGGTACTGAAGCCTTTTCGGAAACCGGCTTGTTCGGGAGGCTGGAAGTCGTCGAGTCTGCGTGCGAGACGATTCGTAATGACACTCGAAAACAGCACGTAGACGTGGCTCGGAAGGGAAATCGGTCTGTAGTTCTTCAAGAGAGCGTTGTTGCCTTTCTTAAAGAACAAGACCACCGCACTTCTGCTCCACGCCTCCGGTGTTGTGCCACCATGGAGGACGGAATTGAAGAGCTTCTGAAGGACTTCAAGTACCGGTGTTCCACCCGCTTTCAGAAGCTCTGCTGTAATTCCATCCTCGCCTGGGGCCCTGCCGTTTTTATGGTGCTGGAGAGCCATTCTAATCTCGCTCAGACTGACGTCCGGGATGTCATCGGAATAGTGTCGGGTAAGATTAATTATATGCCAAGAGGGAAATGTAAAATTATTTATATTTGTTAACTAATGTTTTATTTAAATTATTTATGTACGTAATATCTCGTGTTATAATATATATCCAGTTAGAAGTGATATATTTATATAAGTATATAGTATTATATATTTGCAGTATATATATTTATAGTATAATATATTTGCTTTATTGAATAGGCCTTTTGTATTAAAAATTAAATATTTGTTGACTAATGTTTTATTTAAATTATTTACATACTTACGTAATATCTTGTGCTATAATGTATATTTACAAATCTATTATGTCGTTATAATATTCTGTTATAATTGATATATTTATATAGGTAATTATAAATGTAGTATTATATTTTTATATAAATATATAATATACTTTATCGAATATGCGTTTCGTATTAAAACGAAATAAGATTCGGAAGGAGAAAAATTTTTTCAAATAAAATATGTAATTAAAAATATTTATTAAATAACTATATACCCAAGTAATTAAATAATTAATAAAAATACCATATTCGTGAATATTGTAGGTGTTTTTATTTGGCAAATAAAAATACATCAATAATGGTCCCATATTGGCAGCATGTAATTACAATGATAAGAAAATATGGGGTAAAATATTTTACTATGCATAGCAACATTTTCATTATATTCGCGTCTGTCAAATTTACGATTTATTATTTTGTTTTGATAAACGTTTTTTTACAAAAATATAAGATGCTAGGCAGTATAGACCCGTCACATGAGATTTTTAATTTTTTTTTATTATTATTTGATAAGTTGTGACACCCCTTCACAGCACAGTACGTCATTTTCTCTTTACACTACTACGTGGACTAGAGTACTGACGCGCCGAAAGTCGTACGTAGCCTTAAAAGGCTAATTTGAAATGGCTTCACTTTGTGTGCGCCTACTGCGGTTCTAAGCCTAATAATTCTATGGCGCCAACCGTAAAAGAATATAAGCAGAGATTTTTTTTGTTTTGTTTACCCATTCTGGGTAGGCAAAGGGAACGATGCCCATACAGCCAAGTCTTCAGTAATTTTTTTTATTGATTTGAAATGAAAATAAAATTTAATGAGATGAAATGCAATGAAACCTAACCTAGCTCATTGATTCAAATCATTAAATCTGATATTAAAACAAATTAGAAGTTTCTTCCTAGAAATATTTGCACGAATCATAAAAACTTCTATGATTTTTTTTTTAGTAAAAACTTCGTGGTTGGTTTTTTATTTTTAATAGACATTCCTTTGACATTTGCGTAAGAGAACGCATGAGTTCGGAAAAGGTAAAGAAAAAGCTCGAGTATGTAATAGCTCACATCTCGAACGCTATACGTCCCTAAAATACGCCACTTTTTGAGCAACTGTATTAAAAATAATTTTTCTTGATATTTTACATCTAGGTTCCCCAATAAAATATAATCGCGCGCCCAGCGAAGCGAGCGGGTATCGGCTAGTTTAAAATAAACACGATCTTGACAATAGCGCCATCTACTGTATCCAACTATAGAATCATGCAGGTGACCCAATAAACACCCCATAAAATTTTCATCAAAACCTTCATTTATTCCCCTTATTAATAAAGATACCCCATAAAGATATTGATGATTTTTATGGGGTATTCATTGGGGTACCTGGATAATTCTTAGGATAGTTACCATATTAACCGGATGACCATATTACCCTCACGTACGTACGTCATTCACTAATTATTAATGCCATGAATGACAACGTAAAGGAATCAACTGCCTCATATCATAACGTGGGCGTAAGAGGCGAGAAAGGGAAATGAAACAGGAAATGGGTAGCATTTTCCTGATAACCGTTATCGTTACTATTAAAGTTCATTGCTGTACGTAGACCTCCTCTATAGATTGATTGATCCCTCATATGGAGGGATATTTGCCACGCTTGGCAAGCTGGTAGGCAACTGCAATTTTTTATTTAGTTGTTAGGAAGATGCTGCTGCTCATCTCCTGATTAGTCTCCCCTTTCGCCGCTCATGACACCCACTGGATGATATGGGGTAGAAGATATTCTTACTCTACCACTAATCAGTAATCCTGATATCAGATCAACATATAGCGATTGTCAATATAATTGGAAATTTCCCCCCTTATGAAGCAAACTATGGGAGAGGTCTACGTTCAGCAGTGGTATTTAATAAACTGTATTGAAGGAATGAACTAGAAAAATATTATGGTTAACGATAGATGCCGGTAACTATCTCAATTAAGTCAGCCGTCATCAAAGGCAAAGTCTGGCACTGTGATCGTCTGTTCACTAAGTCTGACGACTAAGGCAAATCCCCCGTACATAGAAAGAGACCGATGTCCAGTGGACTTTTAATACCATAAAGAAGAAGAAGAAGCTACTATCAGGTGGTACGTTATGGCAGCTCCTTACCACACAAATATAAAAAAAATATTTTTAGAATATGACTGACGAACGAGCACACAGTCCACCTGATGGTTAGTGAATTCTGTGGCCCCTAAACATCTACATCTATCCTTGATTAAGAATCAAAATGCACAGAATCAATGTTGCCACCCCTGAGAACTAAGATGAAATGCCTCGTTTCCTGTAAAAAGAGTCTCCGGTTCTCTACACTCGATGAAACAGAGAGCTGCTATTTTGTTCTGGTATTCTGTGAGAGCGTGGTCTTTCCCGGTCGAGCCGCACGAATACTTCAGCCATAATATAGCTGCAGCATAGCTTTATCACGTATAAAACATAATAATTAAATATTTATATAACAATACAAACTTACCCCTTAAAAAATATAACATTGAATGTCTTCATTTATCTTCATATTTTTTAAACTTCATAACACTCATTGAAAATGTCCGACACGGTCGTCGAAGTAAATTAAAACTGACGTACTATTTCAGGAGAGAATAACAAAGATAATATTTTTATCGTGAAGTGAGCGAGGCTTGAAATAATACTAGAACAATAATCTCATGAGCCGTCAATAAACTTATTAGCACTTGATACGTATTCTGTTGCGTAAATAAATTCAGCGTGCTAAATGTTTTTATGCGACTGTAGCGAGACTGAAATTATTATGCACTGGGAAACAAATTCAACTTCCTACTTGGAACAGAGTTCAGCGATAAATTTTTACATAAAATTTCATTGTGCTTAAATTTGTACCGTACAAATCTTGAATGTAGAGTCAATTCTACGTTGGGAAAATGCAAATGGTAATAGCGTTACTACAATGTTTATCCTTCTCAAGTTCATTTACTACTTATATACTTAATTACATTTTATTGTTCCTTGTTTATATTAAGCAATGTCAAGATTTCTTACAGAAATAATTAATATAATTACCTACTTTGCGGAAATCCATTAAATTTTGAAATTAACTCTACCAATGCCTGTCTCAACGGCAGTGCAGTGTCAGTTCCAAGGCAGGAAAAGAGGAGATTTCATAAATAAGTTCTCATTCATGGTAGAAAAATGTGGCTTTCTTTTTCCCGTAATGGGTAAAGTGAGAAAGTGTGAGAAGTCCACAAGAAAGGAGAGAAAAGGATCGCTTTTTTTACAAATAACGTGTCTATCCAGGATTATTAGGAGATCATTAGGAGAGAGAGCCATACAAGGTTGGTATGAGATGACCATACATAAGTAATGTGTTATATTGAAAGTTGTATATAATAACGTGCACTATTTTTTATTCATGATTATTTATGCTAATTATGATTTAGTAATAAATTATAGTATTTTATTTTTAGATGCCAAACAAAAACCGAAGAAAACCATGTACGGCAACCATGGATGCTGTTTGAAGATGAAATGACTATCTACGTAGCTTCTTTATGGAGTATAGAAAGACGATACAAGCAAAATAATAACAAAGACCATCATCTCTATTTAGCGAAGAAAATGAGAAGAAACTCGCTACTCGCTAATCACATTAAACTACATATGTAACAAAATAATTAAGTTATCTGAAAGCAGTGATAAGGGGGAAGAACCAATATTATGTGAATTGTCCGATAAAGAACGTGAAAACAGAGAAGTCGACAACCGCATGGAAAACATTAATATTTTTTTATAGGATAGGGTGACAAACGAGCACACAGTCCACCTGATGGTAAGTGGTTGCTGTGGCCCTACATCTATCCTCGATTACGAATCAAAATGCAGATGCGTTGTCACCTGTGAGGACTAAGATGGAATGCCTCGTTTCCAGTAAAAAGGGTCTCCGGTTCTCTACACTCACCATACGAAACACAGCAGCATTAAGCTGCTATTTTACGCTGGTATTCTGTGAGAGCGTGGTCCTTCCCCGGTCGAGCCGACCCATTCGTGCTACAACTGACAATTGACAATTGAACAAAATAATAAAAAACTGCGATTGCGAACCCGCCTCCTGAGATCCTAATCCGCCCGCGTGGCAATTGTGGCAAATTTCGACAGAGCCCAATAAAACAAAGGTCTCCTCAGAGGGGGAGACCTTTGTTTTATTGTTCTAGGATAGATTACAGGTATATATGGAACTCAACACCCACTTACCATCAGGCAAGCATATGCTCGTGTCTTTTTTTTAAACGTTGCTCGTTTGACACTTTAAAAAATAAATATTTTAAATTTAAATCAGCATATTTTCCCGATTATTTAGATTTAAACCAGACGATTTAGGCATTTTAAGTAATGCCTAACGCTTAGGCAACTACTAAAACACAACGTGAGATAAAATCAAATTTAAGAGCCTCGCATATAGTTTATAGCGTTCCAGCGCAAGAAAGTGGTAGTTAAAGTACTGTCGTGAAATCAAAACTCATAGAATCAAATAAGAATTGAAACAAATATATTAGAGGGTTTATTTTGCAATTATTTGACTTGATATTAGGACTTTTTTTGTAAATAGGAGTCTGCAAAAAAAAATTGGTAAAAAAGAATTGGTAATAAATACAATGGAGGGCTTATTCTCCGATTATTTACTGGGTAGGACTAAGTACTAAATAGGTTTACAGCTCTTATTGATTTTCACCGCCAAGCAGAAGTGCGTGTACCGCTGTGTTCAGGTCTCAAGGGCCAGTAAAATTGGAATTGGAATTGCTACTACTTTTTTCGATATAGGAGAAGAGCCATACACAACACACACATAAACGAGCATACGGTTCACCTGATGTTAAGTGACTACCGCCGCCCATGAACATTCACAACACCAGGTGAATTGCAGGTGTGTTGCCAGCCTTTTAGATAGGAGTAAGCTCTTTTCTTGAAAGGCTCTAGCTCGTATCGGCCCGGAAAAAATCGCCGGTGGTAAACTGTGAGGTCGTACGCGGAAGAAAACTCCTAGTGAAAGGTACAGTGGTAGACCGCCAAGTAGACGGTGCGGATGGTATCAGGAGGTTTGCCGCGAAGTGCGTTCATGCAATTTGGTAGCTGGGATTAACCCAAAAAAATCCTCAGAGCACTCCCCGAGTAAATGCGAAAAAAATGCAAAGAGATGCAACATCTCTTCGCAGCGCGAGCTAATCGAGCCGATCGGAAAGCACTCGTTCATCGCCTATTCGAGTAGTTCTGCTCTGGATGCGGTCAATTGGAAGGGGCTGGCACTGAGAAGCCCCAACCTAGAGATGGGAACATTATTCCACGTGAGGCCGAACCTGCGCCTTGTAAATTTGCAGGTGGTGTGCCGGTATGAAATACTATCCCCCTCTCCTAAGCACGCCAAGCTTTTTAGATTAGGCCAATTTGGCCTTCTTTTCTAAGCGACCACGAAACTGCAAGTTATGTGTCGATATGTCGACGTCGAAGATTTCTATACTGGCCGAGGCAACTAGAGGAATGCCTCGAAACTGATGAAATACGACAATGGGGTTCTTTTTAGCGGTAAACGTCCAAACTTGTGTCTTTTGAGGGTCAAACTGGACTAGATTTAGTCGCTCCCAATCCGAGACTTTGTTTAGCAAAGACTCGATATCAGACACAAATTTGTCCCGGTACTCGGAGACGTTTTCTCGAGAAATTTTGGCACGGCCGGTGTACAGAGCATCACCAGTACTGTCATCCGCATAATAATAATAATAATATCCCACAATTATCACACACAACGCCATCTAGTCCCAAGCTAAGCAGAGCTTGTGTTATGGGTACTAGACGACTGATAAACATACTTATATATTTCTAAATACATAAATATTATAGATAAATTACACCCAGACACAGAACAAATGATCGTGCTCATCACACAAACATTTGTCCTGGGTGGGAATCGAACCCACGACCTCCGGCATAGCAGTCAGGGTCACTAACCACTAGACCAACAGGCCAGTCAAATAGCAATTAATGTTACCGGTTATCAACTTATCATTGATATGCGGAAAAAACAGCTTGATGACAGCACGCAGCCTTGTTTAACGCCAGCATTAATGGGCTTGTAATCGAAGCGTGCGACGTCTACAACGACCTTGATGCTTCGATCTGCAAGAAAGCTGGTGATTCAATTGCACAATTTCTCGGGAAGTCCATAGGAAGAGAGCTTTGAAAGAAGCGCTTTGTGCCAAACCAGATCGAAGGCCTTCGTAATGTCCAAACTAACGGCCAATACCTCCTCTTTGGACTCTACTGCCTCCGCCCATCGATGAGTCAGGTAGACCATAAGATCGCCAGCTGATCGACTCCGACGAAATCCGTATTGCCAGTCACTAATCAGCTGGTGACCCTCAGGGTACGGCATGAACTGATAGTTTATGATGAATTCCATTATTTTGGTGAACGAGAAGGTGATGGCGATAGGCCTGTAGTTTGACGGATCTGAGCGGTCGCCTTTTTCGGGGCAGATGAAAGCCGTCTTCCATGATTTCGGGATTAAGCCTAGGGAGTAGGAGTACCGTAAAAGACGCGTAAGAATCGGTGCCAACTCTGGAGCACACGTCCTCATCACAATTGGGGGGATTCCGTCAGGTCCACTCAACTTGTGTATTTCCAGGGAGAGGAGTGCTTTGTGAACCGCACATCCGGCGTGCAGCCCACGGTGTGGGATAGTCAGCGGTATGCTCCCTCCGTCATCGAGAGTCAAGTTGGACGTAATGAAACGCCTTGCAGATCGGTCATTCATCTATCAAGTCTGCCTATGTGCTCCGACTTTGCCTTGGCAATGACTCTTTTGAAGGACCTGGAGGCGGCATTATACTTCTTTTTTAGGGCGCTGGTGTTTACATCCCAATACGTTGATGCGTCAGCCTGGGCTCGGTAGCGCTCCTGCTTAAGAATAATGATATTTTACAGGAGCGACTTAACCACGGCTGAGATCTGCCTCCGATGGGCCCACCACACCACAGGAGATGGAATAAAAAGTTCCATGCCTGAAGTACCACATCAGTGACAGAATCAGCAACAACGTTGGGATCATCCGGTGAGAAACAAACCCGCCCCCAAGGGTAGGATGCAAATAAAAAGTGCATCCTATCCCAATCGGCTGACCTATAGTGCCAAACATGGTGACAGCCTGCAGAAAGCAACCTCAATTTCAGCGTGAATGGCACCATACTTCGAACAAGACAATGATCCGAGGAGCCAAGAGGGGCATCAACGGAGACCTGATATCTGTCCGGGTGAGAGGTCAGTAGAAGGTCTAACGGGGAAAGTTCATAATCTTTCACATTTGGAATCCGCGTAGGCGAAGTAACTAGTTGTGTCAGACCATATGCCAAGGAAAAATCATGAACAGATCTTCCTGCATGATCGGTTAAACGTGATCCAAGCCATTTGGCATGGTGGACGTTAAAATCGCCGAGGATCACGATCTCTACGGAGGGGATCTGCTGTAGCAAGGAATCTGTAGCCATTTGGACGTAGTCAAAGAGTCGGTCTGTTTCGACATTACCACTATGCGCGGATGGTCGTCGCTGGATACCGACAGCGTGGCAGGGGTTGGTCTTGTTGTTTAGCTTGCCTCGAGCAGTTATTGTCTTGAGCGGAATTTTACTCCCCCCTCCCAGAATACGTGGGAAAGCCTGAGTACCCACGCTCAGAAGTGGAGTAGCTTGTTCGTGGATGCTCAGTGAATGATTTTTCAGGGTTGCTGGTACTCTCCTAGGGTAGCCTAACTTTTAATTTAGCTATCATGTTGATGGAAGGTGGGGAATGGGCTTTTTTAAATCCGATGTTGAATTTTTAATTTATTATTATTATTTTTAGTTTAATGATAATGTTATAACATTACAATACCTGCAGTTAGAAACCATACGTTATCCTTGGCACTAGTCAGAATTTCAACCAGACGTTCGGCCAGTCTAAACATCGTCTCCACATTCATCATGCGTACAGCAAGGGAGTGGTATAAGTTGCCAGCATCTGTCTTTCCATCCGATTACAATGTTGGTGTCTACTAGGCAGGATTGAATAAACTTTCGTTAAGTCAGTGCGCTTCATTATCATAGGCTACATTACCACTTACCATCCGGTAGAATTGTAGCTAAGCGATGACTTAGATCAATAAAAAAAATTAGTCTCAACCGATTACGATTGTTTCCCCAATTCGGACAGTTACAAGAAAAACAATTGTGCTTAGGGAGTGATATGAGTTCCCTGAGTTCTAATGATACTTATATGATGATATATGTCCTGACGAATAAGGTGATAGCTCCAAGCTGTATCTAGAATGAGTTTTGCAAGTTATTGTACAGCATGTGTTTTTACTGTATATTTTTCCCGTTAAGTCCCGATGGGTTACTTGCCGGGCCAGAAGTTTTTTTACCGAAGTATAAGGAAAATTAAAAATTGATTATTAATAATGTAGGCCAGAGCCGCAGCTTCGCAGCCGGACCACGAGTCGTAAGCATCGTTCTTTACAATCCCCTCTTAATAAAATCGGTAAAAATAGTAAATTAAGTGCCATCTACAAGTGAAAAGTGTCAAAAGTTGTGTTTTTACGGCGCCTATCTTACGGTGTAATTAGTTTATCCCGGATGCATTTAACTAAAGTGTTATTTTGGTTTTTCCGTGTAAACCACGTGGTAAATTGGGTTATATGGACAGTTTTCTGCAAACGCCTTGCGATTTAGATAGACAACATACATGTTTTTGTGTACCAAATTGTGAAGCTTGTCGTCCTATAGATGACTCAAAAGAATGGAATTGGATTGTTTTATATTAACATTGTCGAGTTAATACCAAAATTATAAAAACCACATGTTAACCAAAATCGACACGGGAATCGTGCAACAAAAAGACGGAATGAATTTTGAAAGCAATGTAAATTTGTTACCATAATCATTTTCAAAAATTGAAAAACAGTAAGTTTTTTAAAGGTTATATGTAGTAGTAATTGACGAAGTGACGATCCTAACTTCGAGGGCGTATAGCTCCGTAAAACGATCCGACACTATAAATTGATACTATTAGTTGAAGGAATAATTTATGTTCTTTAAATATAAGTTATTAGTTTGTTTTTATGCTGATAAGTTTTAATGTTATTGATTAATTTGTAAAATTGTACTTGTAAAACCAACCGCAAAACAAGTAAAAGTAAGTTTGTAACCTTAAAAAACTGAACATAAAATACTGTGTGGGATAATATTAAGAAAGGTTTGGTGGATACCGCCACCGAAGTATGTGGTGTAAGTAAGAGAACAAATGAAAGGAAAAGTAATACGTTATGGTGGGATGATGAGGTACGGGTGGAAGTTGAATAAAAGAAGAAAGCATGGTTAGATTTACTAGCAACCAAAGCTGGTAATTCTTCTGGTATGAACGATGAGATTGAAAGAAAAAAGGCAGAATTTAGACGTCTAAATAAGAGAGTAAAAGAAGTTGTTGAAAGGAAAAAGAAAGAAAGAACGGATAAGAATGATAGAAGGATATCTGATAATTTCCAGGCTAACATAAAAATGTTCTGGAAACTCGTAAGAACTGCCAGGGGAAATACAAAACAGCCTATAATAAATGCTATAAGAGACGAGAATGGATGTATTCTGAATGTAAATTGAACGGAAATGTAAACAGATAGAAGGAATACTTTGAAAGCGTATTTATGAGTGAAGAGTCGTCTGAATTAAATGAACTAGAAATTCCGAAAGAAGTGGAAAGGGGTATGGAGATAAGTGTAGATGAAATAATGAAAGCAATGAAAAGCATGAAAGCAGGTAAGGCAGCTGGATATGATAGAGTATCACTCGAGATGTTAAGGGCTGGAGAGGGAGTGGTGGCAGGCCTGCTGTACACCTTGTTTAATTTATGTTGGGAATTAAAACGGGTACCGGATGACTGGTGTAAAGCAGTTATAGTACCAATATATAAAGGAAAAGGGTCACAACAGGACTGCAAAAACTACCGCGGTATCAGCTTGCTTAGTATTGTGGGTAAACTGTACGCTAAGGTGTTAATTGAAAGAGTTATGAAAGAAACTGATGGAAAAATTTGAGATGTGCAAGCGGGTTTTGGAAAGGGAATGGGGTGTACAGATCAAGTCTTTTCCGTGCGCATGATTGCGGAGAAGTTTTTGGCCAAAAACCAGAAAGTTTTTTGTGCATTCATGGACTTGGAAAAGGCTTATGACAGAGCGGACAGGAATGTGTTATGGCAAACACTGAACTCATATGGGTTGAGCGCTGGTTTGATACAGGCATTAAGATCTCTTTATAGGGACTCTAGTGCTTGTGTCAGGATCAATGGGGTCTACTCGGACTGGTTTGGCATCCAAAAAGGTGTCAGACAGGGCTGTGTAGCTTCCCCTTGGCTGTTCAACCTATTTATGGACCGGTGTTTGCAAACTTTGAAAGATGAAGAATGTGGGTTAAGAATGGGCGAGTTAACCGTCAAATGCCTTTTGTATGCCGATGATCAAGTCATATTTGCGTCATCGGCGGCTGAGTTGCAAATGATGGTTACATTAATGAACTGGAAATTAAAAGAAAGGGGAATGAAAGTGAACGCATGTAAGACGAAAGTGATGGTTTTTGAAAGAGAAGAAAGCAAAACGGTATGTGAAATAAGAATAGAAGGAGAGTTAATTGAGCAAGTGGATGAGTTTGTGTATTTGGGATGTGTATTTAGCAGGGATGGTAGATATGATAGGGATATAGAACGACGAGTAAATGCAGGGAATAGAGTGAGTGGGGCACTACACTCTATTATGAAGAACCAGAATGTGTCAAAACAGGCACGTATGGTAATTCATAATGCTGTGTTAGTCCCTACTTTAATGTATGGTAGTGAAAGCTGGGTGGGGCAGAAAAAGCACGAAAGTAGAATAAATGCTGTAGAAATGCGGTCTTTAAGGAATATGCTAGGGTTGAATCTGAATGACAGGGTGAGAAATTGCGTGATAAGAGATAAATGTGATATGCAAGATGATGTTGTGACCAGGATTAAGAAAGGAATGCTTCGGTGGTTTGGTCATGTGGAAAGAATGAATGAGCAAAGAGTGACAAAGCAAATTTATATGGCAGATGAACGGCCGAGTCGGGAAGGGACGCCCTAGGAAAAATTTTATCGACCAAATTGGCGATATTTTGAAAATGGGCCACGTTAGAAGTACCCTTAACCGACGAGCATGTATGCGTAGATATATGGATGTAAAGGAGGCGAAAGAGGTATGTCAGGATCGTGCCAAATGGAAGTCCGTAGTCTCTGCCTACCCCTCTGGGTGACAGGCGTGAGTGTTTATGTTATTATAAAATGGTTTGTAGAAAAATAGCAGCTTTATTCTTGTAATAACTATTAACCGGACCGTCCCTGATAATTTGACGAAAATCTAATAAGTTTATATCAAGATTTTAACAAATTTGTTATTTATAGTTAAACATATATTTTTTTAAAAAGCATCGAAATTGTAGTTAACTTCTTCGAGTGGATGCACATTAAAAAATCCAAGTTTGAAATCAAACACGGTGTTATTTGATCTTTTAGTTTGCACACAGTAGAAAAATTAAAATTGACGCCATTTTGGCCGCCATATTGAAAAAATAAAAACACGTGTAATTTAAAAACCATACATCACACAGGAATGCAGTTTTGGACATACAATCGAGCCGCCAAGTGGCCATCTTTTAATTGACATTCAGACGCTCTACATAGAGTCAAATTTTAAATGTGAAAACCACTCTAGAGAGTAAGATCATATTTTTCCCGTTATAAAGAACACAAACACGAGATTGCTGCGGCGGTGGGAACGGAAGTTATAAAGTCCCAAACTATCAGTCACCATCTTGGGCGGGCTTTTTAAAATCTTTAAACGTCTATAAGTTCTGAACATCACCTTCTGAGCATCCTGAGGGCTGTCTCTTCAATTAGAGAACTCACTGAACTGTTCAATTTTTGCAATAATCAATACGATACATACCTTTTTTCTTTCTTTTCTTGTTTTTTATGTTGGGGAATATTAATTAAGTATGGCTTCGAAATTAAGATTGACAGTACTGCCAGCTCATGTAGGTCTAAAATCACTGTGACAACGGCAGGAGTGATATCCACAGGAATTTCACGCAAACGAGTCCCCTCGACAACCGGAGAAAGTGCCTACTCCAGTCTCACCCGTGAGATCACGCGCATTCGATATATCCCCAGCATGCACCAGCTCATCAACATCAGGAAGCTCACCAGTGAGTCTCTCAACCAAAGCAAACTGGTTGTACCAAGAAGCCAAAAACCAAATGGAACAATCGGGCAATATAAAGGACATCAATAAAGGAGACAGTGCTTAGCAATCTAGCTGGGATGTATGAGATTATTCTCCGATTAAGTGAGTCGAGACAGACACTCCATGCTCAACTAGAAAAAGCCCGAGCAGAAAGCACGGCGACATTATTAAAGCGAGACAGAGAACACGCGGAGCAACTAACAAAAGCACATAAAGTAAGTACCTTTACCTCAACTGAAACGTCACCACCAGTCGAACTCATGAAAGAGCTATTAGGAAATCTACGACATCATGCAAAGTCAGTAGTAGAATGTAAAATACACACGGTAGCACTCACCGAACATCTTAAACTAACTCGTCAGAACAACAACATGGGACGAACATATGCACAAGCAGCGGCGACATCCAAAAGACCTCAACAAGTGCACTCAGAGTATCGTCGGGCGAAGTGAAAGATACTAGTGGAGAGGTTATAAATAAAAGAAGATCAGCGGTGAACGCAAAAAGTGAGGGCATACAGATAGAAAGGCTTCGTAAAGCTAGAGATCAAAAGGTCATACAACAGAAAAATAAGCATCCAGAAGCAATTAAATGCAATCCAGAGAGGATTCGCCCAAAAAATGTGCAAAACCTATCGAACAGTTTCCCTAAATGCAGCACTGATGCTAGCAAGATTGCTTCCTCTAGATCTGCGGGTTCAAGAAGCAGCCTCTCTTTATGAAGCAAAGAGAGGTAAACCTCAGGAAATAATAGGCTGTAGGGAGATTGAAAGTAGGATCTCCTTCCTAAAGGCAGAACACTCGGCAAGGCAAGTGGAGATATCATTTGAATGCCTGGAAGATACGGAGCCTGAAACTTTAAAGAATCTTAACATCAAAGGTGAATAAATTTATACAGACGGAAGAAAAATTGACGGTAAGGTCGGAGCAGCATTATCCTGCTGGAATAATGACGTTGAGACTAACACCAAAAAATTTAAGTTGGAGCCGTTCTGTACAGTTTTTCAGGCTGAATTGTTTGCTATCTACCAGGCGACGAAAATTGCACTACAACAAAATACGATAACAACCAACGTATTCAGTGATTCAAGATCAGCCCTAGAACTTATTCGAAATCGCGACTCATATCACCCCCTAGTTATGGCTATAAAGGAAAATGTTAATTCCATTAAAGATAAGAACAATATCATCCGCCTGTTTTGGATCAGGGCTCATGTGGGGGTGATAGGCAACGAGCGAGCCGACCAGTTAGCCAAGGAAGCTGCTTTATATAAAAAAAACTACTCTTGACTACGACAAATGTCCCATTCATATATAAAGCGTCAGCTTCGGTTGGCCAGCGTAGAAAAATGGAACAAACGTTATATATCAGGCAACACTGCCGCGGTAACCAAGATGTTTTTACCAGATGCAAACCGTGCATACAGATTATTGCAAAAGTTGAACCTTAACCCTGTAATCGGAGGACATCTTAGCAGTGAACACAAAAAATAATCCCGTATGTAAAATGTATTTGTTCGGCAAACAAATAATTATTACGGGTACAATACAGAGGAAAACCCGTGTGTGGAGGGAACATTTTTTAATTTACGGATTTATATTTAATTAAATTTTAATAAATTTAATTAAATATAAATCCGTAATTTGTAATTTAAATTTATTATATTCTATAAAAAAAGAGGACGAACTTGTTCATTTAAACTAAATCAACTTTTCTATAAGATTGTCCTCACCGTAGGTCACCGCTAGCGAGCTTGACAAGGAGGCGCCTACCGATCGGTTACCCTGACAACGGTGGTCACAACACCACGCACAATGGTAGGTGGTCGCCACCCTCGGTAAGTTAGTACCAAGCGCTCAAGGCCACGTCGAAGGAAAATTTGCAATTATTTTCTGTACGAATGGGGTTTTGTTTTTGTACAAAAGATATCGAGTTTAATTATTGGTAACTAGCCAGTGGAGGAAAATGAGACCGAAAGTTGATTAAGGGAAATGATAGAAAAATCCTATAGATACTACAGGCTGAGATCACCGTCATTATCATCACCATTACTGCCCTTCACAAGTCTACTGTTGAACACAGACCTCCCCATAAGGAACGTCTCAAAACACGATCATGAGTCATCTGCATTTATTTACTACCCGCAAGTCTGACCAAGTTGTCACACCATCAGATACTATAGGAATGGATGACTACCTCAAAATTTGGCAAACCAATGTTATCATAAGTCAGTGACAGATTAAATTCTCTATTTACTTTTAATTTCATTCGCCACGTTGCGTCGTCTAGGTCTAGGCCTATGTCCATGGAAATAGGCCCCCCTCACCCATGCTGTTAGCAATAACAATGGTCAACGTAATGCTAAAACAATCCCCATTGCAAGAAGATGAGTCTACATTTTTTATTTTTTCCATACATTTTTATCGATAGTCATTGTGTTTTAAAGATAAAAAGTTAAAGTTACAGCCTATATACGTCCCACTGCTGGGCTCAGGCTTCCCCTCATTTCTGAGAGGGTTTAGGGCAAGGAAGTGTCCGCCGCGCTGCTGAAATGCGTGTTGACGAACTTCACATATCTTCGAAATATTTTTTTTTCTTATTCCTCAGACATGCAGGTTTCCTCACGATGTTTTCCTTCACCGCCGAGCACGTGGTAAATCAGCACTTAAAATTGCAATTAACAATTTCATTGGTGCCGGCGGGGATCGAACCCAGGTTACTCGCGTTCTGTTATATTTACAGCGAGCGTTAACCACTGAGCTACCACGGCTCTATTGTGTTTTAAATGACTTAAATTTCAAATAAAGTAAAAACAAAGTAAGGAACAACGATATGAAAATGTAATATATAATTATAAAGCTTAGAGTTTAGAAGCTGCGCCAGTCGTCTGAAAAGTGATTACAATGCCGATGCGAAGAGTATAGAGTGTGCTTAGCTCTAACTAACATAACAGTACACCTCGCACTTGCACTTGTACAAATAAATTATTATATATTATACCCTAAAAAATTGAAAATGATTTCTTAAAATTAACATGAATACTACACGTTACGTAAAACAAATTTTGTGTATTTTGCCGGGTTTAATTTAAAAATTATTTAAATGAAACGTAATAAAATCTGTAAAATTACTTTTATTCAATAAATTTAGAAATTTAAGGCCAAGTACTCACTCGGTCCTTAAGTTTTTTTTGTAAGTATATGACTAAGCATACCCACCCCGCGGGCGCAAGGACGGTTATGTTGGATTTACACCAATTATAACCCCATGGTGTTTCACCTTTGCCGCATACAAGCAGGGTCACGGTCGCACATATTGCGGCCTGACTAGCGCCAACCACCTCTTGACGGCGCTCCTCGGGTGGGCCTGCTCCTTCACCAACTCCTCTTCCCAAACAAGGGGATATCTTTTTTATACAATATTGCGTATGTTCAGGTGGGGGAAGGGGATGAGCCCCAACCCAGAATTATCTGATGTCCAACCCAGAATGGTAGATTAACAACCCAATATTTTAGGGTGGACTGGTTGGGCTTTGGCCGTAGCTTTACAGGCATCAGGCCCAACCTGAAAATAAATTACGATACGCCAATGTTCTCCATCTGCACAACGGCAAACAAGTATAATTCGTTAGGCTATTGATGTATAAAAATATTGTTATTTCATTACAGAAGACAGCTGGGTTCTGCCATCCGATGGGATTTCATAATGAATAAAATTAAATCTGAACCTAAGCATATCACAGCTAGTTTTCAAGACACTTTCACATCCAAAAGTCGGCAAATGGCCCCGAAACTTTCTACGACCTCAAACACCCTCTGTGAACACGGGTGATGCGAAGCGGTTGAAATGTCGGTATTTGAAAATATGTTAGTTTTATAGCTTAACAAGTTATTTAAGCTGTTAAAGTTTTAATATATAATTCGTGAGTTAATGCCGCATAGCGATGACGTAACAGAATCTCCACTACCCCATATCATCTTATGGGTGACCTACGAGGTGACAGAGGAAATAATACAAGATATGGGCAGCAGCATTTTGCTGATTACAACTCAAAATAATAAAACTCTGCGGATGCCAACTCCTTTGCCAAATGAAGAGGCTTCTTATAAAGCTGTGGACTTTTGATTACGAATTAACATACCCTTCGTAAAAACACTTTCCGTAGCTGAGAACTATTGTTTGATTGGATAAAACAGAAATCAGGCATTAATCCTTGGCAATGATCTTGATGTACAAATACTTAAGTTTAAGTTTCAGGTTCATTACCATTAAAAAGCTACGTATTTATATATGTAGATCCGGAGTCGATAAGCTTGGAATTACTTGTAAGGGCGTCTACTCCCTAATTTATGAGCATTGCTGTGTTTTTGTTTAATGAAAATAATCGCCCAAAATCAAGGTCTTCGAAATTTAGGGATCCGCGTTTGATGTTGAAGATGAACCATCCGTTTGTAACCAATTTTTTTAGAATAGTAGCAAACTGAACCACGGATGCTTTTGGCTGGCTAGCTGGCTAAAGGGTTTACTTATGTAAATTTTATAGAATGCAAGCATCTACGTGGTAGAGCCATACCGCAGTTATATTAGTAGTATAGTCATAGCAGGAATGAGTCGGCTCCACCGGGGAAGGACCAAGCTCTCACAGAATACCAGCGTGAAATAGTAGCTTAATGCTGCTGTGTTTTGTGTGGTGAGTGTAGAGAACCGGAGAACCTTTTTGCTGGAAACGAGGCATTCCATCTTAGTCTTCACGGGTGGCATCTGCATTTTGAATCGCATACGAGGATAGATGTAGATATCTATGGGCCACAGCAACCACTTACCATCAGGTGGACTGTGTGCTCGTTTGTCACCCTATCCTATAAAAAAATAAAATCCCAGCTCAATGGATCAATAACTTGAAGCTGCATTGGGCCTCCCATATAGTCAAAGAATTGACAACCGATAGAAAGAAATGTTTTCTAATGACAGCCTCGTACCGATCATCTAGATAGAGCGACGAAGGAAGCCGGAGGCTTAGGATCGAGCTTTGTTGTTGCGTTTGAGGGATGCCTATGGTCAGCAGAGGACTTATGATAGGCTGCATGCGAGATTATGAAGCAACCAGAGTTCAATGTTATCGAAACCACTGATATTGATTAATGTAATTTTTGTGCTGATGTGTCAATTGCTCACTGGCGAAGGAAACATGAGAGAGAATTAAAATAATATTTTGGAGACTTTATATAGGATAAGGGTGAACGAGCATGCAGTTCACCTGATGTTATTTTTATTTTCACTTCTTGTCTTAATATCTCAATTGCGGAGACATATACATTTATTTTCAATTGGGAATCAAAATGTAAACACGTTATCACCTCTGAGGACTAAGATAAAATGCCTCGTTTCCAGTAAAAGCGGTCTCCGGTACTCTATACTCATCTTACGAAACACAGCAGCATTAAGTTGTTATTTTACGTTGGTATTCCGTGAGAGCGTGGTCCTCCTGTCGAGCCAGCCCTTTTTTAATTTATTGTATTTTCTTAAGGATGACAAAAAATTGTGTAATAACACTTAGACCTTATAAAAAGGAAAACCAAGTAATTACACAACCAGCACCGTAATTCGCAAAGTAATATCAAAATAGAGTAATATTACGTTACACAGCAAACATTTTGTATCAGTATCACAAGTAGATGAATTGGGATTTCCCTGAGTAAATCTCAGCCAATACAACCACTATAGTGGCTATGCTATCTAATACTCGACGCGCGCACGCGTGGCGCACCTTTAATAATCAGTTTAAACTATTAGGCAATAATTTACTTAATAGTACACTTTTTAATTACACTTTATAGACACTACAAACGACAAAGCAAAAATGTCAAGATCGGTAAAGTTATCATTAAATGATTTCATGATACACCGTAATGCTTTTATGTTTATTAAGTAAACGAGTAACCTCATACTGGCGAGTCCTAATTATCTTCCTAAAAATTACTTTTCGCCATAGCCTTTTTGTTATGAAACAATTTCCCGTACTCGTCTTGTATGTCTCTATGTCTCTATTTGAACCAACTAAAACTCCATGGTGTATCTTCACTGCAAATCAACAGGGTCAAGAAGCTCAGGGGGTAATCAACATGACGGGAGAGAGATCAGGAGCAGGACCAACGGCTTTACATGCTTCCCGAGGCACGGGGGTAAAACACCGCCTGACACACTTCCTGACTCCTAAATTCTGCTGAGAATTTTATTGACAAAAAAACTCAATAACTGATTTTTGGCCCGACCCGGGCTTCGAACCCGGGACCTCACGATCAGCAGTCACATTTACGATCAGCATGGGTGCTGGAAAACACCCGAAATGCAAGGAAAAATTCATATTAAACGCGATGAAATTCGCAAAATTATTATTATTGTTAGCGAAAAAGTTATTTGTTAAATGTACCATCTATACTACCCCGGATATCCGGCCGTGTAGTGGCGGTGTAAGAAAACCATCACCTTATATCATCACGTTTGTTTAGTAAGAGACAATAGAGATAAATAAACATGATATAAGCAGCTTCACATGGAAGAAACGGTTTAATCCCCTCTATGAGGCCGTCTATAGGGGAGGCCTATGTGCAGCAGAGGACTTTTATGGTCTGTAAGGGATCAATAGACGGTAAGTTTACGCATGTTGCAGTTTCTTAAAGACTTGTAGTAGTATGTTTGGGTTTGAATTTAATTTCATTATTTTGAGATCCTTAGTATATAGAAAAAATGGCACGCAGCGATCTTCTCTATTGAAATTGAAATAAATTTAAAATGTGTTTCTTTTTCGCGGGAGTTATTTAATCTGATGTATAATAGCGAGGATGATCCTGAAGAGGCTCACAGACCCCCAAAATATAGGCAAAATTCATGTTACGATCTCCTATTTTACGCCGCTCATGTGTCTAAATACTTTAGTCAAGTGATAACTAAGATACGGCGTAAGGGAATCCTCCACATATCAACCCGAAGGTATCATAAAAGTCGGCAAAGGGAAACTGATACTTAGATGGGCATCAGCATTTTCCTGGTAATAGTTCAAAATAATACAGCCCGCCAAGTGTAAAAACTATGGAAAAAATCCCCCAAGTAAAAGACAATTTTTGGGGGAAGGCCAAATTAAGAGATTCAAATTAAGAGTTTTAATAATGTTAAAAATTCGGTTTTTTATAGAATATGAGTGACTAACGGACACACATTCCACCTAATCGTAAGTGGATCCTGTGGCTCTTGGACATCCACATCCATCTTCAATCACTAACCAAAATGTAGACGCGTTCTCCCTTAGGACCAGGATGAAATACCTTATTTCCAGCAATAATAGTCTCCGGTTCTCTACACTCACCATACAAAACAGAACAGCATCAAGCCACTATTTTACGCTGGTATTCTGTAAGAGCGTGGTCCTGCTCCGGTAGAGCCAACCCATTCGTGCTACAACTATAATACAGCTGCAGCAGGGCTCTATCACGTGGCTGTAATGAATAAATAAATAAATTATTAACGGGCTTAAAAATCAACGTCAACTAAAAAAAGGCTTAAAGTTTCTCTTTCACTAAATGACGTTAGGAAGAGACTTATTTAGAGATAATTAATACTAATTTAAGCGAGGGGATTTAAATTGTACTTAAGATGTAATAATCTAATTCGGATGTTGGTTTTCGTGCAATTTATGTGTGTAAGCTCCACGATACGAGGAGAATCCTTGTATGGGGGCTAATATTTTATTAAAAAAAAAGGAAAAAGAAAATAACAAGAGCGATGACTCTATCCAGTAATCTAAAAGGGCGGAACCATTTTTCTTTTCAGTCATAAAGTCAATGAACCGAACTTTAACTGAGGTGCTAAACCCTAAGCAAGGTATTGACCTTAGGGGTTAGAGCACTTTTAGTGGATAAAATCTGTTTCTATGGCAATGAATACTTTAATTTGATTTTCTTAATGATTCATATATTTTTACTGTGCTTTTCAATATAAGTAGATATTACTAAATTATAGAATAAATGTGAGAAACGAATACATAGTCCACCTGATGGTAAGTGGATGCTGTGGCCCATAGACATGTAGATATAATAATAGAAAAACTTAAAAACTTTGTCACTCCTTTTTAAGATGGAATGCCTCGTTTTCAGTAAAAAGTTTCTCCGGTTTTCCACACTTACCACACGAAACACAGCAGTATTAAGCTGTTATTTCACGACGGTGAGTGAGAGCGTGGTTCTTTACCGGATGAGACAATCAATTCGTGCACAATATAGCTGCAATGTGGCTCCACCACGTGTCAAACTGTGTGTACTTACAAGAATAAAGATTTTTTACAATAAACTGTTAGATATATGCCATCATTCCATCTGCTGGTAACTAGCTATTTCAGATTATGCTCACCTTCGAACAAAGAGCACTACAAATTCATCATCACCTTCGAAGATTAAGATGAGATCACAACCTATACCTGTTTGGCGTTAAAGAGAAGTATGTAAGAGAGATTCGTAGTAACAACTCAAACGGACTTCTAAGTCAAACGGTGTGTTTGTGATCTAAGAAATATGTAAGAAGGTAATGTTAACCCAGAGAGATTCCTGGTAGAAAATAAGCCCTACGAAGTAAACAAACATAATAGTATTATTGTTGTTTATTGCTTATACAACACTCATAAATAAAGACCTTAAAATAAAAAAAAGATACATAAAATAGTTAAAGTGAGAGTACATACCATACTCATACTGCTAAACGTTTTTGCCCAATGATCGACCCTAACGAATGTGTGCGTGCGCAATAAAATCAGTTAAAATAATGGTTTACCACGCATTTCGGTTTTTAAAGATAAAAAGGAAAGAATGTTTGAGTTTAATTTTTTTAAATTTTCATTACCATTTGCCTATATTACTTATTATGAAACTTCTCTGCAAATATGGCCAGTTGTTGTAAAATAACCCTGTATATTTCTTTCATTTATGACTTTCATTTTATTTTTATCTGCATATCCTACATATATTTTCGTTGGATGACTGAGCTCTAACAGTGTAGTGACGGTGTAAAAATATACACTACCCCATATCGTCCCGCGAGTGGTGTAAGAGTCTTCTTAATAACAGCTAAAAAAGGACCGTTGCCAATCTGCTTGCCAAGCGTGGCAACTATGGCAAGTTTCCCCTTATCATAGTATATAGATAGGTAATCAATGTCTGTGGAAGTCTAGCAGTGGATTTTCTACAGGCTGTAACGTAATGGATCAAGTTCTATAATATTAAAACTGTGTGGTATAAGTTTTTAAAAGTTTACCGGCTTGTTCATGTAATCGGTAAACCTAAAATAACTTAAATATTGTGTTTCAGTACTTAAAATCCTTGCAGAAAAACTATTCCAGTTCTTGTCAAATTGTAAGAGTTAATTATGACATTTTATTTTCAGATAAATATATATATATATATATCTATATATATATATATATATATATATATATATATATATATATATATATATATATATATATATATATATATAACCGACGAGCATGTATGCGTAGATATATGGATGTAAAGGAGGCGAAAGAGGTATGTCAGATACGTGCCAAATGGAAGTCCGTAGTCTCTGCCTACCCCTCTGGGTGACAGGCGTGAGTGTTTATGTTATGTTATGTTATATATATATATATATATATATATATATATATATATATATATATATATATATATATATATGTATAACTAATATATAACTAGCTTGCCAGGCAGACGCTGTTCTACCCTTTTTCGACGACCCTTTGTCATGACTTATTAAAAAACCTTAAATTAGAAAAAAAACATTGTGGGTCACTCATGGGCAAAAAAAACTATCCTATCTCTCAATTTGGATCAAACTGCACACGGTGTGCAAATTTGATTAAAATCGGTTAAGTAGTTTAGGAGTATACTACTTAAAAAAGTTTAGGAGTATATTATTTTAGTTTAGGAGTATATTATATATTAAGATAAAATAAATTTCATACTTCAGTACGGAATTTTCTAAATACTTAAATATTCCGTTATCACATAATACATATAATATTTAATGTCAAGCCATGATGCTCATACAACTCTAGTCGAATTTTTGGCTTTTGGGGAATTGTTCGCAATTTAGAAAAAATACATAAGAGCATTTTTATTCCATATTTTGTACGTATACGTACGTGTCGGCTCGATCTCGGAAGAACCATGTTCTCGCACAATACCAGCGAAAAATTGCAACTTTATGCGGCTATGTGCCATTTGTCACCCTTATTCTAAGAAAACTAGCATTACTCTATGTTGGGTTTTGTGTTGGCTTCACTGTGATTTTTGATGTTGAGTTCGTTTTATTGTATTCGTTGCTTGTTCCTTTTTTGTTATTATTATAATTAATATTGTGTTATTACGTTATTTATTTATGTTCTTATGTAAAACACAAAGTTTTAGCTACTTTTTATTTAAAAAAGAAACCCTTTTAGAGTGTCACGCTTTATGGCGTTTATTACGAATAGATTTACTAAACTGGAATGAATGGTAACTCTGTTTAATACGACCTTGGGGCGCATATAAAGTTCACAGAACAATCCAGCCCAGTGCGTTATATGACGGCTGCAAACTAGACGAGCTGACCACCTGTAAGATGTTCCTGCACGTCAGTCTTTGGATGAAAATAGCTCAGGGTCGTGTTATATAGTATCCTTGCGGCGTTGACCAATGTTCAACGAGGCATTTGTAATACGCTGTAATCATGATGGTGATAAATATAAAATTTGTTTTACTTAACATTATGTAACTAAGTATATAAATTATTTAAAGAACATTAATTATGTAAAAAAATGATAACAGTAGGTAATAGAGCTTAGGCAGGCTCGGTTTGCAAATGTGTTCAAATATGGCGGAGTTGCTATTATTTATGTATATTGATGTTTTCTTTTTCTTCATTTTCTTCTTTTTTAACCCGTAGAAGTATACTGATAGACATGGGCCTCTCCTTCTGTCATCCTCATCATCATCATCTCACAAGTCCACTGCTGAACATAGGCCTCCCCCAAGTAATGC